>CM053772.1:128708151-128733446 GCA_028658325.1 Potorous gilbertii | reverse complement strand
CAGATTTAATAACATTAAAGTCATGCACACAGTAGTACATTACAGAATATTTGCTATTGCTGATGGTGGGAGGGGGGTCAGTCTCTCTCTCTAAAATTCTGTTTTGAAAGTTAATGGAATCTTTTACTTCTAAGAAAATAATATCATGTAGAAATAAGACATGCACGCATGGCCTTGAGTGCAAACGTTCTTTGGTTTACTCATCAAAATATCAAACAAAATATAAACAACTTTAGTAATTAAATAAAAATGTGACATTCTGTATATTCACAACAAAACTTGTCAAATATTTGAAATCCATTTGATATATTTTGCTCTATGGGAAGTTTTTTTTAAACCATCCATACGTTTCTAATGGGTTCTATTCTGTTGCAAAAGTCAATTCACTGTTTATTAGACCAACTGGTCACTTATTTTTGATAATTCATACCAATAACTGTCACAAAGATTATCATTCTTCTTTCTCTTAGTTTTGAAATTTATGTCATGCCCACATTTAAAACACATCAAGGTTATGGCCCATAACTGCGCTATCAAATATGCAAGGTGAACATTGCCCCATTACATTTTGGAAACCTAGATATCACCATTAATACTAAAGGGCAAGACTATATTCAAGAGGCATGTTATTTTTATCATACATTATTCATATTTTAAACACATTTTGTTACACCACAAATTCTTTTAAATATGTAATTTCCTGTTCCTCAAAGGGGAAAACTTTACCTCTGAGGGCATAGAAATCAAGAGTAAAATTTACATGGCAACAGATTTGGCTTGGACTGGATCTTAACACTATAGCTGAAAACTTTGCATAAGCATCAGGGATAGAGCTAGAAAACAGGTTGTTTCTAAAGTAGCATTGGCATCAGAAGGAAGTTTTTTGTTTTGTTTAAAGCAAACACACATCAAGAAGGAAAATAAATGAAAAAATATAACTTTATACACATTAAATGCAATAGAATGTACCATCACCATGAAGAGCTAAAAGTTCTTGCAGGGGGCTATAAATACATTTGTATCATTTAACATAATTTTCATGATACATGAACTGTCTGGTAACTATTAACCAGATATTTTGGCAATATGCTCCTCTTCAAATAAAAATCAAGTCCCACATCTAGCAATATCACGTGATGTTTATTCTTGGTGTTTTGGGCATAAGATGGCTCATAATCAAAGAACTGATTTGGCAAAGTCTTTTTTGAAGTTCCTGTAATCTTCAAACAAAAAAAAACCCACCCTTGGTTTTAATTTTCTTTTCCTTCATAAATCAGCAGTGCTCCATTCATAAGAAATGCTAGCAGTCACAACTGTAATCGAGACATTCATATGTTCCCTTCATCCAGCATTTTGTTGATACCTTCACAGAGTTTTTGTAAGTGGGGTTTATAGGTGCCAAAGGGATTGTACAAGGCAGCCAAGAACTCACAATCTGAAAAGTGGTCAAAGACATTGTTCACCCGCCCATGGGATTTGGCAGTTAGATGGCGCTGAATGATCTGGTGAAGCATCTCTCTACATTCGTTCAATAATCTGGACAATACATTCCGGTCAAAGGTGTAATCAACCTGATAGAAACTGACCACGGTCATTGCAAGCTGATGAACTTTCTTCTTAAACTTTTCCATTAGTGCTAATTCATCTTGGTTGAATTGATTATTCCTGTATAGGATGGCCAGCTTGATGACAGTTTTGATTAAATTTTTGATGATCTTCTCAGCCTCCTTTTTGTTGTGAGTATATTCCTTTGTCACTCTATAGAGTTCATCTAAAACATCACTGCTTGTATCATCAATCAAGGTTGTGGCTATGGATTTGGACACCATTTTCCCAAGGATCTTCTTTTGGGCCTGTACAGCCAGGTTTTTTGAATTAAAGACATCTGTAGCCACTGGGGAAAAAAATGAGGAGGGAGAAGGGAAAAAAGTTAGTAAATATGAAGAGAGAAAGTCTATGACAAAATATTTGTTAAATATTGCTTTCTTATGTGTTTTTCCTCCAATATCTGGGGTTGTCTTACTTTCTACTGACATTAACATCTGTTAAAAAGCAGGGTGAAGTAAATATACTCAGCTTAAACTCCTTGGTCTAGCATTCAAGAACCTTTATCATGTAACCCTAACAATTCTTTAGGCCAGGGTTTCCTAAACATTTTTTTCACCAGATTCTGGTAGTTTTGTGAATCCTTGGGGCCCATTGTTAGAAAAGCGATTTTTAAATGTATAGAATAAAACAAATAGGAGGATTACAAAGGAAATCAATTTTATTGAAATACAGTTATGACAGAATTTTTAAAATCCACTAACCAGAAGTTAAGAACCCCATTCTCTCCCTCTTGACAATAATTAAACAGATATGTGTAATAATCCAGTTAAACTGGGCTATTCACCATTTCTTAGGTGTACCCAATTATTTTCCATCTCATCCATTGTTCACGTTATTCCCGTCACATAAGATTCCCTTCCTTTACTCATCTCCTTATGTCAAAAGAACAGACATTTTTCAAGATCTAGCCCAAATGTCACCTCTGTAAATTAGACATGATCTCCACAACCAGAAGGGATCTCTTTTTCCTCTGGATTCCCACAGAGTTCTCTTTGTACTTCTATAGTATTTACCATGTTAAATTTTGTATTACAGTTATTCATGCATGTCCTAATTTTCCTACTAGACTGCCACCTCCTTGAGGAGAGGATATGTCTCATTCATCTTTTTATTTCCCCCATACACTTGGCACTCAAAAATGTTTGTTGAATGAATATTCTTCTTTGGATCTGTTTGCTCCCTGGTAAAAGGAAGGATTAGACTCCATATTATCTATACTTCCTCCTACTTTCACATTTTAATTTTGCCAGGTAGTGATTACTTGCTACTTTAAAGCTACAGTCCTCCCCTCCTTCTTGCATTTTTAGTTCTAATGACTCTCAGCCACCTTAAAAAAACATGACTAATCTCATTTATGATAAAGGTAAACAAATGTACAGACATGGTTGTTATAGATGCTACTTTATTACCTCTTCTGATTCTTCTGATAGAACCTTCTCATGGGTGACCAATGTGTATATATACATACATACATACATTTTTTTCAGTCTGCATTATTTCATATAGGTCTTTCTGTTCACATTGTCATTATGTCAACGTACAAGTCAATTGCATTAATTTACCACTCTTAACCACTTCCCAACTTAGGTTGTTTCCAATCTTTAGTTATTAGATAGCACATTTGTCTTTTAAATATATCATTCTCAAACTGTTTCAAGTCTTCTAGAAGAAAGTTAGAGAAGTCATGTGGGCAGTAACAGTGACACACAACCCATTTCTACCGCTTTCTTGTTTATCCTTGTTTCCTCCAGCCAGTTATATCACAGTCTGTATTCTTGGGATCAACTGCTAGTAAGCATTCATTAAGCACAGTTCATAGAAAACTAGAAGGGGAGTATAAGGTTAATAGTATGTACAGCGAGAAGATGTTCCTCAAAAGATGTTGACTATTATCCAAAAGTTTGGATATCCTAACTAGAAACAAAAAAGAAGGTAGCGTGGGAGGAAAGGAATTATATAGATAGCTCTTTGCTACTGTTTATAGTATTTCTGAATGAAAACTGAAAGATTTTCCTTTAAGTTGAGTAGAGACTCTGAAGTCTTGTTCTCACTCTGTAAACGGTAACTATTTGTCTTTTGGCCAGCAACTCTGAGGGTCTTCCTTGACTCGCTTCTTAAAGAGGGCCATTCACTTTACCTCAATCAAAGTAAGAACCTGTTAAGACCTTAGCCTAAAAGGGCCAGGGACTCCAATTGCATCCTGGGCCATCTCCAGTCATCCTGATCGATATCTGGCCACTGGACCCAGATGACTCTGGAAGATAAAGTGAGGTTGGTGACCTCACACAGCCCTCCCTCACCCACATCCAAGTCAACTGCAAATCATGCCATCATCTCCCTGATGTCATGGTACTCTTCAAGAACAAACAGCAAACACAGCAACAAGAGAATCTGGATTCTAGTTCTGGCTCTACTATTAACCAGCAATATGACCTCAGGGAAAGAATTTCCCATATATGAAAAATTAGTTTCCTCAGCTATAAAATGAAGGAATTTGATTAGGTTTCTCAGGCTCCATCTAGTTCTAAAATTCTATGGTTCCTATGAAATAAAACATGCAACCAAGCTCATCTGGTATTTAGAGGTATTCCTAATTTCTGTGCTGCATAGCTGCATACATTTACACTTTCTTTTGATATCATGAAAGCATCACCACCAACACTCGCTAGTAGATTTCTCTTGCCTCTGACCTTTATCCACCATCTCAGGTCCTAATACTAATATGTGGTGTAGTGAAAAAAGGATTAGAACAGGGTTTGAGCACCACTGAACCATGTGACCATAAGGTCTATACAATGAGGTAATACATGATTTATTTTGCAAGATTGCTCCTTCAGTCAGTTAAACTGAGGAAAGCAGTTGTTTATAAACAATATTCTTTTACCTTGTATTGCACTGGTTCCTTTCCAGTATACCTCACCCCACTTGGAGTCTTACTCACTGCTCCTGAGTAAGGAATCCTCATTGCTGGAGGGCACATGGCAGGTAAATTCTAAGTGTAAACTGCCTGCCGGGGCGGAGAAAACATGATCTCTGTGCTACGAAGAAGAAATGGAGAAGGAAGGAAACTGGCAAATTTCTTATACATCAGGAAAGAGAGCAGTGAAAATGTGCTCTGGAACCCAGGAATATGGGAACCTTGGGGCAAAAGGGGAAAAAATGTTAAAGGGAAGGGCCTGACCTAGGTGCCCTATTATATCCTCTGATGCAGCCTCACTGATCTCCATAAAACTACCTGAGACAGCCCTATGGCTACTTCCCCAACTGAGCACTCACAAGTTCCTTGACTGAGTCCCCAGAGGGGTGAATGCTACCCCATGATTAAAGGGTACGCTGTGAGGCTTCACTCTTAAAATTACAGTTCACAAGCCTACACCAGTTTGCTTGCCTTTAATAGGCAGCTCAAAGGAACAACGTTTACTATGATGATTATATAGCAAGAACTCTCCCTCTATAAGTCCAGGGTACACTTTCCTATGAAAACACAGATCAACTCCAACGACTGTGGCTAATTCTCCCTTCCAGATATGGTTGGCTCTCTTTTCTGTGGCTAGTGGATCATACTTCTTAAAGCAGTTTCCTTTCTGGAACCTCTCTACTACCTCTGTCTCAGTCTCTGCTTCTGGCCGGATGCCATGTGGTTTGTTGAACAGCTCTGCTTCTTATCATGGAAGATGATGGGGAAGGGGGACATGCTCTTCAATTTACATTATCTTTGGGTTATAGCACGGGGATTACACTCCAGACAGATAGTCCCAACTTCAAATGCTTCCTACAATTGTGCTCAGGAACTGACAGGCTTACCTTTTTAAAGGCCTCTTTAAAAAGGGCATGGCCAATGAACTGTCCAGCTGCCCTTCTATCTAGAGAACCATCTTCACACTTCATAAAGTAAGAGCAGGATAGGGTCTATGACCCTGGTATTTACATTTTTCCCAAGGTTATTGGCTGAAATCCTTTTAAGAGGAGACAAGACCTTTCATTCCAAATTTAGAGCTAAATTATTTAAAAATGCAAATACCTGGAGGTGGGGCTACCTATGGCCACCAAGAATTTCAACATGTAAGTGAAGAAAGCAGGCTCTTTTGAGCTTTCAAAATGGTAGGGGCTTATGAAGCAGGAATATACTGGGCTCCAGAGGGGAAGAGGGACTGTCTTTAAGGGGAAGCCACTAGAAAAAAGGGGAAGCTACAGACAGGAAGATGCATTTTTTGCAGGCCTAATAACCATTTTGCTCTGGGTTACTCTGTTTTCTTCATCCATGTATAAGAGATCTCACAATGAAAGCAAATGACTGGAAAATACTTCAGGATGTTTACAGAAAAATGAAAAACAACCCCCACATTTAGGACATTTTAATACAAGTTTCTTCTTTCATGAAGTGAAACAGCAGCAGAAAAAAATAATTTAAGAAAAAAAATGAAAGAATTATGAACAGTGTTTCCAAGTTTTCAATGGTTTCCAAGTTTCATGTGATTCTGGAAAGAAATTTGCCAAAAGGTCTCAGATGAACAGGATAGGCTGGGTTAGGCTGACAGTGGATTTTTCTATTAAAATGAGTGTGTCACTCAAAACGTTCCTATGAAAAGAGAAAGTTTCTAGAATACAAAAGTGAAAGACCAAAGGATCTGGGGCTACTTAAGAATAAAAGCTAAACAGATCATGGTTGTGTGTGTGTGTGTGTGTTGGTGTTTGTGTATTATGTTTTATTATATGATTTCTTCCATTTATTTTAGTTCGTCTACATAGCATGACTAGTGAAAACGTATTCAACAGCAAAGTATATGTAGATCCTATACAGAATTGTATGCCATCTTAGGGAGGGAGTGGGGTTGAGGGGGGGTAAAAAAATATAAGTTTTATGGTAGTGATTGTAGAACATTTAAAAAAATTTAAAAAAAAAGCTAAAATCAAACCATTTTAGCAATGGATAGTACAGCTTTCAGTCAAGTCTTTCTTTTTCATATCTTAATCTGGTCAATTTTTTATCTTCTGTACCTAAGCTTTCTATGTTCCAGTAAAATGAGATAGTTTTTCCTCTAATTCTTTTTTTCTAAAGTCATTCTTTCATTGGCTCAGAAAATGGCTTGGTCTTACACCTTAAGATTGAAACAAAAAATAAACCAAGGGAAAGAGAAAATATCCCCATAACAACAACAAAATGGAGGACTACACAAACCAAAACAAAACAGAACCATTTACACAAACTTTATAATCCCCTAACTACCACCTTCCCTGTAAACTACAACTATGTGAACCAAATACCTCAGCACAACAAATCTACTTTTCCAATCCTTTTTGAGATGATCTGAGTTTTGTTTGTCAGGAATAGGATAGGATTCTTTGGAGGTGCCTAACTTGGTTCATTCTGATCCACTGAGACAGTATCAAGAATCTGAATCTGGGCTGAAATAGATTCAGGGGCGGGGAACCTGTGGCAAATGAGGCACCCTTTAGGTCTTCAAGTATGGTCCTTTGACTGGATCCAAACTTCAGAGAGCAAATCCTGTTAATGAAAAGATTTGTTCTGTAAAACTTGGGACTCAGTCAGAAGGCTGCACCCAAGGATCTAGAAGGCTACACGTGACCTCAAGGCTGCAGGTTTCCCATCCCTGTACTGGTTCAAAGGTCCCTTCCAACTCAGATTCTGTGTGTTTCCATCATAGCTCCATGGACACTTTTATCCTATTATAGATTGGGTACATCCTAGATTACACTTTAGAGTACTTCTCTGGGCTTCCGGATATTCCCAGGGCCCAATGTTGTCCAACAATACTATGAGGATATGCGATTTGTTCCTAATTTGAATGTTTGAAGGTCCGAAAGGATTAACCTCAGTTACTCTTCTTGAACATGTTCAAGAATGTCAATGTGAAATCACATTAACTTAAGCTGCAATTTTAAAAAACAAGGAACTGAGGAATTTAGAACTTATTAGAAATGAGAAATATGCCACAGCTTGGTTGTTCCACTTAGACTACATCACTTTTTAGCTTTTGAAAACTAAAATAGTATTACTTTTATATAAAACCATGTTTACTACATTGAAATTCAACAGAGAATAGAAAAGTTCAAACCAAAATTTCTGTGTTTTAAAATACGTTCGAAGGGGGAGATGATATGTATGTATAATATATAAAAAAATTAATAAAAGTTACTTTGGGTGAGAGAATGAACTGGAGGTGAGGGGACAGGGGGGAGATGGGAAAGGCCTCATGTAAAAGGTGATACTCAAACTACTTCTTGAAGGAAACTGTTTAGAGGTAGAAATGAGGGCATTTCAGTCAGGGCAGTTGGTGTAAAGATATGAAAAGGGGAAATAGAGTGTTTGGTGTGCAGCAGAGTGACTAGGCCAGGGTGATTACAGCGCAACATTCCGGAAGGCAAGCCATGTGTAAGAAGACTGGGAAGGCAAGAAGGGACCAGGTTGTAAAGATATTAAAATATTAGCGGAGCTTATATTTGATCTAGAGACAACAGGGAGCCACTGGAGCTTATTGAGCAAGAAATGGCATGATCAGACTTGCATTTTAGAAAAATAACTGTTGGCTATAATTATAATTATAAATTGTAGTCAACTACAAAGTGTTCGTATTTGGATCGACTAGTTCGTCATTTCAGGATATAGTAGATTTTGGAATCAGGGTGGGGGATCTGAACAACCTTGAAGAAATGAGAGAGAAAACAGTCTTAAGTCTTTGCTATCCAGTTAACTACCACACTACTGCTGTCCTGAGGTGTCTTTTCTCTCCGTCTGGCCACATGGGACATCTCACTGTACCCTCTCCACCTCTAAGCAGTCACAACCTTTAATGCTTTGGTTTAATTTATTCATCCCAATGCTCGTCATACTTGTACAGACAGTTGCAGGTTGAATATAGTTGCCAAGAATAAAGAAAATCTAATTCATACTCCACCATTCACTGCCTTACTGAAATGTAGGGTCTTTCTTGTAACAAGGGCAACCACAAAAATCTATTTTTGCTGCCTTTCCTCCTCTTTCCTCCTGAAAGCTGCCATAACAGCTTATATGGTACTCAAATACTTTTCAGGGCCCTTGACCTGTTTGTCCCTAGAGCTCAGGTTGACTTTGGAGTCCAAACCCAGGAGTGTTCCTAGGTCCTAAGTTGGCCTCAGTGAGAAATATTGCCTACAGTGGGATATGGGTTAATTTTGTTCCTTCAGGAGGATCAGTTCTTGGGGAACGGGCCTGAACAGCACCGAGATCTTGATTTGTCTTACTGCCCACCAGATTCTGATGGGATCTGGGTTCTAATTAACCTATTTGGGTCTCAATATCTTCATCTGTAAAATTAGTGTGAGGAAGCAGATAATCTATAAGGGTCCTTCTAATTCTAGATGTATACTCTTGCCTGGCCCTCAGTTTCTTCATTCTCAATGAGAAGACTGGATTAGATGGCCTTAAAGATTTGGAGGGGGAAGGTTATAGATGAGTCAGTGTTCTTGTCATCAATGCATGTTGCCTCCTGCCTCCATTTGTGGTCAAATGTGCCTTCACAAACCTCCGAAAACAAGAAGAATGAATGCTGCCATCATTCCTTTTCCTATTACAATATAAATTGTTTGAGGGTAGGAATAGTCTCTTTATTACACTACATTGTTACCATTATAAATACTTCACTGCCAATAAACATTTTCCCTCCTAGAAGAGAGATGTATTCTTCTGCTACTTCATTTAGTAGCTTAAGATCCAAAATGATCCTTTAAAATATCTGCTTTCTGACCTTAATCTTTTCAAAAAATGTAGCTTTATTAACCATGGACGAGAATACTGGTGGATTTATAGTATATAATTTAGACTTTTAGAGCCAAGAAAATACAGATGCAGTAAGTTAAGTTTTTAACACCAAAGACACAAAATTGACATTTGAAATAAAGACTTCTACCTATATGTTAAAATAGTTCATAAAGCTACAAATTAAATATTGAGTTAAAACTATAGGATATTTTTTAACCCTTAATATTTTGAGTCAGATATTTCCACCTTCATTTTTTCAGGAGTCTATTTCTTAGCCATTTAAATTCATCAGTGTTTGTGAAAGGTACAAAAAATGAATTACTCCATGTTTAAGGTTTCCTTGTTAAAAGAAGAAAAATTAATCAATAAACATAATTTAACAACATTTAATCTAGGAATGCCTAGAAATTCTCTCCTTTGATTTAAAAGGAAAAAGCCTCTCCTACCCCAAATGGCTTCATTTTGGATGAGAAGTATATAATAACATAAGGGTCTTATTCTTTGGGAAGATAGTGTTATATTTATGTAGTTAACAGTTAATATTTATGTAGGTCTTTAAGATTTGCAAAGTACTATATGGATACATGTATGTGTATATATCTATATCTACGTATGGATATATGGGATGTATGTGTGTATATACAGGCCAGTAAGTAGTTTTGCTAATTAAACATCTTCTCCCCTCCCCCAAGATAAACTGTATCTCTTTGATATGTGTTGATGTTTCCAGTATTACAGATGTGCAAACAGGATCCACAAAGTTAAGCAACCTGCCTATAGTCACATATCTATTAAGTGTCTGGTTTAGGATATGAAACCAGGTCTCCCTGACTCCAAGGCTCTAACCATTATGCAATCCTGCTTTCCTAGTAAGATGTAGTTATCACAAACTCCAACTCTTGCAGTTTTTGTTTTGTTAATCAACAGAAAATCAAGATGTCCAGCTTACAAACATGGCATTGTGGATTTACTGCAGTGTCTTTTAGATGGAAATTGATTAGCCAGTAAAGGAATTTAGATCATAAGGGGGAAATGGCTCCTTAAGATTCTTTCCCCCTCCTTTCTTCTAAGACAGCCTGTTTTCTATACTACTTTTCTAATCAGACCTAATTTTTCCATTTAACTTCAGCTATCAGAGCTTCACATAACTCTACAGAGAAGCAGTTTTACTTCCTTGAAGAGAAAGCTTACAAGGAAACTACATTGTTGGCTAAGCAACAATACTCAGTTACCACTTGCTGGTAAATGGTTTGAAAACTAAGAAAGAGAAGTTGCTTTTAAAAAAAAGTTTTTATTTCACTTTAACATAAGGGGAATTTCAAATAGCAATCTAGCTGCCCATCTTCACTTTATTTGTGTGTGTGTGTATATCCAGTGTGTTCTTTTTTTACATAAAGATGCTGCTACTAAGCCACTGACAGGATGATAGATTTTAAATTGATTTTGCAATGGTTGAGTTGTACTTGTACTGAGTGACAACCATTATCTCTCATTTGGTTCCTTTATAATTAAAGGATCATTTCTGAGAATTGCCTGACCAGGGCAAATGTGATATTTAGAATCAAGGCATAGTGCCTTTGTCTTGTGCAAAAGGACTGATTTAATTGGGGACAAAAATCCCACTACTTTTGCGTTGTGTTCTGAATAAGTTCAACAGTCCAGGTATAGTCATACATATGCAGTCTCAAGTACTTATAGTTAAAACTGCTCTCCCATATGCAAAGAGATGTATATTCACTGGGGAAAAGTCTTTGCATATGTTTCTTCTACCAGGTTTGGAAAGCAAGTATGTCTTCATTTAAATATTTGAATGAATACTTCTCATTCCTTTAAATACATTTCACATTTTGAATTCTTTCTCGAGTTAATCTTCTCCTCATTACTGATTCTTCATTATGCTTCTGAAAGTGATCAGTTGCAAAAATTGCACAATTATAACAAGATAATGCTATATATATATATATTTTAGAGAAAGTATGGTGAAATAAAAATTCTTCAGTTGGGGAGAAAAAACACGTGTCTTTCTCTCTTCAGCTTGCTCAATTTTCTTAAGTAACAATGCAGTTATGAAATAAAAACTACGCTTTCAGGAAAGGAAAAAGGTGTGCATGTACTTGTGGCCCCCAAAGGACAAAATTCTGGGAAGCTCAAGTTAATGTTTTACACATTAAGAACAATTTTACATGTAAGCAGATTACTAATAAGAGAAAAACTGGTCAATGCTTAGCATATAAAAACTCAAAGTTTGACATTTTAATGTATTTAATAAAAGGATATCATACTATTTCATAGAAACAGGTTTGGAATATTAGTACAAATATCACAATTTTTTGAGCAAAGACTACCACGAAGCTAATTTCTATCAAGGGAATCTAATTTTACACTAATTTCCATTTCTAATTTAGGAAATGCACTCTGATAGAAAAAAAATTAACCCCTGGATAAAAAAGACAACAATATTTTAGAATGGATCTGCTCCTTAAAGCATTGGACTTTGGGTCCTTTCAAACATTCCATTTGGAGATGGGAGTTTGAATCTCAGCTCTGTCACTTCTGTGGTATGTAACCTTGGACATGTGGTAACTTTGGACATGAGACCTTCTGAGTCTCTGAGTGGGTTGTACCAAATGACTTTATTAACTCCAACATCCCCCTAAAATATATTTGTTGTATTTAATATTATACTATAATATTATAATTAATTATTAAATAATTAAAATATATTGATGTATTTAAAGAAGAAATAGCTAATCATTCACTGAGCCATAAAATGTACTACCAGAATTTTGGAAGGATAATTACTAGATACTCAAGCCTTTGGCAGTTGAATTTTGCTCTTGGTATATAGTATTGAAAATATTACATAAGTATTAAGTAAGTGTTATGTAAGTAAGAAAATGAACTGGAGAACATAGAGCTCACTATATTTCTGGGTTACAAGTTCTCTTTAAAGATCACAGGAATGTCTGGAAAACTTAGTTCTCTGGTATCCAGACATCATCAACTCTCTGCCACAATCTAAATGCAAACACATATCTTTCTCCTTGCACTTCAGATACACACACATGCACACTCACACACACATACATGTGCACACACAGAAGAAGCCTAGTAGCTTCTAGTAGTAGTGACAACAGACAGAAAGAGCAAGGCAGAATAAAAGTAAGGAGGAGATGAAGGAAGAAAATAGAAGACAAGAGTAGCAAATATTTGAGATGTCAAGGGTGGCAGTTATAACCAGTGAAGATTGGACATAACAAATAAGCAGGCCCTCAGTCTGCAGGCACTGGGGACAAAGAAGAGAAAGAAGATGAAGACCGTACAATTAACTTTCACACCTAGATCCTTAGGGCATCACTGCGTCACAGTGGGACCACTCCAACTAGCACAAGTGAGCAGCCTGCATTGCAATTCCAATATGCAGTAGCTGTAGTTCGCTGTTATTGTTACTATATTACTGTTGCCCCTATACCACTGTATGATAATTTGAAAAACAGGGAAATATGTACAAATTTTAGAAAGTTAATCTTTTTTTTAAGTTAAAATAAAAATGGTTGTGTAAATCCTTACCTTTTTAGAACATTTATCTAAGGCAAAATGACTCATTTCCCAGAGTGCTAGACAGCGGTGTATTGTTCCAAACACTTTATCATCAGTGGTTCTTTGAATTGTAATGTTATTCATTCATATCTTTTAAATTTAAATAAAACTCTCATCTGTAAGAAATTCATTAACAACTACATAAGGCACGGGGCAGAGCCAAAAATGGCAGAGTAGAAGGACAGACCTATAAAAGCTCTCTTCCCACAGCCCATAAAATATCTGTAAAAAATGACTCTAAACAAATTCTAAAGCAGCAGAAACTACAAAACAACAGAGTGAAAGAGATTTCCAGTCCAAGGCAGCCTGGAAGGCCAACAAGAAAAGTCTCTTGCACTGGTCTTGGTGCAGAGCACAGTCCATACAGTTCAGCCCAGCCTTGACTTTAAGGTACCAGCAGGGACAGGACCAGAGCAGGTATCAGGGATCAGAATCCCCAGGAGTAGCTGTGGTTCCCAGATTCCTCCAACATCTCCAAAATAAATAAGCAATGGCCTCAGGCCACAGAAGAGTTCAAAAAGGATTTTGAAAATCAAGAGAGGGGGAGGGAAAATTGAGAAAAGAAATGAGAGTGATGCAAGAAAATCATGAAAATCGAGTCAACAACTTGCTAAAGGAGACACAAAAAAAATGTTGAAGAAAGTAACACCTTTAAAAATAAGCTAACTCAAATGGCAAAAGAGGTCCAAAAAGTCAATGAGGAGAAGAATGCTTTAAAAAGGAAAATCAGTCAAATGGAAAAGGAGATTCAAAAGCTCAATGAAGAAAATAGTTCTTTAAAAATTAGAATGGAACAGATGGAAGCTATTGACTTTATAAGAAACCAAGAAATTACAAAACAAAATGAAAAGAATGAAAAAATAGCAGACAATGTAAAATATCTAATTGGAAAAACAACTGACCTGGAAAATAGATCCAGGAGAGACAATTTAAAAATTATGGGACCACATGAAAGCCATGACCAAAAAAAGAACCTAGACATCATCTTTCATGAAATTATCAAGGAAAACTGCCCTCATATTATAGAATCAGAGGGTCAAATAAATATTGAAAGAACCCACCAATCATCTCCTGAAGGGATTCAAAAAGAAAAACTCCTAGGAATATTGTAGCCAAATTCCAAAGTTCCCAGGTCAAGGAGAAAATATTGCAAGCAGCTAGAAAGAAACAATTTGAATGTTGTGGAAATATAATCAGGATAATGCAAGATCCAGCAGCTTCTACTTTAAGTGATCGAAGGGCTTGGAATATGATATTCTAGAAGTCAAAGGAACTAGGATTAAAACCAAGAATCATCTACCAGAAAAACTGAGTAGAATACTTCAAGGGAAAAACTGGTCATTCAATGAAACAGAGGACTTTCAAGCATTCTTGATGAAAAGACCAGAGTTGAATAGAAAATTTGACTTTCAAACACAAGAATCAAGAGAAGCATGAAAAGGTAAACAAGAAAGAGAAATCATAAGGGACTTACTAAAGTTGAACTGCTTACATTCCTACATGGAAAGATAATATTTGTAACTCTTGAAACTTCTCAGTATTTGGGTAGTTGGAGGTATTACACACACATATATATAGACAAAAGGCACAGGGTGAATTGAATAGGAAGGGATGATATCTAAAAAAATAAAATTAAGGCAAGAGAGAGGAATATATTGAGAGGAGAAAGGGACACATGGAATGGGGCAAATTATTTCTCATAAAAGAGCCAAGAAAAAGCTTTTTCAATAGAGGGAAAAAGTGAAGCTTACTCATCACATTTGGTTTAAAGAGAGAATAACATGCACACTCAATTTGGTATGAAAATTTATCCTACCCTACAGGAAAGTAGAAGAGAAAGGGATAAGTACGGCATAGGGGTGATGGTAGAAGGGAGGGAAAATGGAAGGAGGGAGTAATTAGAAGTAAATACTTTAGGGGAGGGACAAGATCAAAAGAGAGAATAGAAAAAGGATAGGACAGAGGGAAAAATAGTCTTTTGCAATGTGACTATTATGGAAGTCTTTAGCAAAACTACACATATAAAGCCTATATTGAATTGCTTGGCTTGTCAGTGGGGATAGGTGAGGAGGGAGGAAGGGAGAGAAGTTGGAATTCAAAGTTTTAGGAACAAATGTTGAGAATTGTTTTTGCATGCAACTGGGAAATAAGAAATACAGGTAATGGGATATGGAAATCTACCTTGCCCTATAAGAAAAGAGAGAAGATGGGGATGAGGAAAGGGAGGAATGTGATAGAAGGGAGGGGAGATTGGGGGAAGGGGTAATCAGAATGCACAGTGTTTTGGGGTGGGGGAGGGGAAAGATAGGGAGAAAATTTGGAACTCAATCTTGTGGAAATGAATGTGGAAAACTAAAAATACATTAATTAATTAAAAGTTTCAAAAAGCTACATAAGGCAAGGTAACTAAAAACAAAAAAAAATGTTTTTTAAAAAAAGAAAAAATAGTTTAAAAAACAATCAAGATGTTATTTCATGGAGAGGCACTTCCTTATATTTCAGTCTTAGGCCTGAACCCTGGTCTTCCTAACCTCAGTAGCCAACTCTAGTCTATACCCAGTACCTTAATTTTTTCACTGCCTCCTCACTCTGCAACCCCTAGAATCTAGTTTTGGTCCCAGCACTCCACTGAAACTGTTCTTTTCAAGGTTGTCAATAGTCTGACAAATTCAATGTCTTGTTTAGTCACTATCCTTCTTGACTTTCTATAGTAATGGCGTCAAACTCCAATGGAAAGAAAGCCATGTTGGAAGTATACTGATTTAGAAAAAAACCACATATTAACATTCTCTATTTTATTGTATTTTTGTTTATCTTGATAACTATTTCTCAATTGTATTTTAATCTGGTTCAGGTTACACTTCAGGGTGCTGTGGGATACCTATTGGACACCTTTGTTCCAGGCAACTCTCTAAGACTTTAAGTGGAAGAGAACATGCTGACCTTCATTGATGGACAGAACTTCCTTCTCAGCAAGTTCTCTAAACAAATGAAATCAGAAATCTAGTCCCTATCTGCATCTTAGTATAAAGAAATTACGACAGCTTTGTGGATTTATTGTGTCCTGCTATTTTTCTGAACTATTTTGATTAGTTTTTTCCACTGATTCTCTGGGGTTTTCTAAGTAAAATATTATGCCCTTACTGATGTTTATGCTTTCAAGTTCTAGAATTATGTCAAAAAAAGAAGTATTGCCTAGTGGATAATGTTTAATTAGAGTCAGGAAGAACTGAGTTCAAATGTCACTTCTCACACTTTTATTAGCTGAATGACCCTGGGCAAAATATCTAATCAAAATCGATATTTTGAGATTAACAGTCTCAGTTTTCTCTTCTGTACCATGGGAAAGATGATAATATCCATAGTACTTACCTCAAAGGCTCAAGAGACTAAAGTGTTATTCAACTTTAAAGCACTATAAATGAACAATATTTTTATGTCAAAAATCAACGAGTCTGTGCATTATTCCTTCACCACAATATCTTTTAGGAAAGTCCTTAGGGTTTCTCCATCACAAATACTATTAGAACTTTATTTGTGATATCCACTTGTGATCATATTAAAGAAGGGCCCTTGTATGTCTATGCTTTTTAGGGTTTTTGACATAAATCAGTGTAGTATTTTGTCAAAGCTCTTTTCTACATTTATTGATACAGATCTGTTAATTTTGCTTTTTGTATTATTAGAAAATAATTACTAGGAATGGACACCCGATAACAATTGGCATCAGCATGTAATCTGACACAGTACAGTTGGTCATTTAGTTTGGTTCAGAGTTGGACAGAGTTCAACAATAACAGGTTGGATTGTTTTCAGTATTTACAAAGCTTTTTTGTTGACTCTATCTTTCCCATGAAAGAAAATAAATATTTTTAAACTAAAATTTTGGATTAGAATTATGTTTACAAATGACAAGACATGGCATATAATTGCCTTTGAAAAACTAAAACTAAATATCATAATGAGGCAAACAGAGAGGAATACAGACTGCAACATATGACTAAGAAAGAACTCTAAGTGAGAATAGGAGTAAAAGATGACAAGGAGTTAAATGAGAAGAAAAGAGGATAGGTTGGACACATGACAAGAACAAGAGATGACAGGTGGGCAGCCAGAATGCTTTAAGAGTGGGAAGCAATGTCATGAGCAATCAAGGAAAGTCTCTGGCACATTGAGTGGCTCCTCTGTATCCATCCAATTGAGTATTAGTTAGGTATACATGGAAAGGAACTGCACAGGATGGGCAGGCATAGATTTGCAATTTGTATTCCTGGAGTAAACTTCTAAATCAATGAAACCACAAATCCATGAGTATATTTATTTATGCTAATTATTTTTATGATGTTGAACCATCCTTGCATCACTGGTACAAATACAACTCCATTTTTCTAGATATTGCAATCTCTTTATTATGACTTTATTTTAAAATTTTCATCAACATTATTTGGTCTATAATTTTCTGTTTTATCTCTTCTTAGTTTGGATCAAGATCCTATTAAGTCTTGTTAAAATGACTTCTTTTTGAATTAAGGAGAACATATATATTTTTTTTTAGTAGCATAGGCATTAACTCCTCATTTAACATTCAATTCACTTATTTACTTCCAGGATGCCATAAGCTCCTTGAAAGAGGGGATTGTTTTGATTCCTATTATATCCCCAATGCCAGCATAGTATTTGGTATATAGTAGGTGACTAATAAATGCTTTCTAAATTGAATTGAACTTTCATTCATTTCACAGCATAGGTACAGACTCCTTTCCTAAGGCCATACACAAAGGAAACAAGTGCAATCCTCTAATAGTGTAGTATTGAATTGAATGAATATCATTTTTCACTCAGAGATATATATCTTGGCCATGGAGGAATCAGACTGCTATATTCATGATTTCATTTGGGTTAAATATTTGGAGATGATTATTCTTTCCAGGCTATCTAGTTTGCTATATAAAGAATCATAATGTTCTGGTTGTTAAAGTTCTTAGACACATTCAAGTTCTACCCAAATGCCTCATCACGGCATGGAAGGATAAGATAAAAAGGCTTTGAGTTTGAGCCCAGTTGGTGATGGACTCTGTTTCTATAACCTGCAGATTAGTCAAGCTTGGGAGAAGCTCATCATCAGAAGGTTGGCCACAGCAATGCACAAAAGCCACTTTCTAAGACATAGTGAGGCTGTGATTAGTGTTGTGAGAGGGAGTACAAACAACAAGGAAGTGTTGCTGTTGTATTCATCAACATATGTTGGGTTGTTGAGAAATGATAACATGACTTGCCCTTGACTTTGTTTGGAGGGAGAGAGGGCTGTGCAAGGTCACCAGGCTCACTTTCTCCTCCTGAGCCATCTTGATCCAGTGACCAGATATTCATCAGGATGACTGAAGATGACCCAGGATGCAATGGGAGACCCTGGTCTTTTAGGCTAAGACCTTTTCAGATACTCACTTAAAGTAAGATCATGTCTCTTTAAAAGGTAGTCGGGGGATGGCCCCTTTAATAGAAAAGAGAAAATAAAGAGATAAATCACTCTGGGAAGGGCAACAAGGAAGTACAGAGTTCTTATGTAGTATAATTCAAACAAAGGACAAAGAAAAACTAAATCATTCCATCAAGTAAAATCACAAAGCTCTTAAGGAGGTACTTTAATTTAATACTTAAAATATTCCTCCTGAACATTACTGAACTATGATATCTTACAGGACTGTATTGAACATATACTTTCCATAGCAGACATTATTTTAGATGTTAATATATAAATCACTTTCAGGAAATAGGAATAATGGAGCTTTCTACTATGATTAAAACTCATTAAAAAATTGATATATAGTTAGAGGAACTAGGTTCCAATGTCTCTGCAAATTAACCATGGCATTGGACATGTAATAACCTGTCTACATCTCAATTTTCTTCATCTGTAAAATAAGGAGGATGGATAGGAGGACTTATATCTCTAATTCCTATATACTCATGAAACTGTCTACTAAGACACTTGTGAAGTTGCTTATATATTTCTGTTTCAGAAGCACTGACACTGACAAAAAAAATCACAGATACTTGTAGTTAGAGAAGCATCTAAAGCATTTTAACAGATATTTGGATCAAAAGACTTTAATTTTAGCACTAGATTTTTACTTCTGTGAAATTAAATAAGAATCTCATTCTACATTTATACCAAGTTGACATCTGAAAAATTAATCTACTTAACACAAATTTAATGATATATTCTAAAAAGATTTGTTCTCCAAGGGTGGACAAATCTAAACAAGGCTTCATTTATTCATTCTTGGGGCTATGAATCTCTATGTTGATTCATATATGATCCAATTTTCCAGCAGGGAATGCACAGGAAAATACTCTAAACAATTTCTATGATTTTCCACTCTCTCCCTTTCCTAGTCATACACTCTTGACAGAAGCCTTGGATCCTGATGAATATTCATGTTCATATGCTGTTTGGAAGGCCAGATATAAATCCAATTCTGGTATTCCTAATATAACATCTAGTTCTGTGTGAATGAGCTACATCGGTTCAGTGAACAGTCTTTTTAGACCTCACCTGATCCCTCAGTGTCACATGGACAGCTGGAATCAAGGTCCAGTGCTGACCAAGGAGAATTGGAATTTTAAACGTCACAATGCTTCTTGACCCTCTGTGAAGTCACATTTGTCAGAAATTCCTTGCTCTGAAAAGAAGCCTAAGTGATCTGCTGTGTTCAGGAGGAGCAACTCTTGGAAAACAGGAGAGAGACACAACTCCTTAAGCACAAGAAAAGGAAGAACAAAACGCAAAGTTGCAGATTTGCCTTCATAGCACTCCTAAGCTTAGGCTCAGGGGGTCATAGATTTAGAGGTAGAAGGGACCTCAGAGATTATCTGATATAGCATCTTAATTTTACAAATAAGGAAAGTGAAGCCCCAAAGCAACCTAACTGAGGTCCCACTTGTACTATGTGTACCACACTGCCTTCAGAGGGAGTCATAGTTGATGGAGGTGGGAAATAAATTTAACTCAATCACCTCTTCCTGACGAAATTCTCCGCAGATGACTTCCAGATCAATAGTCAGACCTCTGCTCTCTCCTGAGCTCTAGTGCTGCATCACCAACTGCCCACGGGAATGGATGCTTCATAGGCATCTCAAACATAACAGGACTCATAATCTTTTCTCTCTAAACTCACCCTTAAGAACTTTCCTGTTTCTACTGAGGTAACTAGGATTTTGCAACCATGGTGTTATTTTTGACTATTCATTCTCCATCACCTCACATATCCAACCAGTGTCTAAATCATTCCTTTCTACCCCTAGACATCTTTTATTTATCTCTTTCTCTATCTTTATCTCTTTGCACAATTCTATTCCCAACCCTCCTTCTCAAAGGGACTGTAAAAGAACCTCCTAACTGATCTTCCTGCATCAAATCTATCCTCCCTTCAAAGCATCTCCCAAACAGTTTGCCAAAGTGATTTTTTTAATAGTGCAAGCCTGACCATGGTTGCTCTTCTTTCAGTAAACATGGTCCCCTAATACCTTTAGGATTAAATATAAACTTCCCTACATTTGCCTTTTAAAGCCCTTTACAACCTACCCCCAAACCCTTTCAACCTTTGCTATACCTGGTTCTCCTATTCCACACTCTATGGCCTGTCAACAAACTGTTCTTCCTCACAGTCTACCTGTACATCTCTGTACTGACTGCTGCTGTGCCTGGAATGTTCTTCCTCTTCTCCAAATTTGAGATTTATTTCCTTTAAAACTTTGTGCAGAGGTCACATTGTATACGAATATGAAGCCTTTCTCCCAGCTGTTCATTACTTCCTACCAAAATAGTTTAATATTTATTTACTGTATACACACACACATATATTATGTCTCCCAATAGAAGAAAGGTCCTTGCAGACAGATTCAGTTTCATTTTTGTCTTTGCATGTTTAGCACAGTCCTGGGCATATAGCGAATCCTGACTGAATGTTTGTTGATTGATAATTGCCTTTAAAGTTATAAATTCCTTGAGGGCACTGACTATATGCTATTTTTTTTCTTCTAAGATCACCCTCTCTCCAGCAAAGCCTCCTGCCTGAGGAAGGTACTTAATAAATGTCTGTCGAATCAAGTATTATAATTTCTAAAACTTGTTACTTTATTTCCTTCCCTACCCAAATACCTCTCTTGTCTGTGCTCCCACCAAAACCCCAAAACAACCCACTTGTAAGAAGTAGGACATGCTTACTATTCCATTTGGATCTCCAGCAAGTGTTCCAAAGGTTTCCAAGGGAAAGTATCCGTATCCAAGAAAAACCTCTAAATACTGGTGTATTTTAGGATCAGTAACCCCTTGCCCTCGAGCTTGAGAACAAATGTGAGAATACAAGTAAAACACTGTAATCTTAAAGCAGCATGTAAATATTAATTATTATTAACAGCTGTCAAATATGCATCTTCGTGAAACTTTGCAACATTCTTGTCATGACCTCTGCCCAATAACTATATTAAAATATTAAAGTTAGTCAAGCATTTTATAACCATGTTAGTGACTAGAGGAGCTTGGTACAGGAAACAGCCTTCAGGGTTTCAGCCAATTAAAGAAAAAAGTCAAGGCTTCAGTGGGGGTGGGGGAGAAAAGGGTTTTGAGAACTCTGTTTCCTCACTGGCAGCAAAGCCAGTTCAAGTTGCAAGATTCTGTTTTGGAAATGGGTAAAAGAAAAGAGCTAGCCCTGAACAGATCAGGTCTCCAGATGACAAATAGCAATCCACATCCTACCTTTTTATCCTCAAGATACATAGTTTCTTTTAGTTCATAAACCAAAGCAAAACTTCGATTTTGACATAAATGAGAATGTTATTCATCTTATTTTGTCCTAAATTTTGTTACAATAGTCATAGCAACATTAACCTGATTCACCCCATGGAATTTTTACTTGTCCATGCTACGTCAGGCATGAGTGTCAAGGAGGAAGCAAGGTGCAGTGGGAAGAGGCCTTGATTTGGAAATCTGAAGACCCTTAGTGGAATGAAGGGGCTCATGACCTTTCGTTAACAAGCCTTGACAGGTAAGCTGATACAGTGACTTATTTTCAAGGAAAACAACTCCTTTTGTTCTATTTTTGTTTTAAAAAGTCAAGTTCTCTTCCCAGCAAGCTGTGGGATAGTGAGTGACAAGGGCGTTGAATTTGGAGTCAAATACTCTACTTGACTTTGTCATCTTTGAGCAAGTCACTTGGACTCTAAAATGGAGGAGGTAGTCTAAACTCTTCCTAGCTTTTGACCTCATAGTCCTATGAAATAAATGACTTCCACCTCAATGTCATTTCAACTTGAAATTGTTAGAGTCACCAAGGTGAAGGAAAAAATACCCTACTTTGTTCAGATGAGCAACACTTGAAAGATTAACTGGAACCAGAGGTGAAAGGCATTTTCAATTCTTTGAGACAAGGAGGCTGTATGCCTCAGGAAGTGGTGTTTACTAACAAGTTAGGCTGGTTTTGCTTAAACGCTTAGCAGTTATGCAACTACTCAAAGAGTGACTCTTCAATTCCAGCTCCACACCACCCATAGTTACAGTTACAGATGAATGTCTTCAATTACTCTTAAAACTAGGAAATCTGGGATTCCTGTGTGTCCTGCTATTCTGGAGAGTATTTGAAATGCAAAGCATGCTTCACCCAGTTTCCCAAGATAGTAAGAGATTTTAAATGTATTTTTTTCTCGCAATTCCTTTTTTTTAACAGCAGACTTCAGAAAACTATATCTGGAAGCAATATTCCCACTTTTTTTTCTTTCTCATGGTGTATTAAGTAGGGGAGTTGGTGAATTTCCGAAGGTCACAACCAGTGCTTAAGACAGTTCTTCTCACTATAATCCAGGAGTGGGGGAACCTGCAGCCTCGAGGAGATAGGTGGCCTTATAGGTCCTCAAGTACAACCCTAGGACTGAATTCAAACTTCACACAACAAATCCCCTTAATAAAAGGATTTGTTCTGTTAAACTTGGATTCGGTCAAAAGACTGCACCCAAGGATCTAGAAGGCCTTGAGGCCACAGGGTCCTCACCCTATTACCATTTTGGAGTTCTATGGTTTATGTACAAGACCAATAAAATTGATGTTCCATAAACAAAAATTTGTAAATAAGTATATTGCAATCAGTGACCTTGAAGATCCCTTCTAGCCTATGGCTCTATCTCTTATTTCTACAGTCGATGAAATTTGGGGGGAGGGGAATAGGAGAGAGAAAGGAAGGAGTATTTATTTAGTACCTACTATGTGCCAGGCACAGTATGAAGAGTTTTACAAATACCACCTCATTTCATAATACCACAAATATAATGGGCAGCTTTTTCATGTTTTTACTGATTCCTTCTCCCTGACCCCATTCCTAGACAGAAGTGATCTTTTCCTCTCCTGAATAAATATTGTATTTATTGTATTTAACCCTCAAGCTATGAGACTGGTTAGACAAAATGTTGACCAGACCTGTGACTGTATTGGTATAAGGAACTCTCAGATGAGGAAACTATTTCTACCAGTGCAGGTCTGCAACTTACAGTCTAGATCCAGTTGGAGATACATTGATTTAGAACACCACTAATTAAGATTATCTTTAGTTGGATTGTATTGTCAAATCTTTTTCATTTTACATTTTAATGCGATTAAGGAGAGATTTTAGTGGCCTTCTTCTGGCCTAGAACAGTGAGAAGTAAAGTGATTTGTCCAGTCACATAGCCAGTAGGTCAAAAGTGGCACTTGAATCTAGGGTGTTTCTGTCTCTGATTTCAGGTCTCTAATCACTAAGCCAAATGCCTCTGTAAAACTAGTCATAATAAAATTAAATTTTTGATAATTTTATGATAGCCAACATATCTTTTAGGGTCAAATTTATGACACAGTTGATTTCTATTTTTATGTGCCATGGGTATATTTAAAATATCGGAGGCTCTTGTGTAGCTGGTACCATTTTTTTGCCCATTTTATAGGATGGAGGGCACAGATGATTAGAGAGAATTGGTTGGTTGGCTTTTTGCCTCTATTTCATATGGCTGGCCATATCAAGGCTTATTTGATTCCATACTTATCAAGGAATGCAGTCTTTAATAACATCCTTTTCCAAGCACATTTGGATAATAGGTTACTTTAAGACAAAGTTTCCAAGAATACAATGGAGGAGAGATGAGATATCAGGGACAGAATTTCAGCTCAAAGATATACATGGGAAAAAAATCCCCTCCACAATATAAATGATAAGTAGCTATCTAGCCTTTGTCAGAAGACCTCCAATGTCGGTGTACTATATGTTCTAAAAAATGAAAACGACTTTTGTCTAATCCAAGAAATACTAAAGAATGTGCTTTGTATCACAAAAACAAGAAACAAACAAAAAACCTCAATCAATCAGTGGACTAACTTTGCTACCTAACTCTCTAGTTCTCAGTTCCCTCACCTACAGAGTGAGGAGATTGGATTAGATGACTTTGAAAGTTCCTTCCAACTCTAGTCTATCATCCTATGATAAACCAGTGAATAAATGCTACTTGGTGTAAATCAGATTGACCCATAGCCACTTTCCCCTATGCGCTGGTTTCACTTCAGTTAAAAAATTTAAAAAACT
Source organism: Potorous gilbertii (assembly GCA_028658325.1). Taxonomy (NCBI): domain Eukaryota; kingdom Metazoa; phylum Chordata; class Mammalia; order Diprotodontia; family Potoroidae; genus Potorous; species Potorous gilbertii. Next base: position 128,708,879 of record CM053772.1, on the reverse strand, counting down.
GAGTTTCCCATTTCCTAAATTAAGCAACTAATAGATTTTTTCCTAAAATAGAACTGTTTTTAAGTTGACTTTATGATTTTTTTTCATTACCATTTGCTGATCTTGGAATGTAGAAACAGATGGTTACTGTTAGACATGAAACATGGCTCTTGTACAATATTTTTAAGCTGTCAGCTGTACAGTTTAGTCTTTATATAGGCAACAAACAGGTGCTTCTCTGTACATATATTTCACTTCAACATTCAAATCTGTGAACCAAATTCTGTCCACATTCCTATTCTAAGTACATTTAAATCTTATGTAGATGTTGTTCTTCACTTATAGCAATAGGAATATTTTATATATATTTAATATGCATATATATACATGTATCTGTATGTTTGTGTGTATATTCCTAAAACACATAAAAGAATCTAGCTATATTTTCTTGCATTATTTGTCAAATTCTGTTAACAGGCAGTGGTTAAAAGGACAGAAAGCAGGCTTCAAAGACAGGAAAATCTAGGTTCACAGGATGTGTCAACTACGACACAGAAGACTGTATGACCCTAGGCAAGTCACTTAGATAACCCTCTAAGATCATTAAGTGCCAGAAAAGTTGCTGCTATGTCCTATGTGTTTCACCTGAAAGTTCACTATACCAGTGAAATCATATGCTCAGTCACTGTCCTCATCATTATGTACTAAACTAAATTTTCCTTTGCCATACATCTCTTTAAATTTATATT
>CM053772.1:128674474-128707651 GCA_028658325.1 Potorous gilbertii | reverse complement strand
GCTTGATCAGAGTTCTTAAGTATTTCAGAACTGATTTTCTTTGTTTTTTTATAATGTTGTTATAGTATAAATTATTCTCTTGATTTTACTCTGCATGGGGAGATACAAGTCTTAACATGGGCAAGAGGGACTGGAGGGTGGGAAATTGACTCAAAAAGAAAAGCAACCTAACGCATTGAGAGCTGTAAGACTTGTTTATTTTTTTGATGGGGAGATTGAGGTTGAAGAGTGTTGAATACAAATATTAACTGGAAGATCAAGGATCTGAACCCCAGTTCTCCAACCACAAGTTTCATGTCCTTTCCACTATCACGTGGTGCTTCTTACCAGGAAAGACCAAGTTAAGACAGCTCTCCTTTCCTGACAAGAGCTTCCTTCTTCCCCTCCAAAGACACTCAGTGTTTATATTTCAGCTTGTACTTTGCATCTTTGAAAGTCACCTAAAGGATTTCCCAGAACATACTAACTCAGAGAGGCTGAGTTGTATAAATAAGAGTATAACCACGGTCTACTGTTTTTCCTTTTGAGGGCAATTAAAAGTACTGATTGGAGGTAATAAAGTGTCATGCATAATCATTTTCATTATAATCAACACCTTTGATGGCAACTGCAGAGCACAAAAACAAGGAGTCTTCAGTAGAGAAGCTCCCTCATGGTAATTTTCTGCCAGAGTTACTGATCTTTGAGCACAATGAATTACAAATACATGGTGTGATTTTTAAAATATTTTTAACTGGTTCCCAGTTATGTATTTTAATGTTCCTTTTATTTTTACTTGCATCCTGATATATCAAATGAATCATGAAGATTCTTGATAGGTTTCAATAAATCAGACATTTATTAAGTGCCTACTACATGTGATAGATACATTATTTAAATAGGTACCAAATGAGAGATCTTTATAATGAAATCAAATTTTGAAAAGCACTTAATTTGGGTAAAGTGCTGTGCTTGAGGCACTACACTGTGAAGTGATCAAACACTGAAAGGGAATGTGGGGTTGTATGAACAGCATCATCCAAAAGATATGAATTCCAAGCCTGACCTTGCATTTACTGGTATCATGGGTGTGTCCCTTAATTTTTCTAATTTCACTTGTAAAGAAGGGATAATATGATTATTTGTATTACCTACCTTATCACTGTGGGGAAACCTGCAGTGGCAACACAAATGGACGCTATTATTAGTGACAGATGCTCTCAAATTTGTAGTTTGTTTGTACACTGGTGTTTGCAAGTTGGCTCCCCATTATATTGCAAGCTTCTTAAAGTCAGGGACTATTTTTGCCTTTCCATAGTAACCCTAGAACTTAGTGCAGTATCTAACATATAGCAGGTACTTAATAAGTGCTTGTTAATTTGACTTGAATACATTTACCCAGTCCTTAATGTCACGTTCTTTCCACAATGTGAAATCGAATAAGCTTACTTAACTCTAATTCATCCCATTTTTTCTCCTCAAGAAACTCTGTCTTTTAGGAGTGAATCTTCCATGTCAAAAAGCATATTTCTGAAGTGGAAATTCATTGATTCGTTCCCTTTTATCGCTAACACCAAGTAAAACTGAAATTCTTGGATAACAGAATGTTTCTGCAATGACCTAGAAGGGTAAACTTTTAGCTAACCAAGTGGCCTAGTGTTTTGGCAGTAAATAAGAAATTGAAGGGCAACGCTCTTCAGGGCAGATGGTCTTTCAATGAGATCTGTGTGAACATATTCCATTCCATCTCACTCTAAACTCAGATCAACTTAAGCTATGCCACAAAAGAGAAAGTGCTCTTGTTTGGACAAGAGTGGGCTAGAGCAGTGATCAGCCACAAACCAGTCACAGACAGTGATCCCAAACACAGTGTGGCTGGAATTTGGCATCTACATGGTTATAAGAGGCTATAGAGAGGAAGAGCACTTCACTGGGCACTTCAGGAAAATCCATTAAGTCTTCCTTGGCAGCAGTTCAACTAGGGAATGAGAACAAGGAGGGATACAGGATGGCTGGAGCTATTTATGGCTGATTCCATAGACAGTGAAGCTACTATGGAGGGAAGCATCCTCACAATCTCTCAAAAACCAATCCATCAAATAACAAAACAGAAAGTAAGATAACAAAACAAGCTCTAAAATTTTTGCACAAGAAGTTGGAATGTTAAAATATGCAAATTTTAAATTCAAAGAGGGATTTTTAAATTCTAGAAAATAGTTTTCCCCTTATGTGAAAATCAAACCAGAACCAGAACAATACTGCAAAAAACATAAAAATTTGGAAGACTTAAGTGATAATGAAATGATTAAACAATTCCTAGGTACAGTTGATGAAGGCTTCTATGCACCTCCTGATGGAAAGGCAAGAGACTCAAGATGAAGAATTCTGATTCTGCATACTATTTTGTACTTGACCAATATAGGATTTCACTTTGACTACACTTACATATTTGCCACAAGGGTTTTGTTTGCTTTTTCTTTTTTAATGGTTTGTGTGTGTTTAGTGGTGATATGCTGCTTACAAAGTACTTTCCCTATAACGGTAGGTAGTATAAATAGTATCCTTTGTTTACAGGTGAAACTGAGCCTCACTTGACCAATATAGCAAAGCTAATAAATGAAGAAGAAGGTAGGAGGAAGGAGAAAGGATGGAAGAGGGAGAGACAAGAGGCGGACAGAGAAGACAGAATGAATTATAGAAAAGTTGTTGTTTGTACTTCATTTCTGAAGAGGACTGATCACACTAGGGGGTGATACTTGGACTCATATATGAACTGGATGTAAGTGAGGCAGAGTGGCACAGTCATCAGCCTCACTCTCTCCTTCAGAGGCATGAAAGACCAGTGGTAAAAGTCAAGGCGATTGGCGATGGCCCAGGTTGCTGTGAAGATTCAGAGGTGACTGAAGGACTCAACACTCATAACAAACTAAACATTTGGGACAGATATAAGAAATTACTGGGATTAAGGAAATAATGTTGAACTCAATCAGTGTCTAGTCAAGTCATAACCATAAGTTCAAGCATATATCTTGACTGATAAAAAGGGAGACAATGAAGAGTTTTAAAGGGCAGGATATACCATAATCTGTCAAAGTACAAAGAACTCTAAAAATTTGTTTTACTCCAAAATTTGACAAATTAACCTAAATCAAGCCCCTAAGTTTTCTCTGGAGACTAATTACTGATTTCATCCAAACAACAGCAGAAAAAACTAGCATATATTTTTATGTTATTTATTATGTATTAGCCACACACTATATATGTATATGTAAATAATTATATGTTTTAAAGTACTTTAAGCTATAATAATTGTTTAAGGATTTTAACATTTGGAAAGCAAAACAAAATGCTAGGAAGAGAATAAATATTCCCATTCTACTCAGTGTAATAAAAAAGAAAAGTCTGTATTAACCTTAAAATCCTTGAGAAAGTATTCTGTACTCCATGTCCAGTCCTTTATCTTTAGTCACTTGATTCTAAAGCTTCTGCAGTTTGGCTTTTAATTTTCCCATTCACTTGAAATTGCTCTCTCCAAAGTTGCCAGAGATAGTTTACTTGCCAAATCTAGTATTGTTTTCTCATATTCTTCTTGACCTCTTTGCAATCTTTGATACCATCAAACATTCTTTTCTCTTGGAAACTCCTCTATGTTTTCCTGAACACTGCTCTCTCCTGGTTCTCCTCCTCTTAGTCTGACCATATCTTTTTAGTCTCCTTTGCTAGCTCTTTTTTCAGATCATGCCCAGTAACCCATTGGTGGGTCCCTCAAGGCTCTCTTCTTTTTTCATTCTATAGCAGGAATTCTCAATATTTTGTGTTATGTATCCCTTGCCAGTATGGTGAAAGCTCCTCAGAATAATGTTTTTAAATTTATAAAATAAAATATATATGACTATAAAACTATCCAATTGTACTCAAATATGGTTATCAAAACATTTTTTGAAAACAAGCTTACAGATTTCAGGGTCAGAACTTCACTCAGTGATTTCATCAACTCCCATGGATTAACTTATCATTTCTGTACAGATAATTCTCAAATCCACTTATCTAGCCCTCAGCTCTTTCCTGACCTCTAGTCTCCTATTGTTTTTCAGTCCTGTTCAACTCTGTATGACCCCATTTGGGGTTTTCTTGGCAAAGATACTGCAGCGATTTGCCATTTCCATCTCCAGCTCATTTGACAGATGTGGAAACCAAGGCAAACAGTTAAGTGACTTGCCCAGGGTTATACAGCTAATAATGGCCAGGTCTTAGGCCAGATTTGAACCCAGGAAGACAAGTCTTCTTGAATCCAGGTCTGGCACTGTGCCATCTAGTTGTGCCTAGTCTCCTATGACCAACTACCTAGTCTACATCTTTAATTGTGTCCCATAGACATCTTAAACTCAAACACATTCAAAACAGAACTTACTATCTTTCATACCAAATCATCCCCTCTTCCCAACTTTCCTATTACTATCCAGAGCATCACCATCCTCCCAGTCACCTAGCCTAACAACACAGGTGTCATCTTGTGTCAACAACACAAAGATAGGTCACTTGCACTAGACCCACATATCCAATATTGCTATATTTTGTCACTTCCGTATTCATTACATCTCACATACCCACTTCTCTCTACCTACATAGACCCTACAGTGATACACGACCTCATCACTTCACACCTGAACTACGGTAATAACATCCTCTGCTTAGTCTCCCAGCTTCAAGTCTCTTCCCATGAAAATCCATCCTCCACATCAGCTGCTTAAGATTATCTTCTTAAACCAAAGGTCTGACCCAATTATACAAAAATACACATAGCAGCAGCACTTCTTGTTGTAGCAAAGAAATGAAAATAAAGTGGGTGTGTGTCACTATACATCTAATGCCATACTCATTCCTACTCAATGAACCCCAGAACCACCCCAATTACCTCCAGGATCAAATATAAAATCCTCTGAGTTTTAAAATCCTTCATCACCGATCCCCTTTTCACCTTGCCAGTATTCTTAAGGTACTCTTCTCTACGTGTTCTACAATCCAGAAAATTGGATTTGGGGTTCCTCCCAAAATAACATCCCATCTTCTGACAGTGACATTTTGCTGGATTTCCATTCGTCTCGTGTAGAATTCATACCAACTAATCTCTGTCTCCTGGTTTCCTTCAATATTCATTTAAAATCCCATCTTCAATAGCCTTGACATTCACCCACTTTGTTTTCTGTTCTATACTAAAATATGACTCTTTTCCCTCTGTCACTAAATTCTTTGAGATATGTGTACTAGTACTGGTATCACTGGGTCTCAAGATATGCACAGTTTAGTGAATTTTTGGGTACAATTCCAAATTACTTTCCAGAATGTTTGCACCAGATCAGTTTCACCAGCAATGCATTACTATGCCTGCCTTCTCACAGCTCCTCCATCATTTCCCTACTTTTTGCCTATCTTCATCAATCTGATAGATTTGAAGTAGAACCAAAGAGGTAAAATTTTTATTTCTCTTATTACTAAAGAAGTGTTTTTGCATGACTTGCCATTTTTTCTTTCAGAATTTCCTATTTATATCTTTTTTTTGGTCATTCAATCAATTACTACTGTATACCACACACTGATGCAAAGAAAGGTAAGAGATAGTTCCTGTTGTCAAAGAGCTTACTTCTAATGGGAGAGACAACTTGCAAACAACTATATAGACATATTCTTTCACTATCAGTAGGGGAATTATATGTGTGTACATTTGTGTTAATTCCCTATGCCTTATGTATCGGCCTTTTATTAGAAAAAAGAATTTGCTACAATTTTTTAAATTATTTCCCTACTAAGTTGAATTTCATTAATTTTGTGAAAAACTTTTTCAATCATATGTAATCAGAATGGTCAGTTTTTCCTGAGATCTGTCTCATTTTTGGGGGTAATTCTTCTGCTACTCATGACTGAGATCTCAGAAGTATCTACTTTTCTTGTCTAATTTTTTTTTTTTTTTGTGATATAACCTTAAGAGGATAGATTTTAAAATTCAACAGGAAAAGGGAGCACACTTGTAATTCTGAAGCAACCTCCTAAGAAAATGAGAACCTGATTGACTCAATTCAAAAGAAAACAGTAAGCTATTTGACAGAAAGTAGGCTTCAACCCAACAGCCATCTAAACTTAACTCTTGTTTCCCATTTCTACTTGTTTCTATTAAGAGCAAGGAAACACCAGGGAGGGGAAATCTGCAAATCCCTTATCTAGTTAATTGGAACCAACCTAAGGGATGAAGATATGACTTCAACTTACTTCAAAATAGTCCAATATCCAAGAAATGAAATTTCCAGTTCCTGAATTCATCTCAAATTTTGTGTTTTATTATAATCTAGTGCATCCCACATCATAACTGCTTTCCCAACTATGTAGTTTAATAGACAGATGAAGGCTCATCCTATATTACCTTCCTCATATTAATAAAGTAATTGAAAATTTACAAAGGAAAACAGCAGAATTTAATTTTTTTTTCTACAAGGAGATATCTAGATGAATGTGATCCATTTCATAAAATCTTATGAAAATGTAAATAGACAGAGGCCACTGGGCCTGGAGTCAGGACAACCTGAGTTCAAATCCAGCCTCAGACACTTAATAGCTGTGTGATCCAGGGCAAATCACTTTACCAGTTTGCCTTAACCCAATGGAGAAGGAAAAGGCAAACCATTGTAGTATCTTTGCCAAGAAACCCTATATAGTCCACAGGATCATGAAGACATGAATGGTCAATGATGACCAAAACAGATGTAAAGTAAAGGAAATTTAAAAAAAAAAGGAAATACAAAGTAATATCATATAATCTCAGAATTCTTGAAGGTTACTGGCCAACTAGTACAAAACAGTCATTTTATAAGTGAAGAAACTGAGGCACAGAGAAATTATCTTGTAATTTGTTATCTAGAGGTCTGGTTTATCTAAAAAAATTCCCCACTTTATTTTCGAGACTGGAAACTGATTAGTCATATCCATACTGCAATCATCATATCCATACTGCAAACATGTGAAAGACTCACACAGTAATGCAACAAGTGGCCGCTGTTATTTCCCCTAGAGTGGGGGAAGGGAGGGGCACACAGGAGTCCACAGAGTCTTTTAAAAAAATCGAAATGGCACTAAGTGGGCAGAAAGTATCTGCCTAAATGAAATCTTCAGAGAAACACTTAAAATTGGTCTCATTATATGCTACAGACTAGATGAGCTTACTCTGAAAGAAATTTTGTTTTGTATTTTTACTTTTTCTTGTTTTACAGTTTTCCATCACAACCACCAAATATAACTTCCCAAATGCCAATCTATTTTCCTCCAAGTTGGGCAACACAAATAAAGTTTTGTCCATTCTATGCTTCACTATAAAAAGCCTAAGGACAGTGGAATATTCCAGTGGAGGAAAACAATATTCATTTTTCTTTTATTTATGCACATTTGACCTTAATAAAAATGATCACTTTAAAACACAGAAGACACATTACAGATTTTGCCCCAGTATCTTCATTAGTATAGTGAAATGGTTAAAAAAATATATCATTTGGCATGCAAACAGCTTGCTAATTTGCCTTTTCAGTATGGTCTTATGTAAAAGGAAATACTCTTATGCAAAAGAGGGGAAATTGAGAGATATACAACCAATGAAATAAATTAATTGGTTTTTGATCCCCTTCCCCATCAAGTCCTGAGCTAGTGCTGAAGGACCCAGAAAGACCTCTTAACACAGAAGTAGCAACAACATTCTGAACTGTGCCAAACATACCAGTGCTGAGTTGCAGGGAGATCCCCCTACCATGCATGAACCCTTGTGGGCCATGGGCTATAGTCAGAGTTCTTAGCTCACCGGAGTCAGAAATGTCATTTGCCTCACTTCTGTAGTTGTAAATTTCATTGCTCTCAGTGAGTTGGGATCAAATGAAATAAACAGTTTAAAATTGTCTTTTTGCCCAATACATCCAACATGCTTCATCCCCTGTTTACATTCTTTGGATTTCTTATGAAATTAGGCTATCAGAAGTTGGATGACCATTATTTTAATAATAAAATAACATTGATAACCACTAACATTTATACAATGCTTTTAGGTCTACAGACTGCTTTTCCTTATGTTATCTTATTTCATTTTTCATAATATCGCTGGGAGGCAAGTAGTACGCATGTCATTATTTCCATTTTACAGAAGACGAAACAACATTAGAAAAGTTTTGTAATTTGCCTGTAGTCACATGACTAGTTACTGTTAAAGGTGATTTAACCCAGGTCCCTCCTGAATTCAGCTTGTCTCCCATTATCCAGCATATACCCTTAAAACTGATAGCTTGCCCTAGGTAGGAAGCTAACAACACCTAAAAAAATTCTAGTATTTCATTATGCATTGTGTCAAAAGTGGAATTAATATTTTGGTAAAGTACCACTACCAGTTTTGAATTAATTTCTGCCAAGCTGCAATTATTTCTTTGATAAGTGATTCAGTCACTGCTCAATGTCTTTCTAGGGGAACCCATTTTTACCACACAGTATGGGAGTTAATAGAAATTTAAGGTAACAAATCCCATAAACCTTCTCCTTTGTCTGTTCTTGTTATGGCCACTGGTAAAGTTTCAAGAAGATCTATCTTTGGGTATCTGTCAGAAAATTAACTTGATGGGAGAAAAATTGGAATACTTATTCTATCATCTAAAAGACATTTTCTCTGTTATTTTACAACCTTCAAGCTTCTACAACGCTTCAGAGACAATCTCATAATTACTGCTCACTTTTATGCTATGAAAACCTGTTATTTTCACCTTAAAAAAATGATGAATACTATTCTGCCCATAATATTTTGTTACAACTAGTAAAACATCTGCCTGCCTGATAGCCTGTTCTCATAGATAAATCACCATTTTCCTTCCATTTCTTTCTTGAGGCCTTACTTCCCTATTTCCTTACCTTTTTCATTAAGTTCATGTGTTCTCCCTTCAAGGCTCTGCATCATTCCAAGATACGGGCACCTTAACTCTGGCTTCCTCTTGCTTTTCTATTCAGTCTCTTTCACTTTGTTCCGTTGAAACCTGCCAAATAACCACTCCCTCTACTTCCTTTCCCCACTCTTGTCTCTAAATCTTTCAATCTATTTTCAAAGTGCAAGAGCTCTTTCCTCTTCCTTGGCTAAAAAGACATTATTTGCCCCTGAATTTCTCCACTCTTAAAAAGTTCTCTCAGAGCATTTCTAATCATGCCCTTCCACTGAAGGCCTTAACCCAACATTCGAATGGTTGTTTATACAACATAAAATGCATACCACTGAAACGTACATTTTCATATAAGGTATTTCACAACAGAATTACTCAATGCTAGTTTTAAAACTTAAAGGCCGAACTTGAATATACATTTGTTATACAATTAACATGTCATCATCAGTGGTCTCATATTTTAATTAAAATTAAATATTAAAAGGTTAGCTCCTTGGAGGAAGAAGAGTTTTCCTGATTTTTAGCAGTATATAAGACTGACTTTTTAATTAAAAGAACAGAATTCTGTGAATGCATGTGATGATAACACATTTTAAATTTATGTAGCACCTTTTATGTGAAGAACTCAGAACATTACTTGTCAACTCCTCCCCCGCTCCCCAATTACCTCATGAGTTTCACAGGGCAGTCATCATTCCACTTAAACTGGTGTGACAGCTACTTGCCACTTCATAAGAAATTCAAGATTACCCAAGGTTGTTTAGCTCAATGATATATTCAAGGACCCAATTAGTAGGACACCATGGAGATAAATAAGTCAGAAGACTGATTCAGAGAATGATGTGAGTAAGGGGAGAAGGGGCTAAGGAGCAGGAAGCATGTTATAATAGAACATCAGATTTGGAGTCATAAAACTTGGGTTCAAGTCCTGACTCTGCTACTTCTTATCTCTGTGACCTTGGGTAATTCACTTAACCTGTCAATTTCCTCATCTATAAAGGGAAAGATTTGCAAAAGATGATCACATTCAACTCTAAATCTGTATTACCTTGGGCAAGCTGAAGAATCATATACCTTTAGAACTGCCAAGCTCTAATGGCCGTTAAGAGGTATTTGAGTTCTCCTTCATTTTATACATGAGAACATGGAAGCCCCAAGAGGTGAATTCAATAAAATAAACAATTAAGGTAAACTGACCAGTACAGGTAGGACATGGCAGAGACAAGAATGGAAGTTCAATTTTCAGGTCCAACCTCTGCTTTCCTATCAAACTGAACTTCAGTTTTCTCCATTTGTGAAAGGAGGAAAAGTGACTCCTTACTTCACTGACTCTTTAAGGTCCCATCAAGCTCTGAAATTAAAAGTTCCAAATTTAGAGTTCCCCAAGACAAAAGCACTGCCTTCCCAAGTCAAGGATACAATATTATCAGTCTATCCCAGAATGAAAAAAAATGAAGGGAGAAGGGGAAGGAAAGGGGGAGAAAAAAATGGAATAATCTTTATCACACATGTATAGAATATACAGAGTACACATATTGTACCAAAATGAATTATAGTAATTTCTAAGCTGAAAGAATGAGATAAGAGCAGTAATGTGGCATTGTGGATAGAATGTTGGATTTGGAATCAGGAGGGATTGGGCTTGCATCCTTTCTCAACCATGGCAGAGTGACATTGGGCATGTCACTTAATGTTTCCAAGCATCAGTTTCCTCACCTATAAATTGAGGACAACACCACATGCTGCTCTGACCTCACTAGACTGTTGTAAGACTCAAATGAGATAACGTGAGATAATCAAAAGAGTTTTGCAAACCTTAAAACCCTATATAAATGCCAACTATTATGACTTCCAAAAGACTCAATTCTCAAAGGTGACATAGCCCTTCACAAAACAGATCCAGATAAAATTTCCCAAGGAAAATATACTTCTTTGTGTGCTTGTATGGGCATGCACACACACATGCATATGTATACATGTGCATGCATACATGTATATCTAGATGTTAGATACACACACACTTCTCAACAATGCTTAATGCTTGTTGGGTGATGAAATCATCTTAAAAGTGTCTGCTTCAAAACATTTCAATTGATTAATCAATAAGCATTTATTAATCATCAATTATGTGGCCAGCACTGGGGATATAAAGATAAAGGCAAAAAATACCCCTTGCGCTCAAGGAACTTGGTATCTAGTTGGGAAGACAACATGTCAGTAGATTTCCTGATCACTAATATTAATGCTTCTTAGCTCTACCCTCAAAAAAACTTTCACGTGACCTTCCTAGATGCTTTAGCTACCATCATATATACATATATCTAGATGTAGATATAGATTACAGATGTTTGTGTATTTCTCCTTTTTTTCAGAGTCCAATTCCTAGAAACAACAATTTACACCAATGACCTCTTAACTGCTAAACCCTAAAAGCCTAATGGTTTTTTCCTCAGTCTTCAACTCCTCAACTTCTTTTCAGTTTTAGATATTGGTGAAGATTTCTCTCCTGAACACCCTCTCCTCCCTTGCCTTCCATGACACCTCTTTCCTATCTGCATAGTTGTTTATTCCCAGTAAACTTTGCTGGGTCTTTGTCAGGCTTCTATCCTAGGACCTCTTCGCTCTATACTCACAGATCTCCTAATTTCCTGTGCTTTCAAGTATCATCTCTAGCAGAAGATTTCAAATCTATTTCTCTGGCCATAACTCTCTGCTGAACTACAGCCGCAGATCACCAATTGCCTGCTGCATATCACTGCTGAGATGTCTTATAATCATCTCATATTCAAATACATATTAAGGAGAACTTATCTTCCTCTCTAAACCTATCCTCTTCTAAACCCCACTGTCTGCTGAGGGTACCACTATCCTTCCAGTCACCTAAGTTTGTAATCTTGGAGTCATTTCTTACTAATCTTTCCCCCTCCATGTGCCATACCCCCCACCCACAACATACATACTCAATCAGTTTTGAAATTTTATCAATTCTACCTCCCCAGTATTTCATGCATCTGTCTCCCTTTTCTGCTTATGAACCTTACTCTCATCTGAACTGGTCAAAAGAATACACACACAGACACACACACGGAGTTGGGTACAAAGACCCATTTAAGTAAATAGGAAAATAGAGAAAGGGGATATGGAATGAGAAGAAGGTTAAATTAGGGAGGAATGAGTTCTAAGCCAAGCAAACTCTAAGAATTAGCAAAAATATTTATAGCTCTTTTTGGAGTGGCAAAGAATGGGAATCTGATGGAATATGCATAAATTGGGGAATGCATAAACAAGTTATGGTATATTAATGTGATAGGATACAATTGGGCTGAACGCTTATCAGAAAAATGACCAACAAGTATTCCAGGACTAATGAACTTAATTCCTAAGAGGTGAAGGAATCAGAATGAAGAAGGAGGTCATTTGCAGAGGATTTGGGGCAGGGCAGAAGACAAGGCCAGTGTAGAAATTTATTATGATTGACTATACAGATCTGTAATGAGTTTTGTTTTTCACATGCTTTCAGTTGGTGGGGGTGAGGGAGGGTTAGGGTGGGAGGCTGTGAAAAGCAGACTTTGGCTAATTAAAACAATTAAAATGTAAGAGAAAAGAAAAGAAAATATAGTTACTTTAGGTAGAGGATTTAGAGGACCTGTGTTCAGGTATGACTTAGGCCAAGCCTTTAACAAATATGGGTCTCAGTTTCCTCACCCATAAAATGTGAACATTAGGCTGAATCCAATGATATTGAAGCTTTCTAAGGTCCCTTTTAATGCTAGACTTCCCACTTTAAGCTTTCCCCCAACTTCTAGAGGGGTTCCATATTGTTTGCAGAATCCAATACAAACTCTGGTCACCACCATGGACTCTTCTCCATTCAAATTTAGCTGACAATGGGCAAGCTTATTATTCCCCTTCATGTACCTAGTAGCCCATAAATTTGGCCTCCTTGCTGCTGCTCACAACATGTCACCTCCCACTTCCTTGCCTTTGCAAGGGTTATTGCCTGAGCCTGGAATGCATCCCCTGCTCTGTTTCATCTTCTAGAATACTTAGCATCACATAGCTCAGAGACTTCCTCCTGCATGAAGGCTTACCTAATGTTCCTCTTCCAACTTCTAGGACCTTGCCATCTCTTTAAAGTTATTTGATACTTACTTTTTGGGTATTTCTTATATATTTGTATACGTCCAGGTCTTTTTCCCTATAAAAGCAAGGACCCTGACATACACAGGAGGGCCTGCTATCACAGATTCTTAAGTCTTCCTGTTCATCATTTCTTATCGCAAAATAGTATTCCATATATGGTATTCATATACCATAATTTATTCAGCCATTTTCCAATTGATGGGCATCCCCTTGATTTCCAGTTATTGGCCACCACAAATAGAGCTGCCATAAATATTTTTGTACATATGGGACCGTTTCCCATGTTTATGATCTCTTGGTGATACAGTCCTAGAAGTGATATTACTGGGTTCATTGCTTCTTAAGGCAGAGGACGCAGTACTGTTTTACAAATACATTTTGTCACTCCAACTAAGCTGAATTCCTTAAGGGCTTGACCTATCACAGTCTTCCATGCTTAGCAGACCCATGATAAATATTTACTGAAGGTGATAGTAGCCAAGATAAAGGAAGAGAGGTCCAGAAAAGGGGGTGGAGTGGGAAAATAAGTATTAAATCACAATGGCAGCCGGGAGAAGGTTGCTAGGTTCCTGCTTTGGTCACAAGATAGCACCACCACCTCTACAATAGATAGGGCTCAGTAATTTCTTTGCTTTACCATCCCCATGAAAGAAAATAACATCATTCATAATTATTTTCAAAGACAAAATCTTGTCTGTCACTGCATAGTCTATTTAAATACACAAACAACAGCACCCAAGGATATGAAATTCACACATTAAAGGATCATAATTACACAAATAACAGCCGCATCATTTATTTGCCCAATGGGAATATAAGCCATTAAATGTGGGCTTTGTTGCAGACTACTGAAGTTGAACTCAAGTACATCTAGCCTCTCCTTTTTAGTAATGAATTTGTGATACTTTAATGTGAAGAAGCAGTGAACAGGCCCTTTTTCAGGACTAATGCTTCTCCGAGCCTTTCTGTCCTTCATAAATGCATGGTTATTTGCTTTGAGGACATTGCACAATTGCCTTCTGAAAAGATATGCATGGTCTAACAGCTGGGAATGCTGAGGACACTTCCAGTCACTTATGAGTTTTCCAGAGAGGAAAGCTCCTGGGCATGTCTCTATGATCCTATAATGACATGTCTCATTCATAGATCATCACCTTTTCATTTTCCTCTAGCTTATTCCCCTCATGAAGAGTATCTTTCCTTCCTAAATAGCAGCCCCAGTAGTTAATTTAGCTTAAATAATATTCTATAAAGCAAATGAAATTTGATAATTCACTTCTTAGCGATTTCCCTATTTAAAGATGACTCCTCTCAAAACTGATCTAAATTCACTTAAAGAACCATTTTTCTCCTATAATATCTCATTTCCACATTTAAGCTGCTGGATAAGAAAGAGTTGAAGGAGAACTTTATCAGCCCTAGAAATTTCACTTAAAGTATGCAAAGGTTCAGCCCCTCTGAGATAGGGCTTCTCTCCCCATTTACCTACACCACTTTCACATTCCACAATGAACCTCCTTTCCATCATTTTAATCTGCAATTCCTCATCTCTTTCCTATTCTTTTAGGCCATCAATTCTTTAATTTTTAGACTCCCTACTCTGTCTGTACCTGATGGTTAGTGCTGTCTAGGATACTCTCCTCTCATCCTAGAAACTCTTGACATGACCACTCCTTCAATGTTCTAACAAGAAACTCACCAGAAATGCCAGAACAACTTCCCTGGCTGAATCCACATTTTCTGCCCCAGAAGTTTTTTTTCCCTTCAATTATTTCTTCTACTACCAGCAACTTAACTCTGAACCCTAATGACCACTGACTGGTCTCCTTTCCTCTCTGGATATTGCTGTTGAATTATTTTCAGTCATGCCCAACCCTTTTTGGGGTTTTCTTGGCAAGCACACTGAAGTGGTTTGCCATTTCTTTCTCCAATTCATTTTACAGATGAGTAAACTGAGGCAAATAGAGTGACTTGCTCAGCATGACACAGTAAATATCCTCTGTTGGATTGGAACCCAGATCTTCTTGCCTCTAGGTCTGGTACTCTATCCACTGTGCCACCTAGCTGTCTACTTCTCTGGATAGGGGTAAATAATCATTTTTTCCCCTTTATCTAAAACAAAGAAAGAGTTTTACTATGGAAAAAAGAGAAATAGTTATGGAAATATAAAGTTGCCAAGTTACAAAAGATCACAGAAATGACAGATGTAAAGCTAGAAGGTCACTCAGAGATCATGCAGTCCCATCATACCCTATCACTCTTTGCTCACTCAGGCAAGGCCCAGAAATGTCAAATGATTTACCAAAAGTCACACAGACAGTAAGTAGGTTTGAAACACAGGTCCTGTGACTGAAAGTTCAATGCTCTTTCCGCCATACCAATCTGTCTTCCTGGCTGAATTTTTACTGTCCTGGTCCACCGGAAGGGCTAGTTTCAATTCTACGTCTTCCATGAAGCTTTCCGTTTTTTTCCAGTTGAAAATACTATTTGCTTCCTTCTGTTGTGCTCTCTTGACATTCTAATTTGTTTTAGTTATTTCTGCACATTTCTTTGGTTTTCTGTAACTCCTCATGGCAGAAGACACCTACCAGTATTAACGTCTGAGAAAACATGTTTCTGTCCTCTGTGATCACAGAAAGCCCAGACTGGTGAAGCCACAGCTAATGCCCAAACCCCTAGCCCAGTATTTACTTCTACTTCTGCCATCACTGGACCTGGAAGGATAAGGCTTTAACTCCAAACTCTGTCAGTGACTGGATGTGGAGGCCCTGGAACCTACTTCCCCTATCTACTGCACTGCGAGGGACAGTAACTTAATCCCTCCTGAACACTGTGTGCTCAGACCCTCAAAATGCTTCGTCCAAGACTAGAACCTCAGACCCCAGGCCTAACCATGGAGCCATGTGCACCATCTGAGTCATGCATCCCCTGCTATAGTAAAATGAAGCAAAGGAACTGTATGAATTGTGAGTTCAGTAAGGCCCCTGGAAACCCAATCTCCGGCATTTCACCTATCCAGATTCCCAACTTGATGCTCTCCCTGGTTCATTCTTCTTTTCCTTGATATTTATGAGAGAACAAACTGATTCTGCCTTTTATTAATGAGGGGAATAAAGGCTACTTCCTCCACCTTGAGTCTAGGATATTTCCACCATCTTCTTTCTTTTCATTCTTGAAATTCAGAGTTGTAGTCTGCTAAGGCAAAACCTTCCCACCATTTGCTAACCTTACCTGCAGCCCTTTCATTCTCATCCCCTTCAAAGTATTATTCTGCTTTGCCCTCTGGAAATTCCAGCCTATAGTGAACAAACTTCACTTTGTCCTAGACCTCTTTACTTCCACTTTCTTGCCATCACTTGAACCTAGCATCCTCTAAAGCATCTCTGGCCTCCCTCTCCAGGAACAGGGTCTCTTTGAATGCCCCCTGACCCAGGACTAGGAGAAAGAGCAGGCACATGACTTGATTGTTATTGTTAACTTTAGACTTTCCCTGTGCTTCCATCATTTATCAAGCTTTCCCCCTTTGAAGACCTTATTCTGTCCAGGTCACCTACCTACCTCTAGTTCATCCTTCCTTCTTTCTTAAGGAGCTCAGTATCTGTTTTACAGGTCTGCCCCTTACCACCACCCTCCCCATGCCCTACCCCAGACCTTGGCCTCATTCTTGACAATATGCATATTGATATTACATTAAACACCTCGCCTTCCCAGGTTATCCACATCCTATGACCTAAATTTTTACTCTAACACAGCAATCCATAGGGATGGTCCTTTCTTAGCCATCACCTATCAGTATGTGACCTAAATGTTCCTGATGTCTGAAATTCCCCTCCTTATCTGCAACCTCATCCTTTTGTGTTTTCCTCTGTCTCACCCTCACCATGACTACTGTCCTAACATTGTACTTCTCACTTTTTTTCCTTTTCTACCATCCTCTGGCCTCTATAATTAACCATTTTAACTCTATACTGCTCTCTACTTTTAAATTATTTGACTCCTAAGGGTAATAGCATTTAAGTTATGTTGTTCACTGGACCCACCATACACTTATAATAGCTCATCTCAATTTGTCCCTGACTGCTATATGGTAATCCTTTAATTTTTCTCTGATCACAATTCTCCATACAAGTTATTGCAATAATCTTTTTCCCCCTTTTCAACCTCCCTAGACCACTTCTTTCTCTCATTTCTCATCATCTCCTTTCTCCCTTCCTTTGCTTAAATCTGAGAAAGAGGTAGCCTTTTCTCCTTGTACCTTTGATCTGATCCCATCACCTCTTCCCTGACAACCTTCCCCTTGAGTTATTCTCTCATTTTCAATCTTTATTAATGGACTGGTTCCCTTGTTGTTGCCAGAAAGATACTCAGGTCTTTCCATGTTAAAAAATAAAACGAAACGCCCCAAACTTTGCTTGTCCCCACCATTGTCCCTCAGGATGTTATCTTCTGTCTCTTCTCCCATTCCCACCCCACCCCCCCCCAGAATCAGATGCCTATATTTACTGTCTGCCTGTCATCAGTTCTTAACTCCTTGTAATGGGATTTCAACTACAACTTCTCTCTCCAAAGTTACCAAGGACCTCAGCTGCTAAATCCCATGACCTTTCCTTGATCTCCATCCTATTTTACCCCAATTCTGCAGCTTTTGAAAGTCATCTTTCCATCCCCTTCCTGGAGAGTTCTCTTACCTTAGCTCCAGGGAGCTGCTCACTCCTGGTTTTTTCTCCTGTCTGGATGCCCACTTGTTCTCCATCACTTTGGCTGGCTCACCATCCAGCATCCCCTGAGCTTAATATCTTCCAAGTGTCTGTTCCCTCTGTGCTCTCTCCACTGAAGAGGTTCACACAATCAACCAACTGCTCCAAATCAACATGTTCAAAACAATTCATCAGCATGACCCCTGAACCCACTTTTGTCTCCTAGCCTCCTTTGTGGAAAGTACCTAGATGTTCCCATTTACCCAGGTTTATAATCTAAGCTGCCTTTCAATCTTTACCCTTCCCTCAACTCACACATATCCCATTATTTGATAAATCCTGTTGATTCCCAATCTGTCTTTATCTTTATTCCTGTGATGACTGCCACAGTTTATTTAGTTACTCATCCCCTCTTTCTTGGACCACTATAACTTTCTAATCAATCCCTCCTTGTCTTCTCTGATCTATTCTGTATACAACTGCCTGAATAAATTTCTTCACCATTTGTCTATTAAGAAATGACCAGCATCTTCCTGTTTCCTTTAGGAGATGTGTGCGTGTGTGCGTGTGTATGTGTACATGTGTGAGTGTGTATGCATGTGTATTTCACAATCTGGTACAACTTATCTTCCCATACTAATTTCACATTATTCGCCTTCACAGAGTCTATATTCTCACTTAACAGGCCAACAAGCTGCTTCCTAAACTCATTTTGTTTCTCTTATCCCCACACTTTCAAACATGGTGTTCACAGTTCTGGGAGTGCACTCGTTCACTTTTGCCTCTTAGAACCTCCAGCTTCCTTCAAGACCAAGTATCACTTCCTATGCAAAGCCTCTCCTGAGAACCACAACTTTTAGTGCTCTCTTTCTCTCTCTGTGTCTGTCTGTCTCTCTCTCTCTCTCTCTCTTTCTATCTATCTATACACACACACACACATACACATACACACACACACACACATACACACACACACACACACACACACACACACACACACACACACATATATGTTAGATCCTTCCAATAAACTCTTCAATCCTCTGAGGGCAGAGGTTCTGTTGCATTTTTGTCTTTACCTTGGTTCATAGTACAGCAGCTTTTATAATAGGCAAGTGATATTTGTTTGAATTGGACTGAAGTGTCTTTTTAATATGCTTCAGCACAATATAGGTTTACAAGGTAAATATTTAATGTCTGTGAAGCCTAACAGCCAAACACACAAATCTCTCTTGCTTTAAAAAAATTTACATACAAAATCCAAACATAAAACAAATTAAGTAATTTTTTATCTAAAGTATTCAAAAGAATTACTTTAAAGTCTTCATGTATTTATAATTATTTCACCTACAAAAATTATATTAACATGATCCTTTTAAAGCAAAATTATTGCCTAAAGAAATATATATAATATATATATATATGCATATATATACATACCTTACCTGAATTCTACAGCTTCTCAATGATTGTAACCTTTCCTATAGAGACTGAAAAATTTGCTAAATATTTTATAGCAGGAATAGTAAATTCTCAAGGTCTTGGAAATGAAAAAATAGCCAGTTTATGGATTTACAAGCCCCTTTCTCCTCTTCCTCTAGTTGTCTACCTTTGGTCTACTTTATCAGGATTTCTATCAGCCACCGGGCAGAGTGTTTAACAATCCATGTAATTCTGATCTTTCAGCATCATGAATTTCCTAAATAAAAACTGCTATTAGTATATATATTTAATGCAATTTCCAGTACTGATGAAGAAAGACCAAGAGAGAGCTGAATAGGTAGAAGAGAAGGGCAAGTTATGAAAGATTTGTATTATCCTATAAAAGGATTAAATGGATTAACAATTTATTGATATATTTTATATCACCATCATTTCTGAGTACATCTTTCTCCCTCCTCTACCTAGCAAGCCACCTCAAGGGATTTTTAAATGTTTTTTATGCTTACTTCTTTTTTACATATTAGACTACAAAGCACTAGTTAATGGAATCAGATAATGGCTTGACTTAAAAGAGTTTTATTTTTAAAAGCATCTGCTGCATGTCATGCTTAATATGTATATATAGGATCCAAAGTTCAGTCACAGAGAGTGTCCAGTGTCTCATGTAGGCTATGCTCCTATATATAAAACCTCCCTCACACTCCACCTCTTTCCTTTGAAATTTTTTTTTGCTGGAGAAATAGAGGAAAGAAAAAGGGTAAATGTAATGCTTAGTAATGCATCCTGAATAGTTATGTTAAATCTGATGAAGGATCCTAATGTTACTGTGGCTTAAAGAATCAATACAAAGGTTTTGTTTAGTGAACACTTAAGCGGGGCTATAATGTTTTTTATTATAGAAAAAGGATACGGATAAACTAGAGCATTGTTATTATACATTGTATTTCCTATACAATATATCACAAGATCCTCATCTTTTCTGTAGCAGAGATATTTTTTATTTCTTTCTTTCAATAAGTGAATTCACCTATAGGTGAGGAGAATGCTGACAAGAGCTGATCAGGGGTTTCGGAGATGGTGGTAGGGAAAGGGACAGACCAAAGCAGACTTTGCAGTCATCTTGTTGATCCTCGGTATAGATGGGTATCTGAGGGGTTCCTTCTGGCCTTAGATATTTACTTGTTGTGTGACCCTGGGCACATCTTTTAACCCTATTTTTCTCATCTGTCAAATAAGTTGGATAAGGAAATGGCAAATCATTCCAGTATCTTTGCCAAGAAAACCCCAAATGGTGTCTGTCACAGAGTTTGAACGCAACTGAAATGGCTAAACACACAACATCTGAGGGACAGGGGGAAGACTGGGAGAGAAAGAGGGCAGGTTTAAGGCAATCCAAAGGTTACTGATCCAACAAAAGCTGTAACTTAAGTGAGTTGGTGGCTGCAAACCTAGATTCCTCCTCCTTCCCAATTTGAGACCCGACAGGGAACGCCTAAGGATGGGGAATCTGCAGCCTCCATGTCTCCTGGGGCCCACTAAATCAGGCCTGCACAACTGGAGGGGCTGGGGTAGGGTGACCAAAGCAGCCCGAGGGTGGCATATTGTTCAGGCCTATATTTACATCCTCTTTTTTCTTAACTCGCATGTTGCGCAGGCCTGCTCTATGTCCTCAAGTGCGGCCCTCTGAATGAATCTAAACTTCCCAGAACAAACCCCTTAATAAAAGGATTTGTTCTGTAAAACCTGGACTCAGTCAAAAGGCCACACCCAAGGACCTAGAGGGCCACAGGTTTGCTACCCCTGGGGAATACCTAAAGCAAAGTACACTCCTCTTCTGAGGCAGATCTTAGCCAGTCTATGACTTAGTAGGTAAATCCTAGGGAGATGCTTGAGTCCAGCATCACACACGTGATCACTCTATTCATGATGTCAGGTTGTCTCTCTAGATCAGGATATGACACAGCACAAAGGTTAGTTGGTTAATCAGTATCTGAATAACCCAAAGTTGAAATTGATGTGGTATTAGGTAATTTGGACAGTAGAATAAAGAAAATGCTGAAATATAAGAGAGAGTTGATGCTCCAAAGTATCCTAATTCCTAAGACTGACAGGCACCTGACTCAATCAGTTTCCAAGGGTTTCTTCAGCTCTGTGTTCTTCCACATAAAACCAAACCCTTCACTTATGGTACTGTCACTTCAGTCCCTCACACTTCCTATGGGAAGCTTTAGCTTTTTCAAAGCCTCTCCAGCTTTACGTTTCAAGCTTATCACATATTTGGGGTTGAAATAATTTACTCTAAAAAAAAATCTGCCTGTGCTACTGTTAGCTGACTCATCTGAAATACTATGAAATGAATAGTATGATGAGAAAGCCCCAGAAAATTATCAAACCACAATCTCATGCTAATTACTGATCTCTGGCTGTTGACTGCATGGACCAGGTTCTTCTCTGTGCCCTAGAACTAACTAGGGTTGGAAGCTTCTGCCTCTTCACTGATAAGCTATGGTAAGACCTATCGGAAGTAAGTGTGCCTTAAGGCTCAAGCCTTGGCAACAGAATGGAACACCCAGTGCCCTGCCTGAGAAAATGTCTTTGGGGTACTAGAACTGTGCCCCCATTGCTTTGTCCCTTCCCCTTGGCCTGTCCAAATTCTACAAGGTGCACCTCCACCAGGAAACTTTCAACTCCAATAGAACCATGGTTTCTCACTTTCCTGACCTCTTATTATACTCTGTAGCCTATATCCAATTGCATATTCATTATAGTTTTATTATATCACTTACTATATACTTATATTTATACTGTATATTTATACTTATATATGATGTACTTATATCACTTACTATATACTTCATGTATGTTGTGTCATCTCCAAAATTAGATGATCAGTTACTTGAGGATATTTTTTTTATGCTAAGCATATAGTAGGGGCTAAATAAACATCTGCTGATTAATGAATGATTGGGAAGACAGGATGAAAGAAGCAAGAAGAAAAACAGTAAGAGTTGGGTCTTAACACCTTGTGCCTCTGCTTCAATGAAGCTGTCCTTGCTAGGCAGCACATTTGCAGCTATTTATGTTTAAATTAAACACAAGCAACTTTTAAAACAGAGATATACAGGTGAGCCCACTTCCTTTACCAAATTACAGTGGGAACCAGAGAGCTGAGGTTTGAAACCCTGTCTGTCACTTTGTGTACGTGACCTTGGGTAAGTCACTTCATAGGTATATAGAATTACTACTAGAGGCAACCTAGTCTAATTCTATAATTTTACAAAAGAAGAAATTAAAGCCCATAGAAGCTGGGTGACTAGCCCAAGATCTTATAGGTAGCAATTAGTACAGTCAAGATTTGAACTCAGGTCCTCTAGCTAAAAATTCAGTGTTCTTTCCACCTTACCTTGTATACATAATTTCCTATGTAAAAATGAAGGGGCTCGTCTAGATAAAGGATTTTTGACTTGGGGGGTTTATGAATGTTTTAAAAATATTCTAATTCTATTTCAAAAGAATTTATTTCTTTTATAATCCTATGGATTTCATTTCAAAAATATTTTTCTTAGAAGGGGACCACAGACTTCACTAAACTGCCAAGGGGATTTGTGACAAAAAGAAAAGGTTAAGAATCCCCTGGCCTGGAGGTTTCAATTCTAAATATTGGAATCAGAATCAGAACAAGCACCAGTTGTCAATCAATAAGCATTTATTAACTTTCTACCAGGAAACAGGTACTAAGCTGAGCACTGAGGATATTAGGAAAGACAAATGACTGTCCCTGCTCTCAAGGAGTGCATCTAATGGGGGAGAACAACTATGGAAACAGCTATGTATAAACAAGGTATATACAGGATAAATTGGAGCTAATCAACCAAGGAAAGCATTAAAGGGTCCACACATGCCACCTACACCTTTGCCACAGCAACATGCATATAGCTGGTCTACAGCACAGTGCAAATAAATCAGTGTAAAGAAGTATCTTTTTTGATAAATCAGAAAGGCTAGTTGTAAAAAGACAAACACTATGGATGCAATTAGTTAAGTGGCCCAGGCTCACCCTACCTATCATACCTATCTTCCTTTTGGAAAGCTATAGGCCAGTCTAATGGGGGTCTAATTCAGAAGACAGCATTAGCGAGAAGGAAGCTACTTCTAATTATCTTGCATCTCTTATCTTGTAGCCTTAAGTGTTCCACCTGAGCAAAAGCCTTAGGGGCCTTCACTGCTGTTAACTTTTCCCAGCTCCCAATGGTTTCATAAGGAAAGGCATTCATTCTACAAGAAGCAAATGTATACTAGGAATGTATGCAGTCAACAGCTGCACTCTTGCTACACACTGAAACTGAAGTGTTGATGTGTTCTTTTCAATAGCCTTCATCCTTTGCTCAAAGTAGATTTCTAACTGAATTCCCCATTTTTCATGTTTAAGTACAGACATGGTAAACTCACTTAGCCTTTAGTAACAATATAAGGGTTGGATATCCACTCCATGTTTGATCAAACTCAAAGTGTTTGCAATTTTTATATTTATTTTTTTAAGTGACAGGGAAGTGTAAAGAGAGAAAGGGCAATGGTGTATCACAATGAATGGCAAGAATTTTTTAGGCTAAGGTGGTTAGATTTCCAGTAGTCATGAGACCTTTTTACATATGCATGCACACAAATAAGTTGGCCCATGATACATTATGAAGCCTTTCTCCTCCCTTCATATTTATCCCCAAGTCACTCGCTGACAGTTAGGAATGATAACTTTAAAATATATCCTATTACAAGAAAGTAGACAGAAAAGATCCATGAGCATTCTCCTGCAAAATAGACTCTATGGCTAGACAGTGATGATCTAACACTAAATGGGGAAAGCTAACTGTAAAGGAGGTGGGGGGGAAGCCCAAGTTATTACATATATGGAGAAGTTTGATAATTAGGCTGTTGACAAAGTTCCACCAAGATTGACTGGTGATAACTGAATATAAATTCTCAGATGATTTGAAGCCTAGTGAAAACTCTGCCCTCATGAAAGGTCTTAAGGTGAATTCTCTGACCCAGAATGCTCTCTCACAGATATATTATACACAGTCACTGCTGCTTAAGCTTTCAGGGTGCCAGAATAGTTCTGTCTGGTTGATAAAAGTATTTGATCAGACCCCTGCAAAATACTTCAACCTCCATCAGTTTAAGACCCTGGAACCTCCAAGTACTTTTTTCAAATTTCAGACATTTTTGTAAAAAGTACCTAAGTTATTTCTAGAGAATTTGTGCAATCTAAATTATTAAAGGTCTGGCCAAAATGAAAAAGACTTTTCAGGGCTAAGGAGGTCCACTTAACAAGAGTATTAGCAGCTTCCTGTGTGTAACTCAGGGGCCTTTTCAAGCCTCAACTTGCAAACCACTGTCTTCTCTAGGTAGGTGGAAAGTGAATGTTTCTAGAGGAATGCATAATACTTCTTCCCCTCCTCCACCACCCACCAAAAACTGAAAAAAAGAATTAAGTCCCTAAGTGTTTGCAGTGTTCCCTGTATTTTAATGCTTTTTCTCCTTAAGACTATAACCTTCTGGAGGGTAAAGATTGTTTCAGGATTTTTGTCTTTTGGATCTCCAGTATCTAGCACAGGGCCACGCACACAGTAAACACTTAATAAATGCTTGTGGATTGACAGATTGATTGTAGTGATTTATGGAGTTCTCCCACACACTGCTACTTTTCTCCCGCATTCATCTTTATTTACTTTTTAGTTAGTAGGGAAGAAAAAAAAATACAATCCATATTCCAATCTCCCTCAAATGGCTTTAGTAATCACACTATACATTTATCCCCCCACCACTAGTCGTTTCAGTAAGAATTTTCAAATCCTTGCTTATAGCCATACATTTTGATTCAAAGCCAGCTCTGTATTCCTGTCCAACAAGCGTCCTTTTTATTGCCTGTTCCCCACAACTGGCATAATAAGGTAAACTCAGGTCCACAGTAATAACTTTATAAAACACTTAACCTTTAATGGGGGAAGGGAGTGAGGCATAGAAAGGGAAAAGAAAATCAACTTTCTTAAAGGCTTTTTCTCTCTGGCTAACCTCTACCCAAATGGAGACTGTACAGTCCCTCCCCAGACAAAGTCGATTGCCAACACCACTGTGATTTGCCTGAAATTTGCCAGTTTCCCTGGGGAGTGCTTTAAAAGAAAAGTTCCACAAGCTTAAAGAGTATTTAACTTTTCACCCTCTGATTTTTCTCTACCCCCCACTCACAAGTGGTCTTTTGTAGACAAAATTTCAGGAAATAAAGCACACAAACACCCTTCCACATACAAATAAACTCCCAAACTAACACGAGTATATAATTGTGTTTTTGTTGGCGCATTTCCAGTCCCGTCACTCAATCAGGTTGGGAGTAAATTAAACCCTCTGCTTTGGAAAAGCTGAAAACTGACACACTCCTCTCAGTGTAACACACATACAAAATCCCCCTCCCATTTCTGTCTTTATCATCCACCCCCTGCATCCCCACACACACAAATACTAGGGGAGAGGAAGTTAGAAGATGAATGCTGATGTCTAAAATAAAGATCTTTCACTTCTCTCTCTCTTTCATAGTTTCCTCTTTCATTAAGAAACACAACCTTTCCCATTTCCAAAGCCTCTTCTTTTTCATGTGGCCATCCTTGAACTTTCTTCCAGGAGGGATCCAGCTCTTTGCTGTGTTGATACCACTTCACAAACAAGTTTCTAGTTTTTGGAGTTAATACTTGAGCGATTTTGTTTCTAGAGAAATCTAAAGAGCAGTCCTTCCTCTAAAGCCTGTGCCAGGTCTCTCCCCTCCCCTCCTCCTCCTCCTCCTCCTCTCTGTCTCCGTTTCCACTAAATGGCTGCATGTTGAAAAATGAGCCCAAAATCCAAGTTCTTTTCCATTATTCTGGCTGCAAAAGGCAATTCCGAAAGAAAACATGTACAGCTCACTTAAAAACTCAGTTTGCCATCACCTTTTCCAACACTGACTGCCCCCGTCTTGCACTCCCCCCAATCACACACACACACACACACACACACACACACACACACACACACACATCATACCTTCCTTTGATTCATCAGCTTCTGAGTTCATGGTGTCTGTGTAACTTGCTCAAGACTCGATTATGGTTGACCCAAGTCCTGAGAAGCTGCAAGTCAGTGTCCCAACATAAAAAAAGAAAGAACCTAAGAAAAGAACAACCTCCCTGGGGTGGAAGACTGGTAGTCGTGGAGAGATTTTAAGGGGAAAGTTCTGCAAATTTGACGAATCACATCTCAGCTATGTGAACAGGATTCCGCCCCTTCAAAACTGCATGCTAGCAAGCAACTGCTAGGGAAGTAGCACCTTTGCACACAGGCGCTGTGAGACTTCACATATCAGTAGTTACAGTTCACTCACTGGATTTTCCCCGGAGCCTTCAGTTCTTTCACTGGGTGGGGTTTTACTTGTTATAGCATGTTCTGTGGGCATGCAGGCAAACGAGGGGCGAAGTATGAGGTAGAACTGGGCAAAGGAGAGGAGACAGGGAGAGAGAGAGGGGGGGAGAGAGAGAGAGAGAGAGAGAGAGAGAGAGAGAGAGAGAGAGAGAGAGAGAGAGAGAGACTGGGGAGAGAGAGAGAAAGAGAGGGAGAGAGAGAGAGAGAGAGAGAGAGAGAGACTGGGGAGAGAGAAAGAGAGGGTGACGCGAGACAGGGGAGAGAAAGAGAGGGTGAGGGAGACAGGGGAGAGAAAGGGAGAGAGAAAGACAGAGAGAGAGGGAGAGAGAAAGAGAGGGAGAGAGAGAGAAAGACAGAGAGAGAGAGAGAAAGACAGAGTGAGAGAGAGAGGGAGGGAGAGAGAGAAAAGAAAAAAGAGAAGACAGAAGAAGCAAGGAAAAAAACCCAGAAAAAAATGTAAAACCAATGCTTAATGTTATGGCATAATTAATCTGATTAAAAATAAGTTTCCAAAACCATGTGATCAAAAATCAATGAAAGAAAATAACTTTTCTGTTTTATTTCTCAATGAAATTAGTTACCCATCTTAAAGTTACAGTGGTTTCTAAATTTTTGATTGTACACTCCTATAAATAAGTTTTGAGCATGCAATGACAATATTTTTTTAATTTATACATTTTATACACGTATTCTATTCATAAATATGAACATTATACAACTTATAGGACAAAATAAACTTTAAAAGGATGAGATTAAAGATGAAATACTATTTGATCTTTAAGTCAATAGGGAGACTCTGTGCTATGCTCAACCCTGCACTTTAGGAAAAGTACTTTGCTGTGAGAAGGATGCTTTGAAGAGGGGAAACACATGGGGCAAGACCAATGAGGAAGCTCTGACCATACTCCAGGTGTCAAGGGATAAGGACCTGAACAGGAGTTGGGGTTTCGTGAGAAGAAACAAGGGAAGAGATGCCAGAGCTGTTGCGGAGATAAAAATGCTAAGACTTGGCTGATAGAATGTGTGGGGTGAAGAAGAGTGAGGAGTTAAAGATGGATGGCCCGGGGCAAATGCATGTTCTATTAGATAGACTAGGGAAGGAGGGGAAATATGGGCAAAGGGGGTGAATGTGTTGGGATGAGAGGGGAATTTTCACAGTGGCATTTGCATAGATGATGATAGCTCAATGACTGACTTAGAAGGGGAGGGACTGAGAGCAAGAATAACAGAGAATGGGTCATGGAAACAGGAATGTAGAAAGTAAATGGGAAAGTACTGAGGAATGAGGACAAGTACAGTTGTGCTGGAGACAAATCTTACAGTTAGCTATCAAAGAGAGGGTGGGATGCAAACCATATTTCCATAATCTGATTAGATGATCATGAAATTTCTTGGTTTTAGGCCATGGCCTCCCACTTCACCAGAAAATAAAATTAACTCATAGTACAAATAAGAATGAACTTCTCTACATCAAAGCAATGGGGGAGAAATTATTACAGTTTGAACTTTAATTTCAAGATCAATCAATATATACATAAATACAAACATTTATGAGATAGATGTAATCCTATTTCTCACTTTTCCTGTCACAAACTAAAAGAAACAACTCATCCTTTAAGTCAATTGATAATTGTTTAATTTCTTATCATTTCCGTTGCCTTGTGTGTAACACCCTCAAGAGTCACCAAGTTGCCTCCTCCATTCAATAAACTCCAATGGCTTCCCATTACCTTCAGGATCAAATATAAAATCCTCTGGCATTCAAAGCTCTTCATTACCTGGCCCCCTCCTATCTTTTCAGTCTTCTTGTACCTTATTTTTCCCACATGTTCTGTGATCCAGTAGCACTGGCTTCCTTGTTGTTCCTTGCATAAGATACCCTATCTTCCCACTCAGGACATTTTCACTGGCTGTCCCCCATGCTTGGAATTCTCTCCTAGGAAATCTACCTCTCTGACTTCCTTCAAGTCCCAGTTAAAATTCTATCTTCTCTAAGAAACCTTTCCTGACCCCTGTTCATGCTAGTGACTTGCTTCTACTGAATATCTCCAATTTATCCTGTATATATCTTATTTGTATATAACATTTTACACATTGTCTCCCTTATTAGACTATGAACTCCTTGACCAAGGAGCACTTGACTTAAGGAGATTGATAAATGTTTATTTATTAACTGACAGACATTAGAGTCATTTTTTCCACATTAGTATTATAGGAAAATATGGTATATGCAACCTAGACATAGGGTACAGTTATATAGAATGTTTTTTTTAAAAAAAAAGCTTTAAAAATAGTATCTTTACCAATTATCTTTGTAAAGGAGAAAGAATAAATGTCCATTTCCTTACACATCACATTTTACACAGATTCACTAAGGCTAATAGGCGAAACTGCACACTGAATACTAACCTTTAAAGTCATATTGTTTCTGTGAAATGTTAAGAAATGTTTGGCAAGCTAGAAAACATATTGATCCCTTGGGCCTGCCTTCCTAAATGACTGGATTAATTGCTTCAAAATACTAATCAGAGAAGTCATCTTAATTTATTTTTTATTTAAATGGAGGTAGACTACAGAAGTCACACACTCATAATGAGGTAGCACAACTTGCTGAAAAACTCAACTGGATTTGTAGTCACAGACCCATGTTCAAATTCAGATTCCCTTGCTTATTACTTTGGGAAAACACTCGGCCTCCCTAGTTATCTCAAGTTTCTCATTTGAAAAAAAGGTCTCAGACCAAAAGATACTCAAGTTCTTTTCTAGCTTTAAACCAATAGGACCAAACTTACTGCCCTCTGAGCCTAGTTCCTGGGTTTTCCAGCTCCCATAAGTGAAATTTTGATTTATCTTTCCAGGGTCCAGGACTCTATGAAACTTCCCAGAAAATACCACCATAACGCTCCATTTTTTTAAGGCATCTCTCTAAGCGTTGTCCTCCCCCATTAGAATGGAAGCTTCTTAAGGCTGGGGACTGCTTTGCTTGAATTTATTTCTATTCCTAGCAAGCAAGACATTCAGTCCTTAAAAAACCCTTAAAAATACACATTTAGGAAACAGAAGAACATTTTGGATTAAGAAGAGTCCTAAAGCCCAGTGTAAAAATTCCCATGGAACTATGGACAAATCACTTAGACAGTGATGTAGTCATTTACTACAACCTTCAGAAAGGCTAAATGAGTTGGAGCTTCAATTTCCCCTCTGAGAAATGGAAATCATAATTTCTACCTATCATCTATCTTTAGAGGATAACACTTGAAAATTATCAGTAGATAAGGAAGTCAATCAATACAACTACCACAATACTCTTTATATAAACCAAATTTGAAAAAATCACTATAACCGTAACAGCCCTTTTTTTGGCCTATGTGTTCCTTTACTCAACTCTATGTCAAAAATATGCTCTGAATCCTGCAACATCAAATTTAAATAGACTGGGCAGGAAAGAAAGTGGCCAAAAAATTTAGAAAGTTAGAATTAATTGTGAAAGGAGAGAATAAGCACTCTTAAAAACACACAAAAAAAGCTCTGCTTAGTTTTAAGGCAAACTCTAGAGTGAATGTTTACGTTAATTTATAATCAATCTATGATAAATTTCAATAATGAAGGTTCCTGAGGCTGAATAATGAGTAGGATATTAACATTATCATTTTAAGTTCACCTACAAGTAGACCCAAGGCTGATATAACTCTAAGGGAGATAAAGGAAAATACTTCCCTCTGCTGAGTAATACTCAATTTCTTTTTATTTCACTGAAATGAAAAAGATGAGGAGAAGTGGAAATAATAGAGAGCAAGAATAAAGGTGGGTAGGTCTTAGCCAAGAAAAATGTCTAGAAAACATCAATTATGCCTACACTTCTGGTAATTTTAGAAACTGAATTGACCATTCCTCAACTTCAGAAATGTCACAGATAACAGCAAAATCTCTTCTGCAGATGTCCTCCACCAATAACTGCCAAGTAGCCTACAAAAGATTCAATAACCTCAGATTTACCCTACCCCCGCCCCAGTCTGAGATGACACACATTGATGGCATGGCAAGACATGCCTTGGACTTACTACAGGAGGAAGACAGAAATGACCTTTCCTGGCCTTTTCCAATGAATCATTCAGAAAGCTAGCTTCCCTTCCCCCAGAAAGCACACCAAAGAGACAACATCAAACATATTAATCCTTTTCATTAGGCATAAGCCCTGGGTCCTTCTCACTAGCTGCAGCATTCTGTAAAGGTGTCTAGTCCTAATCAATACTTAAGGCTACTGCACAAAACCTATCTAATGATTATGCAAAATGCCATGGTTGAAAAACCATTATACTTAAGAGTTCATGTCAACTCTTTTCTGCTGAAAACAATCCATCATCACAAAGCATCTTTTAATTTCCTCAATAGACACGGTACAGTTCAGAGGCCACAGTAAAGGATTAAAACAAATGAGGTCTATGTAGTCTTCTAAGGCATCTTACTTGGATTTGGGTTCAAAGAGAGGCCATCAGACCTCCCTCATTTCGTTCAAAAGAAACAAGTGCTGAATGAACAGCAGGAAATGCTATGTCAACCTCACAACTTAATTTAAGGTCCTTTTCACAGCTCAGTTCAAAGTTATACAGTCATCATCACCTGAGGAAAGTATTTAAATATATTCAAATGATGCCCTTAGGTGGGATTCCCTTTGATAGATCTCTTGGATCTCGTCCTATTCTTTCCACTATTACCACTCTAGTCTAAACTTCCATCATCTCATTTGGATTTCTGAAAACATACTCATTGGCTTTCCTGTCTGCAGTCTTTAACCCCTTCAATAAATACATTTTTCTCTATTGACAGTTTAATTTACCTATGGCAAAGCTCTTTGAATGGCATGTCAAATCTTGAATTATCTCTCCCCAAACAACTCTCCCATACTTATCCTTGTAATTCATTATACTTCCTTCCATGCCCTATACTTGCACTGCTCAATAGCCACTTCTATCAGAGCTTTTCCTAGGTTGGTTGGACTATTTTACTTCCTAGGTCATGTGATTCACTAGTGTAGGTATTTATTCCCTAGACATGGAGACCACATTTCCCCTCTTGCTAAAAACTGCGCCACTGGTCATTTCATGTGTGAATATACCCTGAGTTTTTCAGTATTCATGTCATTACTCACACTGTAATAATTTTTTTCATTTTTTAATTTGCTTTCAGTTTTCTACAATCACTTCCATATATCTTAGATTTTTTTCCCCTCCCTCCCCCTCTTTCCCTTCTCCCTCCTCATTCCCTCCCCAAGATGACAGGCAATCTTACATAGGTTCCACACATACATTCTTATTAAATACATTTTCACCTTAGTCATGTTGCATAAAAGAATTAAAATGAATGGAAGAAACCATACAACAAAACATAACACAAGAGAAAATGGTTGCTTCATTCTGTGATCCACACTATAATATTTTTAACTCCATCTCTGCCTACTGAACTCCAAGTCATTCTTCAAGAGCTATCTCAAATATACCACCTATTCTACAGCCTTCTCACAACCAGTATCTCTCCTAATCTTCACTAGCTTTAACCACTCTCTTTGGCCATTTTTTCAGGGGGCAAGGGCTTGGAGAAGGGGAAAAAGGAACTTGGGGAGGAGAGAATTATTCTGCTGTATATACCCCAGTACCAGCAAGCGAGATAGATGAGAGTGTAGACCCTGGAAATCAGATGACTAAGGTCTAGCTATAACGAGAGCTGAGCCAAACAGTAAAAATGATTCAACTGTGAGATCTGTACTGCTGACCCCCTACTTAGGGAGGGAAGAGATCTGGGGATACTTTCTCCTCCCCTTTTCCTCCTATCAGGAGAGAGTTAAATGCCCCTGTGGGTCAGCAATAGCAAATTTTTTCTTCTAAGCTGTTAAAAGTGATCAAGATGTTGATCAACAGAAATCCTAAACTTTGTGATGTGTCTTAGTATCTCCAGATACAGAGCTGGGGGTGAAGAGAATTTCTCTTTACAGAGATAAGGGATATTTTGTGTAGTTGAGTCAGGTTGGGGGCTTAAAGTCATCATTAATAACCACTGAGGGGATTGAAATGAGGAGCTAATATTGTAAACTTGGAAGCCAAAGAATTTGAGACAGGGGAACTCCTTATTAGAGATGATAGCCAGAGAACAGCCATGTTTTGTGTGTTCATCCTTCATTGTCAAAGAAGACCATGCCATCTGAGAAATAATGACATGACTTGCATTTGACTTTGTTTTGAGTGAGGGAGGGCTGTGCAGGTCCCCAGCCTCACTTCTCCTCCAGAGTCATCTGAATCCAGTGACCAGATATTCATCAGGATGACTGGAGATGACCCAGGATGAGGCAGTTGGGGTTAAGTGACTTGTCCAAGATCACACAGTGAGTGTCAAGTATCTGAGGTGAGATTTGAACTCAGGTCCTTCTGACTCCTGCACTGGTGCTCTATCCACTGCACCACAAGAAAGTCACCTTTTAGTAAAGAGATGACGAGAGAGTATGTGTGGGAAGTGGGGGTGGGGGGGGGGGG
>CM053772.1:128619371-128674374 GCA_028658325.1 Potorous gilbertii | reverse complement strand
GTTATGTCTAGTAGATTCTTCTCTCCCTAAACACAGCACCTTGCATATAGTAGGTGTTTAAGAAATATTTGATGACTATACCCAAATAGAATTAAATCTATTTTAAGATTTGAAAGGTATAAGATAATATCAACACAGTTTATAGCCCAAACATCATCCATATTGTTCATACTACATTAACTGTCCACTCTAACTTCAATAAAATGCCAAAGAACTGAATTTTATCTTTAGTTCCACTGGTTTTTCACCATTTCCGGTCACAATTCCAAATGGTGAAATGGACAATTTCAGAAGAGACTGGGAAGACCTCTATGAATTGATGCATCATGAAGAGAGAACTAGTAGAATAATTTATACAAAGACAACACTTTAAGAAAAATAATTTTTAAAGTCTTTATCAATACAATGATAAACCATCATTCCAGAGTGGTGAAATTCACCTACTGCCAAAGAGATCCTGGACATGGTCAATGTGGAAATTTGTTTTGCTAGATCATATATATTTATGATACATATTTATTTTATGCATATTTAATTTAATTTTGTTAGGGGCAGTGCGAGGGTCAGATTATAAGTGTCAAAATGAACACATTTAAGAACAAAAAAAGTTTTAAAAATACCTCTAAAAGAGCTTTCTGCCTTTTGACTCCAAGGACTGCATTTTATCAGTGACTATTCAGATACCATCCACATGAGAAAGTACAAATGCACTATTAAAGTTGCACATTTTTAAACCCAAATTTTGCTAACATATTGATTAACTTAGAGTTCACCACCTACTAAGTTTTCATGTTCATGTGGATGGAATGAACTTAAAAGCAAGGTTTATAGTTTATTCAGATGGTGCCACCTAGTTATCAAGTCCAACCTCTTCATTTAACAGAAGAGTAAATTGAGTCCCAAAGAAGTTGAATGGCTTGCACAGCCAGAGCCTCACAGCTAGTAAGAGTACAAGATGACATTTGAATCCAAATCTTCCCTGTTCTAAGTCCAGTACCTTATTCACTAAATGATGCTGCCTCTCAGTTCATAGTCAGGATTTTTATAAGTAAACTTTGAATAAAAACATGAAATAGATTTGTAAATTACTTATATACATAACTGTAAGTTTCAAGTTACAAATAAGTTAGAGTTGCAAATGAGATTATGGCCAAATTTGAAAATATAAAATTAGAGATGAGAAAAAATGGAAAGTTAAAAAAAAAATTTTTTGATTGTTCTACTTTACTCAAAATTTGAGGTTTTTCTTGTTTGTATGGCTGCTTGAAAGTCTGTCAAAATCTGTTACATATTGATATTTTGACAGTACCATGATCTCACTGATGTGGGTACTCTTGCTATAACTGTAGATAGTAACCTATCTACATTTTTAAATTCTATGCGATTCTCTTCTTCTGAAATAAATCCTCTTTGGAGGAGTTATGAAAAATAATGACTATCTTTTAAAAAATTCCTAGGTACTAATGCAACACTCTGGCTATCCACACCTTACTCACGACTACTTTACTGACTCACCTCCTTTCCCGATCATAAATACTCTTTATATATTTTAAGCCACTTCTTGTATTTGGCAATGTTCTGGCACCTACTTTCCATTGCTCTTTATGTAATCTGTAATTTTGATTCAGCTGAGATCATAGTATTTCATGATTCATTGACACAGAAAGACTACGAGATTATTAATGTTTTAAAAAAAAAAGGATGAGTTCTTGTGGCAGAGAGCAAACTGACTAACTCAGATTATTCTGAGAGTGTTTACAGTTGAAACTGAAAGGATGTGAAGGAAATAAACATATGTCAAAAAAGAACAAATTTGACAATATTTTTCTAGGAATTTAGTTTTATCACTGATGACCCTAGAGCACCATCTTTGTACTTAAATTACCTGAGTTTTCAATATGCCAAAAAAGGGAGTAGTAATGATATTGTAAGAAGATGAAGTTGGGAAGAATAGCTAGAGCTGCCTAAATTCATACGTAAGAACTCTGTGATGGATGCAACACAATTTCAAAGTACTCAGGGATCTATTGTGTGATGACTATAGAGAAAATTCCAAAAGAATAAAAAATATCATGGACAATAGAATACTGAGGTCCACAGCTATTCTAGTTTTGCTATTCATCCCTGTAATTTGATTATGCTTTCCCTTCAGTAGGTAGATTATATTATAGATTATATTAATACACAAGAATGTCTACAGTATCTTTAAGAATCTTAAGTTTCTTTGCTTATCACTTTAACCATGTTTTTTTTAACCATTATCTGAATATGGGTGTTATCTCTCTTTTTTTGAACTACCTACAGCATAATACATTTTGATTTAATTCCTCATTTTAACTGTGTGAATCTTTGCAAGCATGTTTTTTGTAAACATTATATCGTTGGATTTTACTTTCTGAGTCTGACTCTCCTCCATTTCATGACTGAGTTCATGCCATTGACATTCATTGTTATGACTATTATTTCTGCATTTCCCTCTTTTCATTCTGCCCTCCTCTCCTTACAAAGAGAAGTAGAGAGAGAAGCAATTTCGTCAGTTCAAATCATCTGTAGTTGAAGTGATGACTATTTTTTTTGTCCTTTCTTTTTAAACCTTGGGTTCTTATACTCTAAGTCAGTTATTTAATTCCCCTTTTATGAGTAATCCTTCAAACTAAAGTTAATTTCTCCTTCCCCAATTCAACTTTCTCTCTTAAACCTCTACTTTCTCCTTTCCCTGTCACTGTTATTTCTTTTTTGATCTATTTTGTTATCTTTCTCTCAAAACATTTTGTCTAGTTCACATAAAAATGAGGTCATGAGATGCCTCTTCCCCTATTACTTCCTTACTATTTGTATATTATTCATATGCACCCCATTTATGAGAAATAATCTTCCCTTTTCTCATTTCTTCCCTTCCTTAAAACCAATAAAACCACACCTAGGAGTATGTTTCTTATTTAATTCTTCTGTGATCTTTGAAGATAGGCATTTGAAGAGACAATAATACTTCATTATGTTTTTGCTCTTTTCCAATTGGGAATATCTATACTTTTCTAGGTTTTTCTTGACTCCTGTGTTGTATTTCCAAGTTTCTATGCATTTAATCAAGACAGTATAAAAGTTCTCTATCCTATTAAAGATCTATTTTTTCCATTATAGGATTTTACTGGTAAAAAAGCCTTTAATATTTTCTTGTATCTTGGTTGTAAGAATTTATATTTTTGTCACTTGGAATATAATACTCCAAGATTTTTCTCTTCTTTATACTAATTTCTTCTGTCTCATGGGATCATGTCAGTGGTTCCTTGACGCTTTTTTTCCCCTAATAGTATAACATATTTTTTCTTTGCTCTGAAATCTCCAGATTCTGCCTATGACATTTTGGATGTTTTCAATTTGGAGTTTCAGTCATCTTGACTTTCAGTTCTAATAGATCTGGACAGGTTTCTTTTATAATTTCTTGACTTTTGTCATGGTTTGTGGAAAGTCCAGTGATTTTTAAGTTATCTCTCCTAACATTTTTTCTGACAATGGTGTTTTTGATTAGATATTTTCCTTTTCTTTTCTTTTCCTCTCTCAAGGCCAGGTACCGTGGAGAGTACCCAACAGTGTTAAAAGAGTCTTGTGTGAGTTGGGTAGGCTTTGTCTGTTTTTTTCTTTTGTAATCTAGAACCTATTCCTGTTGATCTGAATGGAGGAGATCATACCAGGCTCCATATTCTGCCTTTTCACTCATTCTCCTGGGAGGTCCAGTGGGTCTGGGCATCAATTAGTTTGTCTTCTCTTTTTGTGATCCTTAATGGAAGTTGGTTCTGTCTCTTGCTATCAGTCTGATAGTGCTCAATGACATTGAAAATCATGCTGGTCTCAGGTTTCCAAAAGATTCTCCTCCATCCCCTCTGGCTCTAGGGCCCATTTAACATTTTCTTTCTTTCCTATTTGTGACTCTCAGTGCTCCAAAAGAATGGATGACCAGGTCCTGTCTCTCTGTTCATTGACCTACTGAGGTTCTCCACCATTAGACTGTGAGCTTCTTGAGAGCAGGAATTACTTTTTCACCTTTCTCTATATCTCTCAGTACATAGCACAATGGTAAGTGTTTAACAAATATTACTTAACTGCCTGACTGGATATGTCTTCTGGTCTGATTTAATAAATCAAGGTCAAGAATTAGTATCAGATCCTCAATTACTGGACATCAAGCTGACATGTGACACCACCATCATTCATTGCTTCTACTTCATCCCCTTGAGATCAATGCTATTTTCAGGACCTCTGGATAAGTAGGGGGAGGGGTTGTGCTGCTTCCTTGGCAGAATTCTTCTCCCTACCTCTTTTTATAGTTTCTTCATTTACCTAAGTAAACTTCACGCTGGCTTCCTGTGTGATACCCTCTGTCAACCTTTGAT
Source organism: Potorous gilbertii (assembly GCA_028658325.1). NCBI lineage: Eukaryota > Metazoa > Chordata > Mammalia > Diprotodontia > Potoroidae > Potorous > Potorous gilbertii. The sequence continues at coordinate 128,669,983 of CM053772.1, read as the reverse complement.
GACTTTTGACCATCTTTTTGTAAAGTTCTGGAATAGCAGGAAGTATTTACTTCTGTTTCATTTGGATTTTCTTTACCATGGACCTTTCTGGAACCTTTTTCTGGAGTTTATATGGAAGACCTAAAGCCTTTCTTTTGCTGTTGCTGTGTTTTGGGGGTGGGGTGGGTTTGTCTTTTTTTTTTTTTAAGTGCAGTGGTCACTCACAAGCCCAATCCCTCTACTAACTAGTTTAGCCCACTGCATCTCTGGCAAATTACAGGAATGGGATTACAAGCACGAATGAACATGGTTAGTGTCTATTGCCTTTTATTTTGTCACCTTAGCTAGAAGTCTCCTCTACTGTCCACACCCTTTGTAATATTTTTTTTATTTTTTCTACTCAAACCCACCACTGACATTTCCATGTCCCTCTGGGTTACACTCATTTTCAGAAAATGTCAAGAGTCCACAGGTATAGAACCATATCAGAAAAATATTGCCATTAAAAAGATGGCTTTTGCTCCAGGCAAAGTTTGGGCATATTCAAGGAACTCTGAAGTTGCCCAAAGGCGATCTAATCCCCTATCCCCCTATTCATTTCTGGTACAAACTCACTGCTTCAATATAGACCTATGGTAGATGTACCCTATAAATTGATCTTCCAAATACATAATAGTCTGAAAAAATATTTAGCTTTGACAGAGCAGCTCTTTTCAGTGGGTCAGCTGAATCTAGAACGCAGAATTTGGTGCAATCTACTTGTCTTCTCTAAGTAGGCGCACCCGAAAGACTTTGAGGAATCCCTTTGACTGTAAGCTATACCCCAACCATGCCAAATGCAAGTGCCTTTGGTGTATAAATGTCTCTATTTTATGATTTATGGTATTAACAAGGTCATCCCATAAGGCTGTCTCTACTGTTAAATCTTTTAAGAAAATATGGATAGTTCTGACATATACATGAGAGACTCCTTGGTAAAGGGGGGCTTCAAAGGAGATATGTTGCTTTACTGAAGTAATTTTTTTTAACATTCAGCAAACAGTAAGTAGAACATGGTGGACAGAGAACTGAACTTGGAAGCAAAAGACCTGAATTAAAATCCCAGCCCTATCTCTTATCTCTTACTACCTGGGGGAATCTGGGCAAATTACTTCACCTCTTGACCTTACCTCTCTCATCCATAAAATAAAAGTGTTAACCTGCAAGACCAATGGACCTTCTCAGCCTTAGATTTATGACCATAGATAATGGCATCCTGTTTTCTTTCAGTCCTACAAAATGATAATAGCACAGTTCACTGTGAAATATACTGAAAGGGACCTCCTCAATTTACAGATGACAAAACTGAGGCACAGATAAGTTGAGTTTTGCCCAGTGTCACACAGGTGGTAGATTACAACTGAAAACCCATCCCTGATCCTCACATATTGAACCTGGTAAACTTTTCCAGTATGCCAAGCTACAAATGGATTATTCCTATTTTTTTTAAAAGATGAGAAATTAGGTATATAGATTACCAGTTACTGATATTATCTTGGTTATCTTTTTTTGGTTAGTCATGAAGTTGGAGGGTTTGGTTTTTTCAATACCTTCCCATTTCAGATACCTTGAGAATTCATCATTCTATATATCCTCATGACTGTTTAGTTGCCAACATGTACCTCTTCTTTGTAGACTTGAACTAATTTTCCATTGTTTATTTTATTTTTACAAACTCTTTTGAGTGCCATTCCCACTGGGATAAAGATATTAAAGATGTTGATATCGTTTTAAATTTAAAACAACTTGGAAACGGAACAGACTCCTAAATGAGCAAGAATAGATATATATGGTTGTTGGGTAATCTCATGCCATTTCTCTGGGAGTATCAATACTTTCTACTGAGGCCATCTGCATTGTTTCTCCTCATACACCACAGGTGAAGGCATAATTCTGTGAACTTTGGGATCTATTAGAGGCACTGGCCACTGGACAAGAATAAGTGTCTGTTAAGTGTTACTGTTCACTATATTCTAATAAATGAATATTACAGAACTGCTGACACATTTTTTTAAATATCAACATCAGGCCCAGATAAGTAATGCCAACAAAAGCATGAAAGGACAAATGGAGAGGGAAAATGGAGAAAAAGAAAAGGAAAAAAGGAAAAGAAAAAAAATAGTACCCAGTTTGGATGGTATCAGATTTATCCAGTATTCAGGGGTATTCTAGAGCCAGCTCAAACCAGCTCATGTAAGGCAATTCTTAAATTTTCAGTGTCAAATGCTACAAATTGGGGATTGATTTATTATTTGTTTTGTTGTCTAGACTTAAGTGATAGAGAAAATGTTAATAAATCAGATTAAACTTATAACTGTTGTGAACATAACTAATATGGAATTATGTTTTACATGACTGAATGTGTATAACCTATATCTTAGCAGGGGGGAGAGAGAGGAGGGAGGAAGAAAATTTGGAATTCAAAATTTTATAAAAAATGAATGTTAAAAATTACCTTTACATGTAATCAGAAAAAATAAATACCATTAAAAAAAAATAAGTGTCTTGTGAGTTTTTTTTCAGAGAGTCAAAGGTTAAACGTTTATCAGCAATCTCCTGAGTATCAGTCCCTGCTTACTAGGAGGCAGGACAAAGGAACAAGTAGCATTTGAATGTATTTGAGGGAACTAATCTCACCCTGTCTCACTCTGGTCTTTCCTATTGCAAATTCAATTTTCTAGAATAAATATATATCGTTTACAACCATTTTCATCATCATCTCGATGAAGCCTTTGCTCATGCTTACCGGCAAGCTACACATCCTTGAAATGCACAGAATTTAACATGAGATGCAGTTACGCAACCTCACTGTTTTGGTTTAACATCTGTTACCTATTACTATAAAGATTCAGAGCAAGGGCACTATGATCGAATCCACAACATTCTTTTTTTTCCTGCTTAAACAGAAAACAAAGGGATATAAGATAAAGCTTGTTCAATTTAAGAGACAAGGTATACGTCATAGAAAATGAGCAATGAGCATTTTGATTAGTTTTCAGGAAAAGTACAATCTGCATATAAAACAAATGTCCAAACACAGAACCAAGACAAGCAAATGCTTGAGTGAGTGGGATGGGATGGGATGTATGTGTGTGATGAAGTACAGAAAGTTATGAGCTAGAATTCTGAGTTGAGTTGAATCTCTAAATAAGTGAAAAGCACAGTCCAAGTTCAAGAGAAGAGGCTAAGAAAGGGAAACTCTTGTCTGGAAGACATGTGGAGCCAGGAAAACTTGCCAGGTAACTGAAAATGAAGTCAGAGCTCAAGAGGTAAACTCAGTGGGTGGTGAAAATATGAACCAAGGCAGAGCTGAGCCAAATGTGAACCTGAAGTTTTCAGAGAGGAAAAGAAGACTATCTTATGCAAAAGCCCAGATTAGAAGCTTTTCCACTATATTATAAATACCAAGTTGTCGGTACATCAACATTCTTTGCCACTTCAGGAATAATTCATTTAAGTACAAAGTGCAATGTTTAATAGAGTTGTAAGTAGCATAAAAATGGGTCTATTTTCTTATTGTTTAATAGATGCTTAGTTTCATCTAAAAATTAATTTCATCAGCTCAAGTTTTCATGTGTCGTTACTGTTTATGGTCACTTCAAGAGTTACAGGGGGCTATAAAATCTTTGGCTCTGTCTTGTTCTGTATATCTCAGGCAGGACATATCCATTTGGGTATTACCTCAGATTCACCATGTTGAAAACTGACCACATTAATCTGGATACTAACTTGATGTCATTCCTGTTTTCATCAAAAACTGAATTTCTTTCTTAGTGATCTTGCTTCTATCCCTAGTACCACTATTCTTTCAGTGTCCCAGGCAAGAATGACTAGAAACCTTAGGATAAAACATTGACCCCCTCCCCTGTTTTCATTCCCCAAATTCAATCTTCTTGCAATTCCTGTTATTTCTTTCTTTGAATTGGTACTCATAGTTGCCTTTCCTTCTCATTCCACTACTCCATCACTGCATAACTATTATTGTGGCAAATTCTAAGTTAGGTTCCTGATTTCATACTCTTCTCACTTTTAGTCTATTTTTATAAACCACTGTGAAAAGAAAATTTGTAAAATACTAGTTGCATCATGTTACTGGCTTGTTCAGAAAACTTCAATGGACCTCACTACATCAAATCCAAATGCTTCTGCCCAGATTTCTGAGAACTCCATAATTTGACCCCACTCATTCTATCCAACTTCATTTCCTACTATACCTCAACATGGATCCTGTTTCAATTAAGCAGTTTACTAACCCCTACATATATTAGGTTCCTACATTCTTGCCTGACTATCAAGTCTTCTTTCTGCTTTTATAAAACCTAATCATTCTTCAGAGCTCAATTCAAATTCTTTCTCTCTTACAAGATTTCTATTTCATGCCACCCTGATCGGTCCCTCTTTTGAGGGGATTTGACTGCTTAATGGCAAACTTCACACAGTTTAGAAGTAAATTTTATCTTATTATTTCATCTGTATTCACTTGATATCCTTGGCCATATTGGGAGTTCCTTAAGGGTATAGGTGGATCTTATACTTTTGCTGTCTTCCTCTAAACCCTACTCTGTGGATAGGTGGGTACCTAAGTACTTGCTGACTGAAACGTGGTTCAATAAAATCAGATTATAACAATATGTGGAAGTGAACTCAGGTTCACTCTGTGTCAGAAGGTACATTCCCAACCCCTGGCCACATGAGTACATAAGTGGATGGGAAAAAAAGTTCTTTTGCCATCTTCAAAGGAAAATAAAAGCCCACCTTCCATAGTAGTTCAGCTACAGAGGGCTGTATCTAGGCATCTTCAAAAATACATAAATCTATCAAGTTTACCAAAAGGGAACAAAAAAGCCTGAAAAAGAGCCAAGCAGAAAATAATTTCACCAGCTGCAAACCTTCTGTTTTACAAGATGAGTACAAAGCACTTCCTTTAACATTGTCCAAAACAGAGAGAATAGTCTCCAACATATTTAACATCTCCCAAAACAATTTAAACTGTGCAAACCGTATTCTGCCAGTATTTGTTCGTTTAGAGAAGCGAATTCTCCCCAAATAGGTATGATACCTAGAAGTGTCCTAAGAAAATATGATAACAGGTTGAATAAAAAACTGTTTCACATGGTGGAAAACTACAGCCAGTAAAATACCAACAGCTGCTTTCTTCTTCCAACTAGCAACAGTATTCTTTGTATATTAGGAAACCCTTAGTTTTGTTTGGTTTTACATCCTGTGCTACCCCATCTGAATTTAAGCAAATCTAGGTGGAAACACAACAGAGAAAGATGAGAAGACCTCTGAGAAACCAATTTATCTCAGAAAACTGTATTTATTTCCTATCCAACAGCTCTCTAGATGAGCAAACTTCTTTCTGGTGATTGCTTATATATTTTCTAGGACTCTGTTGGAAAACACATTGTTTAATGTTATGTTTGATATTGCAGCATTTGACATTAAAGTGCTTATATATTGCTGTTGAGTCATTGTTCAGTTGTCTGACTCTCTGTGACCCTGTTTGAGATTTTCTTGGCAAAGATACTGAAGTGGTCTGCCTTTTCTTTCTCTGACTCATTTTACAGATGAGGAAACTGGGGCAAACAGGGACTTGCCCAGGGTCACACAGTTAGTAAGTATTTGAGGCCAGATTTGAACTCAGGAACAGTAAATAGTCCTAGAATTCTATCCTCTGCACAACTAGCTCCCCCAAAGTGCTTATATACAGTGTTTAAAGAAATAAAATACTTAAATTGATTGAAGTGATTTTCACTACTTATGGCTATGCCACTACGATGAAGGTAACAATACTAAGTTAATTTACAATTTGGGTGAACAAAGGACCATGAGAATACAGTCAGTTCTGCCATAACATTTGTTTGGAAATCTGTTCCAAAGCAATTGGTGTATTAGGGACTGATTTGTGCAATAACAAATTTTGTGTTTGCTTATGCATGATTTGGTCCCAGAGAAAGTGAGAAAATGCAGAAAATTGCATGGTTTCCCAATAACCCAAGGAGCCCTTTCAATACCCACTTTTACAAGCAAACTTCAGGTCTTTTTAGTAAAGTGACTTATTTATTGTATATCCTCTGGTATAGTAGAAGCAGTGGGTCAAGGAAGGCTCATCAACCTCAGTTTTCTTCCCCACCTTCCACCACAGCTTGTGGCAACCAGCCTTTGCCAGCCCTAGCCCTGGGCCTGTGGGAACTAGGACACAGTTCCTGAAGTCACAGATACTGCCATCATTTATTATAGTATTTATCCATTTCTTATGCATCTAACATGCATAAAACCTTGTTACCATTTTTATTACATCCCTATCTTTTTTCCAGTGTGTCATTAATGACATTTTGGAGTGCTATACCCCAATCTCATTTTCCCTTTAATCCTGTATGTGTGTTTTTTAATTGCAATTTCACATAGGGCAGTGATTTTGAGAAACACATTTTATGGTATAGTTGAACTGACCATACTTTACAAAGATAGACAAAATGATAACAAAATACGTTTGGAGGAATAAAAGATCGGAACATTAGGGGAAATTATAGTCAAAAAGTAGGAAGGAACAATAATATTTATAGGCTAAAAATTATATTATAAAGCAACAGTCACTGAAACGATTGTTACTGGTTTAAAAAACAGAAAAGTAAATAGTTGGAACAGACAAGAAAAGGAAGAGTCAAAAACAGCTGATTCATTCATATTGAAAACAAATTAACTGGAGAAAAACTCTCTATTTGAAAAGAATTGTTGGAAAAACTAGAAAGCATTCTAGCAGAAATTTGATTTGATGCCATGCAATAGTAAGCTCAAAATGAACATAAGACCAGAATATTCAAAGTTGTTTCATAAAAATATTTGCTGTTCACATGAAAAAAAACCAGATCAGGTACTCTTTGTAGCAATAGTTAAGGAGCAAATTCATAGTGAATTTACCTCATACCGAGAAAGTTAACAAAGATGAAAAAGTATGGGACTGCAGTCAATTTTGAAAGGGTTGAAGAAAGGCTGATGGAAATAAGGAAGTGTTAAAGATATTGACTAAAATATCCATACCCTTGGAAACGGAGACCCCAAGGTATCTTGAAACACAGGATGCACCAATTTGGAGTAGCCACCCTAAATGTTCCCATGGACCAATTGTGCCTGACCTATGGTAGAGCATTCCAAGCTCATGCTGGTCTGATCAGCCACAGTCAAGACACACTGAAAACTTGACTCTAGCATAGTGATGTCACTGGTCTTCTTCGAAAACAAAGAACAATCACCAAAATATCCATACCCTAGGAAAGGATACTTCCAGGAGGTCACAGATCAAAAGAAGGGTCCCACATACACCAACATATTTATAGCACCATTTTTTTTTGTAGAAACAAGAAGTGGAGACAAAATTTATGCCCACCAATTGAGTATGGACTATGCCAGTTGTGGGATATGAACGTTATGGAATATCATGGCACAACGTGAGAGAGTATGATGACTACAGAGAAGCATGAGAAACTACCTGAACTCAAGTAAAGCCAAGTCAGACAAATAAAAATAAAAATGACTGAAGTGGTGGAAATGAAGGCAAGTAGAAATGACAACAAAACAGTAAAAATTGAATGTTACAAAATCAAAGAAACCAAGCTGGACTCCAAGAATGCCTATGATCAGATGGCTCTTCCTACTTTCTTTACTGGGGTGGTCTGCAGAAGACTGTATATGATGTGAGACTTTTTTACTATGCTGGCTAGTTTTGCTGAACAAATTTTTAAATGCTTTTTCCTCCTCTTTTTATGGAAGAAGGCTAATCAGGAAAGATAGGTGAAAGAATACAGAGAAAGATGGGAATGAAACAATGCGAAATAAACATAACCAGGACACAATATATAGGATGGTTCCAACAACATTAAAGGAGAGGACAACTAAAAACTAAATACTACACACTGAGCTTGGCCACAAAAAAATTATGTGAACAGATACCTTACCCACTTTCTCTGCAGAGTGGGTATGGAACACTACAATGTATCATTTTTCAATATGTTAATTAGTTTTGCTGAACTATTTTTATCGCTCTTTTTTTAATTCTTTGTTATAATGTTGGCTTTCTGAGAGACAGAGGGCCAGGATACGTTGAGGAATGTAGATGAAGTAAAGATCAAAGATAACAATGACATTTGATTTTTAAAAAATCTACGCTATGTCAAAAGGCATGTGACTCAATGGTTTATCTATCCATTCTATAGATGGATAGTTTGTGGCACTATGGTCACCATCAGTAGGCAAAAAGAGCAGTCAAAAGGCAACAAATTTTGGACCTGACTGATTCATGTAAGCAGCCAAACAAATTCCACCAATAGGGTCCTGGGGCACCTTAGGTTGTTATGGGATCAACAGAGTTTCCATTAGATAGGACTCGTGCTGTCAAGATATTTAGTACTTAAAAGTCACTTACATAATTATAAATCTGTTATTTAGGACTTAGATTCCTAGTACTAGTGCAGAATAATACAACACATCTGGTATTAGAAATAATAAAGACTTACACATATAAGATTTTTGAAAAAGTCACTAAAATTGTAATTAACTAGAATCAGTATAAAGGAAAAAAGAAATAATCAAATTTCTTTCTTTTTTGGTAAAAATCCACTCTCTCAGACTGGGGGAAGGGACCATGAGTGTGGAATATTCAGTATATGTTCAGCTGTGGACAATATGCTAGCAGGTCTTGCTGACCTTTTTTTCCCCCTTTTGCTTACTTAAATTTTTGCAATGAGAGAAGACTCATTGGGAAGTCAACTAGTGTAAACAGAAAAGTTATCAAAAAAGGAAAGCCATCCATATTTTCTTCAGCAGAGTTTGATCTAAAAGTGATCACCACTATTCATTTCCATATATAATGAAAATTTCCGTACAAACAAAGAAATCTTAGACACAGATGAAAGAGAGTGGAAAAAGAGAGTGATATTAAACAGACCCAAATCCTGCATAGTGCAGTTATGTTAATGGACTTTTAGACAGAGAGGAAAAACAAATTCCTTTCCCTTCAAAAAGTACAGATTTTCCTTAGTCTGTCATTTAGTGATTACCCATTCTCAAATAGGTGGGTTATTTCTTGTCTCTTTCCAGCTTTTAGTCTTCTAGAAGTCAAGATTATCTCAGTTTAAGAAGCCTAAGTCCTATCTATCCATAGGTCATAATTTAGATTCAAGAGTACATTGTGCATTTAGGCACACTCACATCTTTTACCTTATAAGCATTATTTAAGGTACCTCCAAATGGGCAGGTAGGGATTTGAACTATATGATAAAAGTAAGTGTTGTTTACATTAGACAGTTAAGACAATTAGCATATTCATGAAATATTCCTTTGTTTGTAATTTAATTACCAAAGCAAACAACTGTTAGTTTAGGTAAACTATTTACTATTTAGTGTTACTATAGCACACTGTGGGCTGAAGATGTCCTACAAGACGGCTAAGAGGTGCAATGGACAGACCACTAGAAGTTAGGAAGGCCTGAGTTTAAATACGGTCAATGATACTTACTAGTTGTTTCACCTTGGGCAAGTCATTTAACTCGTCTGTCTCAGTTTTCTGCAAATGGGAGTAACAACAGTACCCATCTCTCAGAGTTATTGTGAAATAAAATTAAATAACATTTGTAATGAGCTTTGCAAATCTTAAAGTGTCATATAAATGCTAGCTTTAAAAAAAAATCATTGCTTTAAAAAACTTACAACTACTTTTGAAAAAAACACAACCATCAGCTCACATTAATGTAGAATCTTTTATTTAAATACATCAATCAAAAAGCATTTATTAAGTGCCTACTATGTTCTAAAGACTAGATATCCAAATATAAAGTTAAAACAGGAGAGAAAACCTTTCCAGGTTATCCTAGGTTTATCCTATTTCTTTCTCATGAAAGCATGTGGCAAAAACGTTAATAGGCACTATATGCTATCTTTATGCACTGAAAATAGATGCTACTAATAGTTATAATGGATGTAAGTAATTTTTTTTCCACACTGACCCAAACTCTATAGTACCTGTCAGTAACCTGTCTAGAACCTTTCCTGTCATTAACAGATGATGTGATTTGCCTTATACAAGAAGAGTAGAAAGTAAATGAATTCGATTAAACACATCAATTTTGACTTCAAATACAAATGGTTCTATGTGAAATAAAGCTGTATGTTCCACTGTATGATGCTTAATCACATATTGCTCACCTCTAAGCTGTCATGCTATTTTTTGGCCCCAGTATCAGAGTAGAAGCCAATAGTGTAGCTGCAAAAGTTTCCCTTGCCCCACAGAATTTGTAACAGTGAGGGTCATTTGTACAACAAGTCTCCATATTATTTCCATTTCTCTTTTTGGTCTAACCAAAGATAAAGCTTTAGGGTAAAGGCTTATCTTCAAGAAGGACTGCAGTTGGACCCTTTATGGTTCCACACCCACATCCCAAGGCAAACACAGGAACATTAATCTATTCTGCAGAAATGGGATATTCTGGATAAGTTGATTTTCCAGATAAAACATATCCTTTTTCAAGTAGCACGTAGTCAAAAATTATGATCTAATTGTATTCTTTGTAAAATGTTTCTTACTAAAAAGAGAACGTAAATTTGCCTTCTTTCTTTCCCACTCAGGTTCACAATTAGGAACATCAACATCCTTCTCCTCAATTATATAAGTAGCCCCCAAAGTTCACACATTCAACACTGTCTAGTAAAGGTCCACAGTTCATTGCTTAACCCTTTATTCATAGATCACAGTTCATCAGGGGAAAAAAAAATGATTTAAAGCTGGAGGTTCAGTTCAACTCCCTCATTTTTACAAATAAGGAAATGATTAGTTACGACTAACAAGGATTTTCTTCGCAAACATGTAGAGGAAGCTCTGCAAAAAGGTCTTCCCTCTAGTACTATTTCTCCTTCACCACCACATGATGTTCAATCATTCAATTGTGTCTGACTCTTTATACCAGACTGCGCATAGGTTTTCTTGGCAAAGATACTGGAGAAGTTTGCCATTTCCTTCTCCAGGGGATTAAAGCAAACAGAGCTTAGGTGACTTGCCCAAGATCACACAGCTGGTACAAGTTTGAGGTCAAATTTGAACTCAGATCTTAACTCCAGGTCCAGCAGTCTATCCACTGAGCCACCTAGCTGCCTCCAAGGCAAGGTTAAGTAACTTGCCTAGGGTCACACAGATAGTCTGAGGCTAGCTTTGAATTCAGGTCCTCTTGACTCTATCCACTGCTCTACTTTTATAATCTTTTGTATTTTTTATGCATTTAAAAACATTACTGAGAGGTGATCCATAAGCTTCACCAGATTGCCAAAGGGGTCCATAACACAAAAAATTAAGAACCCCAATTTGGAAAGAAAGCCAGAGGTTGTAGGTAGTATTTATACAGTGCTATAAAATTGGCAAAATATGTTCTCTTGAACTTCCCACTTGTAAGTGTAGTTATCAATATTATCTCCATTTTACAGATGAGGAAAAGTGAAGCTGAGAGATGTTTAAGTGACTTGCCCAAGGTCATACAGCTAGTAAGTGTCTGAGGCAGGCTTGGAAACCAGGTCTTTCCAATCAAGTCCAGCACTCACTCCAACAGATTTGATTTCATCAGTGTAAGGGCTCACCTAACTGAAGATGATAGCATTCTCACTGTTCCTTAGTACATGGCCAGTTTGTTTGTGTGTGTGTGTGTGTGTGTGTGTGTGACTTGGCCAACTTTTGGGGGAATGAATTTGAATTTAGGTTTGATCCTCAGCCTAAAAATATGTAGTAGCTAAGTGTTGGGTAATCAGGAGATAGGGAGTAGGAAGCATGAACTCATTCTCTCTATTTAATACTATTTTGAAAACTCTGTCAAACTTTTATCAGAAAATTAAGTTTAGTTCTGTACTCTGTAGCCAGACTGAGATATAGGGAATTTGGCATGTCACTACCAGGTAAACTGGAAAAACTATAATATTTGCCCATTTCAATTTGGTGAGAAGTATACAACTCAGGTAATACAAAAAGTAACTTCCATCAATTAACCTGATATCACTCAGATGTCAAAGCCTTTAGAGATAGAAGAAATCTGAGAAAATGAATGAATAAAAGAATGAATGAGAAAGCATTTATTAAGTGCTTACTACATGCCAAGGCACTATTCTAAGCACTGATTATATCTGATCTAAGCTTTCCCATTTAAAAATTCACTATTGTCTGATAACTATATCATTATTTGACGTATATTGCTCTTATCTGCTAGGCACAGAGGAAAGTGATGATTTGGCTGGACCAGATTATCTCTGTGCATCATCAAGGTCAGTTCTTTCCCTTAACAGCAGCGGGGACTCATTAGGTTTACTCTTGAGGAGCTCATAAAACAGTCAAATATGGTTGGGTTGAAGCTCTGCAGTCATAGAACTATATAGAGCTCTCTTTTCTCTTTCAGGCCTCTGATTTAGAACCTTGAGAGCTGTCCTTAGTTGATCTATGGAGGCTAATTGGTAGAGTGAACTAGAGCTGGACTAGGTCAAGAGAACTGGGTTCTATAGTCCTGGGTCTGTCATTAATTAGCTACATAATTTCAGGCCAATCATTTGACCCTTCTGGGACTCAATTTCCTCATCTGTAAAATGAGGAGGTCAGGCTAGACATTTTTTCTAAGATTCCTTCCATCCTATAATTCTAAGTCATTTATAGATTGCATATGATTCGCAGCATGTTTGTGGAACACCAGTGGCAAACTGAAAGGAGGACATGGATAAATTGCATGGGGGGCAGGGCAGAGAGTTTATACAGATAGGTTGTGATTCACATCATTGTTAGGAATAACCAACACCAACAGCAAAGTACAGACAGTAGGCTATATATTAATCACTACTAAACTAAACTCTCTCTCTCTCTCTCTCTCTCTCTCTCTCTCTCTCTCTCTCTCACACACACACACACACACACACACACACACACACACACACACACACCTCACAAGAAATACAAAAGTGTAAAGGACTACGTGAATGGTAGTCCTTCACTTTTCTAGAAGACTCGAAACTAGTAACATAATGGAAAAGTAAAAGTTCATGTGCAATTAAGGTTGAGTTAAAATGACTTAGAAACTCACATCCTGTGAGCCCGGAACAAATATTACATCAAGGCTATTACTACCCAACATTCCTCTTGCAAGATTCTGTGGTACTTATTTTTGGCATTCACTTTATATTTCTACTATGAATATTTTTTCTTAAGTCATTTTTACATTTTAAAAAACAGAAATCCTCTGGGAAGAAATAAGATGGTTTATTTAATGCCAATAAAAATTAAAATTGAAATATCTAAATTGGGATAGAAGAATATGATGGAATACTATGGTGCTGTAAGAAATGAGGAAATAGATGATTTTAAAGTGACATGAAAAGACATATAGACCGATGCAGAGAGAAGTAATCACAGCGAAAAAACCAATTTATAACAACATCAATTATAAAAATTATCAATTTTAAGACATAAACGAATGAAAATTGAAATGAGCAGAACCAGGGGAACAATTTATATACAACAAACAATTCTGAAAGCTGTAAGAACTATGATTGATACAATGATCATTGAGAGGACCCAGGTTGAAACATGACAGAGAGGTGATGGCTTTATGGTGAAGAATAAGATATATACCTGTGTGTAATTGTACATATATGTGTATTCTATGTGTCTTGTCTACAGTGAATGAAGTAATTTGTTTTGCTTCATTATGCTTATTTGTGGAATTTTTTTTCTGTCTTTCAATGGGGCAAGAGGGAAAAATATTTCTGTTCATTAAAAAAAAGACTTTTCAAAAAGAGGTAGAAGGACGCTATAGATATAGACTTGTTTGTACTTCCATATGAAGTCACTACATTTTAAGTTTTACTTAATTGTTAATACTTTGTTACAAGAGACCTTTCATGGAGTAGGGACAATCTGTAAATGTTTGCAAAGTAAAAAAGGAACATATGAATAAAACTCAAAACAAGTAAACATCAGCCTTGAATTGAGGAAAAGGTAACTGATGTTACTAGATGACTTTTGGCCAGTTCCATGAGATAGTTACAGGGTAATGAGCATAACCTAATTCCTATTCACCATAGATATGCTATAAAAGTTAATCTCTCTGATTTTACACTATGTCCCACTCTCAGTTCCTTGATAGAAAGGACTGCTTTTATCTTTGTGTCTTTAGTACTTATCACAGTGCCGGGCCCATGGAAGGCACTTAATAAAATGGTTGTTGGTTGGCTGATTGATCTCCCCGTGTTCTTTATATAGATCTTTACAGCTGTCTATACTAGGTATCCAATTCTCTCTTCCTCTTCCTCCCTCCTCTCTCTCCTTCCATCTCTCTCTCCCTCCCTCCTCCCCTACAGTCCCCCCTACCCCATGTGTGTGTGTATGTGTGTGTGTGTGTGTGTGTGTGTTGGATGTAAGTTGAGGTCAGAGTCAGGATTTCCTGAGAAGTTTTAATGGAAGAAATGAGATTTCTTGGCAGAGAGGTAGAGTTTGGCAGTGATGATGCTATCTGTGAAGGGTCCAAGGTAGGATGAATAAATTCATAGTCTGAGAAAAGTGAGTATGGTATAATGGAAAGTACCAGGACTCAAAAGATCTTGGTTCTAGCAACATCCCTGGCTTCTTACACAACCTCAGAAATCATCCCATCTAAACCTCACCGAAAATTATAGCTATGAAATATTTGAGTAGATAACCTTTTTCGAAGATTTTTTTCTAGCACTAACATTAAAATTTAAGGAATGACAAGTGTCACATTGCAGAGAGAAGCAGAACCTGGAGCTCAGTGAGGCAGCCTTATCCATCAAAACCGTTATACCCAGAGTAGAGTAGAGCTGCCTGTGGACTCTCAAAGACAGGCAGATCATGTTGTAGCATCCCAGTTGTGAAACTTGGTCACTTGTGCTTCCCACACATATACCTGCATACTACTGTACTCTTAAGTTTGTGTCCACTCTTTGCCCATGTATATTAATAGGAAAGTGCATCAAAGGTTTATGGTGTGTGTGGAAGGAAGGAGTTTCTGCAGCTACTGATCTTAGGATGCCATTTAAATAAGTACTTTTATTAAAACCTAATCTGTAACTACCAGTTGACTGTCAATGACAAGAACACTGGGTTTTGGAGGTAATAGCATTAGGAGTACAAAAGTTGCCCCTTTGAAGTTAAGAGTGGCAGCCACCCTCTTAGACACTCATCCTGTGAGTTTGATTTTAAATTGAAGAAATAGTCCAGGAGTGCCAAATGCATATAATATAGCTACAGACATAATACATGCATATTTTATAATATATAGATTAATTATAAATGTATAGATACAACATGCTACACACAATTATTATTTATTATGTGGTATAATTTATATATACATATGTACACACACCCACATGTATGTATACATATGTGTATGTATGCTAGTATCCCCTCTGGATTATTTACTCAACTTGAAGTTATACTTTAAGTTTTAAAACACACACACACACACACACTCACACACATACATATATTTATAGGCTATTTCCCATTCCTCCCAGTAAATAACTTTATTCAATTAATCACTGACCCCAAGTCATCTGCTCAAATTTCTCCCTTCTTTTAAGGCCCAATTGAATTCCTATTTCCTCCATGAAGTCTTCCTTGATTCCACCTCCCACCTTCATTATACACACACATACACACACACACAAAATCTTGCTGAAAACAAGGCCTGTGTCATTGCATATCTTTGTATCTTCAATGCCTGACACAGTGCTGTGCATATAGCAAGTAAATATTTAATGAGTATCTCTTAAACAGAAATGTTAGGGCTGAACAGTAGAGAAACTTTTTAAGTACAGAAAGGCAAAATATAACATGACCATAGGCAACACATTTTGACAACAAAAAAATAAACAACTTGATTTTACTTTGTAAGTATGAAAAGGTAAAATCCCTTCTGATTATTGTAATGTAACTATAAGCAATATGTTTTGACAAAATTCTGAAGAAGAAAATTAAATTCTGAAGGAGAAATAAACAGATGACTTTTACCTGTATCAAAATGCACATAAAACCACTGTAGAACACAAGTCTTAGAATAATTAAGTAAATAAGTGGAAAATACCGAGGGGTGTTGAGGGGAACTATTTGTAAAAGCCTTTTCTCAAAACTCCACTTCTAAAGCATTTCAATATTTCATTGAAAAAAGAAAATGTCTGTGAATGAACTTAAGCTGCATCTGCTTACCATGTCCCCCGCTCACTTCAACAACAAAGGGAAAATACAGCAATTTGTACTTCAAACCACAAATTCTTCCTTTAAGAAAATAACTCTATACTATTTAGTCACATCAACACTTCTCCAAATCCCGTCAGACTCTGATTTTATTTTTAACTCACTTATCCTCGGCATTTCTTCCAGGGCCCAACCAGAGTGGTACTTCCAGCTAGATTAGGAGGTGTCTTCGTAACACGGCCAAAGTTCAAAGAAAGTGTCCAAACAGCCCTCTTGGAAGCTGTTCTCCAATACTTGTACTTCTTTCAGTTATCCACATTTTCTTTCCCCGGATAACTCATACTGTGGCTCTGCAGTCAACCCTAAGCTTAGCAAGCGTGCATACACTAATCAGCAACAGGTACAAAAGCTGTTGTGCTCGTTATTCTGGGAATCTGGTTTCATCACCTGTCATGGCACGCATTATATAGTTTCAAATTGTAAATTTGAATAGACTCCTGAATGCATAATGGATTTGGACTGGTTGCTGCCTGCATATGCTTCCAAGTAAACTGGGGATTTATTTAAAAATGCCCTGTATGAGCAATGCAAGGACCTAAAACATTCCAAAGGACTTGACACAAAATGCCATCCACATCCCGAGAAGAACTCTGGAGTCAGAACACAGAATGAAGTAGAATATTTTCTCTTCTGTTATGGTTGGTTTTCTTCAGTTTTCTTCATGCTTTCTCCCATTTTTTTAAATGTTTCTGTGCAACATGACTAATGTGAAAATGTGTTTAACAAGAATGTATGTGTAGAGCCCATATAAGATTGCACGCCATCTTGAGGAGAGTGGGAGAGAAAATTAAATCATTTATGGAAGTGATTGATGAAAATTGAAAACAAATAAAAAAATGCCTTGTATGATTCCACAGATTCCTCAAGATGGAGGAAGGGAAGCAAGCTTACTTATTCATTTAAAAATTTTATTTTCATTATTATTAACATAACACACATCAACAAATATGACCATTACCATGTAGAAAGAACACAGCAAATAAAATCATGAACCTTCACTAGGTACAAGTTGTTTCTTTTAAAAGTATATTTCAATTTCAATTTAACGTACAGGTACCAATATTATTCTACTTGTCACTGTCCCCTTCTGAACTTCTGCTCTCTTCTGAAAATAAAAAAAAATGATTGACATGCTTTCTTTTCTTTTTTTCTCTACTTTTCCTTTTCGTACCCCGACACCTTCCCCCAGTAAGGACCCCTTCCTTATTATAAGCAAGCATAGCCAAGCAGAATAAACCTATACCTTAGACGGGTTTGAAAACATAAATCTCATTCTGTACTTCCAGTCTTATCAAACCTCAACCAGAAGGAATAAATATGATTCTCAGTCTTGTGGAGTCATGATGGATCAGTGCATTGATCATAGCTCTTACTTATTTTATGTTTTTAAAGAATTTTTTACAATGCTGTCAACATTATATAAATTCTTCTGGTTTTGCTCATTTCTCTCTGCCCAAGTCATAAAACACTTCCAGGTTTCTCTGAATCTGTCTCTTTCCTCATTTCTTACATTGCAATAATATGCTATTATGTTCATATTCCATGATGGATTCAGTCAAAAAAAGTAAAGTAAAATACTTTTAAAAAAATAAGAACAAAGTTTAAGCTTTCTACAACTGTGGTGAGGAGGGGACTGAAAGGGAAAGGCACCAATCATAACTCTGTGTGTGTGTAGAGGGGGCCAGCACACAACCCTCAAACATCTCATTCCTTCCCTCCCAGTATAAACATGAGTTTTTATTCTTAAAAAAGATCAAGGTATTTTGGTGAGAAGTTTCAAATGAGCCACACTGGGAAGCTATCACATATTTTAAAGGCAGTTATCTTCCTAAAATAGACCACTTTCCCTACCTCCTAGGAACTCAGACTGAATTTGGCATGGGTGTGAGATGTGGAGACAGCATCAAAAGAGATACTAAATCAACATTAACAATTAAGATATGATTATAAATCTGTGTTCTCTTTATTTCACATCACTCTGGGATTACTTTTGCAGAGAACTGAGCCTTGCACTTTAGTGTCTGGCATATAATAAACATTTGTTGCCTTCCTCTCTTCTACTGTTCCACTCCCCCCCCCACCCCCCCCAAGTCACACACTGCTAGTGAGATTACCTCCAATTTACACTGTATGTCTCTTGAATATATACAATTATTTGCATATTTCCTCCACCATCCAGATCTCCCTGAAGGGATCATGTTTTTTTCTTTTTTTATCTCCACTGTTTAACACAGTGCCTGATGGTGTAGTAAATGCTCAATAAATGATCAGTGACTCTATTAAATATACCATGTCACCCATCTGTATAAGAAAATGGAGGAAACCAAAATATACCATGATGCTGTAGTACAGACTATCGTTGCGGGCAATCTGACATTTATCCAGGGATCTCTAAAATCCACTTCACCTCAAGGGACAGAGTAAAGGAACAGTGCTGACCTGCTACTGACCAAAAACAAAGCATTTTCTCTGCTTTTGATTTCTTGCTATCCTGGGTAAGGGATGGGAGTGGGGGCAGGGGAGCTAATAAAACAACTCTGGTTGCTCTCTCCTAGGGGTATAACACTTCAGCCAAAACATCAGGTCATCTGGCATCCTCTCACCCCAACATCAGTTTAGTTGGGTGGGAAGAGTTTCACTTACGTTAATGGCTGTCTGGGTGTTCTTTCATCTGGTATTTCTAGTCTAGCCTAGATTGCAACCATGATGGCTGGGGTTATTATAAAACCAGGACTTCCTCTGCTTTGCCCAGCTACAACATCCTTTATCTGTGACTCTCAAGAATACTATCTCCCTCCATCTGCCCAAAGAAGGTGGTTGTAGCTTAACCCCTTTCTGGAGAGAAACACAGACCCCAAGAGGTCAAGCAAGTTCTGTGGTACTACAGAAAGGACAGGGCTGTGAAGAGAAACTGCATGCTAGGTCCAAATCCCACCCTCCCCAAATAAGCAGCAGCCCAGCCTGCCATTCTGGCCTAGTTCCATCTCTATCAGAGAAAGGGAGAAGAAAATATTTCCTGTACAACCACCCACATCCTTATCAGCAGCACAGTCAACAAAATCACCACAAGTGATGGAAATTAGGTCTACAAAAGAAAAATCATCATTTTCATTTGTTTGCTTAATCTGATTTCTGTAACTTTAGAGAAAAAACTTGAAAGTCTAAAAAAGCACCCTAACTCCCCTAACTTTTTACACCCTAATATCTTTTCTTGCCTTCCTATCCGCAATAGTAAAAACTGAAACCAATGGTTCTTTTATTTTTTTCCTCTTCTTCCCTTTCATCTCTCTCCTTATGTTCTCTTTCTTCCTCCTCTCTTGACTCACTCATTTCTTACTCTCACTTTGCCACACTTTGGCCAATGGCACAGCTTTTATCATCTGTTACTGCATGTGGGATAGCCACGGAGCAATAGATAAAGCACTGGTCCTGGAGGTAGGAATTCCTCAGTTCAAGTCTGCTCCTGGGCAAGGCACTTAACCTCTGTGTTCCTCAGTTTCCTCAACTGTAAAATGGGGACAAGTATCCCCACCCATCTTCCAGGGTCACTGTGAGGATTAAGTGAAATGATATTTGTAAAGTGCTTAGCACAGCGCCTGCCTGATGCACATAGGCACTAAATAAATGCTTATTCCCTCCTTCCTCTGATCCTGCCTTGTTTTCCTCTTCTTTTCAGAAAATAACAGGTTAAGAATGGGAAGTGACTTTAAAGAGCACCTAGTCCAACCTCATTTTAAAGACAAGTGAAGTACGGTCAGGAGAAGTGAACGACTTGCCTGATAATGTTACATGGGCAGTAAAGAACAGACTTAATTCAACCATTTTGGGGAGCAGTCTGGACATTATGCCAGAGGAATTATTATACTGCTTATATACCCTTTAACCCAATAAGACCACTAGTAGGTGGTCTTTTTTTCCAAAGATCATTAGGGGAAAAAGGAAAAGAACCTATATGTGCTAAAATGTTTATAGCAGTTTTCTTTGTGGTTGTAGAGAACTGGAAATTACAGGGATATATCTATCAACTGGGGAATGATGGAACAAGTTGTGGTATATGATTGTGATGGAACACTACAGTGCTATAAGAAATGAACTCAATGATCTTAGAAAAATATGGAAACCTGCATGAAATAATGAAAAAGTGAAATGAGCAGAGCCAAGACAGCACTGTATACAGTAACAGCAATATTGTTCAGGCATGACTTTTTGACTCTTATAATCATTCTAATTAATTATAAAGGACATATGAAGAAAGATGCTCTCTGTATCCTGAGAAAGAATTGATCAGTTACACACACACACACACACACACACACACACACACACACACACACTTATCTGTGTTAATGGTGGCTATATGGGGAGTAGGAAAAGAGAAAAAGAAATTTACACGATAACTTTGCTGTATATTTACAAGGAAAAACAAGTCATACATAGTAGTTTCATGTGCAAATCATCTTTTTAAAAACTATACTATGCTATGGAAATGCTTGTTTTATTTCATAAATTAAAATGAGAAAAAAATATAAAATTAGCTACTTATATTATTGATAACCTCTGAGTCCAGATCAATCAATTAATCAACAAACATTTATTAAGCAGGAACAACACATGGCACAAAACATAATGACCACTGCTACACATGTCCCTGAAGCTCATGTGACCTATTACCCTAGCCACCTGGACCACCGCAATAGTCTCTTAAAATGGTCTCCTTGCAACCAGCTTCTCCTTTTTACATTTTTTACAGAAGCCAAATAGATACTCCTCAAGTGCAAGTCTGACTATGTGCACAAGAAGCTTCAATGGATCCCTATTGCCTTTAGGGTAGTTCTCTGACATGTAAGGTCTTTCACAGTTTGGCTTCAGTCTGTCTTTTAAGACTGATTTCACATCATTCATACACTCTATCTTCAATCCAGACTCACCTATGTGATGTTCCCTATACATGGCACTGCACAACCCATGCTTCTGGGTCATTCCATAGGTTGTCCTTCATGCCTAGAACACTTTCCTTTTTTGGAATCCCTAGCTCATCCTGTCTAATTTAGAAGCCTTTGCCAACATGGCTGCCCTACCAGACTATTCAATGGTAACTAGCTAATAGGTGTAATATAGACATTAGAGAACTGGTTAATGTAATAGAGTCAGGAATCAGCAGTCAATCACTCCGTCAACAAGCATTTATTAATTGCTAATTTTGTGTCCCACACAAGCAAAAAGAAAGACAGTTCCTTTCCTCAAAGAGCTTACATTCTAGTATGGAAAGACAACACATAAAAGGAAACTGAAAAGAAGGAGGGAAAGGAAAGGAAGATATTCAGCTACCCAGATGCCCCTATCTGTCCTCCTTGGGAACCCAGAAGGGAAGAGGTTCCATAAGAATTGACCCACAAGATATTCAATTCCATGGACCAAACCCAATGGTATCTGCTTCCTGTGTTAGGCACAAAAGAGGCACATTCATTTAATAAATTTTTCATATCCAAAGGATGCTAAATTCAGAATTACAACATCATTTTGTACCTTAACAGGGGCATATGGAAATCTGCAAATACCCCACTGTTACTTAAGTAGTTCAATTGTATAAGTTGCTAAAGATTACTCAAATAATATGGACTAATTAAAGATGAAACAAAAATCCTTCACATTTCCCAAATTTGAGTTTTCTGGGAAACGGCTGCTATTAGATCCTGCAATTTTAGAAGATAAGGAAGAGAATGTTAGAGAACATCTGTAAGCTAGTAATGCATGTTTTACTGTCCAATTCCAATTCATCCCACATGTAAACTAACTTTCCAAATTTAACTATGGAGGAACCTAGAGGATCTTTAAAAAGACACAAAGGAAATAAGAGAAGGGTGAGCTCCAAACAACTCTTTCAAATCAAAATTTTTCTCAGATGCTTGAGATGATGAACTGCTCCTTCAAATGGGTTTTTCTGAACCTTAAAATAATCCCACATTTTTGGAGAACTTTACAACACCAACAGAAAGGAAACTATTTCTTCACAGGGTGGAACAATCAGATCCACAGAGAAGATTAGTGTGGAGTTTTAGATAGTGAATGAGTTCTGCTAAGACAACCAGACTGGCTTTTCATAGAGGCTGATCTCATTTGAAAACTGTGTGGGTTGGGAAGAAATGTTCAGGACTCATAAAACAAGCGAAACTAAGTCCCTCCCTGGGTGGGCTTAATATTCCCCATGGCAATGACGTTATTCTAAATTTGCTTTTTCCATCAAGTGCTTCTGTGGCTGGTGGCTGGTAACAATGCTACAGGTTCCTGCCAAAATCCAGGCTTGCATTCTCCTGGAATTATGTTCCTCCAATTCTTGTTAGCAAAGATGAAGGAATCCTTTGGCTTTCATAAATAACTGCATTCCTACTACATCTTACTACCCTCTGCCAAAATGAAACTGGGAACAGGACCTTCATTCACTGATAATAAAATTGGAAGCCAATCATGCACCTGCCTAATGGCTGTGTTAGGACCTACAATTCCCAAGCAGTGGACTCAGTTACCCATGGGGCCATGAAATTTCTGCAAGACTTCTGTAAATTCATATAAAAATAAGCATACCCTTCTGTAGACCGAATAAACAACAGATACATGTACTCACACATCGTTTTTAAAATGAATGTGCAAGTTCAAGAGAGGTTACAGATCTGTGATTTCAGTAGAGTTGGAAACACCAGGATGAGGAACCTTCTACTATACCTTTTTTCTGCAACTTAATCTTAGATAAATATCTAAAGTAAACGTGCAAAAATACTACATGTGGACACTCGTGTGGCCAGAAGTAAATTAAAATGCTGTTTCTATTTTGCTTTAATATGCTGACATATAAATTAAAAGATAAACATGTAAACATGTATGATTAAGTCAATATACAGCCTGCCTGCCTCATGTATACTGTAGTGACGCCCATTTCTATCTGAGTTTGACACCAATGATCTAGCACTGAGAGGTGAAGTGACTTGTGATGGGTTAAAAAGAGCCCAAAAGTTCTGGAGGTGGAACACCAATGCAGACCTTCAGGTTTCAGAGTCAGTTTTCTAAGCTATATTGTCATTCTACTTAGGTTACTATTAATAGAATATTAATTCATTTGAAAGTGTTGCTGAATTTATAGTAGCTCTCCTAAATAACAGAGAGAGACAGACCATATGACTTGGGACAATTTAGCTGTAAGATCTTGATTTGTGATGGGTTGGCAAATTCAGGTAGCATGGAGTCACTGGAAGGGTGGTCAAACACCTTTCCTCCATGGTAGGAAGTGAAAGGCACCAAAACCCAAATCCAAAAAGTAGGGGGTTATACTCTCACCTATATTGTCAACCTGATAAGACAGTGTCACTGGTTGGAACTGGGAATTCTGGAATTTTGTCTTCTCTTGAGGCATGCCTGCCTTTCTTCTTCCCCTAGGCAGCCCAGGTGGTGGTCCCCACTCAACTCTGTCCCCACTCAAGCAGCCAGATGCTTCACTAAGATGTTAGTTATTCCAGACTATCTGAATCTGGCTTCCTCAGGCTTTCCTCCATACTTGGAATGCACTTCCAACTTTTAGAATCTTGAACTTTAAAAAATTCACTGCAAGTGCCACTTTCTACATGAGGCTTTCCTGCCCAAGTTACTCTGGTATATATCCCGTATTTAATTATACTGCACAGAGTGTTTCCCCAAATAGAATACACAAGCGCTGTTCAAAGAAATAACTTCAACAATTTTAGAGATTATTATGTGAGTTGGATACCACTCTTGTGGAATAACGATAATAGCTAACTGTACTAGTACTAATTTACTAAGCACTAAGTACAAAGCATTTAGTTGTTCTACGGTCAACTGAAGCTGACCATTGGTAATCACTTGTTAGATATGCTGAAGAGATTTATGTATTAGGGAGGTGCTTGAATTAGTTGACCCATACCAATAAATCACCCATAAATTGCCATAAATGACCCATAAATCACAACTGAAATTTTTATAATTCCACAATATTTCTAAAGTATGCTGTTGTCAATGTTTTGGTGAAGAATTCACCTTGAATTCATTTTAAATTATATACAGTAGTTTCCTAGACCAGCTAAACAAGGAAGCCCACAACACTCCTAAGTCACTTGGTCAGAGTAAGACCAGAAGGAGGGGTTCAAAACCTCTTTTTTCTGTAGGTGGGAAATTTGAATATCAACTAGTCACTAATTTCCTCCTGCTTCCCCACCACAACCCCTCCCCTCCATCCCACCTCCCAGCTCCTAGCCTCAGTTTGTACCAGTTCTGAGCTCCCTTGGTCACTGGTCCCAACATTTCATCCTGCTTCATCCAGATAACAATAGTGTAAAAACTTGTCCACTTCTTTACATTGGGCAACTGCCTGGACCAAGGACAGCAGCAGACTGCCATGTGTCCAGTGTCTCTGGCTATCCTAGCACCCTAAATATCCCATAACCCCAACAAAACTGACTTACTGTACTTTCTATTAATCTGTTCTACTCTGTGTTGTATTTTGGTGTTACTGTATCTCTCAGATAAGCCAATTTTCTTCTCAGAAGCATGAACTACTTGTACGTGGACCAGCATTGCACCTCTTTCCCAAGTTTTTTATTTAGGAACTCTAGAGAGTAGAGCTGAACCAGAACCCAATGACTCAAAGAAGGCAAGGTGGTTCTCCTTCTCCTGGACACCAGGGCTGTGAACAACCAGACTTTGCCCTCTGGCAACTTAAGTGGCAGATAAGGGAGATTGCTACCTTCCTCTAGATGGAATTTTGATACGTCAAACATCCTGGAGTCTCTATGAAGACACTTAATACCTGTGAAACATCTGGGGGATGCCTGTAACCTTTCACTACCACCATGTTTTGAACATGTTCCATATACTTTCTGATTCTCTTTACATTATTGGCATGTCAGTTGTGGGACACAAATGATTATACTGACTTAGAATTAAACAACATTTTGCTTTTGAAAACCTCCATCTCCCGGCAAATCCAAAGGTGAGAGAGAATGGGGACCCACACCCTGGGAATCATCAAGCAAAGACTGGATGCCAAGGGTGTCAGTGAAGAGGAGATTCTTACTCAAGTACCAGACCAAGCCAGCACAACTATTCTAAGAATAGTAAAACAAAGTGTAACTTATCAAATACATTGTGTTGATTATTAGCTAGATATCTTCTTAGGCTTGTAACTCTGGAGTTCTATGGATCCTATTTAAATGTTTTGGTGAAGAATTCAATTTTAATTCATTTTAAATTATATTTATAGGACTACTCAAAGTTCAAATTATAGAACTAAATCTCTTTTTTATTTTTATTTTTCATGATTATCTCCCAATCTGAGGCAGGCTAGAAGTGCGTGAATTACACTAGGATCTTTCTGGTTGTTTTTTTAGTCATGTTCAACTCTTCCTGACCTCATGTTGGGGTTTTCTTGGCAAAGATGAGCTGGAGTGACTTGCCATTTCCTTCTCCAGCTCATTTTACAGATGAGGAAACTGAGGCAAACAAGGTTAAATGACTTGCCCAGGGTCATACACCACACATAATAGGTATCTGAGGCAGATTTAAACTCATTAAGATGAGTCTTCCTGTCAGTGTTCTACCCACTGTGCCACCTAGTTGCTCCTAAGAAATAGCAGGGTCTTAACCCACTCTTACTGGCACATTAAGTCTGCTCCCAGGGGTTCACTCTGATGGTGCCTGATCTGCCAAACCCCCTGCAGCTTAGAATCTCCAGGCTACAGAGATCTGCCAGCCCTGGCCTTTTCAGTAGTTGGGATCATAGGCATCTGTTACCACATGTGGCTACTATATCTTTTTAAAAACAACTCAGAGTAAGGAAACTTCCTAGGAATTTTCCAGTATCTTTTTTAAAGTTAAGATACAAAGACAAAAAATTTTTAAATCTGGAATAACACAAGTAAAACCCTAAGGAATGTTCAAGGACCACATTTAGATACAGTTTCATCCCTACTTTGCCTAAGACAAATATCTAGAAAACCAAATATTAGAATTTTTCCCACAATGAAGCACTTTGAGAACTCCAGAGGTATTAGTCATTCATTGAAATGCACACTTAGCTAGCAGAAATCCTGGTCTCCTCATTGCTGTCACAATGCCCTGGTCCATTACACAATGCGGTCTCTCTTTTACATGCTATTGGTTGGCTGATTGTCGTCCTTCATTCTCAAAGAGGACCATTTTATGCTAGAGTCAAGTTTCAATGTGTCCGACTGTGGCTGCTTGGAGCACTACAAGCTCTGAATGTTCTACCACAGGTGAGGCACAAAATGTCTGTGTGAACATTTGGGGTGAATTTTCTAAATTTGTATATCCTGTGTTTCCTTTGAGTTGTTTCAATTCTGCTTTGCTCATAGAGTGCAGTACCTTCTCTGATGAGGGCACACTATCCTGGGTGATTCAGTGCTAGTGTCTCCCATGTCACACAATCAACTTTAAAGTTCTTAACAGAGACTTTGTGTCCTTGTATCACTATTTTCTGACCACCAAGTGAACTCTTGCCCTGTAAAACATCTTTTTGGCAAGCATATGTTTTGCATTTGAACAATATGGCCATCCCATCAAAGTTGCGCTCTCTCAAGCAGAATTTGAATGCTTGGCAGTTTAGTTCAGGTAAGGATCTCAGTGTCTGGTACCTTATCCCGCCAGGTGATCCTCAGAATCTTCCTAAGACAATACAAATGGAAGCGATTCAGTTTCCTGACATGGTGCTGGTAGACTGTCCAGGTTTCACAGGCATATGCGGTCAGTACAACAGCTCCACAAATCTTTATTTTGGGAGTCAATCTAATACTTCTTCTCTCCCATACTTTCCTTCATAGGCTCTCAAACACTGAGCTAGCTCTGGCCTCATTATCAATGTGTACATCCCTGGAAAGTACAAGGTGAGTGAACTTATCCGCAGCGTTCAAAACTTATCTATTTGCTGAAACCAATGGTTCCATGCATGGATGGTGTGGTGGTAGCTGATGGAGCACCTTTATTTTCTTGGAAGATGGTCATCTACCTGAGGGCCACTGTGGCTTCAGAAAGGGCAAAGGAGTTGTCAGTATGGTGTTTGCTGCTGCCAGACAACTCTAGGAGAAATGCCAGAAGCAGAACAGAGGTCCATACACATCTGTAGATCTGACCAAGGCCTTTGATACTTCCTGGATTATAGAAAATTATGTTAAAAATTATGTCAAAATTTGGTTGCCCAGAGAAGTTCATCAGTATTGTACGTCAATTCATGATGGCATGTTTGCCCAGGTTCTGGATAGCAGACAATGCTGTTGTGCCTCCCCAGTCACCAATAGAGTGAAGTAGGGCTGTGTGCTTGTTCCCATGCTTTTTAGCATGATGCTTTCAGCCATGTTGTCAAATGCTTCCAATGAGGATGACTAGGGCAACAAAGTCTGCTACTGTACTGATAGTAAATTCTTCAACTTGAAAAGGCCACTAGCCAAGACCAAAGTGGAGGGAATGCTGGTGCATGATTTTTTGTTTGCAGATGATTGAACACTCAATGCAGCCTCTGAAGTTGAGATGCAGCAAAGTATGGATCAATTCTCTGCTGTTTGTACTAATTTTGGTCTAACAATTACATGCTATGATACTATGTAAAATATGTGCCAAAAACTTTGAAAATGATTCTACTTTATTTCCATTTTGCTCCGTTTAGGCTAACCATGGAGGTACCTTATTCCAAGTTAAAGCTAAAGATCAGGGATAGCAATACTAATAACCCTTTGGGCTAAAGATGTCAGAAAACAAACAAACAAGCCCAAACTCATGAGTGGGGATACCTCAAGACAAAGTAGTACTTAAGAAAAAAAATCCTAACAATAAAAGACAAATCCCCATTCTCTGCTAACCTCTATCTCTAGTCTACCACTGAATTTCCTCCCATATACTCAAGCTCTCTGACAAGTAAGTTCTGAGATTCATTTCAATTCTGTCTTTCAAAAATAACACTGAATTCCAAATGCAAAGCATCACATTCATTCTCCACTCCTCACGCTATCTGATCTATGCCCACCTCTCTGGTGCCCTCTTAAGAGACTAAGTGATGCTCAACATGGTTTGGCCAAAAAGCTCTCTTCTAGCTCATCATGCTTCTACCCTGGAGTCCATTTTTGAGGGGGTTTTGAGGGTGGCATTAAATGACAGCTTTGCAGTTTTTGGCCCCAACCCAATCCCAATGGCCAATAGTGGCTGTCTTGGTGGGGAACCCTTATGAGTCAGCTCCATCACTTGGTCAATGTTCTAGACAAGCTACAGAAGTTCATTTTGGTTATAAAAACTGCAAAACAGTAGAGGCTGACTTCAAGAGAACATGGTGTAATAATGACAGTACAGTAAATTATACTATTTAACTATAATAATATTTTACGTAGCATGTTAAAGTTTTCAAAGCACCTTACATAGGTAATTTCATTCGATCCTCAAAACATCCCAATGAGATTGTGCTGTCATTGGCTGTTCCCATTTTACAGGTGAGAAAACTTAGGCTTAGAGAGATTAAGTGACTTGCTCAGGGTCACCATCAATACCAGAAGGAGGATTTTAACTCAGGTCTTCCTCACTTCAGCCCAGTGTTCTAGTCTAGCATGATGATGCAGTGTCTGTCTCTGAGTCTATCAGATCTAAGTTCAAATACGGCCTCAGATACCTACTAACTGTGTAATCCTAGGGAAATCACTTAGATACTGTTGGCCTCAGTTTCCTCAACTGTAAAATGAGGCTGATGGATTGTTGTG
Source organism: Potorous gilbertii (assembly GCA_028658325.1). Lineage (NCBI taxonomy): Eukaryota > Metazoa > Chordata > Mammalia > Diprotodontia > Potoroidae > Potorous > Potorous gilbertii. The sequence goes on along the minus strand of CM053772.1, from coordinate 128,640,916 downwards.
AAGTTCAAATGAGAAAATAATTGTAAAGTGCTTATCACATGATAAGTGCCACATAAATGTCATTTATATAACTGTTAGCTATTACTTTTATACCACCCAGCTGCTTCATAGAAAACAGGTGATGAACAGCTCTCAGAAAGTAATCTTCCCATTTTGGCGATTCAAATACTGTATGTTTAGAGTTGGAAAAATACCTACATAAAAGTTTTTTGTTCCCAACATTTAAGATTTATCAAATATGGAGAAAGAGAGAGAGAGCATCTGCCACTCAGAAGAGAGGCCATCTTATGACACTTTTTGCATACAGTGATAACTTTGAATACCAAGGGAGGAAGTTGTGGTTTAAGAAGCAGAGAGAAGCTCAGAAACACTGCAGTTACACAAAAAGTATAAAAGTAACTGTTTCCTCCATCGATTGACAATGACATGAGGCTGTTAAAAAGAAATTTTTACATGCAAATGAATACACAATAATATTCACCTTTTTAAAAGTACAATTTAGAAATGATTAGGAACAATTCCACTACCATGTGCCCCTACAACAGGAGAGACTAGCAAAGTAAGTATTCTATGTGCCTTGAGTACAACAGCATGGCAAAATAGAGAGAGGAAATAGTGCCAGTCAACATGGATTGCCTACAAGGTAATGGGACCTTAGTGCCAAGCAGCAGTCTGGGGAATATACCATATAAAATTGCATAGTAGCAAAATTCAGGGGAGGGGTTACTAAGGGTACTTTTCAGATTTCTAAAGAAATTTATTTCAAACATGAATCCAATACAATAAACTGCTGATGAGAAGTATAACATGTCCCATTAACTACATGTAAATAGCAAGAAAGCCTGAAAAATACATTAAAACTTGTACTACTTAGTAATTTGAACATTAATGTGATTTCATGATAAATAAAAATATTATTAAGTGTAATGAATTTATACTAATTGAAATTTTCCCTTTTTGTGGTTTATATGCAAAATACTTTAATAATTAATTATACCTTTATTTGGAAAGTGAGCTGCTAAAAACCTATCTGTGGCCTGAAGAAGCTTTTTGGTCCCTACCTACTGCCAAGTTGTGCAAGTCTATTCTAGGGGGAGGTTTAGTAGTAAAAAGGCACATGCTATTTTAGTAGATCTCTGGCCATTTTGTAGATCTCTAAGACTGTTTGTTCAGGAAAATCAATCAAAGGTGTACTTTCTTGGGAAAAATTCTATTTCTCATCTCATCAACACATCTTGAATGGTCATATAGGCATTTAAAATGAACTGGAAAGTCATCAAATTTTACTGGAAGCAATTGCTACAATTCAAAATGAACTTCTGGATAGGAACTATTGAATTCTATAGAATTGTTACAAACAAAAGCAAAAACTCTGAAAATTCCATTTTAGCTAGGTAACTAGAATGACTTTTGAATGAGAAATATTTCCTTACAAAAATCAGCATTATTCCCATAATGCATCTGCTGCTCTGAACGGTTTCAACTCCCAAGGAACAACATGCCCCTCCCAGGATAAGCTCATCGCTTCTAATCTCATCACCAAAACTGCTTTCTAACTCAAGCCTAGATTGATACCACTTCCCTCACCCTCTTTTCTTCCCTCAGATAGGAGGGCTAGAGGGTGGAGTACCAGACTCCTCCCAGTGCTTGTTCCTCATAGAAACTGTGATCTCAGCTCCTCTGCATCTGATGCTCTGCCTGGTTTCAAATCCATAGAAAAATATGCTCTCTTATTGAGTACTGGAGTCCTATTCCCAGCCTCCTTTTGTGTTGTAAGTTCCAAGGGCAGGGACTTTAGATATGACTGGCAAATTCTGCTTTTTTATAGTTTCCCCGGCACTTAGCATAGTGCTCCTACATAGTAGGTACTTAATAAATGTTTATTGGGTTGAATTGGAAAAGATTGTTTTGATATTGTATAAAAGGACATAAAACTAGAATTCAATTATTTACGCAAAAAAGTTTCAGATTCTCTATAAATTGTGTTTTAATGCCTTCAAAACTTAGTATTTTCAAACATGAATGAAATCTTCATTTCCCCCTCCCTTTTCCATACCAATGATGGTCCATTATCCTAGTCTCTTATTCTTGACTAGTAACAGACTTCTGAGCACAACAGTGTACAAATAGGAAACACTGTACTAGAGAAGCTGCTTTCTACCCTCCCTCTGGAGTAAAAAGTTTCAGAGAGTTCTCACTGAACTGCCCCTGTGTGGGTCTAAAATAAGGCATTAGTTTTCCTTAAACATCATTTGTTTGTATGATGACACAGGCAGCATAGCATAATAGAGAAGAGCCAGCCTGAAAGCCAGAAAGACCTGAGTTCAGGTCCAGCTTCTGACTCATGATTGGGAAGCACTCTCAAGGGTTGAGGAAATGCTCTCAACCTTTTTTTTGTGTCTGTACCTCTTTGACAGGTTAGTAGAGTCTATGGACCCTTCTCTGAATATGAGTTTTGTTTGTTTGTTTTTTTACAAAAAATTTATAATTGAAGAAAATTCTAAAATTCACCTACAGGCTAGAGAAAATAAAGATGTATTTTTTTTTCCAATCTAAATGAACAGATTCCCTGGAATTTACCCAAAGGTTCCTTAGGTATCCATGGGCTAAGAACCCCTGATGTAAGTATAATTTGCTGAGGTCTTAATGTATATTTAATAGGAGTTTTCTCATATTAAAGCAAAAGTCTCCTGGATGAACGAAATCACAGGTACCGTCCGTAGAAGCAGCTAGGTGGTGAAATGAGTTAGACAGTGGATCTAGAGTTAGGAAGAGTTAAGCTGTGTGTGTGTCTCTGCTTGGGCTTAAACTTTGACTTAAACTCTGTCTGCCTCAGTTTCCTCATCTATAAAATGAAGAGAAGAATTACACCTACTTCAAATGTGAACATCAAATAAAATAATATTTGTATACAGTAAGTGCTTAATAAATGTTTGGGTTTTTTTTAACCCCTCAGAGACTTTTAGAAATTACAGTTCCTGAGGAGAATTTGCCAGTCATATCTAAAATAAATTACCAGCTAAAAAGAACATACTGTCCTAATATTTCTACATCTTTTCATCTGAGGAAATTAATGACAGTGCAAATGGTTTCACAACATCGTCAATAGATAGGAAGGGAACAGGGATAATTATCTTCATTTTCAGATAAAAATCTTGAGGTCAGTGCATTAGCTATTGTGTTTAGTTCATTACATGAGTCAGTGGCGGAAATGGGAGAAACTCTCTCAAGTGTCTTGAGTGTGAGAACAGCAGCATGGCATCGGTGCAAGTCTTGGTTTTATACCTAACTTTATCACCGATGTTAAAAATACTGCCACTATTAATCTTAGAAGGTTGTTTGGGAGGAAAACAAACAAAAAACTTTTTTTAATGGCAGTGTGGTTCACCTACTATAAATGCACTGCACATTTTAGAAAGATTATCACCAATGAATGGTTGGCATAGAAAAAATATTTTTTGGCACTTAAGGTGCTAAAACTGAATTTATCTGGGAAATACACTAAGTTATAGTATGTAAACAGTAATTCACATGACAATAGGAGTTTGCAGTATATATAGTATGATGATGAAACACCATTTTGCAAAGTTCTAGAACATTAATATGACAGTTTTCCTTAACTACTTGGGTCAGCTCAAATGAATCATCTAGCTTCTAAGAACCTCTTGATAGACAGCATCTTAGTATATTACTCTGAATATGTAACTGTCTCATAAAAACCTGTGGCATGTAGGACACTCATGCATAAACCTTTCATTTTTCTCCTCTTAAACCCTAAAACAGCTCCTCTTTATGACCATCCATTTTGTTTACTAATCTTTCACTGTGCTCAAGCATCTAGTTTTCCTTTCTAATTCTGGAGGCAGTGATCTATTACCTCTAATGCCTACATACGTATGCCCCAAATCCTGTAATTATTCATTTCCACCCATTCGATGGCGTAGGAACATGAAAATCCTCCTCCCAGTCATCTGGCTACTCTTCTACATCTCGTCAAAGTGGTACAAGACAGAGGAGGCATTAGGTAAGCAGGAACAAAATATTACAAGACGTTTGTTAGTATAGATACATGTATGGATAGATATATTGATATGAGTTTTTTTACATTTTATAGTTTGTTATTTTTTCCAGTACATAAAAAGTCCCAGCATCATGTAGGATACATCACATACAATATCTCATTTGATCTTCATAATAACCCTGTGATTTAAAGCAATAAACTGGTTCAGAGATGATTTCGTTTAAAACGAACCAAAATGTATCCAAAGCTACTAACCAAAAGAGAAAGTGGTATTTAGACTCATGTCTTCTACATTCTTGATTAGCACTCCTTCCATTAGAATGACAGAACATTACAGGTCATCTTTTCTAACCTCTTCTTTTAACATATGAGGAAACTGAGGCCCAGAAAGATATAGTAACTTATCTAAGATCACACAGCTACTTAATAGTCCAAGTTTCTTTCTAACAATATATACTACTATGACATCCTCTATGCCATACTTGGTAGAGACCAAATGAGGTAAGTGCTTTGTAAACACAAAGCATATTATAAATGTAACATATTATCATCATAATTAGTGTTGGGAAAGGCATGGTTACACATAGCTCACACGTGGAGGAACAGAGAAGACACGTAATTTGTATGTGGTTACAGATCTTGTCCATGGATGAGAACCCAAGTCTCCTGGCTCTATCTCCTAAACATTTCCATTAGACTAGATTGGATCTTAAATGAAAGAATAAGGCCACCATGTATACATTGTAGGACTGTACGGTAGGGTAAAGGAGGAGAGCCTTTAAGTGGTGCTTTCTTAGCATGTAAAATTTGAGTCAGTCATTAAGTAGCAGAACAAGTTATGCTCATTAATGGCCAGTAGATAAGTTATAGATTCTACATGACCTCATTGCTTTGTATAATGGAAAACAAAGAACCTATCTCTAACTAAATGAGAATGTTTATACTGGCTTCTTAGTTATTTCCCTGAAGAGTTCACAGTAGAATTAGGCTCTGGTTTCTTACTCTGAGAATTCTTAGCGTTTTGCTGTACACAAGGATACAACAGGGTACAAATAGCCCTTTTCTTTGGGAGAGGAAATAATGTGAAAGGGAGGTTATGGGGAGAATAAGTGTGCATATATAATAGTCTTTTCTTTCAAAATTCATTTCTATCAGTAAAGCAAAATAAATGAAATTATTTTAAAATTATGGTTTAAAATGCATACATTTTCAACACTCAGTCTCCACTCATAAGTTAAGAAATCTTTTATTACTGTTCTTTGGAATATTCAAGATTAGCATGCCAGGATGGATGACCCAAAAAATATGCTGAAAAATTCACTTCAGAATCAAAAAAGAGGCCAAAGATTTGCCGATTATGCATTGACTAAATATCATGAATACTTTAAAGCAGGGTTCTTAACCTGATATCCATGGGTCCATAGACAGATTTCAAGGGGGCTATGAACTTGGATAGGAAAAATATTTGGATAACTGCATTTCAATATAATTGGTTTCCACTGTAATGGTATGTATTTTACTTTAAGCATTAAAAAAATAAATTACACTAAGAATGTGGTCCATAGGCTTCACCAGTTGGCCAAAGGAATCCATGACACACATACAAAATGAAGAAATTCTTGCTTTAAAGAGACAGTGTGGTCTAATGGATAGCATTGAGAAGACCTGGAGTCAAGGTCTCTTTCACACAAGTGCTGCTGTATACTCAGGCCTGACAGAACAAAAAATCCAAACTACAATCACTTAAAAAATGGGATAAAGATAAGAAGCTATTGCATGCAATTAAAGCACATTAAAAAAAATACAACCAATCTATCACTGTCTAAAATAAAGTAATAGAATATTACCAAAAGAAGGTCAAATATATATGGGAAGGGGTCCATGCTAGAGACAACATAATTTTGGGGACACAGTTTTAAGATAACTTAATGAAGGGAAGTAATAGAAGCAGCCAAAGGGCATAGTGGATAGACTGTTAGACATGGAGTCAGAAAGAACTCAGGTTCCAACTTGGCCTTAGACACTAGCCATGTGACCCTGGGAAAGTCATTTAACCTGTCTGCTTCAATTTCCTCATTTGTAAACTAGGAATAGTAACAGCACCTACTTCAATGGGTGGTTGGGAGAATGAAATGAGATATTAAAAATACATAGCATTACAATGAAAACAGTATTTTGAAAGAGTTATTAATTTTTTTAGGCTCATAGGCTTCAAATCTATCCTGGATCTAAGGAAAGATGAGGTTTAAATATAAGAACTTTTCAGTGTCAGAAGAGAAAAAAACTCACAAAATTCTGGGGTTGTAAGTGTAACTGAAAAGGGAACTTCCTTACACCATATACAGCCAATGCCCATCTAGCCCTTGCTGTGGGAGGAAATTACTTCACCTTCTGAGGTAGCTCACTCCATTTACGGCAACCACTGACCATAATTATACTTCAATACTTTATATGACAGTTGATTTTATTACTGCAACAACTCCCTCCACTGAGGCTGATTGCAACCCTTCTGTTCCCTGTTATATTGTTTAATGAATTGCTGTGTCTGAAAAAAATCATTAACCTGTTGATTAAAGGTCTGGTGATGAATTTTTCCAGGTATACCTATACTCATCTATGGACAGCAGAGATAGCCCAAACCACAATGGAAGTTCTTTCAGCTGGGTAGGAACTATCAGAACATGTACTTTCCAAGCACAGCCTTTGAGAACACTGGCTCACCACTAAGTCAAGATGGCATCATACTTTGGTAGAGGAAACATGACTACAACATAAACATAAGTCTCGGGACATACTGCCATAGTTCAGTGCAAGATCTCTTCACCTTCATTTTCTGCAAACAGCAAAGCAAACAGGTCTGTGGTTTATATTTAGAAAGAGAAGTATGCCTAATAAGATTCTGCTGAAGTAGAGAGAATGCAATTGAACTTAAGTACTGGGCATGAGCAAATGATTCCAACCTGTATGAAAAAAAGGACTGATGATGCAGAATCAGGCATTATAGTTCCAGCTCTCTCTTAGGTAATCTTTTATTCCTCACTCTGTTTCCATGTCTGCAGAATGGGAATGATGTATCCTTCTTCTTCCTACCTTGGAAATAGGTTTCAAAAGTGCACCAGAGCTTCATGCAAAGTCCTCTGAGCATTCTGTGCTTAACGCCTTTCCCTGCTGTCAGGTAGAGGAACACTGGTAGGATGTTAAAGCCTGTGTAGAATTTAGTTACACATGATGGTCACACAGCATCACTGACAGGCTCACTCATAAACTGAAAAACTAAAGAGAGGAGGGTTCTCAGATAGCAGCACCTCAACAGGCTGCCAAGGTGTCATCACCCTTTAATGAAATGTTATGCATTTGGGAATAAGAGGATAACAGCTCCAAGTTACTACATGTCCAGCAAGGCCCTACTAGTGACCAGGAAGAAAACAAGTTTTGTCTTGGTACTCAAGTGACAAGAAGCCACACTTAGAACAAAAAAAAAATTAGAGAAATTGTAGCTATAGCCAATGCATAAAGAGAGTGCCTGGGGAAGTTTGGTTTGTGAAATGGCTTGTAGAATCTCTGAGAGTAGTAGGAACTCATTCTGAGGGTCAGAGGGAAGATTCCTGTTGTATTTTCAAGCTACATCTAAGGCTCTCTGAGGCAGACTGGAGATCTAGACCTCATCATCTGCCTATGACTAGGCCGCCCCCGTCCAAGTTCCACTTAAGGGCTGTTTTCTGGATCCTCCTGGCTGAAGAGTGATTATCAGTAGTGACAGTTGCTGTTTCCCCCCAGCTTGATTTAGCTATTTTTACTTTGGCTCATTAAAAAGGTCATCCCCTTCTCACTTCTTAAACAGGCCTATTCATTGAATGAGCATTACCTCACCTTCTTAAAGTAAAAGAAAATGAGATTTTTAAACCCTGTCTAAATTAGTTGAAACTATATCAAACAGAGATTTTAATCCAATTTGCCTCAATGAATCCATCCAAGTCTAACAAACAACCTATTCACTATACAGGGAGTCTCAAAAGTCTCAGTACTAGTAAATGGCTTTAAACAGCAATAAGATTTTTGGGAGACTCTATATGACAAAGGATCATATAATCTTAGATCTCACCTTTTATTTTTTCTATCTAGTGAAATGAACCATTTTAGGATGCTAACTATAGGAAGCAGATGTTGAGGTGGATAGTCATTGTTTTCTGTTTGGGAGAATTAAACTAGGTGCCCCATATGTATAGGAAAGGAAATTTTAGAATAAAATAAAATAAAATACTCTCAAAAAACAATCAATTGGGGACAGGAATTAGATGTATGATTTCACTGGGAATCTCTGGTAAAGAAATTCCCTCTCCCCATGACGGCAGACACCTTCTCTCCCAAACGCAGACTTTGAGAGTAGCTTAGGGCACTGAGAGATTAAATGCTTTGCCCATGGGCATGTAGGCTTTGTGTCAGAGTCGAGACTCAAACCCAGGTCTTTATGGTTTTAATGCCAGCTTTTTTCTCTCACTCCAAGGGAGGTAAAAATACCTAGAGCGCTATTTACATGTAATATGAAGAACGGGCTTTAATTCCTCCTTGAATGTGCCACATGACGTGACTTTGGATCAATCACCCCAAGTCTCTCATCTGTGACATCAGAATAAAAGTCCTTCTTTATCTACCTCAGAAAACTGTCGTGAAGATCAGATACGGATTATGGGAAAGTTGTAATGCTGAGGGATGACATGAAAATACTTTGAATATCACATTTATTAGGATAATGATCTCGGTGACAAGATCTGTACATCACAATCTGAAACACTGATGTTCCAAGAATGACATTTAATTGGAGGCACCTGTGGTTTCTTTTGAGAAGCCTTCTTGTGGAGAGGATTCTGGGAAGATGGCAGAGTAGGTCAGAAAATTCCAAGCTCTCAACATTTCCAGCAAAAGAGATGAAACAAGTGCCTTAGGGAGAACAAAGTGCTGGTAGAAATAAGTAAGAGCAGGGGCACAACTATGACAGTTTGAGAAGATGAGAAGAAACAGTCCAGGAAGAGGTTCAGTCTAGTGAAGAATAAACACCTCCAAGCTTTAAGAACAAGCAGCAGCCCTAGGGATAACTGGCTTGGGAGGCTGCCTGGTCCCGGCCACTCGAACTTTTACCCCAGGGATAGTGAGGAGAGTTGGGTATCTGAGCCTGAGAAGAAAGAGAGAACTCTGCTGACAAGGAATTCAAGCCCTGTGTGTGCAGAAGTTGTGGATCACAATGCCTCTAGCTGTGGGCACTTACAGGAGGCTGGAGGTTTGGCTCTGGTTCCAGGCTTGAGGGGAGAACTGAAGATCTGAAGCAAGAGGCACCATCCCCCATGCCCCAGGGCTGGAGGCGATGACAAAAATTAAGCTATTACAAACAAAAAAAGTGCACAGGCAAAGGAGAAAAAAAATCCAATTCCTATAATAGAAAAGACCAGGGTTCATCTTCAGAGGAGGATGTTGATGCAAATAAACCCTTTTACCCCCAAAGAGTATGTCAAATGGTCTCCTGCCCAAAAAAATTCATAGAAGAACTTTAAAAAAGGCTTTAAAAACGTCTGAGAGATGGAGGAAAAATAAAAAAAGAATAATTCAAGAAAAATAAGATTATGATAAGAAAGTCAGCCAATTAGAAAAGGAGATCCAGAATCTTAAGGAAGAAAATGACACCTTGAAAATTAGAATTGAGCAAGGCAAAACCAGTACAATTATAAGAGATTAAGAAATAGTTAAACAAAACATAAAGAATGAAAAAATAGAAGAAAAAGTGAAACATCTTATAAGAAAAACAACTGATGTGCAGAATAGATCAAGAAGAGAAATCATAAGAAATTTATGATAAAAGAAGAATTTTGATACAATAATACAAGAAATAATTAAATTGTCCTAAAGCAGGGTAAAGTAGAAATAGAAAAAATCCATCAGACACCACTTGAAAGTGATCCTATGAGGAAAACTCATACGAATATTACAGCCAAACTCTTAAATCTCCATTTCCAGGATAAAATATTAAAAGCAACAAGAAAAAAATCAACTTAAGTAAGATAATGCTACAATTAGAATCTCACAAGACCTAGCAACAAAGACACCAAAGGACCACAGGTCTTGGAACACTATATATCAAGAGCAAAAAACTGGAACTCCAGCCAAAAATATCATACTCAGAAAAAGTTAAGCATAATCCTGAATGAAAGAAAGGACATTTGTTCAATTGTCAGACTTTCAAGACTTGGTTAAAACAAAAAAAAAAACCCTCTGAACTTAATAGAAGATTTGATACACAAGAGCCAAGAGAAATGTAAAGTATACACCAAAAGCTGATTACAAGGGCTTCAGTAAGAACAGTGTTTACTTTTTGGAGTACCTCCAGTAGCAGGAAATTACATAGATGGTACCATGTGAAGTTTGTTTTTTTCTTGATGTTTATTCAAAATATGACACTTAACCTAATCCTACCCTCAGTGTTCAAGTAGGAAAACAATCCTGATTTTTCTGGTACATGACAACCACTCAAATAGAAATACAATGTTTTAGAACTGAAAGCAAACTTAAAGGTCAGCTAGTCTAGCATTCTTAAACTATAAGTCATGACTCCAAAATCTGGCAACAGTGAAAGGTTTCTGAATATGCAACAACCAAAAATTAATTAAAAATCAAATGTAATGAATACAAGGTGTTTCTGGCAGTTCTTGCCTGTTTGTTCAGGCAATTTCACTGCAGCCATGGTTCCAAACATAAAGTCTTCACAGTTTGCACTGTGCATGCCCCCAGTCCATGTAAAGTCAACCAAATAGCTGCCAAAGGTGAAAAGGGGTCTCAGTGGGAAAAGTTTAAGAAGCCCTGACTAGTCAAAACACTTATTATAGTGACTGGCATGTTGCAGGCCATTAATAGAGGCTTGAGACTAACTAAATACAGTGGATAATTTCATTTGGACACCATTGTAAACAAGTATGAAAGTTCTTACAAACATAAAATCCATGAAATTAGATTAGAAGACAAGTTAATTAGAGGGAAAATCTTTGCCAGAAATTTTTCTTATGAGGTGATGAACAAGTAAGCAGTTCTCAAAAGAAAAATGCAAGCTATCAAAAATAATATAAAATGCCCCAAATCTTTAATAAAGACATGAACATCTGTGAAGATCCACTTCATACTCATTAGTTTGGCCCAGCTGAACCAGAGCACAATTTTATAGCCCCCTTCATACACCAAAACTGATCACCAAATAATACACAAATATGCAAGTTACTCTCATCCCTTTACAAAACACAAGAAACTTAGAAGGGAATAATTATCTAATTACAATTATAAAATAGATAAGGTATTTCAGTTCTCAATTATTTAATTGTGCTAAATTGGAATTGATTTGTCAACCAAGTTATACATTTCACAAGTTTATAGATCTAAAGAGAAAATGTCATTTTACCCTGAAAATTTCTTATTTATCACAAGATAATCCATGTTATTTCAATTTTTTAATTGTAGGGTATATCAGTCAAAAATAAAGACCAATTTTTTTAGAGGATGCCCTAATTTTCTTGATATAATCAGACCTAAACATTCAGCTATTAATGTGGTATAGAACAAAATACATTGGAAGTGGAATCAAGTGATTTGTTTTCCGGTTCAGCTCTGACACTAAGTAGAGGTAAGACCTTGGATAGGATACAGTTTTTCTGGATTATTTTCTTTATCTGAAAAATAAAGTTGCATTTTGAAGATTTCAAGCAGCTCTAATATTCTATAGTTCTAACTGAAGAGGTAGGTGAAAATAAAGAAACTTTGCCTCTCACATGTGTTTGATTTTTAAGTTTAAATAAAAATTATGAGTTTATACATCCTACATAGTGTGTCAAAAGTGTGTGGTTCAGTTCAAAGCAAGGAATTATTTTGCTTGCTGGCAAACATTTGGAAAGATTTCTTTTTTAACTGTAACTGCAAGAATATTCTACATGTATCACAAACACCTCCTCCCCCCCTCCCCCCCACACATAATGCTATAAGAGCAGGAACTGCAGAAACTGGATAGTAATCACTTTAACTTATTTCATGGAGTCATAAAATGGTATGCACAACATACCGAGTTTATTTTAAATTCGTTCTCCCTTAATTAATATGAAGAATTAAGAGGAATATTGGAACACTTGTGGAAAGTGATGTAGAAAAAAAGAGCAAAAAAAAAATGCACCATTGCAACAACGTAAATAAAAAGACAACTCTAAGAGAAAAACACTCAGGTTAAATACAACAATGTTGCTACAATACTATCAAATTTAAACCTTGTATACTTTAATTCTATAAAAGTAGAAAGTGACACATACTATCAATTGCAATCAGTCCATTATGAAGTTGTCCTTGTTCCCATGGAATGGATGCATTAGGTCAGGTTTCTTTTTGTTTGCTAGGAAGACCTATTGTGTCAAAATGTATCAACAAGAAAAAATAAAATAGTCATTGCTGCCAAATAAGAAATTCAGTCATTATAGATTTAATGTGGTAAACAAATCAGCAAAATATATTTAGTGGTCTTCATAAAGCAACCACATTCAAAACAAAACAACATGGTACCAGACAATTGTTAATGAAATAGTAAAGTATACTTCATTCCTGGATCCAGTGCCAAGAATGAATCACAGATTTAGCTGAATGGAAGTGTGATAAATCTAATCTGCTTACTCCAAGATTAGGATTATTGATTTCATAAGTTAATATACAATCCTTTGTATATAATTCTGTCCTGTCTAGTTTTTAAAAATTTCCACATCCCCTGGAACACTATATCTGGAGACCTCAAAGAAATTTTGATATTCAGTCAAAAGTGTCTCCAATTGTTAAAGGCAATTCATGGGATATGATCAATGCTTCTCTACACCTCTGTCTCTCAATTTAAAATTAAGGACTGACATTAAATTCACTATGAAAATTAAATCACTGCTGAGGGGCTTATGTTATCTAAACCTGCTGATAATATATACTTTCCCACAGTTCCCTGTGATTCTTAGTAAATAAAGAGCCTCTGTTTCAACAAACTCTCTCTTCAAATCTCTTAACTAAGGAAGACTTCAGGAAACAAAATGTTTTTTAAGTTCACAGTATCAGCTCTATTGGAATTAACTCATTTTCTAAAACTTCTCTTTCCTTGTATACATCATTAAAGAGAAGAAATTCTCCAATGGAATATTATAGAAAGTATACAATAGAGTCTGTATTTAACCCTGTATGGCTTAATATCAAATGTACAGATGAAAAAAAGCTAAGAGGAAAAAACTAACACAGAATCCAGAAAGATCCTAACAGGCTATACACATTGGGCTGAATCTAATAAAATTAAATTTAACAGGCAAAATGTAAAGATTTGCATTTGGATTTTAAAAATTACCTTCACAAATATAAGTTTGGGAAGGGACATGAGAGATAGAAGTTCATGAAGTATAGACATAAATAAATGTGCTTTTCCAAGAAGTAAAAGAGGCATGTAATGCCTTCAGTCCTGGGTACTACATTTTAGGAGAGTCTTTCACAAGCTGGAGAGGCCAGAAGAAGTAAAGCAGGATGTTTGAAGAACAGGATAACATGTGCTGTGATGACTCGAAGGAACTGGGGAACATTTGGCAATTTTCAAGTATCTGAAGAACTCTTTGATGGGGAAGGGGAGAACAATGGGTTTGTCTTTTTGATATCTAGAGAAGGGAAGAATTGTTATAAAAAAAATTTAATGGGCAGAAGAGAGCTAAATTCAGGTTTAATGAAAGGAGGCCACAGTGGAATGAACTGCCTTAGGACACGGTTGAGTTCCCTCATATTCAGTCTTCAAGTAAAGACTGAAAAACTATATTTCCAAGATATGAAGGAGGGAATTCTTATTCAGGTATGTTAGACTAAATGGTCTCCAAGGTCTTGTTCAGCTTTGATACCTTAGAATTCTGTAAACAGAGCCATAAATAGCACAAGGCAAATAACTCAAAGAAGCCTACATTCTTGGGGTGAGAAAGGGACACCTGGATTATCCAAGGTGGCTATTCAAATGAATTTGCCCCAGATGTCATATAGTTTGAGCTAGTTAGGCCTTTCACACTGTCCATGTATATCTAACATTAGCACAGTCTTTTGCTTGTGTGTGTGTGTGTGTGTGTGTGTGTGTGTGTGTGTGTGTATCTTTAAATGAATAAATGCAAAGAGAAGTGGAAACAATTAAAAGCAGGGTACAAATGAATGAATTCAAGAAAAAGAAGGAAAGAATAGGGATGAGAAGAAAACAAAGAGAAAAATCTTTCAAGGGATATCCTCAAATGGATAAAAAAAAAGTCATAGATTTTAAAGTAGCAATACTTCCCCAGTTGATAAATGGCCCAAGAATGTGAATAGGGAGTTTTCAGATAAAAAAATCAAAGGTAAAATCTCCTGTCTTTCTGCAGTCTCTAGAATAAAATACAAACGTTTTAGCCTAATGTTTTTCTAGTCTTACTTTATATTCTTTCCTTCCATACACTCTACTTTCCAATCAGGTTGGTCCGATCCTTCACCAAATTCAGCATGCTATCACCATTCTCTGTACCTTTGCATAAATTCTTCCATGTGCCTAGAACGTACTCTCTTCTCACTTTGACCTACTAGGATTCTTATTTTCTCTTGAAGGCTCAGCTCAGATACTCCTTTCTCTATGAAACCTTTTCTGATTCCTTCCCTTAAGGAGTTAGTGTCCGCATCTCCAATTAGAGAGCAGGGATGGTATTACTTTTCTGTTTCTATTCCTACTAGTTTACACATATTCCGTACTTAATTATTTCATTCATTCATCTCCATTTTGCAGGTAAGATGGAAATTCAGATGTGTTAAAGCATTTTATCCATTGTCATAAGTGTCAAAGATGATATTCAAACATAGGTTTCCCAAGTACAGTGTTTTTCCATTAGACGATGATGCTTCTCATACCTCCTCAAAATTTCTCACTCCCATATTCAAAACAGATGGGACTATGTCAGAATGATGTAAAGCAACAGCTAAAGTTTTGCTAATGTTAATTGCTTTTATTTACATTTGCCTTTCCTAGTGTACTAGTGTTGGCTTAAAAGTTCTTTCATTGAGTTAAGAAATGGCACCAATAATATCTTCACATACTTTTGATTACTTTTGTCAACAACAACATGAAAATAAGATTGACCTAGAACAATCTAGACAGACTTTAAGTACTTTATCAACCAACCTATGAAACATTAAGAACACTTTCAGAGGCATAACTGACAGTTGAAATCCTATATTTAATTTCTCCACTCACAAAAATTATCACCAGTGCATCTGACAATTACCAAGTGATAAATCTAAGTTTCACCTCCTTTCACCACTTTGATTGAGGTCTAAGGAAGTTTGCTGTTTCAATTAATAGGACACATTATACTGTCCTACGCAAATCACAATGTAGATGGAAGTGAGCCTGGGTTTTGAAAGGCACCATTAGCAGAGTATAAGCTCTAGAAGGTTTTACCACGCTGGAAAACCTTAGGATTGTGGCTGCCTGACCACCACCAACTTGAATTTAGGGAGGTTCTTTAAACTGAAAGGTGGACACCAGGTAATGAATTGTTTTGACTGCAGAAACTGAAGAAACTACATATTGAGATATGGGAGGCACTGATGGAATAAAAGACCTAACAGTGACCCACAGAATCTCAGTCAGAGTTAAGGTATGTCAGAAGCTATCTATTCCAACCCACTCCTACACAAGAACCCCTTCTACCTGTTGGAAAAGACCCAGCAGTTCTTTATTCATATGGAAATAAATACTCCAGTGAGGGGGAATTCACCATTTGCTGACAGCTTTAGCAGTTAAGAAAAAATTCCTACCATCCAGCTACTAAATAGAGAGCAGTTTCTCCAGGATCCAGGTTAATCCCTATTCTGTTATAGAACTTTAAAGACTTCAATGCCTCTCCCCTCTCGCATCAAGTTTTCTCTTCTCCAGGATAAACATCTTCAGTTGCTTGTGAGCTGATTCTGACAGCTAAGTCATAAGAATCCTTATTAAGGAAACAGACTCCAATGCTCTTACCAACGTGGTTACCCTCCTCTCTTGCGCTCCAGTTTATCAAAGTCCTTCTCCAAAAGTGGAGGCCAGAACAGAATACAATACTTCACACATAGTCAACTAGGGTAAATCATAGGAAGATTTTGATTTCTTTAGTCACGGGCATTATGTCTTAATACAGTTTAATGGTCACAGCCTCTTTTTTCCTTTTTTGGTTATCATATCACACTATAGATTCATATTAAAACTGCAAGAACTTTCTCAGAACTATTGTCTGGCCACACCCCTCCCCATCTGTACTTGTGAATTTTAATTTTTTGAACTGTGGTTTTCATGGCCTCATCTTGAGACTTTGTCAATGGCTTAGATAAAATCTAGGTATTCTAGTGGAATGGTATTGGGGATGCTTTTTGTGACTAACTGGCTCATATAGAGATCAAACCTACTTTAACTGGAAAACAAAATGTGCACTTCTCAGTAATTAAAAGTAATTAATTAAAAGTAAAAGGTAATAGTAGTATGTATATCATGCCTAAGAATATACCCAGTATAGGTTTAGCAACTAAATGACTCCTATGTGTCCACAGTCATGCCCAGGACAAATTCAATTTAACCAAAATATAATTCTGGTAAAACAGTAAAACAGCTCAGTGAGGAGTTCAGCCAACACTATTAATAGGTCTGGATTTCCTAAGTTGCAAGTTGACCAAGAAGAGGGTTGAGAAAGTCATAGCAGCTACTCATTTGATATATTTGTTTTTTCCATGTCACTGATCTTTCATGTTGACCACAAAAATCTCTCTACATGCAGTACTTTGACTCCCATTCCAATTTTCCTTTACATTTGAAATGTCAGAGCTATTCTACCATTTCTGTCTGTAAGTACAGAGCCATACTTTCAGTTCTTCTGGTTCCATCTCATTATTCAAGCTGGGGAGTTGAAAGATGCAGTTTCCCCAAAGTGGTCTGATCCAGGACGAAGTTTGATGAGGTGCATTTTACTACCTACTTCTAGCATGGCATTCTGGGGTGAAGAGTGGTTGCTGACTTTAGACTATGGGCTAAACAAAGGAGAAAGCTAAAAGAGAAAGTAGCAGCTGAGTAAAAAGTTCTAGCCCCAGGAACAGAGTGGGCTCTCAGTTCCATCTTCTAGTCTTCTCTGAGGCCTACAGTGGAATACACATGGCAGGAATCCCAGACAAAAGGGGGACCTGCAGTTCTGTTACTCTGAACCGGCAGAGTTTTCCAGTCATGAGAGAGTCTGACAGCCGTCAATTGAAACTGCAAATGGGGTAAGGTTACAGGTTGGTTGCTCAGGTTCAGAACTCAGTTCATATAATTCTTGACTCTTCTTTTCCACAGCTTGAATGCTCCATGTAGCATGTTCCATGCCAGACCCCAGACCCCATCATCACTAGCTCTCTGTACATGTCTCTGTGATAGCCTGGGATGGAAAAATGACTCAGAGTGGTTTTTTTTTCTTGTCTTTCCTGATCAAGATTCTGTCTGGTCTGTTTTCTAGACCTGTTCAGGGGTGTTTTGCTAAAGGAGGGCTTGCTGTATTTTTTTCTGCTACACCACCATCTTGACTCTGCCTTCCCTACACATATTTGATTGTAATTCATCTTTTGCATTTAAACATTAAAATACAGAATTTTTAAAAATGACAAATAGATTTTAATATGAAAACATTCTGTCAGAATTCATAGAAGAACTTCTCCCATGCAAACCCATCAATGGTTAAGTAGGTTAGACATATGAAGTTGCTCAGGGAATATATGTTAAAGAACTTGCCAAGCATCACTCAATTAAGTATGTCATGTGGAAAGGCAAAGATGGGGTTTGAACACAGGTTTTTCTGATGCCAATCCCAGCACTACTTCTACAACAAACAGAAGAATAATGTGCTTGTCTTAAATAGCACTGACAGAAGGATAATATCAGAATATCAGTCACTGTAGTAATTAAGCACTTGGAAGATACAGAGAAATAGTCTCTTCTCTCTAAATATAGCTTCAACTAGCCAGAGTCATTTAAAAACACAAAGATTTTTAGTTCCAGTCTCACCTACATCACTAATCACTGAGACTCTCATGATAGTTATAAATGTACATTTAATTACTAGTCATTTGCATATAAGTGGGAAGTAGTCTAACAGTAACAGATCACCTCTAAGACACCAGAGACCCCAAAACCCAAGATTCTGAAGCTTACTGAAGTTATAAGATATTCTCTTAGTCAGTAAGATGTGCGTAATTTACACTTGAGCTTGTGGGTTCAAGGGCCTAACCTACAATCTAGGAAACTGGGTACCAAACATTTAAGAACTTAATAATATGAAACTCAATTTGTATCTTGGGAACTAAAATTGAAATGATGTTAGAAGTTTTGGCAAGATAACATTGGGGATGAAAACAGAAGGCTATAAATGGAAGAATTCTCAATCTACCAAGCATTCTATAGGGAATTTAAACTACATACGGAATTAAAAGTCAATATTACTATAACACCCTATATCTATTCACACAATACACACTTACTAAGCACCTGCTTATTATGTGAAAGTCCCTTAGACAAGCACTAGGGAAGAGAAAATGGAAAGAAGACAAAATCCCTATCCATGTGGAGCTTAGAGCCAACATTACCTGACATGAAAATTATGTAATTTATGCTTATATGTGTGGGTTGTACTTCTACAAATGGTGTCACTGAAGTTTCAGCCATTGATGCTCCAATGAATGGTGAATTAGGTTTGTAAGTGCCATTTCCCTTCGAAACTCTCTACTGAAGTTTATTTTTTCCTTCTTAGTATACAGACACATGTCTAAACGTTTTTTATGTTGAATTATCAAGCATATTTCTGAAGAAAAAACAAGTTTTTGAGTATCCAATGTATAGATTAAAGCATGCAGAGTCATAGAATTTTATAGCTGAAGAAAACTGATGAACTGTGAGTACAGATTGAAGCATTTTGTGCAATTTCTTTAGTTTTCTTGCCTTTTATTTTCAACATGCCTAATATGGACATGCTTCCCTGACTTCACTGGTATCAAGGGTACTATTATTTCTTGCCTTCTCAATGGAACAAAGAAGAGAGAAGGGGAGAATTTAGAACTGAAAATTTAAAAAAAGAATCATCTGGTTCAATGCCTTTATTTTATGGACGAAGAAGACCCAAAAGTCAAGAGGTTAAATGACTTGTTCAATCACACAGATAGTGATTGGAAGAATTAGAATGTTCTAGGTGGGGTCTGACTCAGGTTCAAGATTAGAATGAAATCTTACTAAACATCAAGCACTGGTTTAGTTGAACATAGCTAACTTCCCTCTGAATCTGCCTTTACATGATGGCATTTCTGATCAGAAGCATGTCTCAAGTCTGAGGAGACCCTGATCCCTCCAACGCTGGGCTTTTGTACTTAGGTGGCTAAGAAACAACAATGGTTCAGGCGTGTGTGCCCAGAAGTAAGCAATCACCATCATTGCCTCTTAGAGAAAGACTAATCTGCATGGTAGGGATGTCAGCAGATGTTCCTAACACAAACAGTTAGAACTGGAATCTCCTCAGTCCCACAGCAGTGATAAAATTGCATCATGAAGATGAAGGAATTCACAGTATAAAATAGTAATATCAAAATATGTAGTAAAACAGTGTAATAGAAGGGTAAAGTTCTTGGAAGATTTTGGGAAATTTTACTTTAGCAAACTTTAGAGCAGAAATCTTTTTTTTTTAATAAAAAGAAATTTTTACTAAATACTGTTGTGAATGAAGAATTACTTCATATTTCCCAAACTATCAAGAACACTTATACTTGATAAAAAAAGCAATAGTTGATAAGAAAATCTTCTGAATTCAACTATAGAACTCCTACTAAACTTAAGAGTTTCTCTTCATAGAAAATGCTGTATCCTTCCCCTTAAAAAAAAGCCATTAAGTATGCCTTCCTTCTTCCTGGAATGGTTTTCAGGTTCATCTATGCAAGGATTCTTTGGCCTCAGGGGGAAATTGTATTACCTGAAGTAATGAGGGCTCTTGTACCCATCACCTTAGCCAGTCCTATGCAGTCTGGGGTAAGAAACATTTATATTATTGATTTCTTTCCTGCTACTCTAAACAGTATAATCAGGTAAAATTAGAATGAGATGAATATTAAGAGCTGCTTCAAAAGGAGAATGTTACAAAAGAGTTGTCTGTGTGTGGAGAAAGTAGGACACACAATATGACCACTTGTCTTCGGTGTCTACTTACTGTCTTCTTGAGTCAATGAATATCCCCCAGTGACTAGAGCCCCACAAGAGTCCAGGCTGGAGCCAAGTTCTAATTTGTCCCTGCTCTCTGTGATTCTGTAGCACAGATGGCTGGAAAGTGAGAAATGGTGAGCCTCAAATCAGATAAAAGGCTTAGACCTGGGGCAAGATTATAGAAATTATTTTTGAAAGTTATTTTAAAAATACATGTTTCCCATGTTCTCTATTTACTAGCTGAATTAAGAATCAGCTCTACACATGTATACATACACATTATATTGTTACAGCACAAAAAAAAGTCGAAAAGTACATTGGAAAGAGCACTTGTTTGGAAAAACTGGGTTCACATTGCTCTTACTTGCCAAGTGACCTTGGGTTTATTCACATCCAATTTTTGTTGTTATGTTATTTTTGCCTTTCTTTGTATCCTAGCACTTGGCATCATGCCAGTCACAAGGCTAGCTGACTTTTTTTTTTTTAAAGCCTCTAAGGTTAGGGGTTCTTAACCTAGGGAATGCAAACTTAAAAAAAAGTTGTTAACTTTAAAAATGTGATTAATTTCCTTTGGGCACTTAAAAACATTTTTCTAAGGAGTCCATAGGCTGCGCCAGTTTGCCAAATAGGGTTCATGACACAAAAAAGGCTGAGCTCTTGCTATGCAGAGAAGCTCCTGACATGAGACTGTCCTAATAAAACATGTAGGATCAGAGGTGATATTTCTGAAAGCTCAGGCTTTAACTCTTACTCAAACACCAGGCTTGACATTAGAGCTATGAAATTAGCCACATTTTATAAATCACGGTAGTCTTCCTTCCGTTTTAAGAAAAGCTTTATTTTGGGGGCGGAGCCAAGATGGCGGAGTAGAAAGACTCACATTTGCTAGCTCCGAACCCACACCCATAGATATCCTGTAAAAAGAACTCCTGACAAATTCTGGAACAGTGGAAGGCACACAAAAACACAGTGAAGGAGATTTCCGTTGCAGAGAGCCCTGAAAAACCGACCGCAAAGGTACCCCGGACGGGAGCGGAGCCCTGCCCTGCGGAGTGCTCCCCTACCCCTGCTCTGGCCACACCGCACTGAGAGGAGCGAGCAGACCCAAGCAGGCTTCAGGGACCAGAATCTCCAGCAGCTGTGAAGGTCCCTCCACCCACAGACGCACAGGTCAGTGAGAGAGACAGGCTGAGAGGGGAGCGGGGTATCTCTGGGACTCGGGACCGCGGCAGAGGCAGAGGCAGCTCCCAG
>CM053772.1:128595294-128618871 GCA_028658325.1 Potorous gilbertii | reverse complement strand
CAAATGGGGAGAAAATTTTGGAACCCAAAATCTTGTGAAAATGAATGTAAAAAGTTAAATAAATTTATTTAAAAAATAAAAAAAATTTAAAAAAAAGAAAAGCTTTATTTAAAAAAGGAGATAAGTTTCCCAGGTATGCATGCTTAATTGGAGACTCTCTGTTTATACTCAACTGCAACAATTTCTTCTAGGAAAGGCAATCAGTCACTCGTCATAAAAAGAAAGGAGCAAAATGACCAGATACGTGTGCATTAAGCCTGTCACTCTTTACTCACCTGGGTCAGAAGACACTGGAGACCACTGCCTTCTAAAGTTTGCATCACAATGAGTCACTAAGGCCTAACCTCTGAGTTCAGGTAAAAGAAATCCTTCCAGCTAATTCACTTCTTAGAAACAATGAAGTCATTTGTCATTTCAGAGGAAGCTCTCTGATGTAAAAAAGTTTTCTCATGCCTCCCAACTTTATGAGTACTGTCCAACGTTCTGTGCTCGGTCCACTTCTCCCTCTATACTTTCAGTAATTTCATTAGTTCCCATAATTTGTAAATTATCCTATCTATGCAGATGAGGCCCAAGTGGATATAGTCAACCTCGGTGTCTCACCTGAGTTTCAGTCTCACAACAACACAGTTACCTACTTAGATGTTTCCAATTGGATGGCCTGGAGACATCTGACACTGACCACACGTGTCTAAAAACTGAACCCATTATCTTTTCCCCAACTCTTTTCCTTTTGCTCTTTCTGTTTCTCTGGTTCATAATAAGCATTACCCTCTACTTTCTACTCTTTATCATTCCAATTAGCTAATCAGCTGCTAAATCTTGCTATTTTTACCTCCATAACCTCTTGAATCAGACCATTTCACTCTATTCACAAAGTTATCACATCAGTTTCAGTCCATTTCATGTCTCAATTATTGCAACATCTCTTAAATGGGCTGCTTGAATAAATCCCACAGGAATTTAGCTATGCTGGTCTGGTCTTTGACACTTACTAGCTGCGTGACCCTGGGCAAGTTACTTTACCCTATTTGCCTCAGTTTCCTCACCTATAAAATGAGCTGGAGAAGGAAATGGCAAAATACTCCAGTATCTTTGTCCAGAAAACTCCAAATGGGGTCACAAGAGTCAGAGATACCTGAAAACAACTGAACAACAGTTCCATTATATATATATATAATATATATTATAAACATAATATTATATAAATAATTTTATATATAATATTTATAAATAAATATATAATATACATAATTACATATACATAATGTATAGCTGTGCCATTAATTTTTTTGACCCACTTTATTTTGTCTCTATTAAATCTCGTTTTAAGATTTGGTCCAACATTGTAGCCACTCCAGCTCTTTATAAGGAGCCTAAATGATATCCTAGGTGTTTCGTTACCTATTCTTTCTGTCTTTATGCCATCTGAAAATTTAATGAGCATACAGTGGTGTGCTAATAAATGTTCAACAACCTGATTTTTAAAAATGTATACACAACACATTTTAAGTTTAATCTGTATCATTCACATTTTCTCTATCACTTTCTTAAAGCCTTGACAAAATAAGAAATCAAGTCTTGATTTATAGCATTTGTTACTTTAGAAGGTGTAAATGCTGACACTGAAGGTTTAGACTAGTGCCAGCATACACTTGTGGGAATACTATTTATGCCTTCATCCAAGTCATGTACAACTTGGCCCATGGCCAGGGTTGGATCCCTGGCTAGCTCCCCTAGAGGCCTCTCTTCAATATTACATCAAACCATTAATGACTACTTTTTAACCACCTAAAAAGCCACTGAATCAGAACTAAATTCCCCCAAGCTAGTTATTTAGACAATATCTTTCCATGTTATCTACAAGGAAAGTTACATTGTCTCCATCATTTTTTCAAACTGATTCAGAATCAAGGTAAACAATACCTGCACTATTCCCTTGAAATTAGTTTGACGACTTACTTTAGGTGAAACTAAAATTGGTTCTTAGTAATCATTGCTTCCTTTTCTAGATATGGATAAACTATTCCTTTAATAATGTATTTTAGAATTTTGTCAAGAATTGAATGAAGTCTAGTTTGTGGACATATAGTTTAGGCTCTATACTCATTACTTTTTGGAAAATTATGACAACATGTGTTGCTTTCTAATCCCTATAGTCTGCCCCAACATCCATTTTCTTCCAAAGATGACTATTATATCTTGCATAATTTGTCTTCTTCCCTTGAATTTTTAAAAATGTATGTCCCCAAAGATAAAAGAGAAATCCACTAACCAAACCATAATTGTATCAGATTCTTCAAAAACCTCTCTCTTTAGATAAGAACTGAGACATTTTTTTTTAGGATTCTATGTACAAAAGACCCTCTACAAAACCCAAGTACTATTTTTATTAAAAACTGGCATAATTCACATATCATTAAATAGAGAACAAGATTTTCCTTATGAAATCACATCCTTTTGCAGCAGAAAACCATCTCCATTGCACTCTATCTACCTTATTGCACCCTTTTTGAGCTTCTTCCACTAACTAAAAATAAAAGCCAGGCTAAATGAACACATGGCAGAGGTAACTGCTCTTTTCGTAAGCTGTATTATACAATACAAAACAAATGTCATCCTCTCCATATGGGAATCAGGTTCACCTTCTCTCAAAGTCTACAATACTACTAGCATGGGTAGAATCTCATTTTGGGGCAGGCTGAAAGTCTTTTTTGTCCTGTTTGTCAACAGAAATTATAGCAAAGAGAACCTTATTGGAAATCTAGTCTCTATTTTACATTCATCTCAAGTTTTACACTCTTTAACTATCTAGTATATTAAAAGTACCTATTTCTACATTTGCTTCTAGGTCAATCCTAATGGGCAATCCAGTCAGTAAATATTGTTAAATTCCTAGGGCCTATCACCTCCTCCTAGTGCCAGCAGATCATCAGCTTTAATTCTCAACCCAGGGAGCTCTTGGATCACAAGTTAATCTGTTTAGATCAGCTTTGTATTTCTTATAGCAAAAGCTCACAGGGAAAAAGAAAGACAAAACTCATTTCAACTTCAGTTTGCTTTAATATAAATGTGTTTTCCTTCTGACCTTTAAGACTTTTGGGGAAAATGTAAATCTCAAATAGCAAAGAAATTTGGTGAAGGAAAAAGAGAGACTTTTCATAACTAGCATATGATCCAGCAACTATTGAGTCAGTATGAAAATTAAAAACAAAATTCTCAGCTTTGGAAAGCACAAGAACATACTATAGCCCAGGAACTGGGTTTATTGCAGCCTTCTTATTTACTGGTTATCTGAAGTAAACCTAAGGTTCAAATTCTTTAGAAGCAAGTATATTTTGTTTTCTCTCCCTCAGTCAGTTTCTTACCTAGTAAACCTACCCAAAGTGATTTAGATTGACTCACTGAAGGTAGCTAAAACAGCAAGAGGTTTGAAACTTTATCTGCTCCATCACTCTGTCAACATCAGATAGGAATCTCTCATATTCTTAATTCTCAAAGAAAGAAATTCTTTAACTCATTCTAGTAGTCCAACAACCTACTATACAGACATTCTTCTCAAGATCTAATTTAAATAAATCTACAAGTATAGAGAGCCTAATATGTGCCAAGTTCTAGCGATACAATGAAATGGACCTGGAATCGACACAAGTTCAAAACTCCACATCAGACTCTTTACATACTGTGTGACTCTGAGCAAGTCATTTAAATACCTCAGTTTCCTCATCAGTAAAATAGGAATAATAGTAACACCCAATTCACAGGAGTTGCTGTAAGGATCAAATGAGATATTTGCAAAGTACTTTGCAAAACTTGAAGCGCTATTATTACAAAGAGTGAAACAATCCCTATTTGCGATAACTTTATGTGTGCTTTGCTTAAAATTAATTTCTTTTTGTTTTCGTCCCATGTAAAGATGGTTATTGTTCAGTCATCTTAAACTCTTACTGACCTTGTGGACCATAGCACACTGAGCCTTTCTCTAGAAGTGTGTCCCAAGTTCATGTCCATTGTTTCCACGACACCATCTATCCTCTGCCAATTCCTTTTCCTCTTGCCTTCAATCTTTTCCAACATCAGGGTCTTTCCCAAAGAGTTCAAGTCTTCTCTTTATGGGGTCAAAGTACTTACGTTTGTTTCAGTATTTAATCTTCTAGTGAATAGCCTGAATTGATTTCTTTAATTATTGACTGATTTGATCTCCTTGCTGTCCAAGGGACTCTCAAAAGTCTTCTCCAGCACCTTAATTTAAAAGGGTCCATTCTCTGGTGCTCAGTTTTCCTTAGAGTCCAATTCTCACAGTTTTAAGTTGCACTGGAAAAACCACAGCTTTGATTATATGAACTTTTGTTGACAAGATGATGTCTCTGCTTTTTCCTATGTTCTTCAGATTTGTCAAAGCTTTTCTTCCAAGGAACAAGTGTCTTAATTTCATGGCTGCAGTCACTATCCACAGTGATCTTAGAGCCAAAGTATACAAAATCTGACACTGCTTCCATTTCTTCTCCCAATATTTGCCAGGAAGTGATGGGACCAGTAGTCAAGATCTTTGTGGTATTGCGGTTTTTTTTAAGTTTCAAGCCAGTTTTTACACTTTTACTCTTTCATCCTCCTCAAGAGGCTTAATTCCCCTTCACTTCCTGCTATAAGAGTGGTATCATCTGCATATCTAAAATGGTTGGCATTTCCCCTAGCAATCTTAATTCAGGTTTTTGATTCATCCAGCCTGGCATTTTGCATGGTACACTCTGCATATAAGTTAAATAAAAACGTTGACAATCTTAAACTAATCAGTTGTTCAATGTTCAGTTCTAAC
Source organism: Potorous gilbertii (assembly GCA_028658325.1). Classification (NCBI taxonomy): domain Eukaryota; kingdom Metazoa; phylum Chordata; class Mammalia; order Diprotodontia; family Potoroidae; genus Potorous; species Potorous gilbertii. The sequence continues at coordinate 128,614,055 of CM053772.1, read as the reverse complement.
TGTAAAGATGGTAAGATGATTGGGACAATACTGAAGAGTCACATACCTACCATAAAGGAAAAAAGACAATTCTCATTCTCCAGGAGCTCAAAATCTAATGGGAGAGACAACCTGAAACTATATATGGATAAGACACATAGAAAATCACTTGGATATAATTAAGAAACAAAAGGCACTCAGCACTCTCACATTATTTTATTCATGTTTCTTATTTGAGACATTCCACTGGACTCTCTTCCTGAGTCAATTCCAGTAATTGTTGTGCAGTAGAATAAATATTAGACTTGAGTCAAGACAGACCTGAATTCAAACCCTGCCTTGAATGCTTACTGAGACCTTGGGTAAGTCACTTAACCTCTCTGAGCCTCGGTTTCCTCATATAGAAAATGGGGCTGATGATACTACCTATCTCTCAGAGTTGTTATGTGGATCAAAGCAAATAAAATGAGTAATAAGTTTTTTAAATGTTAAGGTTATTTAACTTATCATATAAACGCTAGCTAATATTATGATAATTTTATTAGTTATCCAAACTATTTTGGGACTGCTTTTATTAATAGAAAAGTCTTCCTTACACAGTGTTTTGCACTAAGATTTTTAGGACACAAGGTATAATTTCCACCCACTGGTCGTCAAAGAGTTACAAAGACTGCCTCATCTCTCTTCCACAAGTCTTTCCATGACATGATCAAGACCCTCTTAATCTCTTTTACAAGCTAAATAGCATTAGCACCCTCCACCCTTTCTTCCCCACCTTTTAACTAATTTGTCAAAGACCAAAGCATCAGACATGATCAGGGCAGTGGTTCTCCTCACTGGGAGTAACTAAGACTGCAACAGAGCCTTTGGCAGTTACCCGGATGACTCACAGAGAGTCCACTAAAACCCCTCCTTTGTTTTCAAAGTACTGATAATCTAGTTACTTCTCCCTTATCTTGAATTTATGCAACTGCTTGTAATACTTAACATTTATAATAATATAGCCACCCATTTATACAGTTCTTACCTTGTGCAAAGTACTTTACTGATTATTTACTAATTACAACCTCATTAGATTCACTAGACAACCTCCCCAGAGGTAGTTGTAATTTTAATTTCCATTTTACAGATGAGAAAACTGACACAAAGAGTTTAAGTGGCTTGCCCAGGTTCACAGTTAGGATCTGAGGCTGGATTTGAACTCAGGTCTTCCTTACTTTGAAGATGAGTACTCTATTCACCTAGCTGCCTATTAAATGTCATCTTTCTTCCACAGTGTTGATATGTTAAAACCACTGGAGATTTCAGTTCTATTATCTGATAACTATCTTTGCAGGGCAGCTAGTGGATAGAGTGCTGGGCCTGGAGTCAGGAAGACCTGATTTCAAATCCAGTCTAAGATACTTTCTAGAAGTGGGACCCTGGGCAAGTCATTTAACCCTGTTTGCTTCAGTTGTCTCATGTGTAAAATGAGTTGGAGAAAGACATAGCAAAGCACTCCAGTAAAAAAAAAAAAAAAACAAACAAACCCAAACTGGGGTTATAAAGAGTTAGACCTGATTGAACAACATCTTTTCCAGTTCCATGTCATCCTCAAACTTGATAAGAATGACAGCATTGCCTTCCATGTAAGTCAATGATAAGAAGGTTAATCAAAACAGAATAAAGGACTGGTTACTTGGCAGTCCATTAAACAGCATCCTCCACCACCCGTGGTTCAACTAGTTTCAAATCTACTTAAATATGCTACCATCTGGTTCACATTGCTTTATCTCCTCTACAAGGACATGATTCTATCAAATGCCTTTGGTACTGCCCTACTCTACCAGTTCTTATTTCTAAACAAGATTACTCTTTCAGGAGACCCTAACCATATCACACTTGGTAATTTTCCAGAATACTATGCATCTGGACACTCCTCCCACCCTGCAAATCAATTCCTTCACTTTGCTGATAAAAATGGAAGCATTAAGAAGTCCATGAAATTAAAAAAGGACTCTAGACTACATCTCCCTAAAAATGGCTTAAATACTCCTATTAATGAGGCAATGTATTTGCACCTAAAGTTCTCCACTGTGATTTTTTCATTACTTCAAGAAAAAGCAAACAGAAAAAATTTCATCTTATTTTTACAATAAAAACTATTTAAAAATTAAAAAAAATTTAAAAATTAGTCGCAATGCTTAAGGATGAAACTTTCTAAAAGGAAAGGCTGTTTTCTTTCTAAGATAAAGCATAGTAACAGCTAGTATGTAACTTTTTAACATCTGCAAAGTCTTTACATACTTTAAGTCATTTGATCCACACAACTCAGTGAAGTAGATGCAGAAACTGAGGCACAGAGACAAGTGACTTGCCCACAACTTCACAACTAGTTAAGCGTCTGAGGAAAGATTTGAACTCAGGTATTCCTGGCTCCACCCTGGTGCTTTCTGTCATTTCAAATGACAAAAATATCAACCAAGGATTTTATGACAATGCACTTCATTCATGTATAACTAACATACTTAAAAGCAGCCTACAAGTCAGTAAGATTTATATATCTAAAGAATTTTTTCCTCCTAAGAAACAAGAACTGGACAGAGTAAGTTTACATCCTTTATTCCAATTTTGACCAACAGAGAACAATTGTCTATTTTAAAACAGAATCAGGTCCTTGTCAATAGCTTCTATTTCAGTTTTTCCAATGTCAATGCATGCCCCAGTGTTTAGGTCTACTTGAGTATGTTCTGCCTTGCATATAGTAGGTATTCAGCAAACAGATGTTGAACTAAGAAGAGTTCTGAGATGACACTAGTTCAAAGTATTTTGGGGGGACTGGTTTTGCAATTCAGTAACATAGCCAAATTCTCAGCAGACTTCTCATGCAGTTGAGTACATGGAAAAAAAATTTAAACAAAGATCCTTTTCACATTGAATTTAAGCAGAATTGAATAGAAGGATCCATGAGGTAAAAGGTGGTTCATGCACACTTGCTGCTCTTTTCAGTGAGCATTCCTACTTATATCAGATAATTGACAAATGAGTTCCCAATCACCAGTAAATTAAAATATGTGCAAGTGACTTAGGCTGTCCACATTTCTCTATATTTTATATTCCCCCAACAAACAGTTAATATTCAGTTATGTGGATAAGAAATGCTCAAGTCCCAATGTAATTTACTTGTTACACATTAAAATCTCAAAAAACTTGCAGAAAAGTACATGAACAGTTTACATGGGGGTGGAGAGTAAGTTAGCATTGTCTGTGAAAAATCTAATCACTTCACATTGGCAAGAACTTTGCTGACTCAATTATCTCCAACAGATCCAGAGGACAGTGGCAAATGTTTGCAGGTGTTCAAGAAGTGTAATAATTATCTCTCTCTCTCTCTCAAAGATGATTGAAATACCTTGAACTAATGTCATCTCAGGACTCTTCTTAGCTAATTCAACATATATTTGTTGAACACCTATATATTTTCCCACTGAAAAAAAACTGGGAAAATGTTTTTAAACAGTTATCAAACCAGGAAAGAAATTGCTGTTGTTTTAAGCAGCGCTTCAAACAACTTGAACTTAGGCATTTTAAAATATAGGTATAGGAGATTACATAGAATAATGGAAGGAAGACCTCTAAGCAAGAAAAAGTCCTGCCTCTGACAAACTTGTGGTTTGCCTGTCACTTAACTTAGGTGACTAGGACTGCAACTAGGAGCTGACATTTCACTTGTGAAGTATCAAGATACAGTGGAAAGAGATCTGAATTATGTAACTCTTTGAGTTACAGTTTCCCCTTCCTTAACATAAAGGGCTAGACCAATTAGGAGCTCTTTCAGCTTTTCAATTCATGATACTGTCTCCAGAGACTTACCTGGACAAATTGTCTAGATAAAAACAATATTCAAGGGACAACACTACAAAAGGTCATTTGCTCACTTGTAACTAATGGTAAAAGTGGCTATCCCATTTTCAACATAGCAATGCTGAGCATCAAATGAGATCCTAAATAAAGTCTTATACATGAAGTAAAAGCATATAAAGGAATTCAATACAGCTCTGATAATACACCGGATTAAGGTCTGATTAACTAAGGAGCGAAATGTCTTGCACTGACATTTGAAAATGACTAGATAATCTTACTACAGAGTTTCTGTTTCTGCTCGCAGGACTCCAGGAAACTTTCTTTTTCCTGCCTGTATAACGCTTGGTCTTCTCAGTGAAAACTCATTTTGACCTGATACCATTTACAGAATCATAGAATTTAGAGCTAAGAGGAGAGGAACCGGGTTTTACAAAAATAGGGATGGCCAAAACTATCAACATGTTTCATTCAGTATTATGTTTTTAATCCACAAGCACACTGTAATCGAACCTAGTCCAACTCCTTCTCTTTTCTGTACTCTGGGCAAGAGGCACGTCCAACAGGTACTGACCACACAACTTTCACATACCAGTGCCCTCATCAGAGCCCTATACTAGAGGGTCCAAAACTGCAGCTACGCCTCCACGCTCATTTTCACCAGAGAATTATTTCCATCATTTGATCAGCATTGAAGAAGGTGGGAAGTGGACTCCTGGCCACGGACATGTGGTTGGCAGGTGAGAGTGACACCAGAAACGGTTTCTTGGAGAAAGCGGAAAAAAACCAGGCAGAAGGGAGGAAAAGAGTAGTCGGTGGGCTAAAAGAAGGCAAACGTAGGGGGAGGCTGACTTCGTCGCTGTCCTAAAAGCGAGATGCAGACCCAAATGCCTGGAAACTGCAGCACCAACTCATCAGCCTGACTTTCCAAAAGGCAACGGGAAAAGCAATCCATAGCGTGGAGCAAGGAAGCAGATGGGAGGAGGAAAGAGAAGGAAACACACTGGGCAAGGGGTCTGGGAGCCGAAGCCCCCCTGCTTTCTCTCCTTCCCTGGCTGGAGAAGGAAGGAGACAGGCTCAAGCACTTACTCAGGCCGAGAGGCAGCGGCGGCACGAGATGGACTCAGGCTCCTAACGGTGGCAGCACAGCAGGGGTTCCGAGCACCCAGGGGTCCCACTTGGCCCAGATTCGGAGCGGCGCCGGCCGGAATGGGGCGGCGAAGGGTGTGCACTGGGGCCTCTAGGGGAGGAGCCTTCCTGCCCCAGACTTGGCAAGAGGCCGTCAGGGACTGGGCGGAGCTATCCCCTAAGACTGGAGGGTAGGGCAGGGCAAGGAAGGGAAAGGGGGTGAAAAACCAGGAGGGGAGGGGGGGACCCAGGACTCTAGGAAGGGAAAGGCAGGGGGGCGGCACGTGGACTGTAGGACGGGAGGGAGCTAACTCCGCGGTGGAACGCACGGCACGAACTTGCATAGAAGAGTAGGGGGGCGAACGGAGCTCAAGGGAGCCCTCTGTAAAATTGTGGAGGTGTTCTTAGGATGCTTGAATTTTATGACCTGGGGAAAAATCCTGCACGTTAGTTCAGATTACAACTAGACTCTCCGTCCACCTCCTGCAAACGCTGTCCCTGCTTGCTTCCAGGATTTTTTTTTAAGGAAGTTCCCTTTCTTCTCTAAAGATTGTGATCTGGGTCCGGCCTAATTCAGGGAATTCATTGCAAAAAGACAAAAGGTAGGTTTTAGACTTGGAATGGAAACTCTCTGTAGGATTGTTCCCATTCGCAGAGCCTTGGCTGGCACAAAGTAGGTGCTTAATAAATTCTTGCTTTAGAGATGACTGGTAGGTATTCTTGTATGCTCTGCAGGGAGATTTTGTTTCGTGTAGCTCTAGTTTAGGGGAGAAGGGCAAGCACTGGAGGTAATGTGTCTAACGGGCTGGGGCAGGGAGTCGTAGGGGACACAGGAAGAGAACAATGGATTTGGGAGTCATTAGATCTAGGAACCAGGACTATATAACCTAAGCAATGGGATCGTTCCTGCCCACATCCCCTTTCCCGCTGGCCCGGTCATCAGCGATCCCGAAAAGTAACGAGATCTTAAATAAAGGGATTTGCATGGGTATCCACCCCTACCCCCATCTCCACGCCCTCCTCCCCATCCCCCCACCCCGCCTTCCCTATGGTTGGCTATTTAATTTTCCCTCTTGTAACTGACAACTGTAGTTCAAAGACGCTACTAATGACGCCATCACGTTTTCATTTTCCATTGGGTGGCAGGACGCAAGTACACCAATCAAAACATTCAGTATGCATGTCTTTGCTAAAGGACTTTGCTACACTGCCTGCCTTCGGCCAGATGTTACGGACTTAGCACTGACAGTCGAATCTTAGCTAGGAAGCCTCGGTTGTCCTACTCCTTTCCGGGTGCAGGCATTGCTATGATGGGCAAGGTTTCATACCTCCGACCAGTGTAACGATCTGGATTAGTCAATCCACTAGGAAGGATAAGATAGTTCTTTACATTCAGTTCTGATTAAATAGCCTATGCCCCCCACTACCAAGATATACTCTCTTGCCTCTTCCAGGACTAGCTCAAGTCCCCCTTTCCTTACCTTAGTTTACAATCAGACTACAGATCTGGCCCCTCCTCAAGCTCTCCTAACCTTGATACCCCTACCCCCTTTTCCCTAAGGATCATAGTTTGTTTTCTGGCTTATTAGACATGTTGGAATCATGCTAACATGCAGTTTTCTACAATCCTAGAAGTGCAAGGAGATGCCTGTTTGGTGGTGTTTTTGGTTTTTTTTTTTTTTGGTAATTAAAAAAAAGCAGGGACAGGAGTAGCTTGAACTGTCTCAAATTGGTACTTATACATATGAAGCACTGACATGCACAGCTCCAAACTAGCATTTCTGTACAGGTTTCTTATGCAATCTGGGCTGAAAGAAGTGTAGCCATTCAAACAAAAAGCATTCAATTATACACCTATATAGAAAACCAAGTGTTTCTGCAACATATTGATCTAAAATGCCTCTTTTTGTACCCCCCAGCACTTAGTACAGTGCCCAGAACAAGGTGGGCACTTCGATTTTGATTAAGGAGCTGAAATTTATAATTCTTATCACATGCTTTTAAAATACATAAAAGTAGAAGTCATCAAAACCAAATGCCTGTCTCATTTAGGTTTATTCAGAGAATGTAAACTCCTTGATGGCATTTATCAGAGGAATATACATACCCAAAGTGAGTGGCATTGTCTCAGTGGATCGGGTTGAGGATATGAGAGAAAAAGGTCCCAACTGACCTGCAGGTTGTGTGTGCACGGGTGCATACTTCAGTCCATGTCTGGAAGTTTTCTATTTCAACCACTTATTTTTGCTAAGCTGCTAAAAGGAGAATGTAGTCAGTGTCCTTTAAATCCAGTATCTTCTAACACTGGGCACTCCATTTCATCAAGACTTAATCTTCATCTAAAGTATTAAATTGAATGGAGGTATTCAGGGCTTTTTCACCCTTCTGACTTGTAGTAGGAAATTCTCAAATTCTGGTACCAACACTACACATAATTAGCTATGTAAGTATTACCATGTCATGGAAACTCAAAGTTGGAAGGGATCCTCGGAGTCCAACTAATTTATACAAATCTGTGATCTCAACCATATGGGGCACTTAAGTTGTGACTCCACAAGTCCTTTAGAAGCTATCTATTCCAATATATAGCTAAGTATGGTCGAGCGTAATATCTGCATTACATTAATCCAACTTTCATTTGAAAATCTTCTGAAGCAACCAATTCTTTTTTTGGACAGCTCTGGTTTTTAGAAAAATTTTCCATACATCAAGCAGAATCTGGCTTTCTAATTTCCACTGTTACTGCCTCTTCTCTAAGAGACCTTTCAAAGTAAGTCAGTTATCATGTTTCCTCCATTTCATAGGATTATAACTTTTGAACTAGAAGGGATGTCAGAGGGCATTTAGTTAGCACAGAATTTCAGATTTCACAGACACCATAGTGGACAAGCTAGTCCAACCTATAACTAAAAATGAAATCCCTCTTACAATAATCCTGATGAAGACTTTCCACAAAGTCTTCCAAAGATTGCCCATTCCATTGTTGACTCTAAGTAGTAGGAACGTCTTCTTCTTACATCAAACCTCAGCAACTTAGGCATTACTCCTAATTCTGCCCTTGGGTGCAACATTCAAATACTTGAAAATGGCTATCATTTGTTCCCCTAAATCTAACCCTCTCATTTTATAGGTGAAGAAACTAAGAGGTGAACTGGCCAAACTTTCTAGGTTCCATCTTAATCAGATTTTTACATTGTGATGGCATTACTTTATCTAAATTCCCAGATCCTTAAATAGAGACTTTCAAATGGGTTCAAAAGTACATCCAAAGACTTTTAAAAGTAAGTTATTTTGAAAATGTGGTACATTGGTTTTTCCCAAAGTACTTATAATCTCCATTACTATAGACAAGTGAGTTGGCTAATTGCCAAACATTATTTATATAAAGTATCATTAATATTCTTTGTGAATAATTCTCACCTGCAAAGTTCTGAAGAATCAGGCATAGAACAAATCTTTACCATTTTAGAGTAAATAGTCATCCTTAGATGTGATAAATACAAATTCAGAAGCTCTCAGAAATATAGATCAAGGGGAGAATCAAGTCAATCAACATGGTATCAACAGTTTTAAAACAATGGTGTGCTAAACAGAAAAATCTCTGCATGATTGTTTATTTAAAATACTATGACTCTGGGGTAAAATACAGAAGTACTTTACATCATTTTAAGGGTTAATATAATGCTTAATTAAAACAAGGAATTTTTCCAACACATTGCTTTTTTTCTTATAAGCACAATAGTAAGTTTCCTCAGTAAATTAAAATAAAATGTGTTTAAAGCTTTTTTAAGTCTTGATGTTTACACAAATAAAATATTGATGAAGAAATTAAGTTTAGCTACATCAAATAACCATATTGGTTCTCTGCAATGTTATCACAGATTTCTCCATGGCAAAATATGCCCAAATTTTGTTATTGCACAATTTATAAGTTCAGGTTATGTGCATAGAACCTTCAACTAACTATAGTGTTTGCACTGCAACTTGCTCAACACATTTAAAATTATGTAATACAATTTACAAAATCGTTAACAATATACTTTTAAGATAAAAGTATCCTGAGAATATTACAAAATTCACTCTACCAGCCCTTCAGTTCTTTGCCACTAATCTTCAAGATGATAGCTGGTACATAAAAACGATGTTTCATAGTTCCTGTTTCACAAAATAACTTTTAGCAAAATCACTATAGTATTTTCACATACGCAATCCATCAGCCTTCAGTCTCATTGGTAAAATTCAAGTATTTATCAAGCTTTCTATAATTCAAGATATAGCACAAAATAGTTACAGAAAACAATGTTAGCACATTTAAAAAGTTAAAGGCTTTGTGTATTTTTTTTTTGATATTTTGCTCAGAACATTTAAATTGTAAAATTGTTTATTTTGGCAAAAAGAAAAATCCCCAAAGATGATTTTTTTTCTGAAGGTAGAATAGCATATTTTGAATGTAAAATGTTAGACAATCAAGCTCTACTATATTTAAATATGAATCTGAAGGCAAAGTAAAAATTTGCTGCAAAAATTTCAGCATCTTTGGGCTGAACAACATAAAGGCCACAAAGAAAAATGCAAATAAAATTATGTTGTTTTGATAGTCTCCTAAAATAAATATCCTCTTTTTTCAAATTCATACACATCAATATTGTATCCTTATTAACTTCTAAAACTATTGTCGGTCAATATAATCTTTTTAATAATAATTTTTAATGTTTTGGAGTATTTATTTGCAATATTTGTGTATCTCGGGTGGAGGGACCGAAAGTTTAAAAAATTAGGCAATTATATTGTTACTGAAAAAAAAAAATTCCATTCTGGTAGCAGTAGTTTTATAAATCATAGCAGAAAAGGTATTAAAAGATTTTCAATCTCTATTGAATACACAGATTAAACTCAAATGAGTTGTGCAGGTAATAGAGAAGATAAACTGGATGCAGTGAGGCACCCAGCTGTCATATCACTAAGGTGTTACTAACATCTTTATCAGGTGTTCATTTGCTTGATTCTTAGCCAAACTCTACTCTACTACCAATCAAGAATAAGGAAAATGAGGATTTAGGAATTGGAAAACAAAATAAGGAATTGGTGGTGATGTTGATTAGGTGTTTAGCCTTCAGATTAAAAAGGCTGATTCTCAATGAAAAATAAGGGATTCCCTGCACAGATGCCTAAAGAAGAGTTTTTTGCTCCCCCCCCCCAAAAAAAACAAAATAAAAAAGTTTTTAACGTCACACCATATATATCATAAATATATATATGCATATATATAATTACAATTGCTTATACAGACTACTTTAGGCAATATAATCAAATTCTGAATGACCTTGTTAATTTTTAAGGCATCAGTGCATCCAGGGTAAAGGTCCATGAAATAAATATAAACACAAGAGAGCAAAAGCTTATTTTGTGGCAACAACTACAAAGTAATTACTGTACATTATGTCTGTTGGCCACTTATGAAATATGTTCATAAGAATTTATATTATTGAAAAATGCTAGAGCATGAACTTCACATCATTCTTCAACATTTCACTTAACGGACTAAATCGATCAGGTAAGATTCTCATCTTCACCGTTCCATCGGCTCCACAAGAGAAAATGTGATTGGCTGGTCCGGTTTCAATCTGCATTACTCCAGTCCCAATGTTTCTGAAAATGGATTGCCGAGCATGTTCATTGATAAAAGTGTGGAGAAGATTAAAGGTAGTCAGACTCCAAATCTGAAAAGCATTAGAACACAGAAGTAATAGAACATATTAGAACGTTAGAATGAACAGTGACAGCAGTAGGGAAACAAATGATTGAAATGTATTTGAAACCTGCACGACTAGAAACAACTAAACTTGAGAAGAAATGTTAAGCAAATACAAGAGACAGGCCCAAAAGGAGGACGCCCCCTTCTATCTGCAGAAAAGCTTTTCCTTTTTAAGCCTCTTTCCATCCTAGTTATTATTACTGGAAGAGAGGGCTCGATATTACTGACAGCGTTCTACAAATGAGCCAACGAAAGTCTGCTTAGAGTTCAGTCAGCCTTCTAAGTGAGTGGTAAGGTAGGCCCACACCTTCTGTCTCCCCAGACAAAGCTACTTCAGTCGTATGGTAGTGACTCAGGCTCTCCTCTGTAAAAACAAAATGATTATCTGTAATATCAGCAAACAGAAGGGGGCCTGCCCTGCCCTGCCATCTGAGGGCACTCACCCCCATTTTAGAAGGGCATTTAAGGCTGTTGGTAAATAGAACTACTCCATTAATATCAATGCAGAACATGTATTAGGTTACGAAGTATATGATAAAACGTATTAGTCTGGTTTACAGAGTCAGGATAAGCAGCTGCTGAATGTGAGAAGAATTCCAAGGCATAAATTTTACAAACCTTTATATTGCCTTCTGCAGATCCTGTGACAAAGTATTCTTCAGTTGGATCTACAGCAATTGCTTTTACTGGAGAATCATGGCTTTGGAAAAATTGTCTCTGCTGTCGTTGGCAAAGATCAAATACCGATGTAAAACCTTTTCTGCCGCCTGATATTAACACCTGATGTTTTGGGGCATATGCAAGCACTGTAGCACCACTATCGTGGCAGGTAAAAGCTGAAATTAAAGGAAATTATAAAGATAAGACTTACTCTCATAAAAAATCCAGTCTGTAACAAATTTCATTAATGAAATGTTTCTTGAGTGCCTTTAAAACTGTGCTGAGTCCTGAATGGATTTCTTTTTTATCTTATAAGGTCCTAAAGCTCTTCTCAGGTACCATTCATTACCACTTCCTCACCCTGACTATTACAGGGCACAAGTGGGATCTAAACTGAAATCTAAATCTAAATCCGAAAAAAGGAGCAGGCCCAGAGCATTCAGTGTAGGGATATGCCTCGTTTGAAGAAATACTCAAACCAGTCATGATCACCTCTAACCTGGCCTATGATTCAGCTCCTCAAAATCAAGATTACTTTTCCACTTTGCCTACACTAGAATATACTTCTTTTCCTCTCCCCACTTTTCAGTTCCTTAACACTCCTTGAGGACAGGTATTATCCTTATTTTTACTTATATTTGTATTGCCAATGTTTAGCACTGTGCCTGGCTCATAGAAAGAAGTATATGGTTTATCTAATCTAATCTAAATTGGGAATTCTGAGATTAGATCACTCTAAAAACTCATCTTGTGGCTATTTATTTTTCTCTTGGTTTCATCTATATTAAATGTTCTTCAAATAATACAGTTCACTGATCTCACAAGCTCTTTGTAGACTTGTTTCCTCATCAAGGATTCTTTGATGTTTAGTGAGCCAGTACACTTTGGTGGTGTTTTTGTTTTTTTTTTTAAAACTATTCTCCATAGTCTTCTACAAATGAGTTTGTACAATAAATAGTTTTTGCCTATGGATGCAACATCTTTGTATTGATAAGCATGTATTTGAACTGGAAATTGTTGAGTCCTTTATTGGGCTCTTTCTGCCACCTCACTGTAGCAACTATTTTGCATTGGTTAAGCTTTCCTAATAAATTATTTTTGTTTACTTCCTATTAACGAGGTTAGTGCTGGTACTAATATAATTAGATTTAGTATTTTATTTCTCCTTTTAGCTCTTTTTCTAGTTTAGTGTTTACTTTGTCCTTAACTCTAACCAACCAATCTCTTGGTAAAACTAGCAGGTTCTCTAATGACCATAATGTCTGTAAGAAGTTGTTTCCCAGCTGTTGAGATAGAATAAATTTAATATTCATTTAATATTGCTGGTCAGTTGTCACCACTTCTAGAAAATTTCTACTAGCTTTTAAAAGTAATTTATTATTTATACTGAAAAAAGCATGAGGCTTCTGAGTAGTCTGAGTGCACTTTTACCTGTTTAATTTCTTGATCCCAAATTGTATGGTTTCCTATTTATTTCTAATTTGCACTGAAGTCAATGAGTACTAAAGCATAAGTTAGCTTAGTTTAGAGAATCTCATCAAACTCATTATGAAACTTCTACATGTCTTTATCCGCTTCAGTGGAAAAGGACATATAAGCTGCTTATATAGTTGTGAGTCTTGCAACTGGAGACGACCAAGTATCCCATTAAATGATGTTCCAGTTGTCTCTGGGCACAAAATCAAATAATTATTCCTAATTCCCCTCCACCTCCATGGAAGCACAGGATCCTTCTGAAAGAATGGAAAATAACAAGGGTATTTGGGGCTAAACCGCAAAAAGTGAGCTACAAGAAATCAGCAACTCATCCATAACTAGAAATCTGCTTTCTTAGCTTCATAAAGCATATCTTTGTATAAAATGAAAGTATTATTGAGAAAGATCAAATTAGGTAGGATTTCAAAGATGATTCTGTACAATTAAAAATATTTTAAGGTCATGCAACTTGACAGAGGTCTAAAGAATATATGGCTCTGCTGTGTTTATTGGTCTTATAAAAGTATAAAGGTATAAAGATTGGTAATATAAACAAATTAGTGGAGCCAGGAATAGTGTTTTTATCAGATTTATGGACAATGGAGAAATTTTTGACTAAACAGAGACAGAAAACACTATGAAGTGCAAAATAGGTAATTTTGATTACATTAAATTGAAACATTTTTGCACAAACAAACCCAATGCAACCAAGATCAGGAGGGAAGCAGAAAACTGGGGAAGAATTTTTGCAACTAGTGTTTGTGATAAAGGCCTCATTTCTAAAATATATAAAGAATTGAGTCAAATGTACAAGAATACAAGTCACTTCCCAATTGATAAATGGTCAAAGGATGTGAACAGGCAGTTTTCAGAGGAAGAAATGAAAGCTACCTATAGTCATATGAAAAAATGCTCTAAATCACCACTGATTAGAGAGATGCAAATCAAAACAACTCTGAGGTACCACATCACACCTATCAGACTGACTAATGACGTGGGAGAGTTGGAACACTAATTCATTGGTGGTGGAGCTGTGAGCCGATCCAAACATTATGGAGAGCAATTTGGAACTACGGTCAAAGGACTACAAAAATACGCACACCCTCTGATCCAGCAATAGCACTTCCAAGATGGTATCCCTAAGAGATCATAAAAATGGGAAAGGGTCCCACATGTACAAAAATATTTATAGCAGCTCTCTTCGTGGTGGCCAAAAACTGGAAATCAAGGAGATGCCCATCAATTGGGGAATGAATAAATTATGGTATATGAATGTAATGAAATACTATGGCGCCATAAGAAATGATGAACAGGAAGACATCGGAGAGGCCTGGCAAGATTTATATGATCTGATGCTGGGTAAAAGGAGCAGAACCAGGAGAACTTTGTGCACGGCAACAACCACAGCATGTGAGAATTTTTTTTGGTAGACTTAAAACTTCAATGCAATGCAAGGACTTAAAAAAAATTCCCAATACTCTTCTAAGGCAAAATGCCTTCCACATCCAGAGAAAGAACTATGGGATAAAACTGCAGAATGTAGCAAATGTGTGTGTGTATGTTGCGTCTGGTTTGTTAGATGATTTCTCCCACTCATTTTAATTCTTCATCACAGCATGACTATAGTGCAAATGTATTTAATAGGAATGTATGTGTAGAACCTATATAAAATTGTACGCCGTCACAGGAAGGGAGTGGGAAAGGTGCAGGGAAGGAAGGGAAAAAAATCTAAGATATATAGAAGTGATTGTAGAACACTGAGAACAAATAAAATAAGGCCTACTGACATTGTGTAGTATGTATACCAGCGGAAACAGAGGTGATTTCAGTGGGAAAAAGCAATGGTGGAAATGGAGGCAAAAACAGATTCTGTGACATGAGCTTATCTGAATCATTGCTTTTCTGAATTCCATCTATTACTTTTGAGGAGAGACTGCCTGAGGTGCAATGTTCCACCACTAGGGCATAGGATATTTGTGATATTACATGATAACAGCTCCTTGAGAATAGGTTATTAATTTCTTTCGTAATTTTTTAAATCCTCTTCCCAGAACAAGTACTCAATAAACCCATGGCATAAGCTAATGAAAACAAGTATTTGACACAGAAAGTAGAACAAAAACTGAATACTGTGTAATTGTAGTGATCACAGATTGGGGAGCAGGGTGTGGAATATGGAATACTGTCAGACATGATCAATGTGTAAGTTGTGATAAATTTCTTTTCCCCTTCTTTTTAAATCTTTGTTGCAAGAGACAGCTTGCTGGGTAAAGAAGGGTAGAAGGACAGATTCAAAAATACATATAACATAAAAACAAAAAATATCAATAAAATGATAATGTAAAAAAATTTCAAAAGCCAATCGATTTGGCAGGGCAAACCGAAGATGTAAAAGCTTTCCGCAGATAAGGTGTCTAGGTGTCTCCATGCATGAATATACAAAAATCACTCAAGAATCAATGACACACAGTGAGTTCTTATTCCAGAAGCTGGGGTCCTTGGGTTTTATCCAACAGTAGATTGCTATACTCATTAACTATCATGTCTTGAGTATGTAATCTATTCCACTGGTCTACCCCTCTGTTTCCTAACCAGTACCAAGTGGTTTTGATGATTGCAGCTTTATAATACAATTTGAGACCTGGTAGGGCTAGGCCACCTTCCCTAGCATTTCATTAGTTCCCTTGATAATCTGGACTTTTTGTTCTTCCAGATGAATTCTGATACTATTTTTTCTATCTCTAGAAAATAATTATCTGGTAGTTTGATTGGTACAGCACTGAATAGATAAATTAATTTAGATAGGATTGTCATTTTATTAGCTCAGCCTACCCACAAGCAACTGATGCTTTTCTACTTACTTAGATCTGACTTTATTTGTGCAAAAAGTGTTTTGTAATTGTGTTCATATGGTCCCTGGGTTTGTCTTGACAGGTAGACTCCCAGATATTTTATAGTGTCTACTGTAGCTTTAAATGGGATTTCTCTATCTCTTGCTGTTGGGTTTTGTTAGGAATATATAGAAAAATGCAGATGATTTATGTGAGTTTATTTTGTAACCTGCAACTTTGCCATAGTTCTTTATTATTTCAAGTAGTTTCTTACGTGATTCTGAGATTCTCTAAGTGTATCATCTGCAAAGAGTGATAACTTAGTTTCTTCTTTGCCTATTCTAATTCCTTCAACTTATTTTTCTTCTATTATTGCTACAGCTAACATTTCTAGTACAATACTGAATAACAGTGGTGATAATGGACAACCTTGTTTCACCCCTGATATTACTGGAAATGCATCTACCTTGTCCACATTGCATGTAATGCTTCATGATGGTTTTAGGTAGATACTGCTTATTATTTTATGGAAAGTTCCATTTATTCCTATGCTTTCCAGTGTTTTCAATAGGTATGAGTGTTGTATTTTGTCAAGTTTTTTTCTGCCTCTATTGAGATAATCTTATGGTTTCTGTTAGTTTTGTTCCTGATATGATCAATAATTCTAATAGTTTTTCTAATACTGAACCAGCCCTGCATTCCTGGTATAAATCCTACCTAATCATAATGTATTATTCTCATGATAAGTTACTGTATCCTTTTTGCTAATATGTTATTTAAAATTTTTATATCTATATTCACTAGAGAAATTGGTCTATAATTTTCTTTCTCTGTTTTGGCTCTTTTTGATTTAGGTGTCTGAACCATATTTGTATCATAAAAAAGGATTTGGTAGGACTCCACCAATTTCCCCAAATATTCTATATAGTATTGGAATTAACTGTTCTTTAAATGTTTGATAGAATTCACTTGTAAATCCATCTGGCCCTGGAGATTTTTTTCCTAGGGAGGTCATTGATAGCTTGTTCAATTTCCTTTTCTGAGATGGGGTTATTAAGTACTCAACTTCCGCTCCTTAATCTGGGCAATTTATATTTTTTAAAATACTCATCCATCTCATTTCGATTGTCAAATTTATGGGCATAAGTTGGGCAAAGTAATTTCTAATTATTGTTTTAATTTCTTCCTCATTAGAGATTAGTTCACCCTTTTCATTTTTTATATTGGTAATTTGGTTTTCTTTCTTTTTTTTAATGAAATTGACCAAAGGTTTACCAATTTAATTGGTTTTTTCATAAAACTAACTCTTTAGTTTTATTTGTTAGTTCAATAGTTACTTAATTTCAATTTTATTAATCTCTCCTTTGGTTTTCAGTATTTGTAATTTGATATTTACTTGGGGATTTGCAATTTGTTCTTTTTCTAGCTTTTTCAGCTGCATGCCCAATTCATTAATCTCCTCTTTCTCTATTTTATTCATGTAGGCATTCAAAGATATAAACACTCCCCTAAGAGCTGCTTTTGCAGTGTCCCATAAGATTTGGTAGGTTGTCTCATTACTGTCATTCTCCTGAATGAAGTTGTTGATTGTTTCTATAATTTGTTGTTTAACCCACTCATTCTTTAGGTTTAGATTGTTTAGTTTTCAATTAGTTTTTGGTTTATATTTCCATGGCCTTTGATTACATATAATTGTTACTGCATTATGATCTGAGAAGGATGCACTATTTTTGCCTTTCTGTACTGGATTATGAGGTTTTTATGGCCTAGTATATGGTCAACTTTTGTGTATGTGCCATGTACCACTGAGAAAAAGGTATATTCCTTTCTATCCCCATTCATTTGGGGATAGAATTTTCTCCAGAGGTCTATCATATCTACCTTATCCAGAGTTTTATTCACCTTTTTAACTTCTTTCTTGTTTATTCTGGGGTTAGATTTATCAAGTTCAGAGAGGAGGAGGCTGAGGTCCCCTACTAATATAGTTTTGCTGTCTATTTCTTCTTGTAACTCCCTTAACTTCTCCTCTAAAAACTTGGATACTATACCACTTGGAGCATATATGTTTAGTAATAAAATTGCTTTGTTGTCTGGGGTGCCTTTTAGCAGGATACAGTTTCCTTCCTTATCTTTTTTGATTAGATCTATTTCTGCTTTGGCTTTGTCTGAGATTAGGATTGCTATCCCTGCCTTTTTTTTTACCTCAGCTGAAGCACAAAATATTCTGCTCCAACCTTTTACCCTATGTGTATGCCCATTTCAAATGTGTTTCTTGTAAACAACATACTGTTGGATTATGGTTTTTAATCCATTCTGCTATCGGTCTCCCTTTTATGGAAGAGTTCATCCCCTTTACATTCACAGTTATGATTACTATCTGTGTCTTTCCCTCCATCCCCTTTCCCCTTGTTTATTCTTTTAGTTCTCCCTTCTCCCTTCCCCTCCACAAAAGTTTTAATTTTTGATCACTGCTTCCCTCAGTCTTCCCTTTCTTCTTTCAGCCCTCCTCCCTTTTAATCCCCTTTTTTCCTTACTACTTCTTCCCTCCCTTCCTTTTTTTTACCCCTTCCCTTCCTACTGCTTATAGAGCTAGTTATATTTCTATACTTAAATGAGTTTGTCATACCCTCTTTGAATCCAATCAGATGAGTACCTCTCAAACAATGCTCATCTCCTTCCCCTCTTTCCCCTACTGTAATATATTTTTGTGTCTCTTCCTGTGATGGGATTAATTTTTTTCTGCCTCCTCCTTTTCACATCTCCCGTTACAATCCCTTCGCACCCTTAAATCGCATTTGTCATCATCACATCATTTAATTTATACCCACTCCCTCTATCTATGTATATATCTTTCATATTTCACAATAAATATACAATTCTCAAGATTAACAAGTAGGTCTCTTCCTTTCCATGTTCCCCTGGTCCCTAGTCTGAGTCTGGCTTCTATTTAAAAGACCAACAAAAAAGATTATATAGTTAGGAAGATAGCTGAAGATACTTCCACACTAACACTTCTATCTCAAGGTAGCTCTGCCGTTGTCTAATAAATTATTCCCCCTCCCTCCCCACTCCCTCCCTGAGATGGCATACAA
>CM053772.1:128533404-128594794 GCA_028658325.1 Potorous gilbertii | reverse complement strand
GGAAAGGAAGAGACCTAAGGTAACTTCAAATAACAGAAAATTTGAATCACAAAGCACAAATCCACTTTGCTGACACCTTCTTATCTAACAGTAGTCATTATCTGCTTGGTTTGCACTCTCGGCTCTCCACATTCTTACGCTGTTTACAACCTACATTTCTGTAAAGAAGCTCTGAGTCTCAAACATTTAATGATAACGATAAAAAACATGACTTTAAGGTTTGCACAGAGCTTTAGAAATATCACCTCATTTAATCTTCACAACAACCTGAGATAGTATTATTTCTATTTTACAGGTGAGAAATCTGTGGTTGAGAAAGGTTAAAGGACTTGCCCAGGGTCACATAGCTATGAAGTATCTGAGACCAGATAGGAACACTATCTTCCTGAATCTAAATTGTTTTCTCAATCTGCTGCATCACCAGGCTACCCCTGGCCTTGTTGCTGAGAAGGTCTGAGAGGGCACAGTCTTATTAGGATTTTGCTACGTAGTTCTCCTAAGGGAAGATCTGAGCAGGGCTCAGAAGTGGGGAACCTGAGAAATTCTCAGTTCTTCCTGAACCAAGACTTTGCATGGTTGTAAAGCAACGGCGCTTTCCAAATGTGGTAACGACATAACGATTTACAGTACAGCTAAAAAATGCCCTTTAAACCTTATTCATTTCATTATTTGCAAAAAGTTATTTACTTACGATGTACCAAGCTATTTGCAGGTGCCACAAGAGTATCCCACAAACATATGTTTCTGGAAAAAAAATAATATTATCACTAATTTTTATATGAGTGTTTTAAGAGACTAGCAACATAACAACAGCAAATTGATATAACCTCCTTTCATAGTATACTTTCACATTTATCAAGCCTTATATTTATGTGACTGAATTTTCATGTAATTTTATTCACAATTTAAAATACTCCCAATTCTAAAAGTATCTGAAATAATTCATTTCTGCATACTGTTCAGTGATAATGACAATTTATTGAAAGGAAAATGGCGACAGTCAGCAGCCAAGACGATGGGTCAAGGTCAGCCACCCAGCTGGGCTCTTCCAACATTCCCCTCCAAATAACTTTAAAATAACATCTCAAAATAAATTTTGGAGTAGCAGAGCAAAGAAAAAGTGAAGGTGTAAATTTTTTGTAAAAAAAACCTTAAGAAGTTGGCAGAAGCCCATGACATGGGGGTAGAAGCCTGTCTGGAACCTACATATGAGGTGACAGTGGTAGCAGCAGAGGCTTCAGGCAGGTCTCACCCCAGAGGTGGTAAGGGGCTCAGACAACTAGTGAGAAAGGGATTACAGGGGACCATTAGATGACACTGAGGGCAGCTGGTGCTGACTGGCAAAGGGCAGGAAGAGAGTAGGAAAGAATTTGGAACTCAAAATTTTAAAAGAACAGCAGACCAGTAAAAAATAAATAAATAAAACACAAGAAAGCATTAAAAAAAAACCCGAAGGGAAATAACATGGCTACTTTGTTCTCCAGATCTAAGATGGCTGTGATGCATGCATGGAAGGGGATGTAGGCTTGTATGAGAATTCCAAGCAACCCCTTCCATTCAGTGACCCAGAACAGGCTGCAGGGGTTTGGGGATTTCCCAAATGGCCTTCTGAGGACAAAGAGTAATATCCCACAGTCTCTACCTTACTTATTTTGAGAACTGCATGGGAATCAGAGAAGTTGTCTGAGCCAAAGCTGTCTCCGGTTAAGAGCATCCCAAAGTTCAACCCTCTTAAATGCTTATTCTCCTATCACTACTAGCTGATATGTATTTCATATGTTAAAGTTTGCAAAACCCTTTACATAAACCATTCCATTTGATCTATGAAGTGCAGGACGGATCATCTTTCTCCACCCCATGCTCCACATGATCTGTTTCTCAACCCACAAGATAAGCTGGGAAAATAATCTTTGTGGTAATTGTATTCCACTGGCAAGAATCCAGTAACAGAGTATTTACTATGACTCTAAGCCTAGACATGAATTTCAGAGACAGAACGTTAGAAATGGAGTTAGAATAGACTCTTCTTCTTAACACTAAAATTTCCCTACTTTTGTGTATGGACAACTACTGCCAAATTTACGTACAGGGAATGGACCTTTCAAGATAACTGGAGGATTTGAAAAACACTTAAGACAAAAGGTGATAATGAAGAAACAACAACGATAATTTCCAAAAGACTGGCTATACTCACAAACAGAATTTAGGGGAAAAAAATCTCACCTGTTATCAGTTGAGAGCCCTGCTGTGGCTATCAGAGAAGAAGAACTGATGAAAACAAAATCATTGGCTGTTTTGTTATGACACTGCCATGTCTGAAATGGTCAAAAATAGGAACAATTTTTATCTAAGTATAAAAAAGATTTGATCTAGTCATATGTAACACCCAGTTACAATTATTTCATGAGTAGCTTATCAGAAACCCTGTGTTTCCCCCTACAACACCATATCAAATTGTGTTAAATAATAAAATAATTACTGAATAAGAAACTTCAAAACAGATTTCAAATTACATGTATTTCAATTATTTGTGCTACCTTTATCTAACTCAGAGGATGTAATCAAAAGTTAATTGTTTTATTAAGAAATGTTTTTTTTCTTAAATAATACCTTATATTTCACAAACGCCCAAAAATTTGTAAAATGGTAAAAATCAAAATTAAATAATTTAGATCATTGATCCATACTTATACATAATAAAGAACTGAATGTGGATAGTGAATGAGAAAGCAGCCTTGGAATAACAAAGTTAGGAGGAGTAAGGAAGAAGTCCTACTGACTTTGTGACCCCAAGCAAGTCAGCTAACGATCAGTGTCATGGCTTAAGGTCACCAGAGACATGTAGGACAAACAAAATCTCTCTTGCAGGGAAATGGTTCAGAGAAAACAATGAAGCAAAATCAGGCATCAAAATCCAATGTGACATTTCTATCTTTAATAAAGTTATTTATTTTGGTTTTTTTTAAGTAAAAATTCTCGGCTTACCAAGTACGGCTTAGGAGTATTTCCAGTAACTGGACAACACTTCCAGTTGGTCTGATACAAACTTATATATCCATCAGCATCAACGATTCCGAACTTGGAGAGAAGATATTAAAGGAAAGATTCAAGTACATACATTGACATGTGTACAGTGGCATTTTGGTGAATTTTTCTACAAAATTACAATTAAAATTATCTATATCCTATTATATTTGATGACATTAAAAACAGAAATTGGAATCATTATTTAAAGTAGTACCTGATATTAGTAGTCCTAAGCAAAACTAAAACCTGCAAGTATTGGCTTTAGTCGTATTAGCTGGGTCATTTCAAGAGCACTCAATGGTGCTGTTACCAGACTATGGAGGACCCTTCATGTGCCATTGATACCTAGGATAAACTCTACAGAACATTACCAATCTTTATCAGAGGTGTCAAACTTACTGCCCTAGGTTAAAACTGCCCTAAATTCACAACTGAGGCTGGAACCAGATTAAAATGTAGTTGGGAAATGTATCACTGGTCTATAGATACAATGAAGTCCTAGAACAGCTCCAGGACATTAGGCAAATGTTGCCTTAGGAAAAACAAGCATTCCTCTAATAATAAATAATACTTTATTAAAGCAAGACTCCTGCAATATTATCTCCAAACTAATCTAGAACTACACAAAGTCTAATTGATAGTTCCCTGGATTAGTAGCCAGGCAATGATCAACATAGAGACCCGGAATAGTTTGTACATCTATATGGATGCTCTAATCTGACAGTTAAGGTGATGTTGGAAGAAATGGAAAGAAGCAGGTGACACAATAATGGTGTATTATTGAATAAAGAAACAGTTTTGCTGCACTATCAGTAATATTACCAAGAGTTTCATCTTTTAGGACATAGCCATACTACCTCCTACCCACCAAAAAATCTAAAATGTCTTTAGCGTTTCTATGACTGAGATAACATTAAATAAGTCAGTTAATAACTATTTATTAAGTTCCAGGCACTGTGCTAAGCCCTGGGAATACAAAGAAAGGAAAAACACAGTTTCAGCTCTCAAGGAGCTTATAGTGGGAAAGATAATGTAATGACCTCTAATTAAAACTAACAAATGGTTTAAAACAACACAGCTTATTTTCTGAATCAGACTTCTTTTCCAGATTATGAATGACTTTGAATGCCAAACAGCAGATTTTATAATTGATCCTGAAGGTGATAGGGAGCCAACGGAATTTATTGAGTAGAATAATGAAATGGTGAGATCATACTGATAGCAATTATGGATGAATTAGTGTGGGGGGAGACTTGTGACAAGGAGACCAGCAAGCATTCAGGTATTTATATGTTGGGCATTGTGCACGATGCAAGGATACAAGGCAGAAGAAGTAAAAGAGTCCTGTTCTCAAAAAGCTTACGTGCTATTAGCGGAGACAACACACAGATCGCTAGACAGAGAGACAGATGGATAGAGATAGTTAAAATGACTATAGGGTGGTTTGGGTGCCAGGTGAGAGGAGTAGTAGATGGGGAGAAATCAGGAAATTCCTGATGTAAAAGGTAGCAGAAGAGGTGAGGAAGAAGTAGATTCCAAATATGAAGGGAAACCAATGCAAGAGCATGGAGATTAGAAATTGAGTGCAGAGCATGAGGAACAGCAAGAAAGACAGTTTGATCAAATGAAGATTGAGAAAATGCCTATACAAGCATTAAAAGGGTACTTTGAAGAGAACAGACCCAGTTGAGTGAGTAGGTCACAAGTCATATCGCAAGGGGTTGAGAAGGGAAAAGAGAAGAAGTGGAGGCAATGATGGAGATCCTAAATATCAGAGAAAGGAGGGAAGATAGTGGGCCTGATTTAGAAGATGCAAGGGGATGGAACCAAGAGCACATATAAGGGATGTGCTGCTGAAGTAGAGGCCAGAAACTGAATATAGGAAGACAGCATGGGAAATGACATGAAATGGGTCTGAGGGAGCTCACAAAAAAAGACCTATATCATCCTAGAATGAGATGCAGAATTGATTAGCAAATAATAAAATAACTACCTTGCTGAAAGAAGACCCAGTAAAGATTATTACTGTATAACTTAATATCTTTGTCCTAAACATACTGACCCTCTAAACTTTTTTGTTTCTATTAAGGATAAACACTCTTCCATCACCCAGGATCTCATAACCCAGGTATCAACCTAAAATGCTAAATCTTAGTAACTCCACATATCCACGCAGTGGCCAAACCTTATCATTTCTATCTTTGCAACATCTCTCACATGTGTTCCCATCTCTTTACTTAGGGAGCCAATGGCCTTAGTTTAAAGGCCTAATCACCTTTAACCAGCAGCTAAAAGTGAGTAGTGGACAGTGGCCAACAGTGGTGAAGTGGACATACTGTCCACTGCCAGGTCCAAATCTTCCTAAGTTCAAATGTGGCCTCAGACACTTACCAGCTTTCTGACACAGAGCAAGTCACTAAACCTTGTTTACCTCAGTTTCCTCGTCGGTAAAATGAGCTGGAGAAGGAAATAGCAAACCACTCCAGTATCTTTGCCAAGAAAACTCCAAATGTGGTCACAAGAGCCAGAAATGCCTGAAAACAACTGAATACCTTTAAATCAAGACTATTCCAAGAGCCTCCTAATTGACCTTTGAGCTTCAAAAGTCTTTCCACTGAAACCATTCCCCTCACAGAGGCTAATGTAATATTCTTATAGTGGTGATCTCCTCATATGCCATTTCTTTGTCAATAAATTCCAGTATGTACTTGTTACCTACAGGTTTGATTAACTCTTTTGTTTCACATTTAAAGTCCTTCACAACTTGGTCCCAAACTATTGATTTAGCCATATATGTTACTGCCTTTTATAAACACTGTGGAACTGCCAAATTTGCTGAGGGGGGCGGAGCCAAGATGGCGGAGTAGAAAGACTCACATTTGCTAGCTCCGAATCCACAGCCCATAGATTTCCTGTAAAAAGAACTCCTGACAAATTCTGGAACAGTGGAAGCCACGCAGCAACACAGTGAAGGAGATTTCTGCTGCAAATTTGCCTTGTTACTGTTTGCTTACATAGCATTATACTTACTGTTTGATTCTGTTTGAATTATTTGTCTCTTATTATCTCCAGTCTCCTTCAAGGTTCAAGAACTTCGATATTCAACATAAAATCTTGCAGGAGTCACCAACTTTCTAGTGCCTTCCCTTCATATATATTTTATATAAGGTAAAGTTCACACTCATACACACACGTGCACACACACACACGCACACACACACATGCACGCACACACTTACTTTACACTAACTAGACTAAGATAAGCTCTAGGCTCAGGGGGAGGGGAAGTAGGGGAAAGAAGACACGGATTGTCTCGCTTGTTTTTGCACTTGGGGTTGGACGCTGTGTCTGTAAGTGTCTCTCCACTGTCCACCTTACAGGATTCTAGGGCCCAAAAGAGATTCTCCCAACAAGCAGAACTCCCCCCTCTTCTGGCAATGGCAACAGTCACCCTACAGCCCGGATGAATTGGCCCATGAGTTGTTTTTAAGTTAGAACTCCACCCTAAGACCCGTGAAGACTCTCTTTCTCTAGGAACTTAAATGCTTTTTAAATTCTGAACTAAATGACTTAAAGAATTTGAAATCCTACATTCAAATTAAAATTCCCTCAAAAGAATATTGTGCATTAAACTGCATATCTCTAAGTAACATGCTTTATGATCACAAATCCCTAAATGTGTTCAATCTGTTAATAACTGGCTCTCTGGTTGCCTAGTCTGCTACGACAAGGCTGACCCTGAAAGTGAGTTTCAAACAAAATATCAAAAATCATCCCACTGCTAGCCTGGTACACTTGGTAACATAGTCTAAGTTAACTAAAATAGGTATTTGATTTACATACGAAAATCCACAATAACAAAAATGTACTTTGCCTCTTGCACCTCAAACACACAAATTCTACATGCAGAGCTATTATTATTATTCCTTAATATTTTTGTAGTAAGAATGTGCTTTGCTCTTAATCGTCTTAATTGATTGTGTCATTGTCCTAAGGAGCCGTGGGAGTCACGGGTAGTTGCCCCCAAGGTGTAAGCCCTGTGCTAGCCCTCGCTCTAAATTTGTGCTGCCCTCCTTTAAGCACACTGCCTTCATCATGACTCAATGCTTAAAATACTTAAAAAGGTAAAATGTAGAGAAGATGCTACCAGTAGGAATTAGCTGGGTTTGGTGTTTTCACTAACCAGTGGTTAATGGAACCTTTGTTCTGTGGGATGAAGAGATGGGAAGTAATTTACTATCACTAATGTATAATTTAAGTAAAATACTCAACTATGATTGGAACACTGAAAATCATTTCTGCAGGAAGGCCTGTTTAAAACAAAACATTTTAAAATAACAAAAAAGGAAGTTTATAATAAAGGACACTTTTTGGTAGAGAACAACTATCTAAGAGCAGATATATCCCATGTGCACACTCTAAGGAGGTACATATGAGAAAATTAACGCCTGCACAACCTAAATTTTACACAGCGACGCTCTTGCACATCACCTTGTTTCCCTGATGGTTAAACCTCATTCTTGTCACTCTTGAATTGCCACCAGACCGAAAGCAGGTTATTTGCTGGGAATGACCCCACTCAAACATTCTGACACTTCCATCTTGGGCTCCTGTCAGATCTTTAAAAAAGAAGACAAAGATTTAAAACCTTTTTAAAAAGTTGTTTGAAATTATTTTGTTTTCAAAAAAAATCTAAAATAGGAAAAATTATAATGAATCATATCCAATTTGCATAAATCTAGAATTTGAATAAAATGGTTATCATAGCATAAAACACATACATGGAGCTTACAATAAACTTAGATGAAAAAAATAGAATAGGAAAACCAAGTATACCCTTTTAAAAACTACTACTTAGTTTCTTTAAATAATTCTATGAGTGAATAACTTTTTAAGACAACTTCACAGCAGTAAGAAATTTTTTGTGTCAATGAGGATCTCATCACTAATAATTAATTATCCCTTCCACACCATGACTTTCCCTATCACAGTTTCAATATATCATGGGTCAACATTAAATGGGAATTTTGGGGAAGTTTTGTGGAAGCCACAGATGACATGTGAAGACCAACAGACAGCACAGAAAAAAGTTGAGAAACTCAGAAATGCATAACATGTATGTATAATATTACATA
The DNA here is from genome assembly GCA_028658325.1 of Potorous gilbertii. NCBI lineage: Eukaryota > Metazoa > Chordata > Mammalia > Diprotodontia > Potoroidae > Potorous > Potorous gilbertii. Next base: position 128,586,632 of record CM053772.1, on the reverse strand, counting down.
ATATTGTAAAATAACCCAAATTTTACAATAAGGTACAGTAAACATTCCATAAAAGAAAAAGAAAAAATTCAGAGAACTTTTGAGAATGCCAAGAAACTATGCATGAATTTTCTAGATTGCAGGGGCACCACGCTTCCTATCCCCTTAACAGTAATGTTTTAATCTCCCTATCTGTCCCTCAAATTATGCAAGATTTCCAAGTTTAGCCTAACTGATCTAATATCTTGGTATATGAATTTATGCATAAACAGCAGAATATTCATTATACTTGTGTAATATAGGATACAAGATATTTTAAAATATTACTAATTACAACTGCAGCATAAATGTATATTGATATTCCCTTGAAATTGATAACTCTCAAACTTCCCACATATCAATTTACTAGTTTATGACCAACTACCTTGCACCCCTCCGCAGTCACACACAAAGATACCCTTGATTTGCTATCACCCACAAGTATAATACTTTCACATTCATGAAGTCAGAAATTGCATTATTTGATCACAGTCTACTGGTTTTCCACCTCTCTTGTCTGCCTTCTAATATGCAACCCTTCTTGACCACAACGTGACCTCTAACCCATCAAACCCTCAGTTCTCTTTCAGGCCATTACCCTTACACTGTTGATGCTCTCCTCCTTTCCCCATCTTAAACCCTTGTTGAACTAATTAAATTTCATATTCTCCTCTTTGAGAGGAGAATTTTTGCCTCCCCTTATCATATCACCAATTGTGCCCTACCAAGTCTTGGCTCTGAATTACTCCTACCATCCGTTGCCTTCATCTTATACCTGTATTACTTACTAGACAACAGTGAAGAAAATCATGCATTCTGACTGAGTCCCACTACAAATTTGTATTTCATAACCTCAAGTAGGGAATTCACTGCTACTGGGAAATCCTTCTGTGTTTTTCTAAGTCTTTATCACACTTAGCACAGTGTCTCTTCCATACCTTTTCTTGTCTCTTCAAGCCTTCCCTACCCTTTACTGTACCCCCAAACTCTCTCCACTGAGAATCTTACTTCGTATTTTATGGAGAAGTCTTTCACTTTCTCCCCTCTTTCTCATTTCATCTAACTCATATGCCCTTTGCCACTATTTCTTCCTTCAGCTTTGTCTCACATGAAGAGGTGGGCCTTTTCCTTGTCAAAACAAACCCCTCTCCCTGTACAAGTCATTACATTCCATCTTATCCGGAAAATTGTTCCCTCTTATGTCCTGACTCTCATTTATCTTCAGTCTCTTACCTTCCATAGGTTGCATCCCTACTGCCCCAAATATGTCCGTATTTCTCCCCAACACAAAAAACCCCTCACTTGATCCTTCCATTCTTGCTAACCGTTGTCCCATATTTCTTCTCACTTTGTGGCTAAACTACTTGAAAAGGCTGTCTACAATCAATTCCTCCATTTACTTTCCTGTCACACTCTTCTTAAAACTCTTAGACTGGCTTTCCACCTCATAATCAGCTGAAACTGATTTGTCCAAAGTTAGCAATAATCTCTTAATTTCCAAATCCAAGTCTTCTGAATCCTCCTTCTTCTTTACCTCATCACAGCCTCTGATACTGTTAATCATCTTCTCCTTGATTCTCTCTTCTCTCTAAGTTTTTTTGGGCAACACTCTCTCCTGGTTCTCCTTGTGACTGTTCCTTCTCAGATGCACCTTCATGCAGGCCATGCTTGCTAACTGTCGGTGTCCCACAGGGCTCTGACCCAGGCTCTTTTCTCCCTCCAAACTATTTCATTTGGTGATCTCAAGAGTGCTCATGGATCCAATATGCTGATGATTCTCAAAGCTACTTATGCAGTCCTAACATCTCTGCTGGTTTCTGGCTTTGCACCTACAACTGCATTCCAGACATCTCAAAATGGATATCCTGCAGACCTTTTAAACTCAATATGCCCAAAACTGAACTCATTACCTTTCCCCCAAGTACTCCTCCATTCCAAACTTCTCTCTTACTATGGAGGATACCACTACCCTCCCTCCTCCAGGCTACAAGCCATCATTTACTCTTCACTATCCCTCAGTCTTTCTCCCCCTTCTACTCTGTTGCTGCCAAAGCCTATCAATCACACTGTTGCAGCATTTCTAAAAATATTCCCCCTTTTCTCCCCTGACAATGGTGCAGGCTCTCATCTCTTTATGCCTGGATTACTGTAATAGCCCCCTTATTGATTTTCCTGGCACAACTCTCTCCCCACTCTAGACCATGCTCCATTCAGTTGTCAAAGTGATCTGCATGAACTCTAAATACTCAATAAATGCAAGTCGCTTCTCCCTATCAGCTCAAGCCCATTACAACCTAACACTTCACTCCAAACTTTTCAGTCTTGTACCCCACCTATTGCCTCGTATTCTTCAATCCAGGGACTATGGCCTCCAAGATACTCTTATCTTTTAGCTCTGAGCATTTTCACTGGCTGTCCTTCAAGCCTGGAATGTTCTCCCTCCTCATTTCTGTTTCCTGCATTCTTTAGTTTCCTCCAGGTTTCACTAAAATGTCACCATCTACATGAAGCCCTTTTCAATCTCCCTTAATTCTACTATCTTACTTGATTACTTATTTCCTATTTATCTTGCTTATAGCTTGTTTGTACATAGTTATTTGCATTTTGTCTCTCCCATTAGATTGTGAGTTCCTCAAGAGAAGGGCCTGTCTTTTGCCTTTGTATTCCTAGCACTTAGCACAGTGTGTAGCACATGGCAAATGCTTAAATTCTTACAGACTGAATTATAAAGGATGATAGTTTGGTATATTATTATATTTCCACATTGAATGAAAGGCTTTTTTCTCCAATATTTTCCTTGGTATTCTGTCTTTATTTTCATCCTTTGAAAAAAAGTATATTGTTAGTAGGTGACTATTAAAAAAGATAGTCTTAGTACTTCTCTAAATTTATATAAAAAAGGCTAATATAAAAAGACTGAAATAGCATGTACAACATAGTCAAAAGAATGTGAAGGGTCAAATCTGATCAGGAAATAAAATGGTTCAAGATACTTATTAAAGGCTGAGTAGTCTCAAATTAGGAGAGGCAATGATAATTTCAAAAACTCATCATTGATGAACAATTATTTGACTTGAGAATTTGAGGGAAGCAAAATCATTTGAAAACTGAGAAGGCAAAAATGGAAATTTGCAATTACTAAAGTTATATGAAGTAGGCAGGTGCCACAGTGGAGAGAATGCTATAATCAAGATGAATAAAGTTCAAACGGGACATTTGTTAGATGTGAGATCCTGGACAAGTATAACATCTCTGGAGTTCAGTCTCCTCATCTATAAAAATAAGAGCTTGGAATAGATGACATCAAAGGTCCCTTCTAGTTCTAAAACTACATTCCTATCATCTAATGATTCTATAACTGGCTAGAAACAAAACAGAGGACTGGCTACCAAACAATATGAAGAATTACTTCTAATTATATCTAATATCCATATATTCATCAACATACGTTTACATTCACTTATAATTTACATTTTTTCCTTAAAAGATGATTCTGTAAATATCTAAATGCCAAATAAAAGCACAATATGAATTATTTTTAAAATGGACATCTCTATAACATCAACCCTTTAGAGAAGACTACTGAAAAATAAAAGCAAAATGTTAAGGAAAGAATATCAGCCTTGGCTCCTAGTCCTTTATTGTCACTGACTAGGTATGCGACAGAACAAAACACAGAATCTCTGACCTTCAGTTTCTTCACTTGTAAAGTTAAAGAGATGGACAGAATTCTCTAACTGTTTCAAATCTTACCTGGAATGGAGGAGCATATATATTTTGGTTTAAAATATATTTGTTTCGACCTTCTGTTGGGATTTTAAAAAATGTGAACAAAGTACTTAATTTAGCATATGGAGAATACACACATACGTACAAACATCACACTTCACAATATTGGTATAAATAAAAATGTTTAAAATTAAATCTGTATTGCTGCCCTTAAGTTTTATATAGAAAATTACTAAAATAGTAGAAAAACTTTTGAATTATTATTTAAATTGGTATTAAATTCTTTAAGGCTCATATCTTAGAGCTTCTTTGGTAATATCTCTTTTGCTCCCTTGATTGTACTACCCTTAAAAAATTCAATTAAATGGATAGCATCAAGCCTTATTCCAAAGCAATGCAGGAGCTTACTTTCAGAAATATTCTCTCCCTTTTGGGTTTTAGAAAATTTTAGAAATTTTTGGGTTTCAGAGCTTCCTTGCTGAGTTTTTCTGGGAGCAGGGGATAAATCAGAAAATGCACGTTTACTCTAAATTAGTTTGTGACTTTGGAAGGCTACAACAGAATGGCAGAGGAGGAACAAAATAGGGAATTCCCTGATTACAATACAAAACCAAGGTCTAAGCTATAGAATTGGGCAATGATGATGAGAATCCTCTCAGTACTTGCAGTTATTAAACCCCACTGATTGGAGTATAACAATGGACAGACCAAAAGTATGTGCCACAACAGGTGATGCTATAAAGTTCTAAAGCATAAACAGATGTTAACATTTACATTTTCTGACAAGTGCACTATGCGGGCAGCAAGAGCTTTTTAAAACTGACAAGTGATATATAAAACATGAGCGAGCATCAGCATTCCCCATTTAGAAGTGAGCTTATGAATACATAATGTCTGAATGCTCTCTATTTTGTTATTATTATATACCACTTTTATCACAATTATTCAATATGCCAGATTGGTGCTCCTTAAAAGGAGTTTGGCTCAATTTATATATAAAAACTTATTTACCTGTAGAAATAGTCAGTTAAAACATCAGCATTAAGAAGAAAGGAATTTCATTCATTTTACTACAATAGTGTCCATGAGAATGTGCTGATGAGCTTGGAACATTTTTTATATCAAGTCACAAAAATATAAGCTATAATCAGACACTCACATAACAATATAAGTACTGATGCGAATCCATCAGTTAATTTAAAAATATTATCTAGAATAATTTTTCGACTAAAACTAGATTACTTAGGAAAGCATAACAAAAATGTTTCAAACTTACTTGAACCTATTCTAAATACTCAAAAGTATTTTTGCTTCTCTTTTTGTAAAATATATTGTTAAGATTTTGATTTTATTATCAGCTTTGTTCAGAAAAATAAAATGAAATGCTCACTGCCTGCAATGCCTTATTTTTCTTTAGTACATTAAGTTTTATATAAATTACACAGGAAAAATTCATTTTAAAAAAATCACAAAGAAAGCATAAAATCTGAAATAGTAAAGAACTGAATATTAACCAATTGACTTACAGTAAGGGAGTGTTGGATGGGAAGCCATTCTTCTGACATTATTAATAGTTTTCTTAATCATCTGTTAACATACAAGGATTGTTGACGTTTTGTTAAGTATGTAACAAAAATAAATCATAGTATTAAAATGGAAGCATGACAAGCAATAATTACATCATTTCTCTTTGACTGCAGAACTACCACCGGGGGTACTGAAAATGTTTAGAAATAACAACAGAAATAAAACCTCTACATAGATGTTACATTTAAGTGTGCATAAACTTTTTGCTTCACTGACTAAGAATTGAAGTATCAATTCTCCTCAATAATTTAGTCTTACCTCCTTTCTTGCCAATTCCTTTCTGATTCCATTAAATTTATTGGCATATTCCTGAATATTGTAAGATAAGAAAGACAGGCAGAAGCATGTAAAAAAGAGGTAAATAGATTATTTAATTTTTAAAAAGTTTTTTTTTTACTTGTTTGGGTATATCAGTTTGGAAGTCATTTATTTACCAGTGTCTAAATTATTTTCGAAGCCTGTCATGTAACAGTGAGAAAACAGATAAAAATAAAGGGACATTAAGGATTTTCATGGGAAATGGGCAATATGTTATGAGCATATAATTGTATTAAGGGCATACAGGTCTTTTTGTTTTCAATTTTATGATAAAAGTCTAGACCAACACTAATGATCAGAGGATAGTAGCAGCAACAAGGGGTGCTACCAAATCACAGAGATATGATGGATTCATGTTTTACAAAATAGCCAATGCCGGCAGTAGCAATCTCTTACTGTCCCAATGTGTTTTGGCTCTTTCTCAAAAATAACAGTTAAAATTAGGGAAACTACCTTCTTTCTGATTTCAACATTAGAAATCTTCTAATGTTAGGAGCTATGCTTGGAATTTTTAAAATTTTCCTCAAAAACAATTTAAGAAGATTGGTTAAAAACATAATGTTTTAAAATTTTCAACTAAATCTTTCTTGGAAAATCAACAAGAAGGGCAGTGAGGTGGTGCAGTGGGACGACCTAAGTTCAAATCTGGTCTCAGACACTTACTAGCTACGTGACCCTCAGCAAATCACTTAACCTTGTTAGCCTCAGGAAAAAATGGGGTGTAAAAAATAAAGCCAATAAGAATTTACTGACACTGACTAAAGCCTCTCAGAAAACATTTTAAGATACACCAACAGGTGAGGAAAAGCAGGTGAAGAACAAAAATGAAAATGGTTAAGGTAAAGAATGATGTCAAGCTGCTCTAGGATATGAGAAGAGAATATAATGACAATATAATATTAATGACAATTAAAATCCATAGAATTAGTAATGAAAATTAAAAATATTTCTAACTTTATGTGTGCACATCTGTCACTTGCCACACTACTTCAATTCTGCTCAGTTTTCCAAACTAGGAGATCAGTGGCAGAAAAGAAAGTGCTTCCTGGCATAACAAAGAAACAATGAGAAAACAGAGTCACAAAAAAAAATAAAGATAAGATTTTTCTCCTAGAGGCATTTCATGCTAAGCAAGCCCAGAAGGAAATAATCAAATCTAGAATTTCCTTCTCATCTTCTGATTATTGCGTTTGAAAGGTCAGAGGATTTTAGAAGGGCAGCTAGTTGTGGCAGTGGCTACAGCACTTGGCCTGGAGTCAGAAGACTCATTTTCATGAGCTCAAATCTGGACTCAGATATAAATAGCTGTGACTTGGAAAGTCACTTAACCCTATTTTCCTCAGTTTCCTCATCTTTAAAATGATCCGGAGAAATAAATGGCAAACCACTCTACTATCTTTGCTAAGAAAACTCTAAATAGGGTCATGACAAGTCAGATATAGTTGAAGTGACTACTTGCATTAAGCAACCATGACCAAATGAAAATCTAGTTATATTCCCAATAACTCATGAGAAGCTAACCATGTTCTTGTTTTTTAGGGGTCATGGTAGCTCATGAATACCATACACTAAATTGGGGAGGAGTTGTGATCTGGTCTGACAAAGGATATACGCTTACAGACGAAAACATGGATCTATTAAAACATAAATTAAAGAATTTATATATAGAGAGTGAATGAGGAAGTTATTTTACTGTTAGCTCAGAAATTATCTTAACGGGGTCTAGAACTTAAAGCCTAAAATATTTCTATTTAGAAGTGATGGCCCTTCAGGAGCCTTGAAGTCTAATAATGGTTTTTCCATTAATGTGCTGTGCATCATAAAGTCATGTAACCACTTTGGTCATGAGTTTCCCTATCTATAAAATGGGCAGAAAGAGTATTGCTAGAAAAAGGTTAAGGATGACAATGCACTGGAAAGGGCTGTGACAAATACAAAATGCTATACCATCCAACAAATAAAGGGAAGCTATTAAGGAACAGTACTAAATAACTGCTCTAAATGGACGTATTATGGAACACATAAACTTTTTAAAGCAAAAATTTCTAAGTAAAAGTTAGTAGTATGAATTTCTCTGATCTCTGAGTCTCAATTCTTAGATATCAATAAAGGAGACCCTTGAAAAGACTAGAGGTAATATAAACATGGATCTATCAGCTCCTTAATCACACACACACCAAGTTTGCATCAGTGCTTTCCTTCAGTGTTATATGGTTTCAACTTGTTTAAAAAAAAAGTAAGTTTGAAAAGTATTAAATATTTCTTGATCCATATTCAAAATAATGATAGTGTTTAATACTGAAAACTGCTTGGTTACCGTCCAGTGCCCTTTGCCTCTGGTCTGCAAAAACAGCTCATCACTGCTAGTTTTGAAGCACAAAGCAGCCTGCTTTGGACCTACCTTCTTAGCCAAAGGCAGGAAACAAGAATTTATTAAGTGCTTACCACGTGACAGGTAATGGTCTAAGCACTTTACAAATAGGATTTCACTTGATCTTTAAAACCCTGGAAATTAGACAAAGCTGAGGCAGAGGGTAAATGACTTGCCCAGGGTCAAACAACAGCTAGTAAAGGGTCTGAGGCCAAATTTGAACCCAGGTCTTTCTGACTCCAGGCCCAGGGTTCCGCCCACTGCCTCTAGGCGGTTCTCGCAACATCCCCTTCAGACTATGAGCATTATTGTTTATCTCCCCCTAGAGCTAACAAATGTCGTGCTACATGTTCTTTGTCCTTTCCCTGCACTACTCAAGAGCTGATACTTGCATCAAATTATTCCCAACTTTCCCATTTTCCTCTGCCTTATTCCATCTATGTTCCACTCTAATCCTGCCCTCTTCTTCCACGGTGCCTTCTGTAAATCTTGTTCCATAATAAACAAGCATCTTTTACATTCTATACCTCTTTCTTCATCCTTTACTCTTGCTTTCGTATGCCCATGCTCTCACAAGACCTGACTCTAGCTCCGTAACACTGTATCCCTGGACAGCTTCCCCAACATTGTCTGGACCTGCACTCATACCCTACTACACACTGGTCCTGAAGGGGCCTTTCAGATCCTCCCTTGCTATCGTAATTCAGCAACTTCTCTTGCTTTTAGGTTTATGTGGTTAAAATTTTCCACCCTATTCGAATCATAGTAGCTGTTATGTACAAGGTTCTACCTTCTTCCTTTTACCAATTCTTACACTTAGGCTAGGAAACTTCCACATTCATGTTGATATTGCCTAAAAATCCTGAATCTTCTAATTTCTCAGTTTCTTAAAATCCTCATCTACTTCAACAATCTCCTCAGCAGTTTGCAAGGAGGTGCATTATCTAGATTTCAACATTTCCTACACGTTTCACTTCTTAATGAAAATGAACCTTGAATCTTTCACTCCCTTGCGCTATCTAAACCCTGACTCCACTTCAGCTCTGGTATCTACCTTCTTTCTCCACTTCTGCTAACATGCTGCTGAAAGTACGAGAAGCACACGGCTGTGATGACTGCGAATGCTCTCCCTCCAACTAAAAATCCGTATACTTCTCTTTCCAGGCAGAAGGCGAGCTCTGTGCTATTAGTCACTGATTCCCTCTTTGTGTTCTATCTCCAGGGCCAAAGACAGGGCTAAGTACATACTGGTTACTTAATAAATCTTTTAAAGTGGTTATTTATTCCATTAATTTTTAGGATGCCAACTAGGAAGATGCAGCAAATATCATGTTAAAAATATAATTTTAAAGTAACTTTAAAATATTTTATACTAATTTCCAAGGTAGAATTTCTGGCATCAGTCACACTTAGATTGGCAAAATTTTAAAATTTAAACTATTGATAAAAGCACCTCCCTCTATGTGCAAAGAAAATGATAATTCAAAAAAGGACTCTTGAAAAATACTCATTTATCAAGAGCCAGAAGAGTATAGTTAAGTACCATTTGACTTGGAATCAGGAAGACTTAGACTCAAATCTTTCCCTTGTAATTAATTTGTCTGGACCTCCATTTCCTTATTTATAAAATGGGAATAACAATATGTGTATCATCTACTTCACCAGGTCGTTTCTGAGACTTAGAAATTATAAAATAATAATATTAGCACCGTACATTTATACAGTTTTAAATATTTGCAAAATACTTCATAGATATTATTTCATTTATTCCTTACGCTAACCTCATGTGGTAGTGGCTATAATTAATTATAATTATCAGTTATTATTACTGCTGATGTTGTTCTTACTTACCACAGATGCCCCTCTGCCAGTCTGTGTACTACCAAGCCAAGGCATATTGATTGGAGTTCCAGGATTGCTATGTGTATACGGTGTAGTACCTTGCACAGATGCAAGATCATCACGAGCATGGATAACCAAGAAATCATCAGACCTATAAGCAGACATCCACTGAAGTAAAAATGCTCAATAAGGTCCTAGTTTTTCAATTTACTAATGATTCAGTTTGTTTATAATGTTTAAATAGCATTTAAATTAATTTTTTCAGAATGTATTTTTTAAAAGTTCTTTAAAATAAATTGCAAATGCCTTGAAACCCAAAATATTCCAAGTTCTTGCTCTTACTCTATCTTCTATTAATGTTTTCATACTTTAAACTGTTCTTCCGTTCCATTCTTACATCCGTCCCTGAATCCACGCTTGTAAAGGTTCTCCACTTTCCAAAACTTTAAAGAAATTACTTTACTGTGGGTCCTTTAGCAAGTCTTTGAATATATAACTTTTGTTACTATTGTCTCTAATGTCACTAAGTAACTTAATCAAAATGAAATAAAAACAAACCCTTTTGTCTCAAGTTCTACTTCATCATCCACCCAGGTGTAGATTTGTGTAGCCAGAATTCCAGATACATCCAGTTCTTGAATGTCATGACTGGAAGCTATTGCTATGCAATTTCTATTTGCCTGAAACACAATGAATTATTATAAAAATTTAAATAATGATTTAAAAAAATAAATTTATAAACAATAACAAGCAAAATCATTTGTTCTATAAATGACAGTTTCTGGTGGAAGACTTAAAATTACGTACTTTAAATTAATTTTTCCTTTCAATCACTGTGACAGTTTAAGTTCTCAGACAGAAGAAGAATGGGAACAAATGTTAATTCAGCTACTATCTCTCATTTCCCTCCTAGTTCCTGTACTGTCTTTTTATCTGTTCACCACCTCTCAACCACCAAGATATAAAAGGAAGAAAAAAAGGTGAACAAATAGAAAGAGCGTTGTTTTCAAGTAATGACCTTTATTGTTTAGATCATACCCAGTCTCAGGGACATAAAGAGTGCCTCATACAATGGCCTAAAGAGAGGAGGCATTCAACAAACTTTTGAATTTAATTGGACTGAAATAACAGCCAAGACGGACCAGAGAATAACTATAACATATAACTCCATCCCTTATCAAATTAAAACGCTAAAAAAAAAAAGGCTCCAGAAAGAAGCACACATAAACTCAGCCTTCAAAGGAATTTTACCTTTAATCAGGGGTCCAGGGAAAGGAAGGAGGGTAACAACCAGGCATGATAGCAAGTAACATACGGAAACTTCTGACAATTTCATTATTTTTCTTCAGACTGAATTTTGAAAAGCTTACAATGGAGTAGCCTAGGGGTGGGGCCTTGAGGCCATGTGTGGTCCTCTCGGTCCTCAGTGCAGCCCTTTAACTGAACCTAAAATTCACAGAACAAATGCCTTTAATAAATGGATTTGTTCTATAAAACTTGGACTCAGTCAAAAGGTCACAGCCAAGGACCTAGAAGACCATGAGTCCTCCAGGCTGATGCTGCAGGTTCCCCATCCCTGGAGAGGCCAATAGCGATATTATTAAGTGAAAGTTATACCACATATTAAAGTCTCTAATTGCTTCACCTCATTTAAGGCCACTGGTATCCTATTGTACTGCAGGCATTATTACCTTCATTTTTTTAAACCAATGAGGAACCAGCTCATAGAGGTTAAACCGACATGACCTCACGTGACAACAAGTGTTAAAGGCAGGTTTTAGATCTTCATCTTTCTACTTCCAAGTTCAGAATTTTACCCACTGTTTATTTATGCTGCCTGCCAAGCAGGGGTAAATTAATTCAACAAGTACATAAAGTGACTACTACATACTGTACTAGGTTCTAGGAATACAAAAACAAGGATGTCAAGTGGAAAGCAAAGAAATCAGATGAGAAAGAAAAGAAGACAAAAAGAAGACAAAAAGGATTGTTTCTATGACTCAAAGAGCACTTTTTAAAAATACTCACTCTATTAACAGCAAAAGCAGTAATAATGTCAGATTCTTTATGGATAATTCTTGCTTTACCTCCTGGGAAACCCAATTCAGCTTCTATCTGTATAGAGGGGAAAAGAACATACAAGGAAATGTAGCAATTTGGAGTGCAGAAAAGGATTACAGAAAAAGAAAATTTAAAAATATCATTCTCTGTTTTACAATCATATAATTTGATATTTGTAGCTTATGGTTTCCATCAAGAATATTTCAAAAGAAATTTAATATGAAGCTGGAAAGCCGAGAAAAATGGATTTCTATCTAAGAATGTAACATACTTCATTGCAATATGCTGCTTTTATATATATATATATATATATATATATATTTTCTTGAGCTAAAAAAAGTTATATACAATGTTTCCCTTACTCCCATGCTGCAGTATCACAGGATACTAAGTAGGGGAATATAAATTGCAAAGAAAAAAAAGAAAACTGGGGTATCTTTTTGAACTCTTATTTTGGCAGGAAAATGTATTCTTATGGAAAATGGGATACTGCCATAATCTGATACTGAATGCATAGAGGCATTCAGCACTCTACCTCTTATCCCCATACCATGATGCAGAACATAACATAGCTACTGATAGTTTAGAAAGATGTAACTGTAGAATATGAGGGCACAACAGAGAGGTAGATTTTTGAATACAGAATAGATTTAAAAAAAAAAAACTCACAGGCTACTACTACCCAGAAATCAATACATGAGGTAAATCCAATTCGCCACAGATTCATTACTATTGGGTAGGAGGTACATAGGGAAAGGTCTGTCTCTAATGGCCTAAAATAGCAGCCATGTGGAGTGGAGGGCAGGGAATAAAGGGGAGAATAGATGAGATCTGTAAATCTAATATAATCTAAGAATAGCCTATCAGCCAAGAAAAACAATTCTTAATTTTTGTATTTAGATAGCTTATGCAATATAATCTCTATAGAGGTTTTGTTCATCTAGATATTCCTAGTCTATTCTAATGTGATTCAAGTTAGCGTATACTCTGTCCCAATTTTGCTTTTTTGACTTTGTGTGATTTCAAAATTGTCTGTCTAGATATTTTTCTATTTCTCATTCTTATTGACCTTTATATTATCCCATTCATAATTAATGCATTATACCACGGCTTGAGGGACTTTTTAAGCTGCCTGAAGCTTTGAAATGTCAAATGAAGCTGTCATAAAAATTTTAAACAGAACATTTTTTCCTAAATAAATACAATTTTCATAATAATTCTCAAGAATGAAATAACTGAGTTAAAAGCTAATTATTTTTATAAATTTTATTTCATCCTCTTGGGCTGCTCTCTAAAAAGATACTACAAATTTATATTTCTCACAGAAATGTATGAGTATGTATTTCAAACTTTTCTCACACTCCTGTGCTGCCCCTCTATCATGTACTAGTTTTCAAAGTTTTTGAGTTTTGTTTTTGGCAAATGTGACTGGTATTTTAAAACTTTTAAAATGTGCAATGGTTATTGCATCTTGGTTATTAATGAAGGTGACCACTTTTCAAGTGAATATTGACAATGAATTTCCTCTTCTGGAATTATCCATTTATTTCCAACCATTTATCCATTGTAAACATATGTAAATATTAATACGTCCTTACATATCATAAATGTCAAGTTTTTATGTCATACCGCATATTTTCTCAAGCTGTTTCTTTTTTACTTTTAGTTATATTGTTTCAAGTTGTATAGAATTTTTTTAATGCCCCAAGGGGGAGTCCCTACTTTTTCTACTAAACAGAAGAAACTGTCTTCTGTTCACATTAAATAAATTATTCCTTTTTTTAAAAAAAAAAGTTTAAATCTACCATTCAGGTAGAACTCATTGTAGCCTAAGAAATAAGTTGTAGGTATTAATCTATTTCCCACAAAATCGCATTTTGTATAAAATCAATGCAAATACTCAATTTTAAAAATATATTTGGTTTTATGTTCCCATATCCAGTCTTGATCTATGACCTCAAGAAAGCTACTAGGAATAATGGTTGCCTAGAACAAAAAGCTTCCCCCTGTATGGTAAGGTTTCAAGTCAGAGAACCTGCTAGATTTCAATTCTGGCTCTGCTTACTGACTCTGAATTAGACAAGATATTTAACCTCTCTAAGCCTCATTTGCAAAGTGAGGGAGTGCTATTAAATGATTCCTAAGGGGAGCTCTAAATCCGTGATGATCTCATGAACAGTGGATATCCATTAATACAGAGGTCTTTTGCCTTAATTTATCAAGTAATATTATTCATTCCAGTTATTTGTTCTATTGCTTTTATTGCCTAGCATAAAATGAGTACTGATAAATACTGTTGTTAATAGCTACAATTTCCATTCTAAATACTTATATAAAAGAACCATCTTCAGAAATATAACTAAAAACATCTGAATTCAAAAAAAGACACAACTTTAGGCACTGTCAGATTATGAAGTTTATATCAACTGGTGAATAAATATTACAAACTGCACAAAAACCTAAAAGTCAATATAAAATGGCAGACACCCATCTGGGATGTACAATAACTGAATGGATAGGTAATTCAAAGAAGAGTTTATAGGATTATACTTGAAATTACGCAACAGAAACTGCACAGAGATCTAACAAAATGAACAAAATATTCATAAGAAATGTAATTGTTTAGATATGAAGTAAATAATGTCGTGTGGAATGAAACTAAACTCAGAAATAAACTACCTTTACCAACACTGATGTTAACTCAATCATCTCCTACATTTTTACAATTTATCTCATTGTGCTCATTTGCCAGTCATTATAACAATCATGTGGCATCACAAAACACTAACACACCTTACTCAGAATATTTAAATCATCACAATAAATATTAAGGAAAGGAACATTCTTTAGCAGAAAAGATGTGTTTGTTGTGCCACTGAAAGTATGAGACAAGACTGTCATCAATAAGGACTAAAATACTCATCATGAGAAAAGTTAGAATCTTACCATTTTTCTACTTAGCAGATATTTCATGAAAGAGTAAAAAAGAAGAAATGCAATCTGAACAATTGGATTCAAGTCAGGAGATTCAGTCCCGGCCGCAACTGCACCAATAAAACGACTGAACTCTTTAATAAGGAAAAACTGGACATTATATAAAAGCAATGGGTCCAAAGATAAATATGATCAATATTGGATAGGAGGACAGGAACACAAATGAATGGCTGGTGGAGTTGTGACCAGGCAGAACAGTTCTGGAGGGCAGTCTGAAACTGTTCTAACAAGAAAGAAGGAAGAAAACTACCACCTGCTCTTTTACCCAGCAATATGACGACCAGGGACACGCATCCCAACATATCAGTGACATACTTTTTCTTACCGGTATCTAACTATAGATAAAAAAAACTGTTTTTTGACCACATGGGGTACAATTATAAAGAATAACACTGAAAGACTCCCAAATCCTGATCAATGCAATAAGCAATCACGACTTCAAGCCTCTGATCTTTTGACAAGGAGATGGAAAACTACATACAGGTAAGGACCAGGGTATTCATTTTCATACGCAGATACTGTATTAAGTTATGAGACACTGCATTGATTTATGTTGCCTGACAGTATTTATTTGTTATAAGAGAAGGATCTATTGTAGGGCTAGGGTAAGGCAATTGTAAGTTACAGTGATGTAAAAAAAAATATCAAATAGAACTTTTTAAAAAGAAAAAGAAAACAAACAAAATATTGAAACAACATCTTTGGAAGAAAGGCTCAATAAACTCAGAGTATTGCAACTGTCTTTTCAATGACTGGGTAAAAAAAGTGAAAGAATAGATTCATCTCTTTAATAATTCATGTACATGCCATGGCTTAATGTATCATACAAGCAATACTCTAAAAGAATACCCACATACTAACAGTACAACCTCAAATAAAACCACTGCTTCCACTGAACACAATGTTTAACTCAAAAGGGTCAAATATAAACAATATGAGTGTGAGACTTACTGAAATGTCAACTAAGTGTTACTGGGACCTGAAGCCAAGAAGATCTGATTTCAGATCTGGTTTCAGACACTGACTAGCTGAGTGACTCTAGGCAAATTATTTAACCTGTCTGACTCAACTTCCTCAACTGTAAAACAAAAGCTCTTACTTCACAGGGTTGTTGAGAGGATCAAATGATTTAGTATTTGTAAAGCACTTACCACAGCACTGGCACGTAGTAGGCACTATATAAGTGCTTATCACTTTTTGGTAGAAAAGGAGGCAAGGGTAATAAAAACTACAGTCTGAAAATATTAACTTAATTGGTGACCTCAAAACTATCCAACAACCAATCATTACTAGACAATTTGGTATTTTATACATAAAATCAGAAGAAAAAAGTTGCAGATAAACAAAAGAACAACTCATTGGTTCACTTAAGAAAGGGAAAAAAAAAGGAGTTGGTTTCACTGTACTCAAAGGGAACAAGAGATAACATTTCATGAAATATTAAGCAATCTGACTTTGTGGTGCTTATAACTGCTACAAAGGAAGTAAAATTTACCTCTACAACTGATATGGGAATATAAAAGAAATTCTGTGAAATACTTGACAAGATGCTACAAACCAATCAAATGTATGCACTGGTACTTATAGTAAGTTCAATCAAAAGGTGGATAATGAAAAGGAAGACAAAAAAAATATGTTGGAAAATAAGTTTTAGGAGTAAGGAATAAAAGATGCCAAAACTTCAAAATCCCCACATTCCAGATTATGAATATTTTTCTCCAACAAGAGTGCTGGAAGGCAATGAATCTGCTCCAGTTGTCATTTTATTGATTGCCGTAAACCCAAGGAAGGATGTTTGTAGGACTTAATCAGATCCAATCACTGATCCATCCTAACCATCTTTGCTTAGAAAAAGCAAGTGGGAAGAAAATACACATTGTTCATGTTATGACATGTAACGGTATGATCAGCCCATCAAATCAGCACATTAGTATATATAAGAAACTGGAACTACCAATGGGTAACGAACTTGCTGTAGAAATGAATAGGGAGAGAGCAAGAAAGGTCATATTTAAGAAACTGCAAGGCGCATTCAATATTTCCATACTTTACCCAGCTGTTCACATAGGAAAAGGTTGCACATTATAATGGTATGCAATATATGAAATAATAAAAGACAGAGGATGGCTGCTGGTATTTTATATAGACAATTTATAAATTAATTATGGAAGGGCATGGGTAAGAATTGTACATGATGAGTTATTGGTGATTTGGGATAGAAACCATTTTTAAATGGAGATTTAAAATCAAAGATATTCTGAAGTATAAAACTATGTATTTTTTAACCAAGGTTAATTTCTAACTGGTAGAATTTTGTATGGTACACATTTTTTCATCAAGCGAAAAACTGAGGTATCTAAATGCAATTAGTTCAAATAATTCTTTGTCAAAATGTGAATAATTCTTCTCCAAACCTACATCAAAGGTGTTCATTTTTCATAAATAATTTTTCCAATAACCTACTTATATTTCAACTTAGAACAGTGCTAAATTTCTATATTTGCAGTGTGGCTTTGGGATTTCCTTGTTGAATATCACAACAAAGGTTATCTAATGATCATGTTATTAGTAAGTTGACTTCTTGCCTTGACATTAAGCAACAATTCTAGACATCATAATTTAACTACAACTCAAATATACTTATATAATACATTTCAAAAATTATGTAAATTTTCATTTACCTTAAACATCACTGTGGTCACATAGCATTCTATACCAACTGAATTTGCAACTACGAAATCCTTCCAAATAATTTTTTTTAAAACTTCACTACCAAAAGACTAATTCAAAGTGCCATCTTAGTAAGAAGAACTAAGCGGTTTATTATTCATAAGTCATTAAACTCCACAGCCAGCAAAAATTCTATAAGCTAAAACCTATATATAAGGTTTAGATTTGCTATAAGAAGCTACAGCTATCTCAGCATTCTAAGGTTCAGTTTCACTATGATGGGATAAGAAAGATATGTGACCAAGGTGATATGAAACCTAAGTGAGACCTAAGACCTTTGAATCTTTTGTCCTATTCTATTGCTTCT
Source organism: Potorous gilbertii (assembly GCA_028658325.1). NCBI lineage: Eukaryota > Metazoa > Chordata > Mammalia > Diprotodontia > Potoroidae > Potorous > Potorous gilbertii. Next base: position 128,568,675 of record CM053772.1, on the reverse strand, counting down.
GAATACAGAAGCTTCATGGATTATTCCTACCATCCTTCTTTGTACCAGCTTGAGTGTTAATGAAGGCCACTGGACAAAATGCAGGCTTGTTGGGACCACTACAGGCGTATGTCATTGAATCTCAATGAAGTCCTCAATACCATCTGTTGAATACCATCTGTAGTCCCTGGTTGACTCCCCCATGGCATTATTACAAACTTTCTTCTCAAACAATATACACCACCATCTTCACCATGACCTCCCCCGTCCCCAACTCAATAAGGACTCTGTTTCACATCTGATAAAAAAATAATGAAGTCATTCATTGTAGATTCCCTTTATCACAGTTTCGCATTTCAAATCATCTCAGCATCATCCATTTTCTTTTCTTTAGTTTCACAAATAAGGTGGTCCTTTTTGACAATGCTAATCTTTCTGTTTTCCTGAATCCATTCCTTCCCGTTTCTCCAGGAACCTGCCCATTCTGTCATGTTATCTCTTCCTCTAATGCCTAACGTCTCATCCCCTGCAGGATTAAAGTATGTCAAAATTTTCATCTTTAAAAGAGCTGTGCTTGACTTTAATATCCCTTCCAACTATTATACTATGCATGTTTTCTGTTTTACTATCAAACTCCACATAGCCTGCACCTCCTCACCCCCCATTTCTCAACCCCAGGTTTACATATCCTTTATTTTTCTCTCTAAAATCACCATTTTTTTGTGTGCTAAATTCAATGACCTTTTCTCAGTACTCATCCTTCTTGATCTACCATTTCCTTTCATATACTCTCAGGATTTTCATGACACTCCTTCATCTATCACAATCCTTCTGGGGGCATCGTACATGCCCTCTCCCCATTTTTGAGTTTTGTTCTGGTGCCTCTACTCTTCACACTACTGCTAATTAAAAATTTCATCAAATTATTTAACCCCATTTCACCCTATTATTTAACTATTATTTCTACAGAGATTTTACTCGACTCATCTATTATCTGAGTTATGCTACTAAATCTCCCATTGCCTGCTTGACATCTCTACCTTTATTCCACAGGCATCTCAAACTAAAACAATCCTTGTCCCAAGTTCTATACTTCTATCAAAAAGCACCACAATTCTTCTAATCATGCAAGTTTCCTAACCTGGGAGTAACTTTGATTAATCAGCTGCCAAGTCTTATCAATTCTTCCTCCTCAGTATCCCTCTCTTTTTCCTCTCCGCTCAAACCAATCACCGTAGTCCAGGCTCTCATCACCTTCCTGAATCTAATCTCTCCTTTATCTAATCCATCGTCCACAGCTACCGCATTAATATTCCTAAATACAAGTCTAACTACGCTACTTCTTTGCTCAAGAAGCTCTTATGGCTCCCCACTGTACGTTAACATAAGCCTTTGCATTCAGGTTTCTGATAATGTGTCTCAAGATCATTACACATGCACGCGAGTCTCTTCCTGCAGTTTCCTATGTATGACATTCCTCTCACGCCTCCACGTCTTTGTTGCACAAGATCCTTCATGCTTGGAATGTCCTCTACCTTTCTGAAACCCTAACTACTTTCAAGGCTCAACAAGTGCTACTTCCTTCAAGAGATTTCGGTAGTTACCAGAATCATTTCCTCTAACCCCCATGTTTCTTCTTTAAAAAACAGAAAAACAAAACTAGACCAGTGAATTAATTCACTAATGTAGGCAAAGTTCCTTTCCTAATGAATACTGGCACATTCTCTGCAATTGATATTATAGTCTTGATTCCTTGGGACATCGGTAGGTAAAATAATTTGTCCGGGTTAACCCAGTCGATACCTAAAGGCAGTGGGATTTAAAGTCAGATCTTCCCATCCTAAGGTCAGCTCTTTATTTACACTATCTTTCTGTGTGTTTATTTTAAATAGATTTTCTATTTACTTATACCGTCCACATTATACCCTCCCAGTAGAATGTAAGCTCTGTGAGCACAGGACCTGTTATGTTTAAGTCCCTAGTACCTGGTACCTTTTTTGGAATAGGTATGGGGGAACTAGACCTGTCATTTCAATAGTACAGGGAATCCCACTGAGGAATCCCACTGTGTCAATGAAGACCAGCAACAGCTCTACAATTTAAGAGTCTTAGGGAGTTGTACTAAAGCAGCACTAAAGTGTACTAAAGTGGCTAGAGAGCCAGCCTAGGAATCAGCTATGGTCCTACCTCTGGCATATGCTGGTAATGTGACATTGGGCAAGTCACTAAACATTCCAGTGGCCCAAGTAAGATGCCAACAGCTTGGATTGAGCATTAGATTTGGATTGAAGAAGACCTGACTTCATAATCTATCTAGACTCTTATATTATTCTATCTTAGACTCTTATAACTTAGGTCACTCTGGGTCAGTCTCTTGCTTTACAAACCTTAAAATGCTTAAATAGAACTTTAAGCAATGGAATCAAACTCAATCACAAACAATGGACAGAGGAGGAGACAGTGACCTTGTTGTTCAGTTATTTCAGTCATGTCCAGCTCTTCACAACCACATTTAGGGTTTTCTTGACAAAGATACTGGACTGGTTTGCCATATCCTTTTCCAACTCATTTACAGATGAGGAACTAAGTAAACAGGGTGAAAGGACTTGCTCAGGGTCACACAGCTAGTAAGTATCTGAGGCTGCATTTGAACTCAGGAAGATGAGTCTTTCTGACTCCAGCCCTAGCACTCTATTCACTGTGCCACTTAACTGCCCCAGAGAATTAAAAAAGCACAAATTAACATAATCTATATTGCACTGTATTTTTATTTATTTTGTTAAACATTTCCCAATTACATAGTAATCTAAATCAAACTGAAAATTTTAAGAACAGTGAGTTTGACACCTCTGATTTAAGTCTAAATAATGCTTTGCATATATCATCTCACTATCTTAGAATCCTATGTAAATTATATTTACAAGATTCTGCTCGAGCACCAGTTTTGTGAAGCCTTCCCTGATCCCCCAATATTGAAAGTCCTTCCTTCCTCTCTAACCAGCATGCACCTGTTTTTCATTTATTCTGTACTGTCTCATATTTTGTCTTTGTGTCTCCATCCCCTAGCACAGCACCTGGCACATAGTAGGTACTTTATAAATGTTTGTTGACTGATTGAAGCTAGGTATTACAGGTATTACTACTTCCATTTTATAAATGAGGAAACTGAGACTTGGATAAATGAAATGACTTGTGCGTAAGTTATACAATATGTAGCTAGTAAATATCAGAAACAAGATTCAAAATCTGGTTCTTAATCTCCAAAATCAAGCACTGTAGCCAGGCTATTTTTCAGGCACTTAATCTGACTTCACTGTCAATGACAAACACATACTTTCTGGAAATGAATTAGTGCATGAACTATATGAAGATTTACTTGGGCAAATTCAGAATAACGTGGTTGTTTTTTAGTTCATAGAAACACAATGAAAGGACAGAGATATATATTACTTTATATCCTCAATGATTTGCATCTTACAGAATTCATTCCCAAAATTTTGAAGAATCGGTAGAATTTTTGGAAAAGAATGTAGGCTATGCAAGCTTACTTAGAACAAATATTGATGGAAAGCACTTGACACGTGTTCATTTGACCCTTATAACACCCATGGGAAGCATCGTTATTACCCTCATGTTACAGATGAGAAAACTGAGGGGGAGTTTCAGCGGATCCTAGGCTCACATGAGCTGCGTGGCCAGGCCAAGCCACTTAAGCACCGGAGTCAGGACCTGAACTCCAACACTCTAGACACCACTCCAGTTAGCTACCTAACAGTTCTGGAATTTTAAGGTTGTAAAGTAAATAATAAAGACAATTCTTATTAACTCAATTGCCTTATCCAAATTTATTCAGTAATAAAGCTGTGGATGTCCAAAAAGAAAAGAAAAAACTCAGGAATGTTGGTGCTTTTCCTCCCTGTAAATCCATCTGAAACACTCTGATCAAAGTCTAGATACCATACTCAAAATATAAGCTCAAGTATGTTTTGTAAACTGAAGTTAAGCAACATTTTTTTGATTGAGATTATTTGCTTTTCAAAAACAGAAGTTCTTAACTTTTGTAGTTTTGCTTTCTTATCAGAAAATAAATGCTAATACATTGTGTAAATTATTTTTACAACATACAACTTTTATGAACATTTTAAAAAATGTGATCTGTATAAAAGGACTGACACTTTATTGTTTACTTTCCAAAGCTTGACTTAGTTAAAGTTACAGTTAGGCCTATACTAGAAAAATCTATAGCCATAAAAGAGTATGCATTTAACTTGCTCTAAGAATTCTCTAGTTGTGTGATCCTGGACAAGTTACTTAATGCCCACTGCCTTGGATTCCCCCCCAAAAGAAAACCCAAAAGATTGAATTCTCTTATTTAATAAAACAAGCAATTCAAATAAAAAAGCATTAAACTGATTAGCAATGCAATACTCAAATTTAATGGGTCAGTAATTTTCTGGGGAATAGTCTGTTGCACCAAAAAAAAAAGGCAAGGATTCTGACTATAGAATGAAATTTTAAATTTCAGCTAAATGTTATTTTGTACCTTGTTGAAGTTTGGCTCCTCCATTATAGAATTTTTGGTGGTTTCACTGTGGTCCTCTAATGACTTTGTCAAAAAAAAAATAACCACATGATAGAGTAAAGATAAGATGTAACATGCAAGATTACTGGGAATATTTTTAAAATCTAAGTTTATTTTACCAAAACAGAAAAATTAGTACCTATTGCAACTACGCACTGCTAAAAATATTCATAAATACTCAGTATCATTAAAAAAATCCTTCAACCTGAAGAATCTCTCATTAAAAACATCTTAAATTATTGCATTCATTTAATTGAGTCTGATGTTAATAACATATTAAAGAAAAGATTCTTAACCTGGGGTCTGTGAATTTGTTTTCTTAATATTTTGATTAGTATATTCCAACATAATTGGTTTTCTTTACAATCCTATTTTATGTATTTAGAACTATTATTTTGAGAAGGAATATAGAAGCATCTGCTGACTGCCAAAAGGAATACAGAAACCAAAAGGATCCAGGACACAAGGTTAAGAACCTCTGCAGGTTTAGGAGAAACTAAATCCAGTCATATCCAAATTAATTCAGTCATATAGTTATGGATGTCCAAAAATAGTTAAATTTAATAAATAATAATTATTTAATAACAATAATAAATTTAATAAATAAAGTTAAAATTAACAGACAATCCTGAAGAACAGGATAAATTAAGAGGCATCAGTTTTAAAGTCATATCATCTGGACAAGTTATTAGTTTGCTTATATACTGTTAGATTCTATTTCCAGAAATATTCCTTCATGTGTAATCTAATTTGGAGTATTTACATATATAATAAACTCTCATGAAGAAAGTTTTGACTAGTCAAGGACTTCTCCCTGGTGTTTCTCTGGCCTTCTACTGTCTGTGGTTGATTTGGAGGTATATTCTAATTATGTAAATGATGATGATAGGTTTTTATTGAGATTCTCTTCCTAATGTTTTTGGAAGAAAAAGAAATTACTGAAAAGGAAGAGAGCTTTGAAGATAAAAGAATCTGAAGTGATTTACATGGAACTCAAATACTTTCAAATTTACCTTTACATACCAAATTCACAATCTATACCCCATTCCTTCGCTGGGAAGGGAATCTTATACTTTTAGGTATAAAAAGAAGATGGATTAAGAGCGATTAAAATACCGGAATCATGAGAAATGAGAATGAAATAATTATCTACTCTGTTTTTCAAGCAAAGAAAATGAAGCAGCAATGAGAGTACTTCCCACAAGATACCTTAATATATTCCCAATATTTCTATATGAAAATTATTTGATTAATAAATATGAAGTCAGTCACACACATTTATATAGTTCACATAATTGTGAAATTATGATCTTTTCCATGGAAAAGTGTGGTAAAACATAAAAAGAATTTAAGCACATATAAAATCATTCATTTTACCCGTTTGCTACTTTGATTCATTTTGGTTCAATAGCTTTCTGAGTTTGCTTTCATCTATCTTTCACAGATTGCTTAAGAAAATGTTGAATTTAATTGTTGGTGTTCAGTAATTTCCATTTCTATTTCCAAAAGCACTGCATCCTTCCAGTTCTCAAGTACACTATTTCAGAACAATAAACTGACACAAAGGAAAAGGCAGGTTACCAATAACAATTATACTTATGAGACCTTCAGGATCAACAGTGGCTCACACAGAATCATCAATATAGAAGAGAAGAAACAAGAGATACAAGTAAGTCAAAAAGATAAAAGAATTTGTTAATTAGGAAGACAAAGACACAATTTAGAGTTTTATGCCAAAAAATCAAAAAAATATTAGAATTGCTGAAACACTTGAAAACCTCATCAAGTCATGTTTTTAAAAATTCAAGCTTCTTTATAGGTCAATATATTTCCTAATTTATCTTGGAGAGCTATATAGTGAGGCACGCCTTCTACAAAAACAAAACGATCTCTAGACATACCTCCCAAATTGTAAATTGAAAAAGGTTTCAAAAATTGGGATTATCTCTTGTCTTTCCCCTCACTTCTTTAAATATTCTTTAAATATTTACATTAGAATCTAATTTTCCACCAATAATTTGTTTAAAATGAAATGCTAAAACAAATCTTGAAGCTCTTTAACTCAAAACAACTTTCATTAAAACCAATAAATTTTGAATTCTACCTCATTTCGGCACCTCTTCTTAGTAAATATATTTCTAATAAAAGTTTCTTGAATTTCTTCCTGTTTCACCAAATACTGCCAAAGTCTCTTCACAGACAGTGCCAGATGATGTTTGGATCTATAGACAGGCAGATATAGTTAAACAAAAAGTGATTATTAATTTGTTAGCATATGTTACACTGTCTTAAGCACTACTTAAGCAAATCATTCTCTAACTTTCAATGAAAGTAAAAAGAAGTATTCGTCTCAGAGTCTGATGAAACCTAGCTAAGGATTAAGTAAGGACAGCATAATATCTACCAAGGTTGCTGAGATATAAAATGAACTACAAAGGAGTAATAACAAAAAAGGACATTTGCACCAACCCTCAGAACAAGCACATGAACCTTCTGTGTCAGGTACACAAAAAAAGCACAAGTGATTACGTAATGATTACCATCTGCCGAATTCATACAAAATAAATCGTATAAATAAAATATCACAAAATTGAAGAATTGTAAAAATATTAACTTAAAATTAAATAATCATGTGTTTAAATTGACCACATTTTTAACAAGTTTTCGAGTAGCCTATGATGGTCTTTCATGGTTCATGCTAGATAAATTTATAAACTTATAAATCTGTAAACCTCCATTCTTCCCTGTATCAATTACAAAAGTCAACTAATATACCACAATTAACATACAGTTAGTCAACAGACATATATCGAGTACTTACTGCAAGTTAGACATTGTGGTAAGTCCTAAGTATACAAAAATTATAAAGAAAAAAGGCAAAAACTTGCCCCTCCCTCAAAAAGCTTACATGAGAAAATAGACAAATCACTAGGTACAGATATATAAAGCAAATGGAAGAGAATTTCAGAGGAATACATTAGCATAAATTTTCTTCTAAATGTTAACTGAATATTTTCCAATGAATATACAGATGCTACTGGGGGCAGGGAATGAAGGGAGAGGAGAATATTATTGAGACAAACAAACTGATCAGCTTTAAAGGAAATGCATTATCATCCTCCCAAAGAGAAAACTCAAAAGACTGATAGTCAACATTTAAAAGCATGAAATATATTCTGGAATTATTTAAGCTATATTACATTTAAGTTATTAAAGAATAAAAATATGCATCCATATCATGGATATATCAATGTCAAGGGACAATAACCATATCAGTTATGGCTGTTCAGTTGTTTTCAGGCATATCTGGCTCTTTGTGACCCCATTTTGGGCTTGGCAAAGTTGTTGGAGTGGTTTGCCATTTACTTCTCCAGTTTATTTTACAGATAAAGGACACTGAGACAAACAGGGTTAAATTACTTTCCCTAGGTCTCACAGATGGTGCCTGCGCTAGATTTGAACTCAGGTCTTCCTTACTCTAAGAGTAGTGCTCTATCCATATGTTATCTAGTTGTCTGAAAATATTTACTTTTAAACAAATATCTAGCAATCCCAGGAACTCAGTAGTTTTAGACCACCAAAAGGAGAAGAAAAATCACACATGGCAAACATAAGGAAAACCTTTCTTCTCAATGAATGAGTAATTCACAGTTATTTTTTTCAAAAAGCATTGCTGTATAGATATACACAGTACCTTACCATAGTAGCCTCATATGCACAGAGAACTTCAAACATTTTAGGAATGACAATGATCAACCACAAAATTCTTATAGATAGCAAGATAATATTTATAAAAATACATACTTGAAAGGGGTGTTCGTAGGTTCAAGCAAAGCTTTGTGACGCAGAATTGCAGGACCTGCTGACAAACTCTCCTCAGAGGTATGAACTGAAATATAATTTTGAGGTGGCCCACCATGTATTTCAAGTCTTCGGAGGAGGACTTGCTCCCAGCATTGAAGAGCTTTTAGAACTGCATGACACAGTGGGGAGCTAACTGGAAGCTCTAAAAAGAAAACAAAGTAGCTCAGGTTACTCTTCATTTCTAAAAATGATTCTGACAATATTAATACATGTTCCTTTCTTGGAAGAATCCAAAGCGTTTTAAAATATGCACATCTTTGATATTTATAGTATCCAAAACCAAGAAGTAAATGTCTCATAAAACTACAAAAAGATAATCTAGGATCACATCATGGTCAACCAATAGTAAAGGAATCAAATAAAATCAAATTATGACTTATCAGAAAATTATAATGAGAATGGACTAAGGAAAAAAATTGTTATGTAAGAATTGTTGGTTTGCAAAATAGGATGAAGATCCCAGCCTTTTGGATTGTCACATAAACAGCTTTCCCAGGTAGTTGGCAATTCAAGATATTTTGCTACTGGCTCCAAGACAAATTTTTCTAAAACAGCAGCAAATTTCCAAGCAATGAAGGCAACATGTCCCTGATAACCTTACTTCTTCTGTCTTCTTGTGGTTTCTTCATGCCACACTTTCCTGATTTTCCTGCTACCACTCTAATTCCTTAACTTACTTAATACTTGTGGTTCCAAGGTTTTGACTTTGGACCTATTTATACCTTCCACTCTCAGTTTCAACTCCCAACTCTATACAAATAATTAAATCTTTATCACCAGACATACCTTCATCTTTAGCTTGCCATTTATATTTTCCAGTGCCATGTCCACCTCAATTTGGACATCCTTCTGACAATTCATAAAGTTTATTCTAAGATTTAACTCTCTTATTTTCCCAAAATGTATTCTTCCTTCTACCTTTTTTAAAACAAATTCTCTAGTCAAAAATGATCTTTCCTTCCTTGCATTTTGAGAAACATTGTATTTGTGCTTATGTACTTATCATGAACTGCCTAAGTTGTTTCTCTCTCCTATACTGTAAACTCCAGATTCTATATCAAAATTATTTCTCATCTCTCCTAGTACTTTGTAGAGTGTCTTGTATATAGCAAGAATGCAATGTTTCTGTAAAACGGATTCACAAGTCATTAAACAGGTCTCAATGTAGTTATTAATACAAATGAATACAAACGTAAAATTTTTGAAATATTTACCAAATAGTTAAAAAGTTTGCTAAGACCAATTTTAAAAAACTATTAATTATTCTGTCCAGCAGAAAGACTCTAATCAAATCAATTCAAAATAAAAATAAATATTAAAGTATTTATTACCTGAAAGATCATGACCAGCCAATGGATAGAATGTCTTCAAATTATGCAGCACCAACTGCACCATAGCCAATCGCATCAATGACCAACTAGAAATAATATCAGTGAATTATTTATAAATTTATTTGTAATTTTAGAACCATTGCTAAGATTTTCTCTTTAGTTAAAACAGTATCTGCCACTTGCTCCTTCTACATTATCATCTTAATTTTAATTTGTTCTCATCTACCTTGTTTTTAATCGTTCCTATGGAGGTTGAATTCCTAAAGCTGTAAAAAGAATTTGTTTTAAATTAGGTTTGAGGAAAATAAATTTATTAGAAATATATTAACTTGGAGAGGACGAGAGAGGCAACATTGCACAGTGGGCAGAGCCATTCTTGGGATCAAGAATACCTAGGTTTGAATACTGTCTCAAACATAGAAGCTGAGTGACCTTGAGCAAGTCATTTAATTTCTAAGTAGCTTTGACAACTCTCTAAGACTATATAAATTGCAGAATAATCAATGATGTGCATTTTTAGAGGGAGTTTCCTCACCATGAGTTGCCTAAATCAGTGAAATCAGTTACCGGACCAAAAAAAAAAATTCCAAGGGAGACAAAATTACAATAATAAAAAATGATATGGGAACTACATGGTTCTCTCATGAAATGTTTATATTTAAAAGGAGAAAGGGAAATAATACGAAGTAATTAGAGGTTAAGGTTCAAGGTCATAATATTAATAAAATATCATTCATTACTATAGTGCTGATTTAGAAAAATTAAATATTTGGAGATAAAATATTGTTTAAAACACCTAGCAATCAGTTATATTTGAACATAGTAATAGCAAATAGTGTGGATATAAATAAAAGAAACAGAATATTAAGGTTTATATACTGGCAGGAATTTGTTTATTTAACCATAAATCAGGAAGAGAATAAGGCATTCTTTATTCAACCCATAAAATTGCAGAGTTCATCTAGATATCTTATATCAAAATAATTCAGCAGTACATGGATCATGAAATGAATTTTTTTGACTGCACACAAAAATCTTCTACTGTAGGAAAAAAAAGCTTAGGTTCACAGATCTAGGGTTGAAAGGGATTTCAGAGATCATTAAATCCAACCTTATGATTTTACAAATGTCATTTTGGATTATTCCTTGAAAATAATATATTGTTCCTTTCAAAATATTAGACATTATCAGGAAGGGTCCTGTGGCTCCCCCTCTGTATGTTGTAAGGGTCAGCTCCCATTAAAAGATTTTATAAAAAATTTATATATTATAGATATATGTATATATCTATAATATATATATAAAATCTTTTAATGTAATCATAATGTATGTATGTATAGAAAGTTTTCTTATTTTCTTTCGTTGGTTACCCTGACACTATGTTGTTCTGGTTCTAGGTCTCACTGAATCCACATTCCCAGTCATTTTTTAATAATCACTAAAAATAGTTCTATGCAGTTCAAATAAACCACAGCAATTCTAATTACTGTCAAATATAAACTTAAGGTTTTTCATCTAGATCTAATCTTTTCAATCCTGTTATTTGCAGTGTTTTAATTTCTACTGCTTTTTAAGATTTTTTAATAAAACAACTTTTAAAATGTAAAATTTTGGTAGTAGGTATACTCACTGTACAATTTTTATAACATAAAAATGCTTTTTTTCCCTTATTATATATTGCTGACTAAATCAAAATGTCCATTTTAACATTGAATGCAACTAGTTACCCTTTACGACTTAAACAACTTCATTTCAGTTTTGTGACCTATAAATGTGAGGGGGTAGATAAATGGATGTCACAAACTCCATGACTCTACTCAAATGCAGAAGGCACTTAGAACTGGAAGGAAACTTTATCCAGTAAACCACCTCATTTTAAATATAACCACCAACAGAATCTTCCTAAGTTTAAAAGACTTAAAGATCATACTAGTGTAAGTGAGAGGGTTAGGATTTGAAACCAAGTTCCCTTACGATAAATTTAATATTCTGGCCACTGCATCACATTAACTCTTTCTTATATCATATCCATTTTTGGTCATCATGCTGTGAGTACATCTTAAAGACAGAAATTTTTCTGAGATTTTATAGAAGGTAACAAAAATCATTGAGACAAAACAGATTCCAAAAACAAAGATTAAAGAAAAGGGAAAGTGAAACTTGAACAATGTCTTGTGATCTCAAGGGCAGAGATTATTTTGTTTTTGATTTTGCCTTTGTATACCTGTGTCTTATGTATTACCCACAGTAGGCACTTAATGAATGTATATAAAAATAAATTGATTAAACCAGGATTTCTTAATCTGTTTTGTGTTATGGTGAAGCCTATGGACTCCTCAGAATAATTTTTAAATGGATTAAATACAGAGCAGTACAAAGCAAAAGTTACACTGAAATGCACTCATCCAAGTATTAAAAAAAGTATTCTCAGACTTCTTAGATACCAGGTTAAAAACCTGGAAGTTAGACTGATGAATTGTTTTCAAGGTCTATGGATGCATCTCTCTTACTGATGTGAGTACTTTTTCCAATGGTGCAGATCTGAATCCCTTCATAGACTTCCTATCCTTTGCATTTTCTGTCCATGCCCTTTCCTTGTGGGTCTAAGAACTGTGAGATTCTTAGGCATTTTGTCCTCATCTCCAACATTATGCCACTTACCACTGCAAAAGACAGCCACATAAGAATAATGGTTGCTTTTTATTTTTATTTCACGTGTTTCTGTGGCCAAAAAAAAAAATAACCCACTTTCTTTACATCATTCTATGATCTGTCATCATAGACGCTAGCCTGAGCCGGAATGGATATCAGAACTCATCTAGTCTAGTGGACTCCAACATTTTTTGATAGCATACCTATTGCTGATATAATCCCAATATACATGTCCTTATTACTATATGGATGTAAATTCATACTAATAATTATATAATTATAAAGTTTAGGTAAAATATAACCATTTAAAAAGAATGAGATAATGATGGAAAAATAGTTGATCATAGAGAAAATAAGGAGCTATTGGAATCTAGTGAGTGATCTGGTTGGGCCTGTGCTTTAGGAAAATCACTTTAGCACCTATGTAAATGATGAATTGGAGAGAGGCAAGACTTTGTGATAGTCCAATTGACAGGTGATAAGGCCTTGATCTGGGAAGGGAATGTGTGAGGGGATATAATTGTGTGAGTAGAGAAAAGGGAATAGATGTGAAGATATTGTAGAGGTAGAAATGACAAGATTTAGCAACTCTGTATGCATGGGGTGAGAGAGAAAATGAAGGATAAAGGATAAAGTCAAGTTTGAGACTGGATAATAAGGATGCAGTATTCTCAAGAAAAAGAGAAATTCAGAAGAATGAATTTGTAGGTAAAAGTAATGAATTTTGTTTTGGATACATTAAGTTTGATATGTCTACAAGACAACTAGTTTAAAATATCCAAAGACAATTGCGATGTAGGCAAGGGTGTACAAGAGTCAGCTTGTTTGGCTGTTGTTTCTAAGGTCTTAATGAAGTGTGTTATGTGTACAGAGAGGGTGGGGAGGATTGGGTGGGTAGAAGCTAAGTGTTAAACATTTACCAACACTGGATACAAGACTGTAGCAGAGGAGAAAAAATAGGCCTGAGTACATAAATCTGGAGAGAGGAAATTAAAACCACTGGGGTAATGAAGTCACCAAGTGAGAAAGTATGCAGAGAAAAAAGGCTCAAGACAGAACCTTGGGACAAACCCAAACTATGGCATGTTGATACTGAGGAATAATTAGAAATGTGGCAAGAAAATTAAGGGAAAGCAATCTGAGTACAACCAAGAGAGGAAAGAAGGATGATCAACAAGGGTAAAGGCTGCAGAAACATCAATAAAGATGAAGACTTGAGAAAACATGATCAGATGTGCCACGAAGAAATCGTTGGTAACACTGTAGAGAAGTTTCTATTGATTGAAGAGTCAAGGGAAGAGTAGTTTGAGCAGCTCGGAGCCTTCCCCTCTAAACTCAATGAACACAAGGACTCATTCATTTTTCTCTTTGCATCCAAGCACTGAGCACTCAGGACCTGATTTAATAAATCACTGTTGGTTGATTAATCTATGCTCTTATGTATGTCACTGGTGTTTTAGTTGAGCAGATATCCTCCTGATTTTCAAGATGGATAAGGAAATAAAATAAATTCTCATCTAATAAATCAATTTACAAATATATTATCTCATTGGATCAAAATTGGATCCACGTGTTTAAGAATTATAATGCTCATTTCACTAAAGTTTTTCTCTCTCTTTTCTAGCTCTTACCCTGAAACTGAAGGGCCTCAACATACAAACACCTCAACTTCATCATTCTAGTCAATTCTTACTTGCTACTGCCCTACTGCACTTGAAGTACATAGAGGAACTTGACTGTGTAAGTCTGGATCTAAACAGACATCTATTTCGCTTGAAGTGAATGGCCACACCTATAGCTTTCGCTAGAAATCAGAAGGGAGCTAATTTCTTCAGGCTACCTTGAAATGGCAGTCTAATGTCTTTACATTTTACTTGATAAGGGACACCACCTAAGGTTTCTGTGATACAAATTAGACCTATGCACTATGAAGTTTGCTCTGTGAGCTGTGTGAAGAACAGAGTGGAGAGGAGGGAAACTACCAGTAGGGGAACTAGACAAGAGTTAATGAAATCATAAAGTAGATTCAGTGATAGAAATTTATCTAAGGAATATCCTAGAAGGAGGTCAAATTTTGGAGCTGGGCCCAAGATAAAAGGCAAGTTACAAGGAACCGAGGGCCCAGACATTGAAAAGTAGAGGCAAAAATATAAACTAGCTACTTTTCCTATAATGTTGTATAAAGATTAAAAATCTTACATAAATGATCAAGTACTTGAAACTCTTTAGAAACAAAAATGTCCCAAAGAAACTTAAAATACATATTTTATACCTGTATGAATTTGAATTAGCATGCTCTTGGAGTTGAAAATTTGAAGTTAAAACATCTTCATCACCATCCTCATCCTCATCATCACCACTTTCCTGACTCTCTTCTGAATCATATTCTGCTCTACTTTGGGAAGGTGGTAAAAAAGGCTAAAATAAAATTTTATAGAATTCATAATCCAAACATGTAAACCAAAACATCCAAATATATAACCAAACAGTTGTATTTTATGTCATTTAAAAAACATTTTTTATAGGCACTTCTATTGACAGCATTCAAAGGACATTCTGACTCTGTGATGGTACAAGCAACAGAGGGAGCAGAAAGATGTCTGTGAATCCTACTAAAATGGAGACTTCAATGGTATAAGACCACTGGTGACATGAAACTAGTCAACACTTCTACGTAGTGCCTGGCACATAAAAAACTTAATAAATGCTTTTGTTCCACTATTCTTTGTGCTTTGGCATTGTAGTATACCAAGCAATTCATTTGTCTCCAAAACATGACCACGGTGGACCTGAAATGTTTCCTGGGTTCTATTTCATGTGTTTCCCTCCTTCCCTTCATTATTGTTCTATTCTCCTCTGTCATTTGTAGCTAAGTACCTCAAAAAGGCCATCTATAATAGGGCCTCCACTTTTTCTCCTCTCATTTTCATCTTAACCCCTTATAATATGGCTTCCAAACTCAATATTCCTATTGAATCTGCTCTCTCCAAAGTTACTAATGACCCCTTGGCTGCTAAATCCAAAGGCCTTTCCTCAATTCTCATTCTCCTCCACATCTCTATAGCCTCTAACAACGTTCATCACTTTCTCCTCCTGGATGCTCTTCTCTCAATATCACTCTCTCCTGGTTCTCCTCCTTCTCTGTCTCTTTTGCTGGATCCTCATCCATATCATGCTCTGTAACCCTAAATGCCCCTCAGGGTTCTGTCCTGGGTCATCTTCTTTTCTCCCTCTATACTCTTCCCTTGGTGGTCTCATCAGCTTCCATGGATTTAATTACCATTTCTACGCTGATGATTCTCAAATCCACCTATCCTGCCCCAACCTCTTTGCTTATCTCCAATCTTACATGTCCAACTGCCTTTCAGACATCTTGAACTGGATATCCAGGAGACATCTTAAACGCAACATGTCCAAAACAGCTTGTCTTTCTCCCTAAGACCTCCCGAGGGCTCCCTAAGTCCTAGGCTTGCAACCTAGGAGTCATCTCTCCTCTTCCCAATATCCAAGCTGTTGCCAAGGCCTGTCAACTTCACCTTAGCAACATCCCTTGAACACAACCCTTTTTGCCTCTGACACTGTCACCACTCTAGTACAGGTCTTTAGTGATTATTGCACACTGGTAAGTCGGTCCGCCTCAAGTCTCTCCCCACTCCAATCTATATTCTATCAAATCACTAATGTGACTTTTCTAAAACATGGTGCAATCACGTTATCCTGCTCTGTAATAACTTCAGTGGCTTACTGTTACCTCAAGAAGCAAATACAAAATGCTCTGTCTGGCATTCAAAGGCCTTGATAAGCTAGTTCCTACCTACCTTTCCAGTTTTCTTACACCTTAATCTCCAACACATACTTTTTGATCTAGAGACTGCCCTCCTGACAAACAAAATAAGCAAACAAAACACTCCTCCCAGCTCTAGGCGCTGTCTGGCTGTCCCCTATACCTGCTCTGACAACTGAGCTCTCTGGCTTCCTTTAAAGGCCAATTAAAATCATACCTGCTTCCCCACCAATTTCAATGCCTTCCCTCTGTTAATTATTTCCTAATTATCCCATATATGGCTTTTTTGTGTTTATTTGTTTGCATGGTATCTCCTCCATTACTTAGTAAGCTCCTTCAGAGTAGAGACCTGTCTTTTGCCCCCTGTTGTATCTCCAGTGGTAGCATAGTGTCTATCACATAGGAGACACTTAACGAATGTTTACTGACTGACTGGTTCTCTGATGATGATTTCATGCTAAAGCAGGTAAGTCAGAAGTATTATCTTTGATAAGTGCTCCCTGGGTGGTCTATGGCATACCATTATCCTGTCTCTTGGGGAACAGGTAGCAGCAAAAACTGTAAAGATCAAAGGAATCAGTCAATGACTCCTCTCACACTTAAGCTGAAGTATTTAACTTTTCTCCTAGGAAAATGCCCATCAAGACAGTACCTGGCACACAGTAAAAGACTCATTAAGGTATATTTCCTTTTTTCCTTCGTTCCTCCCTCCCTTCCACAACTGAAGCCTTGATCTCTGAAAATTTCATATATTTGTATTAATACTCTCTTTTCAGGTTTCAACCACTCTATCCCCTTGACATCATGTTTACCTCCTTCTCTTTGCTTTCTCCGCTTACATAACATATATGTGCTATATCCTTTTTATAAGGAAGTGTCAACTCCTCCTTTTGAAATCTCTAAAGTCATAATTTATCAAAGTATTGGTTTTTGCAAAAAGGTTTAAAGAGTTTTGGAAAGTGATCATACTACATAATAAAAACTATCTTTTAAAAAGTGTTCTGATAAAATATTTAAAGATAGAAGCATATGGAGTCTGGTTTTTAAATGAATACACAAATATTTCATGATCACATTAGGTACCTTTGCTATGAAATAATCCCAGATACTAAGCTCAGGAGGAATAAATTTTTCCTTGTAAGTAAAAGACTCCTGGTCTCCTATAGGTAAGGAAGAGTTCTGTACAAGGCACTCTTTGGGAGATATTTTTGATGGCCTAGATCGTTTCTGCTGTTTTTCACCATCTTCCACTGGAGAAGAAACTAAACAAAATTTAGGAAAAAAAGAGTATTAGTAAAGAAAAATATGATTTTCATGTTCAATAAGATTTGCAGTTTATTTCTAATTAATATGATCTAATTTTATTACCAACAAAATTAAAATGAGTACAAGAGGCAAAACTTTCATTTTTTAAGAGAACAGAAAGATAAAAATGAAAGGGGAAAAAAAGACAACTTTCATGGGAATCTCATCATCATTCTTCTAGTCTTTAGAAATAGCCAATGCAGGATTAAGATTTCGTTTTAACTAATGGTGACTAGGAAAAACCCTACCACTTTAAGGAGTCCTCCATTCTCTACCTGAGGAGCTAATGGTGTCAAGTGAATGTGGATTCAAGGTAAAAATTCACTGGGGGATTTAAGTAATTTCTTGGTCTTATGTCAAAAATTTATGTTTTTCAATAGTAAATATGGAAAACAGTAATATAAGATGAAAGCTATGCAAATTAAATTTGCATAATCAAAAATAAGAGCCATGGAAGGGAAACACAACTTGCTAGTCACTGGTGTTATCTAAACATTAAAAGGCAATCTATACTGCAAATACCAAATACTTTACATTATTCATTTTTCCATTCATTTAAATATATTTCACTTAAAAATATTTTATAATAAATTTCATCACAATCTGCTAGTTAATCATGGATGTCACAAAAAGGAGATGACCAAAAAGTGACCATGATTCCATATCACGTGTAAAATGGTTTCCTTTTTATGTCAATCAGTTTACTTACCTTTGAACAAGACGTAGATGTTTGTGCTGTAACATAATTATTCTACGTTTTATTGTTTAGAGATAATCAACCGGCAAAACAGCATGCACATGCATTTTTAAACAAAACTTAGTAACTTTTAACATGGTTATTAAAAAAGGAAATTAAAAGAAAAATATGTGAATTATTAGTATTGTGGCACTAAGTACAAAAGCTAAATACTATCATAAATTTTCTTTTAAGTAATCAGAAATGTATTTTAAAATGTTTACTTTTATGTTTTTGTCTAACTTAGGTAAGTAACTTTTGGCTTAAAACAGTCAGATAATCCAAATTACCAACATATTCTGGATATATTTAAATATAGTCTTGAACAATTTTGCCAAATTTTAATTTACTAATGCATAGTTATACTTTGGCAATGTTCTTTACTTTCTTGAAATAGTTATCCTTAAGACCTAATCAGTATATGAAATAAAGAATACCTATTTTATAAATGACTGCTTTTTAATGGATATAAACACAAACATAAGAAAAAATTCCTGACAAAATTTAACTTTTGTCAACAATAATATAGATATACATTTTTCCTCACCATTAAAATTCAATAACCAAAAAATGAAAGGACATGTTAGAAGGTAAGTTTAAGAAGATGCTTTGTTGTTTTTTTTAAGAGTAAGCAATTCCAAGTACAGCCTGTGAATCCAGCTATACAATGTTGAAGCAGAAAAAGGCCTGAATAAATGAAAATGGAATAATTTGATATGGTCTAAGGATAGTTAAAAGTTTCCAAAGTTACTACCAAAAATGATTTCTTAATACATTTTTGGTAAATAAATGTAATGCAATAAAATATTTTGGGAAGAGAACAATCGTAAAATTTCAGTGTTGAAATAGATCTTCGCAATTATCTGTTTCATCCTCCTCATTTTAATGATGAATTAGAAGAGATCCAAACTACGAAGAGAGATACACAAAAAGGCACAACTTTTCTCTTTTTCTTGAGATTGCCAAAGAAAAACATTCTATCACTTAAGTGTTACAAAAATTATTTAGGCAGAGTTCTCAAAAGACTAGGAGTGAACTGACATTTATGACATTTAACATGTCACATTAAATAAGTGACGTTTCATTTTTGCAAAAGATCATCTCCCTCCAACACTAAATATCTGTTCTGACCTGAAGAAACTAAAATGCTGTGATGGAGTTAAGTTCTAAATAGAACGGAGCACCCCAACTTCTAACTCCTTCTCAAGCCACAGCATTTTACGCTCTGCACAACTTCCCTTAAGCCACTTTAAGCTTTGACCCTAAATGCTGGTGGCAACAAGGCTATGGAAATTTGGGGCATTATTGGCCCAGTTCTTTGGTATATGCTGGGTATCTTTGGTATTTCTTGGGCAAAACATATCATTATAGGATTATTAAAAGGTTAATGTACTAGTAATGAGAAGAATGAGATTAGTATACATGTAAACAAAATTAAGGGTAGAAACTATTAGACTATATATGGATGAAAAAATGTTTACCAGAAATCTGTAATAGACTAGGAGAAAATAGAGAAAAGTTTAGGCCTTGTGCCTTAATTTCTTCAAATTCTAAGAAGACAGTACTCTTCAGAAGTAAGGATTCTCGCTGGGCATGTATTTTGCTTTCATGTTTGCTGGATCTTCCTCCAAAATCTTACTCTGATCTCTCATAGTGGAATGGAGGTGACTCTCGATTTCTGACAGGACTTAAACTGTAAAGGTTTCTGATACAAACCTAGTTGTGGATAATAAAATTGTTCTTTTGTCCAAAGAACAGACCAGTGAAGTTCAATTCAAAGAAGCTCATCAAGTCAATGGCCATAGCAACAGTTAAAGACCATTTATAAAGGGTTTTCAACAAATGCAGCACCAACACCAATTAAATTATAGATTTTGAAGTAGTAAATTATCAATAGCCAGATATTACTTAGAATTCTATAATTATAATTATATAATAATATTGGAATTTAACATCTACTGAGAATCTAAAAGAAAGTTGAATATGATACAGGTTTAGGGAACTGTGATATCTACTCAAGCTTAGGAATGTACAAACAAGTAAAGGCATTTGAAAAAATGATCTGATAATCACTTGAACTGAACAGGAACTATCTTGTCTTTAAATTTAACTTCAGGCTTATACTTAGCTTTCAAAACAACTGGAAAAGGCAAGAGACATTGGAGAATGGGAGCACAGGATATCACACATTTCTCCAAAGACAGATTCACCAATTCAACATTTATTGCTACACGTAATGCACTATTCGGCACAACAAAGACAAAAGTTCTTTGCAAAACAAAAACGTCTCGCCAAATTTCTAGAAAAAATTTGGTTCCTGTGTGTAAATAAGAAACAAATATGAATGTTCTTCCCCTCATCTGTTTGGGTGCTTATTAAATCACTCCAAGAGTTCACTATAGCTTTCCCTCTGGTTTCAACTCTGATGGACTTGCCTTTGCTAAAATTAAGTAGTCATAGACAGTATTTTCCTTTAGATCACAGAAAACTAGAAGTGAGAGAGAAGGCTATGGAAAGCATTAGACTGAATAACATTAATGACCCTTGAAAGCAACAAGAAGTTTCACAGGCTTGTGGCCTTCTCATGATGTCCTAAGGTGGCATCCTTCCTTTTGAGAGAGAACTACCCATCTCCTTAGAAATAATGGGAGTGAATAATACAAGAATATACAAATGCCATTTTCACTATTATTCCTTCCACGTTTGATCTGAGATAATTTCTTTGACTATTTTTCTACTTTTATTTCCCTTTCACTCACTTTTTAAAAATCTTCAAAAGATCTGTAAATATGTACGTATATATACATGCATACACATATATACATGCATATACATGCATACACATATATACACACATATACATACACACACACACACACACACATATACTCCCTCCACTCATTAATGTAGTATTCAACCCTTAGGAGACAGTTTTAGAAGACTCCTTCCACTAATGTAGCATTCAATTCTTAGGAGATTTGTTTCTGTCCTCCTTCTGCTTCTAAAGACAAAGCTCTCTGAAACTGGTTAGGCTGTATTTCATATGATCACAGGCTCCTAGGTTCATACAAAAGTCCTAATGATTTGGTAGGATTTGTAAGAGCATGGTCTCAGCTAACAGTCTTCAGGAACCCAGGCTCACCTCCATAAAAAAGACACTGTTGTGAATAAGATTATTGGGGCAGTATTTTCCTTTGAATGGGAATCATTCAGAACTTAAGTTTAAATATTATTTAATGATTTATGATACAGTTATATCTTCCCTAGTTTTAATTTTAGAAATAAATGAATAGGATATTTTGTATTTCTCCTTTTTTAAAAAATCAAATTCAGCTGCATTTGTAAGTTTCTCTGGGTTCATGCACCTCAACAATTCCTCCTTTGAAAGTATTACTTGAATTGTGAAAGCCAGTAGGTGTTACTGCAGAACAAAACATATTGTTATTTGCATATAATGTAGTGGCATGATAGTCACTACCCACATAGAGATCAAAGGAAAATGAAAAGGACCCACACGTACAAGAATATTTACCACAACCTTTTTTTGTAGTAGCAAAGAACTGGAGGCTGAGGGGATGCTCATCGATTGAGGAATGACTGAACCACTTGTGGGGTGTGAGTGTGTGAGAATGACTGATGTAATACTATTGTGCTGCTATAAGAAATGATGAAAGGGATGGTTTCAGAAAGAACCTGGGAAGATTTCTATGAACTGATACAAAGTGAAGCAAACAGAACTAGGTGAACATAGTACACAACAATAGCAACATTGTAATGACAATTAACTGTGAAAGACTTGGCTAATTTGATGAATACAATGATCCATGATAATTCCAAAGGACTTATGATAAAAAATGCTATCCACCTGCAGAGACAAAACTGATAAACTCAGTGTAGACTAAAACACATTTTTCTTGCTTCCCCTCCAAAATGGCTAACGTAGAATTTTTTTTGTATGACTTCATATATATAATGGGTATTGTATTTCTTGCCTTCTCAGTAGGTGAGGGAGGAAGTGAAGGAAGGGAGAGAATTTGAAAAGAATGTAAAAAGTATTTTTCAAAGAAAAAATTAATAGAGTAGCTAAGTTACCATGCTATGATAAAATTTCACAGCTGAATAAGTAATGAGTCTCAGGAGAGTGGTACGTAGTAGAATAGAAGGGGAGAATGGTATAGAATGATGGGTACCAAACCCCTTGAGTGAAGAAATTTGCATTAATACGTAAGTCAGACGTGAGGTAATGACTATTTAGTTATACATTTCTTGATCAGCAGTTCAGTGGTTTGGAAGAGATAACTGAGGAAGTTCAAAACGTCCTGTCCTCTACACAATTTGACTCTGAGACCTTAGCAAAATGGAGAAGTAACTTTTGATATGCCCATGTGATCAGGAAACAAATGTTCAGATCCTTGAAAAGAATCTCCACTGTTCCTGAACTTATTTTACCTTTAGGGTAGTTGTAAAATGTGATTTTAAAAGTTTAGAACTTTGAACATTAGATACTTCGCTATGTAAAAGATTTTTTAAAAAAATGAATTCTACAGTAAAAAAAAATCATAGATTGAAAGTATAAATCTACTGTCAACTATAATTTTTGGAAATTTAAATAATTCAAATGACCAATACAATAGGTCTAAGTATTCCATCTTCTGAAATTTGTTGTAAGGCTTCTATCAATAATAAGAAGTATTTTAATTTTTAAAATCTTCACAAACTGCTATGAAGAAAAACATCTGGATTTACAGGTCTGTATTTAGAGAGAGAAAACATTAAACATGAGGTAAGCATACTTCAAAGGACTTTGCTGACATTCCAACAGCATTCCAATAGATGATGACGTGCACATCACAAAGAGCAACAGAGTACTTGTTTTGAATTTCATTTACTGGGTAAATCAAAGCATCACAATCATAAATTTACAAATTTTTGAAGGAATCCAATAATATGAAATTCAAAGTTTTTTGTTAATATGTACAATAAAATGCTGAAATAATGAAAAGTGCTTTTGTGGTTTTGTTTTAAGTGAAAAAAGATAAATCAGATTTGAGGAAAAATTATGGATTTCTAATTGTTACTAGCAACCTTAAGCATTTTATGAGAATATTACTGCTCAAGTAATGTCCATTATCAAAAAAGAGTAGCCATTGTAGTAAAAGATACGATAAAAATTCAACTGTCATACAATCCCCCCAACACAGACCTGCACCATAGGGGAATTTAGCGAATCCGAGAACTCTCATTACCCAAAAATGGTAATGTTAAAGAAACACTGAAAAATATTTAAGGGAAATTTTAGGATTTTACATAATCAAATATTTTTTTCTAATCCACAAAAGCATCTAATAAAACAATCCAAACTTTTCTTAACAAAATTAGGTTTACATTTTATACCCTCAAAAAGCAGTTAATGGCATTTAACATATGGTAACATTAAAGAGAAATGTTCTATTTTAATTTGTAAGGTAAAAGTTTGGAAGCAAACAGAAATGGAGAATAAAAGGACTTATTGAATTGAAGATGATAATCAGTGACTTTTCCTATCCAATTATTTGAAAAGCTCATATTTAAAAGAGATAACTATAAGTTCAGTGTTTTGAAAAAAAAAATTTTTTTGTATTTTATTTGAAAATCCAAAAACATGAGGGCTACCCAATTTGGTGAGGACATGTAATGCTCTAAATAAGTCAGTTATCCAGATATCTAAAGATTAATACTTTAAAAACTAAACTTGTATAACAATATTTATAAAAGGCACTGCCATCATGGACAGGCTATAATCAGTATGTAAACCAATGTTTGTGCAATTATTTTCATTCCTCAATTTGCACATTATTGTACTATTCTACAATATAAAAAAATTACCTCAGAAGCAACTGGGATATACAAAACTCCCTTTTGACACAGAGCACTGTGCTATAAAAACTGATATGCCTTCATTATGGCATAGGTGATATCCTGAAAGAACTTCAAAGATCTCTTTGCCCTTTTATTTTTTAGGCAGCATTTCTTTCATCTTTTTTCTTGTGGCTATCTGTTGTCTACTGTCATTTCTCCCATTGGAATGGATGTGACAAATCCCACAACTAATTCTAAGCTTGACTACTACCTCTCATTCATCGATCTCTTCCTTCTCTCTAATTTTCTTCTTTTCATATTCTTTCCCCCATGCTTCTAGATTTTGGCACCAGTGGGATTGGCTTTGATAGGCATCTAATCCTCAGCCAGCTAACACATTTGTTTTTATCCATTTTGAACTGGCCCACTGTATCTACCTAAATTTGGTCAGCTTTTCTTTTAAAACTGTTTCCAGATAGCTACAAAGGACGAATGTCTGAATATTTTGTATTTAAATTCAACACGAAAATGAATTTGAGTTTAAAATCTTAACCACTGTCCTATTAAAAAGTAAACACAATCATCTCCCCTTCCTCCTTTTTGTTTGTTTTTACTGTCTCAAAGAGTATGAGTCTGAAAGAAAGAGATGATACTAGCAATGCCAAACAGATCTATGCTATGGAAAGGCACTAAAAGAAAATAGGAATATTCTTTCACTCCAAACATCTCTAGAAATATACCTCCATAAAATACTGCACAGTCTTGGACTTCCCATCCTCAGAAAGCCAATAATCCTCAAAGTACTGTTGAAGAATCATACTCTCAGATTAGGAAGGAACCACAGAACACATACTTGACAAGTATCAATCCTTTGTACTTCAAGTCTGACATGGTTCTCCAACCTCAGTTGGACTCAGCAGACTTTCTGTGGGAGGAAAACCACACTAATTTTAAATAACGCCTTGACTGGAAGTTTTTCCTATAATTAAGCCTAAATTTGCCTCTTGTTGCTTCAAGATCTGTTTCCTGGAGTTAAAAAAGATGCTTTTCAAATGCATGAACATTGTTATAATATCCCGCTATACCACACCTCAAGCTTTCTGCTATACCACACCTCAAGCTTTCTCTTCTTTAGGCTATATACCCTTCGTTCCTTCAATGGGTCAAAACAAGCATGAACTCAAGGCCCTTTACCATCCTCCAACTGGCCTCTCTAGTTTATCAGTATCTTGCTTAGAACCAGTCACTCAATTCCAGATATGATCTGACCAAGAAAGAGTTCCAGGAGGACACTCACACTTCCTGTCCTGGATGTAATGAATTAGCTTTCACAGTAGTCACCTACACAGCTAGTTCACATTGGTCTTATAACCCCCAGGCCGTTTTCAGACTGAGACTTACATCGTGAGCTTATGAAGTTCAGTTTTTAAACTTACATGTACAATACAGAAACATCACTCCTTCTATGACTATCTCCCATGGCACACCACTATGAAGACTACCTGTGGAATGCCCCTTGCTCAACTCCTTAGGAAGTGAGTTGTTCATCTCCTTCCTTTCACCCATGTTGGCACTTTGATGGGCACAAATGACATTCTTTCCTTTACTCCTTGAGTTCTCCAGTTTAGTACTATTTTCACTATATTTTTCTAATATTCCACTGATTAAACTATCTCTATATATTTGCACAAGATGTTCCATGTGCTTAGAATTCACTATCTTCCACTTTGCACTTAGAATATAAAAGCTCTTCAAAGCTAAGCTCAGATGTCACTTACTACGAAAAGCCTTTTCTGAAGCTCAGAGCCGCTAGAGTCT
Organism: Potorous gilbertii; assembly: GCA_028658325.1. Classification (NCBI taxonomy): domain Eukaryota; kingdom Metazoa; phylum Chordata; class Mammalia; order Diprotodontia; family Potoroidae; genus Potorous; species Potorous gilbertii. Next base: position 128,542,786 of record CM053772.1, on the reverse strand, counting down.
CCCTCTCATTCCTCCAAGCAAAAATCTCCTTTTATTTTATTTTTTGTATGTATTTTATATTTATTTATATGTGTTGGATCCTTGAGGGCCAAGACTTTTGTATTTTGTGTTCCTAGTACTTACAAAGAGCCTGGCATATAGCAGGTGTTTAACAAACGTTTGCTGTTTACAGTATCGTTTAAAAAAAAAAACCTCCCCCCCAAAAAAAACCATAAATACTGATCAACACAATAATGAACAAAAATTCCAGAGGGTAAAACATGATACTGCCTTCTTGACAGAGGAAGTACAGAGTAAGACATGGCCACCACAGGAATATGTTACTTAACTATTTTGGGGAGGGATTTTTGTTTTCTTTTCTTATATGGGTAAAGTGGAAAGATAGATTTTTGATATTTGAAAAAAATTAAATTTTATGATGAATGTTTCTTGCACGGGCTCAGAGAGGGTAAAAGACTTAATAGCTAGTATGTATACAGCACTTTTAAGGTCTGCAAAACACTTCATATGTAGGTTAACTCATTTTACTTGCCCATGACCACACAATAGGGTTTTGGATCCAGGCCTACTTGGCCTCATTGTAGTCAGTAACTCAAGCAAAAAAGAAATGACTTTAGTCTGGTAAAGTCCATGGGAGCCTTGGTAAAACCATAATGGCTCTTTGTGATCACCACTTCCTGTGTGACCAGGCCTTCATAATACATTAGAATGTTATCCAGAACCTAAGTCAAATGGACAAGAGTTTCCAGAATCCAGGATCTTCCTACTTTTTAAAAATAAGCAATTTACCTTCAAATTGGTACTGACCCTCCCATTCTCTACAGTCTTTCATAGATTAACGATAATAGCTCAGCAATAATACCTGCCAGTTCATCCTGTTTCCAGACCTGGCGCTCTATCCACTGTGCCACCTAGCTAACAATAATCCTTACCTCTTTCTGGGTGTATATGACTCAGTATGTGGTCACAGATGACTAATTCCCTGGTAGTCTCAGTGGACAAAGTCAGAATACTCCTAATTCTTCATTGTTACTTCCAGACTTTCCTTCTACCACCATCCCTCAGTAACCTGTTCTCCTTTCAGGTCCTCACTATCCAAATTCATCACCCAATCTAGCCTGTTATGTTAATTATTTATCAACTCCTTCTTTCCTCCTCAATAAGTTCAGTGCCTAGCTCACCATTTTTCTCTTCACAAGTTCTCCTCTCTCACCAGGGGACTTCAGCATACATACTGATGGTCCCTCAAATGCACTGAGTTTCTTAATCTATTTAGATGCTGTGACCTAACTACCGTACTCTACCTCAGCTTCATACAGAGAAGGTCATAGCACTGATCTTGGTCTCCACTTCCCTGTACTTCAACTCCAATTGTAATCTTTACTGTTGCAGCTTTTCCTGTGCCTTCAAACCCCTACAGCTCTCTAACCTCCATCCTCTCATCTCCTCAGTTCTTTCCCCAGGCCTGTCTTGACCAGACGAACTTCACACTATCTTTTACTATTTATTCCTACCCTTTGCTTTATTATAGATGATACCCATATTGCTCCTTTGGTACTAACGTGCTTCTGAAGAAGAGTTAGTGAAAATCATGAAACTACTGATTCAGCCCACTGCAAATTTATGTTATCTATTTTCTACTAAGCCCTCACTACAGTGAGGCAATCATTTTACTCCTCCCTAGTCTATTCACTCTCTTACTCTATACAGATGCTTTTCCAGACCTTTTTAATTTATCTGTACAATTTCCACAATACCCCTTCCTCTCTGCTGAGGATCTTACCTCATACTTCACTGAAAAAACTGAGCTTATTTACTGAAAACCCTCCCTCTTCCATCCTTTTATTCATCTCAAATCACTCAAATACCTTCCTCCACTGTCTTCTACTTGACTCTGACCTTCTTGCCATGTCATATACCTCCCTCTACATGAACCCTTCATTGAATACATTCCTTTCTTTTCCAGAAGACCAAAGGCAGTATCATTCTCCTCCCTTTCCCTCCCCTCTCCCTACGTACTGGTACCCTATCTCTTCTTATCTATCTGCTGCCTGAAAACACATCTGAATTTCCCATCCTTAAAATAAACAGATGATCACTTGATCTAATCATGCCTATTAGCTATCATCCTCTGTCCCCCCATTTTTGCCTAATCCACTTCAGGTGGCTATACTACTAGGTGCCTATCTTTCCTTTTCTCTTCTAAACGCTCTGGCTTTTGACCTTAGCATACATATGAATCTGCTTTTTCCAAAGTTACCAATGATCTCAATGCCAGATCCAATAGTTTTTTTATGAATTTTCATATCATTTGACCACTCAGAATGACTATTGATCGCTCCCTTTTAGTTCTCTCTTCTCTTGTTTTGGAGCAGAAGGAATACATGAGCTAAGTATGAGGAGTCAAGAAAGTAACTGATAAGTCAAGAGAAGTAAAACAAATTGGTAGAATAAAAGGTTACCAAAAGAAGGGAAATAAAGTTGTCTGTTCCTGTCAGGGTGTACACAAATTCATTTCCACTATCCTCTTCAGATAACTCTCCCCCTTTCTTTCCTCTCATCCTCCTATTCTTGACTTCACATCAGAACTCTCTCTGAATCCCATCCCATTTCCTTCCCTTCTCCAGCTGAATTCCCCAGTAACACAGAACTCTGCTCGTCCTAATTCTTTGAAATCAGCTCTCCTAAAATTCAGAATATATGACAGACTACCCTCACTTCTTTTTTAAAAAAATAAAAAACACTAAGACAGAATAATCAGTTCTACCACAGCAACCAGACCTTCTCCTGCTGGTGAAAACTACAATAAAATTTACCATTTGGATGAAATTGTTGTGAGAATTGAAGAAATTATTAGCTGCTATGCTTCTGGCAAAGAAAAAGAGCTCCAACATATTGCAGGATAATTGCACTCCACTATCACTACTCTGTTGTACTTCAGGCTTAGGATCTAATTCCTAAACCACTCACCTATTTCATTTTTGTTTATGTGCTGTACTTTTGTGGCAATGATACATCTTATTCTACATATATTGAAATTAATTGAAATGCTCTCCACCATGCTTCCCCATCTGATAGTATATTTTTGATTATTTAATACTACTCTAATATATTTAATTCTACCCTGAGTCATCTCAAATAAAATTTCAGTGATAAGGATGTTAAATTTGCTTACTTGTGTTAGGTTCTCTAGTTCATCTTATTAGATATCCACACTTTGTACATTTATGTATAGGTATCTGACGCTAGGATTCTTTAATACTGACTCCTTTCTTACATTATGGACTCCATTACCTGCCAGAAATTTATCATTCCTACATTTGAAGGCAATGGTACAGAAATCCAATTCCTATTCTGAGCTACTACCTTCTTAACTAGCTATCTACTTTCCAAATCTGCTTTTAACTTCCTAATCCTTAGCCTTCAATAGACAGCAGCAATGAAAATATCATCTCTGCCTCTAATGTCTTAATTTGCACAAAATTTCTTAATCTTTGGTAATGCCTTTTAGATTACTTTTCGCTATATCATTTGGGCCTACATTAATCATCAGTGAATGTGAGTAAATTCCTTGTCCTACCTTGCATATATACCCTATGATTGGAAAAGTCTCTGTTGTTATATGCTCCACAATTAGCTGGCACAATAATATTAACTGAGTATCACAATGAGTTACCATCACCTGGGCCAAGTACTAGACTCCTTCAGAAACCTTCAATTTGTTTCTTAGTTCCAAGTAATAAATGATTCTTCATCCCTTTCTCCTGTATGTCACATACTTTAATTCTCAAAGTTCTTGATGTAGAGCAGTCTCATCTAAATGCACTTCTGATTACTGTAAGACATAGTTTATTTTGCCACTTTATTAGCAATGCTGCCTCAGTTGTCATTTGCGTCATCCCTTCTGCTACGAACAGACTCTGTATATCTACCTTGACAACAACAACTTGTCTTCATTTTCCTGCTCTCACTCATTTGGTGTTAATATTAAATCCTGCCTCACCTTCTTGAGCTCAAGTCTTCCTCCTGCCCCTTTACTTATTCCTCAGATCTTTCTCCTTGGTGTGAATCTTTTTCCTGAAGTCCACTCAAATTATTTCTCCTCCAATTAATTCTTTGACCCTTTTTACAACTCTAAAGCCCTTTAATCACTGTCAACGGTTCCTTCTTTCACCTCCATCTCCTGACACTCCTCCTACTTTAATTTCTCCTTTGGAAATCAGAAATGCTTGGTTTCAAAATATATGATTAGCTTCATAAAATAGTATTTAAAACTGACATTCATAAAATAATTCAAAAAGAAGTCTACATTTTTCCTCCACACAGGACACTTGTGCTGCTTGCTGGTGCTCAATGGGATAATTTTAAAAATTTCAGTCACTCAAAATACCAAAAAAATTGCAGAAAAGTGGAGTTTTGAAACAGGAGATTATTATGTTATAAACAATAAGATATATATGGATTGCTAAATCCCAAAATAAAGTCATGTATAAGAGATTTTTTCTTTTTTGCTATGCAGTTCTGTAAAATTTAGTATTACTAAGCTTAAAAACTTTTAGTATATCATTTACTACAATAAACAATTATATTGTTTTCCAAATACCATGTTAAAAATGCCATGTTAAAAACTCACTTTAAAATGGCATTATGAACACTTAGAAATCCAAAATCCTGATATCTAAATCCATAATATGAAAAAGCAGCCTCTTTGGAAACGCACTTCTGATTATTTCAAGCCATACTCTAATTTGCCATGATCATAATCTAAAGTCAAATGAGTACTTTAATAATAACTGGAGACAGATTAAAATACTGCATCTTGTTAAAATACTAATTGATTTTGAGCATCAAGATCATGGCTTTGCTGAAAGGGAATTTTCTTGAGAAGCTCTATTTTCTGTAATTGCCAAATGCAACAATAGCATGTCCCTTCCCTCCATCTCCCTCCCCGCCAGAACATACAGCAGACTGAACTAAAAAGCCTATTTCCAAATCTAATATCTTGCCTGAAAGACTGGTAGTGTTATGAGAACTGATGGCTGTGAGAGCTTTGGAAAACCCCACACACTCCATGGAGAACACTACTACCTGGTGTGGACTAGGCATAGAAAAGTATCTTCCTGCCAAAAGAAAAAACAAAGTCTGTACTTACAGTAACGGAAGATGAGGCCAATAGTTACAGTTTATGAAATGGCTTAAAACATTTTTTGATAAATGCTGAGGAAATTGTATTTTTACATTCTTACTCCTAATAGAGCTTAAACACATTAATAGCAGTACAAGCTTGGGGACTGAAAGCAGCACAAGGAGTCCGCATTTAATGCGAAACGTACTCTCCATTTCAAAACCAATTTGTCCCCTTGAATGAAAAGAATTTGCTTTAGAGCAGATTCTAAACAGTAACTAAATCTAAGTCCCATGGGCTCAATGATTTAATACTTTTATCTTTAAAAAGAAATCAGAATAATCCATAACTTTTAAAATTAGGGAGACTCTCTTAGCATTAAAGCAATTAAAAACTCACCAGTTACAGCTTTTGAGGATGTTTGTTCTTTGCTAGGAATATGAGCTCCTCCACCAAAGACAGCAGACCACATCTTTTCATTTAGAGGGTGGGCCACAATTCGAAATAGGACGTTACTAGAATGTGTTGCCAGACCATGGATGAAGAGACTAAGATAAACTGCTGTGAGAATTTCACAAAGCAAAACTGTAAGTCCCGACTGAGCTTCCTCTCCAGCGGAATTCAAAAGACGAATAAGAGCAGTAATTCCTGCAACAACAACAGAAAGAATAATGGACTATCAGTTTTAAAAATAAGAATAATCTCTTACAATGTTTTTAGTCAAATAACTTAAACTAATTCTCATCGATTAAGAAAATCACCCCTGGAACAATACAATCTCAGGTGGATCAATCTTACATGATATGCATTAGAATACTTCAAACAAAGGAAAAAAGGATTCAAATGTTACTGTGAAAAGGAATTTAGAAGATATTAGCAATTAGGGAATAGTGCTACCAGGAAAACTAAATTACTACTATAAAAATGGTAAAATTCAAATACAAAATTGCTGACTGCTACAATTTTGATCTAATGATGAAGGAAAAAAAAACTAATGTTCAAAAGATTGTATAATTTTTATTATCTAGTCATAATTTAAATATTATTCCATTTTTAAACTTGATAATCCTTTTTTTGGCCAAAAAATCTGGCATTTAGTATAAGATGTCTAAAAGTTTAAGAATTTTATATGGTTATAATAACCAAGCTGAGCTCAGAAGAGAAATACGCCTTCATTACAAAGATGAGAGCCTATAGTATAGAAGGTATAAGTAACAGAAGAACAAAAGGCAGAAATAATTTTTTAAGTGTTCAAAAGACTGACTAGATCACCAAAACGTCTTCAAAACAATTACTTGTACCTGGCCACTGAGCTGGAGATGTATTGGGAGTAATTGTTTCGTCTAAGCTTGTTTTCAAGGACTGCCGGTGAGAAAACAGTAATGTCTGGTACACCATCCCAGTAAACTGATTTGTTTGCAATGAACTATGGGAAAGAGACAACATTTGTAGTTATCAGTATTGTTCTTGGTGTCCAATGCAGTATTTTCCTGATTTCAGTTTTAATATCCAGAATGGCTTTCAAACATCGATGGAGTTTTGGTTAAATTTTCCTGCTAGATGGCGTTGTTTTAATACAAAGGCTAGTTTGGTGCGAGTCTTGTAAATTTTATTTACTTTGAGGCTGTGTCTCCCTATCTTGCCCAGATTAGAAGTGAAACAGCCATCATAGGCCCAATCCCTCTTTACGCAACCTTTGACTCTCCCTCTCTTCTGAGGGCTATATTGGTGTCAGTCAGATTTGATGTAGACTTCTAATTACTGTTAGCCTTATGGTAACTAGGTTGTTCAAACTTAATGTTGCCAAACTGAGCTTTTAATTTTGGCTATCAAATATCTATTTTGACCTAGTAACAGAAACCTAAGCATCTAGACAAAGGTCACTGCCATCACCTAAAAACATAAAATGAATAACCTCAAACTTAAAACGAAAACATAACTAAAGTTACAAGAAGTATACACATGCCAATTATCCACTGTATTCATTAGCCTAGTTTTTCATTTTTTGGTCTGACAGAATTCAAGTTCATGTGACTTTATGACAAGACTCATGTTCAATTAAAGGGTAGAAAATTCTGAGAGGGTTACTTATTAAAACATTGCTTTGTTTGGATTTACACAGGATTTTAAAATATTTCTAGGGTAATAAAAATATTCTTAAATATATTAACAAAAAAGGTATTTACCTATAGTTCTGGCCACCACAAAGACACTGATAAATACAAGCAGAGAGGGAGGCTGCTAAAGTATGCATTACATATACCTGAAAAAAAAACCCATAAACGTAACTTTTCAAAGTATACTGAATTAAATAATTTAACCATATGAAGGAATATTAGAAATCGATAAATGGGAGAAATACAAATCCAAATAATGCTCAGCAAAGAGCAAAGACGACAGAAGATCAGAACAAGGCTGCAGGAGTTGTGGAAAGACAATCACACCATGGACTGCTGGCTGAGTTGTGGAAGGGAATTTGGGATTTTTCCAGTAAAAATATTAAAATGCTCATACCTGCTGACCCAGACATTCTACTGCTACCTCCAATTCTTACAGACAAAAAGGAAATCACCATATATACCAAATATATACACAAAATATGTGTAGCAAGTTTTGTGATAATAGAAAATAAACTCCATGTCAGGCTACCATTGAAAAAAATCTGTCTTTTCCAATTAAATATCATATTAATTTTAACAACCACTACAGTTATTTCTATAAAAGACCACTCATTGAAGAAAATTATTTAAAATAAATTAGTAGCTTATAATTGATAGAAATAGTAAAGCTTATAGAATGCTATTCCCTGTTATCAATGAAAATCAAATATTGGTAAAAAGCAAAAAACTAATCAGTAAACAAGATGAGCATAAAATTACACTCCATATATGATGTTGTGAGACAAACTAGGATTCTCATCAACATTTAAATTTTACTTCTATGAGAAATACATACCTACTTCCCTATAAATTTGTGTTCACAAAATTATGATAGTCTACATCACAAAGATATTCTCCTTCATTTGAAATAATGTAAAATTAGTTATGAAAAAATAATTGTGTCCATCACATCTTTTAGATACTAGCAGTTTTATATACATGGGAAAAGAAAGGGCAAAAAGCTAAACCAAGTATACTTACTTTATTGTTCTGGGTGTCAGGATGGGGTGGTGAATCAAGGTTTATTATGGCATGGAGTATATCATGGGTCAAATTACTAAGGTGCAATAGAGGATTGGCAACAACTGTTTTGGCACTGGCTGTACATGCAAAGAGGAGAGGGATTGAGGTTTGATCTGGCAGAGGGCCAGGAAAAATTGGTTCCAATGTTTCCTAAAAAAAGAAACCAAGAAAGGAAAAAAGAAAAGACAATGAATCGAGCAATTATAGCTGTTATGATACTATTTCAATTTAACTAATAAAGAAATGTATTAGCTCACTGGAATAAATTGCAGAACTTACTAAACAAGAGATAAATTCTGCATATCTGAATATACAGATTTATCTAGAAAGGAACTTACAGGTAATTTAGTTCAACTTCCCACTCAAAGCAAAGATTCTCTTTACAATACCTCTGATACATGGGATGCATCAATATTTCCACTTTTAATTTAGTATCATATATGGAATCTCACTGCATATTCAAGCTAGTGTAATCATACAAACTTTTTACATTACCTTGAACCAAAACATGCTTTCTTTTAAATTTTACCTCTGGCCATAACTCTAAAACTACATAATATAAATTCCAACTCCTCAGCCACATGAAAATCTTTCGCATATTGGATAAGCTGTAATATATTCTCTTTAAATGTCCTTTCTAAGAAAGATATTCCTAGTTCTTCCAACTAACCTTGTAACACAGCTTTGCACAATCTCAGTTACTTTTAGACTACATATAGACTGGCAGTGAAGGGCTCTGAACTGAACATAAATATACAGGAGTAGTCAGAACAACACATGATATAATTATGTCATATGATTGGGGTCATACACTTCTTATATACAACTTCAGCTTTTTTTTACATCATACCAATGATTCATATTGAATTTGGAAAAAGCATTATGTTTCTTTCTTCTCAGCCTATGCTTGTGCAAATGGATTTTTTATGCCGAGAGGAAGACTTTAAAATTGCTGCCATTTGTATCTATTTTGGATTATTTTTCCAGTTGTCCATATATCTTTTTAATATAAATTTATTTAACTTTTACATTCATTTTCACAAAATTTTGAGTTCCAAAATTTTCTCCCCATTTG
>CM053772.1:128457306-128532904 GCA_028658325.1 Potorous gilbertii | reverse complement strand
GAGAACTATTTTCTTCAGTGAGCTTTTGAACCTCCTTTTCCACTTGACTAATTCTGCTTTTGAAAGCATTCTTCTCCTCATTGGCTTTTTGAACCTCTTTTGCCAATTGAGTTAGCCTATTTTTCAAGGTGTTATTTTCTTCAGCATTTTTTTGGGTCTCCTTTATGAAGGTATTGACCTGATTTTCATGCTTTTTCTTGCATCTCTCTCATTTCTCTTCCCAGTTTTTCATCCACCTGTCTAACTTGATTTTCAGAATCCTTTCTGAGCTCTTCCAAGGCCTGAGTCCATTGGACATCTATTTCAGATGTTTGGGATACAGAGGCCTTGACTTCTATGTCTTTACCTGATGGTAAGCATTGGTCTTCTTCGTGAGAGAGGAATGGCGGAATCATCTGTTAACCAAGGAAGTAACCTTCTCTGGTCTTATTTTTTTTCCCTTTTCTGGGCATTTTCCCAGCCAGTTACTTGACTTCTGAGACTCCTCTCCACCCTCACCTAGATCCTCCCAGCTAGTGCTTGGGGTCTGAGATTCAAATGCTGCTCCTCAGCCTCAGGGCTTTTGGTGGCAGGCCTGGCTTCTATACAATGGGAGCTTAAGTTCTGATGCTCAGGTGGGGGCAGGGCCACCTCCCAGGCTCAGTTCCCTCAGGGGGTTTATGCAGAGACCTTCTGTAATGAAGCTCCTGCCAAGCTCTTGCCTGCTCCAGGAACCTCTGGACGTCTGCTGCTGCTGCCTCCGGTGGGGGCCCGAATCATGGTGACACCCCGCTCCCCTCTCAGCCCGTCCAGACATCTCTTTTACTGACCTGTGCGTCTGTGGGTGGAGGGACCTTCGTGGCCACTGGAGATTCCGTCCCTGAAGCCTGCTCGGATCTGTTGGCTCCTCTCGGTGCTGCGCGGCCAGGGAAGGGCAGGGCTGGGCTCCACTCCCCTCCGGTGCGCGACGGACCTTTGGGATTGGTTTTTCAGTGCTCTCTGGAAAGAAATCTCCTTCACCCCGTTGCTATGTGGCTCCACTGTTCCAGAAATTTGTTGAGAGTTCTTTTTATAGATAATTACAGGCTGTGGGTTCGGAGCTAGCATATATGAGTCTTTCTGTCCATATATTTTTGAAACTTGTTTCTGTTATCCAACATATTAACTATTTCTCATGCTACTTTGCCATTTACGATTTTTTGCAAATGAATAAAAATACTTTATGTTCCACTTAAAATGCAATTATTTCTCTAGATGTGGGTGTAGCATTTTCCATCATGAGTCCTTCGGCATTGTCTTGGATCAATGTACTGCTGAAGAGAGCTAAAGCATACACAGTTGATCATCATAGTGTTGCTATTACTGTGTACGATGTTCTCCTGGTTTTACTCACTTAACATTAGTTATTTTAAGTCTTTCCAGGTTTTTCTGAAATCCATCTGTTCACCATTTTTATACCACAATAGTATTCCATACTTGTACAGCCATTCCCCAACTGATGGGTACGAAGTTGCTATCAATATTTTTGTACATGTAGGTTCTTTTTGCTTTTTTTGTGATCTCTTTGAGATACAGACCTCGAAGTGATATTACTGGATCAAAGGGCATGCACATTTTGACTGGGCATAGCTCCAAACTGCTCTCCCGAATGGCTGGAACTTTACCAACAATGCATTGTGTCCCAATTTTTCTATATCCTCTCCAACACTGAGATGTGAGATGGAACCTCAAAATTGTTTTAATTTGAATTTTTCTAATCAATAGTGATTTAGAGCATTTATTCATATGACTACAGATAGCTTTGATTTCTTCATCTGAAAAGTGTCTGAGGATAAGGATCCTCTGATCCTTATCAACTGGGGAATGACTTTTACTTTTATAAATTTCACTCAATTCTCTATATTTGAGAAATGAGGCCTTTATCAGAGATACTTGGTATAAAACTGTTTCACAGTTTTCTGCTTCCTTCTAACTTTGGTTTCGTCTATTCAAACCCTTTTAAATTTACTAATAATAATTATTAATTTTACATCTTGTAATGCACTATTACTTGTTTGGTCAAAAATTACTCCCTTCTCCACAGATCTGACAGGTAAATTATTTCTCACTCTCCTAATTTACTTAAGGTATCATCCTTTATGTCAAGATCCACTTTGACCTTATCTTAGCACACGGTGTAAGATGCTGACCTTCTTTTCTGCCATATGGTTTCCCTTCAGTTTTTGTCAAATAGTGAGTTCTTATCCCAGAAGCTAAGGTCTTTGGGGCCACCTGATTACAGATAATGCTTGCTGGATTTTAATTAGAAACTTTCCTTTTAAGGAAAAATTCTTTTACTCTTATGCTCTCTAGTGTTTTTAACAGGAATAGATGATATATTTGTCAAAAGCTATTTCTGCATCTATTGAGATAATCATACGATTTCTACAGATTTTGTTATTTATCTGTTCAATTATGCTGATAGTTTTCCTAATACTGAAGCAGCTGTGTTGCTCCAGTGAAAATGGACGATAATTATTTCAGTGGTAAACTGGGGAATCAGGCAGTTTATCTAGATTTTAGTCAAGAATTAAATAATGCATTTGTGTTATTCTTTTGAAAAAGATGGCAGTAGAAAGGGCACCAGCCTTGGAGTCAGGAGGACTTGAATCTAAATCCAGACTGACAGAGTAGCTGTGTGAACCTGGGCAGGTCACTTAATCCCCACTTAATGAGACAGAGAGAAATATGGGTCAAATAACAAAAGCGAGATCTGGGATTAGCTTGAATAAATAAAGGAAGTAGTCAATACTTTGATGGCAAATGTCAATTTAAAGGGAGTCTTCATTGGATTATCCCAGGGATATGTACTTGGCAAATGTTATTTAATATTCTTATCAATAACTTAAAATCAAGGATGGCATGCTTGTCAGATTTGCAAATGACACAAAATTGAGAAGAATTGCTCCAAGCTCTGATTCTTTTTTCTCCCTCATCCCTGACAGCTAATCCATCCAGAATGGATTCAGGCAATTTCAATCAAATCTCTCACCTCTTTTCTATTCTCACTCTCATCAAACCTAGTACAATCCCCTCATTTCCATCTACCCAGAATACTGTAATAGGTTCCTTACACACTTTCTGTCCTCCCTCTTGATAAGTAATACATCTCTCATGAGGCTGCCTGTATCAAGTTGGTCAAGTCCCTCTGCTGCTCAAAATTCTCTAGTGGCTCCCTACTGCCTAATGAGTAATGTTTAAATTTTTATGCCATGTACTAAAACTCCTCCACAACCTGGTACAAAGGATTACTTTACTTCACAAAATCTATTATTCCAGCTAAACTATGGAATACATTTATCTCTGGAACATTCTACATAAAAAGGAGGGTGTTCCTTCTTTTTACTGTTAAATTCCTAGTCATCCTTTAAAGTCTAACCCAAATTCCATTTTTTTCTACCATGCTGACTGATCTCCATTAAACAGTAATCTTAACCTCTTATACATCAAACAACACTTTTTGTTAAAACTTTCTATGTGTAGCTCCAAGAGGGTATGTTATCTAATCTTTATATCTGCCCAGAACCTAGCAAACTATTTTGCATAGACAGATATTTAAAAGACTTATTCATTTTAATTGTTCCTACTGTGACTGTTGCTATGGCATGTTAAGTTGCTTTCCACGGTGCTGATAAACACTTCAGGCTATTCTTCCATGGCATTCACAGTAAGAAATCAACATTCAGTAGGTACTTAGGGTTACTGACATTGAAATGTAATTATTTCACATCAAGTGTTACAATACCAAAGCATGACACAATTATAAAAAAAAAAAAGAATATGTATTCCTTTTAAGGAAAAGGGAAAATAAATTGAGCTGTCTTTTAAGCATGTTTAAAAAAAGAGATGAAGTTACATACCTGTTGAGATTCTTGTAAAAGTAGAATCAATTCCATTCTCACAGAGGCAAGGCCACCACCATGAGACCCATGGAGTATACAGTAACTAAGGAACATCCTTAGAAGGGATTGATACTTCAAAAGCCACTGTCGCCTTTTCTGGAAATTATCTCTCAACTGATTAACTTTTGGCTGATCAAATAAATCTTTTGTATTTTCATTTAACACAGTTTCATCCACATTTTCACTAAACACAGACTGAACATCCTCCATGTCAGAACAATAGTCACAAGCCTTCTGAAGAGCTACCACTTCTTTTTCAAGCCAGTGGTACAGCTGATACCTCAATTTCCCACCATCTATTTCATAGCCAGTGGATAATGTTCGCAACTCTATTGTAAGAATCTTTAAACATGCTCTAAATTTCAACTGTACAGCAATGATATCCTCTGATGGATTTAAGATATCATTTTCATCTGTGCTGAAAGAGTCTGTGTAGCTGGAATATGCTGCACTTTTCTTTTCATCCATTTTTATCTGTGAAGGTTTTAGTTCTTTCATTGAAAGAGGTGTGTCCTCATTTTCTTCATCATTATCACTATCCCACTTTAGGTCTAAAGATTCATTCGGGAATACAAGACTTGGTTGGCTCCAATCAAATGAAAGAGTAGAATTCGACTGTTTATCTGATAAACCATCTGAAGAAGATTTCAAACCATTTATCACACATTCTGACCAATCAATACTAGATGATTTATAATCCTTTATATCCAACCTTAATGGAGAAGAAGGAGAACAATCTTTACTGGTATTAGGAAAGCTACAAGTTCTATCAAAAAGTTTTGTCCCCTTGATGACTTTAGGCATTTTTGATAATACCTCTAAAGCCAACATGGGACAACCAGCTTTTAAGTGAGCATGTGCAGTAGTGAAAAACAATCTTCTTTCGCTTAAATTAATTTTTCCTGCTAATCCATTTTCTCCTGTTAAGCACATTTGTGTGGAAGATGCATCAGAAGAACCAAAATGGCGTCTCAGCAAAAGTGGATGTGTCCTGAGGTAATTGTAGAAATTAAACACTGCAGGGTTACAGGCGGAAGATGCCATGTCTTGATCTGAAAATAAATCAAATTTATGAATACAAAACCTAATCAACTTTCTAAATCTTTCTGTATTTTAGTAGCTGATCTGTGAAAATATGAGTTAAAAAAAGTTATAACATGGTTATATATATTGATGCAAATCAATACATTTTTGCCAGTAGTTGTACTGGCAGAGTACCAAGCCAGCATTGCCCATATTACAAACTAACTCTGCCTCTTTCTCACACACAGACACAGACACACACAGACACACACACACACACAGAGTAATCCATGATTACCCATCAATTTACCTGGTGAAAAAACAGAAAAGGGTGTTAACTAAATCAGTAAGAAACTGGAGGTTGAAAAAAAAGAGTTATATGTTCTCTTCCCCTCCACCCTTATTTTGAGTCCTTGTATAAAAATAAATGCAAACTTCTAAAATGTACCTCATCACCCTCTTCAGGAGTAGGGAAGGATAAAAGGGGCACTGAAGAAACTAATGAAAGCAAAATGAAAATGTATTCTCTAAAGAGTAATAGGAGAAAAGACAGATCAAACAAATGAATATTAAAAATAAAAGAAAAAACCACCTAGGTATTTCGATGAGGTTGGACCAGAGGGTAGCTCATACAGAGGGACTTATTTGGTATTTTTCTCGAGAATGTTTATTTGAGTTCATCAAAATTTCATTAACTTTCTTAGATCAGAAGTATCAGATTATTTCCCTGACAGTTTGTTTATTTAGCAGTCTCCACACACTCTATCATATTGAACTATCTATTTTTAATCACATATAACACATGCCACCCCTGTCTCTGTGACTATGTATAAGTTTTTCCTCATGCCTGGAATGCGCTCCCCACTCAAATCTACCTGTAGGAACTCGAATTTCCTTCAGATCTTAATTCAAATACTACTTCCCAAGGGAAGTGTATCCTGACTGGCCATTCCCCTTTCCTCCAAAAATTACTTTTTATCTACTCTGCATTTACTTCTCTTTGATTCAGATTGAGGGCAATGAAATAGTAAACGAACTCCAAGAGAGTTCCACTTTGCCACTTTTTCCAAGCAGCAGTGACTAACTGGAAATATTATTAAGTACATCATTAAAGAAGGTCTAACTTTTTCTAAAACTTTTGATTAATATACACACACACACAATGAATATTATTATACACATTGTATTACTTTGAACTAGACTGTAAGATTCTATAAGACTGGAGTCAGGTTTTATAGGCCTTTAGCACAGTGTGGACACATAATGTGCCAGAATACTTTATGAATAAGTATAAAATTCACAATTATAAAACGTAATCTCATATTACCTTCTTCCTGTCTCAAGGGTTGCTTTATTAATGTATCGAGAGCCCTGCTATAGTCTTCCAAGATCCAATACGCAATACTCCGAAGGAAAGGATCATCATGTACGTTCATGTTCACTGAATGGTGTTCTTTGACTGAAGTATCAATTCCCAAAACTTTTTTGTGCAATATAGTTTTGTACGTTGCAGATTTGTCAAATTCAGATTCATAAAGTCTTGCTATTACCAAGGCCAACTGAACATCATTTAATTTTTCCAGACAAACCTAGAAATAAAGTCATGTTTTGTTACTTCTAACCCTGAAGAACAGATTCTCTTATGTCTAAAAGTATATGAGATATTAAGCTTCTAGAAACTATTAAGAAAAAAGATTTGAAAAATTAAGGATAATACTAAATACTACTTGCCAGTATCATATATATTTGTAACTGATAAAACTAACCAATCTAGGGAAATCTGGAACTTCAGTTCTTGATATAACACTCCAGTAAGAACACTTACCAAATAAAGCAGTCAACATCCAGAAGGAGGGTAAGTAGGATGGGTGAAGGGATTTAAATTCTAGGCATATATAGGTTAGAAAAAGGAAAGTGAGGTGTTTATTCTATAGAGAAGATGTCCTAGGGGAAAAAATGAACTAGGTGTTTTTTTCTTATTCTAAGAGGATAAGCTAAGGTCAATAGGTAAAAATTGCAAGTTTAAAAATTTCCTAAAAATCAGAGCTGTTCAAACACAGAATGGGTGACCTTGGAAGCTAGGGGACTCTTCCCTCTCTGGAGCTCCTCAAGCAAAAGCTAACTGACCTTTTGTTGGATTAAGTTTTAAAAGGGATTCCAATTTAGGTGTAACTTGCACTGGGATGACTTCTGAGATCATGTGTCTACTTAAAATACATTTAGAGCAACATTTATAGGCATGAGTTTATAAGTTACATATACTGGGTTATATAATATCTTATCTTCTATTTAGCTTCCCCCCACAAAATGCTTTTAAAAAGTTAAAAAACATGAGAAGCAAACTAGTAAATGAGACATTACCGATCAAAACATACTAAGGAAAACATAGATAAATTAGTTAAGGTTCTGAAATAGATACCTGCCCCCATTTAAACTAGTTTTTGTTCTTCATAGAGATAGGCATTTTTATTTAAACAACTTCAAGGCTCTCTGCTTCATATTCTTAAGGAAACTAGTGCATTTTTTCTTCAGTCACTATGACCTTAGCAAAGCTCTTCTCAAACTGTTCTCTTCTAAGTCATCAATGACTTAAGTGACTTCATATTCTCTCTGACTTCTCATCAGTGTATGGAATTACTGATCACTTTCTCCCTATATAACCTCTTCTTCTTTTGGCTTCTGAGGCCTAAGGATTCTTCCCCTGGCTCTGTTCTTGAGTTCCTAGGCAAGAGTTCACAAACTAGAGCCATTATCTTGAGCTGTTTCTATACCACATGAACTAGAATTTTACATTTGAAAATAAAGTTTTGCTCTACTGAAAATATAAAAACCATTCTCAGTTGCTGGCTATAATAGGCCCCATGGGATTTGACCCTCAGATTTGAGGATCCTTGGTCTAAAGGATTCTTGGCTTAGATTCTTCTTCTTCTTCATGGCTTTTCTTCCCCTTCCCTAAAGTTCTACCCTCAGATCACTTCTCTCCTAATTCCTTCAGTAATACCACATACTCCCTTGGTTTCAATATTAATTCACTGCAAATGACTTCCAGTTTGCTAATGATGACCTGAATTCTTCCCTAGTTCCAGATGCCTTTCTATAACTAGCTAAAGTAATTTCTACTTGGTACTTCAAATTTAACACTACATCATCTTTTCCCTAACCTGGATTCTTTCTTCTGACTTTACAATTTTGCTTAGCAATACTAAAGTTTACCAAGTAGCCTACATTTGAAATACTCAACCTTTTACCATTTATACCCAGTTCTAAAATCTCATGCATTCTGCTCCTAGAATATCTCGTATCCATAGTAGCAATTTGTTGTACTCATACTCCACTCCTCTATTATTACTGCTATCACCACCATAGCATATACACAGTTACTGCCAAACAAATAGGTCTTCTTGAGCTCATTTTCCTCCCCCATCCAAATCCAGACTTTACATTAATGTTAAATTTAGCTTTCTTATAACACTATCTAGTAATAAATGTTACTCTTCAACTAAAAAAAAAAATCTTCAGTGTCTAATACAACATAAAGTTCAAACTTGGAATTTAGTCTTCCACAATCCTATGAAACCTTATTTGTAGCCTTATATTATATAACAGCAGCATAAGAGGTATACAGAGAGCTAACAGTCCTACCGCTGATACATGCTGGATGTACAACCCTGGATAAGTGATTTAATCCCTTAATGCCCTCTTAGAGGCGTAAATTTCAGAGAGGGTGAGGACTTTCACAGACAGAAGCAATTTATTCATCTGGGAGTTGCTTTTCTCCATGAAATCACAGGGGAAGTCCTATGTATCACAGTAGCATATCTATACTTCAGCCAGCATGTACTACTTTGTCATTTTCTGCACACAGTCTCTGCTTTCCTGGCTCCATAACTTTGCTAGCACTATTCTCTTTGATTGTAATGCCCTCTATTCTACTCTCACACTACATAACCTTCTTTCACATACCTATTGAACTTCTGTCTATATTCTGAAGCCCATTTCAAATGCCAGCTCCTATACCAAGCCTTCCTAATCTTTTTCCCAGAAATGGTGCAGTGTTATTTTTGTAGCTTCTTGATACAAGTACCATGTTTTGTTTAACATTATAATGATATGTGTAATCACCCTATTCTATTAATTCAACAAACATTTATTAAGCATTACATTACAGGTATAGTGTAATGTAATACTACCCACTATATTCAAGACATTATGCTACACTGCCTCCATGAGATCTGTGACTGTGTCTCACCTAATCTTTTTACCACTCCGAACTATTCGTACCTTGCTTTTTAGATGTTTAAAAGCGTGCAGAGGTTTTTTACTTCTCTAAAGAAATTTTCAATTGCAATACTCTTAGGTCAAAACACTGGACATAACATATAACTTGAAATAAAAATGAAATTATAAATTGAAGAAGCATCACAAATAAAATGTTGTAAGAGCTATTCCTATCACATATTATTGTTTGTTTATATGCAGAAATATATTCAAATATATACATTTCACTAAATACCTCAACTGCATCTTTCAGGCGACCAGCCAAAAGAAAAAATGCTGCAGAATGTTCAAATCTTTGTTTGCCTAGCAAAGAAAAGGCATTCTTTAATGCTGCCTTACGCCATCTGTCATCTGCAAAATTATGTCCAAAAAACTGTGTCATCTTGGTATCTTTTTGAGATCTAAAGAAAGAAAAAACATAAAAGAAAATCTGAGAATCATAACTTTTCTGGGGAATAAATTCCAGCCTAGAGAACTGTTCCAAAGCAAAAAGTAGTCAACAATAATTTCCTGCTATGCAACACAATGATATATATTCTTTAAATAAAAAAATCAAAATATTAACAGTGGTGCTTCCTCACCAAAGTCTAACAAATGATTTTTAAAAGCACATTACAAAAACCACTTGAAAAATCTAAAAAAAAAAATTCCCTGGGAAATGATTCTGCCTTCTCTATTATCTTCACAATTTGTACTTTAAAAGACATACTTTTCCTGCTTTTCAAACACTATTACTGATGACACAGTGAGGGTCAATTTAGTTTGAGTACTTCGGGCAATAAAGGCCCAGAGAGTAATATCTTCAAAGCAGTGTTGGGAAATTTGTGACTCAATTTGTTCTAAGGTTGCTTCAATGGATTTCTAATAGTCTACCCATTCTTACTGCCCAGAATTTACTTCAGCTCCTAATGCTCTGGAGATAGATTAAATCTTATATTTTTTCTAGTGGAACTAAATGTAAACCAAAATTTAGGGATAGAGAATCATTCACATCCCAGCATTAGCCTTGACATTTTTTGCTTATTAGCTATATCACAGAGTGTACTTAAGGAGTCAAACAGAAAAACGACTCCTTAAGAAATTCCTCATAAATTAACCCAATGAATGACACTCCTAACAAACTAATGTAATTTCATCTGCTATTTATAAATTTGCAAAAAAAAAAAATACAGCCATGTTAACTGCATTTTATTAAAGTTTTGTCAATTGCCAAGTGAAAGGAAAAAAAGTTACATATTTTTTCTAAATATGGCCATAAAACTGAAGCAAGGGGTAAAAAAAATACAATTCTTTGTCTAGTATATTTTAATGTTTATTAAATGCTTCTAATTTAAAAACACAACTCTCTGCCATACCTGTATAAGCCCCAGATCACAGCCTTCTTCTTCATTGCAAGGTAGAAAATGGCAGCATCTAATGGATCATTCTTTCTATAGAAAGCTGCTTTAGCTACCTGTAATCAGAAATCATAGTTTAACGTGTGATTATGTTTCATATATGCACTTAGAAAAATATATTTTCTGAAGTAAGAAAACATGTCTTAATGCTACCTAATTGTAGATGTGCAATACTATTGTGCATTACCTATGTATTTTTAGTTCAGTTTGTTTACAGGATAGGATATTAGACAGGATAGGATAGGATAAGATATGATAGCATAGGATTTTCCTTCTCAAATTTTTATCCTTATTCTAATTAGATATTAGTATTTTCAGAATGATGTTAGAGAAAAAAGAAAATTTTATTTCTATATATTAAAAAAATTAAAGAGCACTTTATATTTAGAAAATAGGAAAATCATGCCTGAGAGCATTCAATATTTACTGAATTGAACTGGATCTTTGGAGAAAGGGAAGAGGAACCAGAAAGGGCTAAATAATGGCTTGTTGGAGCAGTTACTGTTTTATAAAAGCTGAACTTGTTCTTAAGGGCTAGAGAGTCTTCTTAGTTTCCCTGCAGCCAAGGCATGAAAGGCTTACTTCCCTCTAAAGGAACAGATATCAGAGACTGTAATGGAATTCCCATGGTCCTAAAGAAATAGAGATACCTTTCTACTGTTACTTGCCACAATGAATCCAGAGGAAGTTGTGTTTTATTTTAACTAGGAATTACTAAATTCCCTTTACTGAATTTTCTGGTCCACTGGAGACTCACTGAGTTCTAACCTCATGTTTAATCATCATACTGATCCAAGTTAGTCCTGACTCAGAATATTAAAGTATTTATGCTTTCAAAACACTTTGAACAAAGTTTTCATAGTAAAATAAAATTTTAAATTATTGAATTAATATAAATATAAAAAGCAAAAAACCTAAGGATGCATGGTGCTTCTATGAATGATAAAGGTCAATATTCATACTGCAGTTGCCCTATAACCTAATGTACTTGAAGGAAAATAACCTGTTCTTTTAGTAGGATAAGGCTCTAAGACACATGTGCTATTTCTTGACTCTTTGGCACCCTGACCCTGAATCCTTACAATCTTTTCAAATTCAGCCCTAACTCACAACTCTGGACAGCAGAAAACCCTCGGAAATTACTCCATCCCACTTATGATTCACTGTGCTGGTTCTCTGCCCCAACTCTCATTTTCTAAAAAAGGAGGTCACTGATTCAAGAGGGCCAGGAGAATATAAGCAATCAACGCAAAGCTCTGGCCACCATGGGAAGAGTAAGCCAAAGCTTTTATACCTGTTGACAAAAGAACGAGTATTTATCAACATTTATTTATTTAACATAAGCTTTAACAAACTCAAATTAGGTCTACAGTGATAAGTCATAGAAGTGCAGATGACTAAAAAGCATAGTGGTTTATTTTTACACTGTTACTAATATTTACCTTTTCCATGCACCTCCGTAAGACTCGAGTGTTTCGAACCCACCACCCTACACCCATAGCTCTTAGTTCTGACCAGGTGGGATCATCTTTCTGCATGGCAGGCAACATATTCAGTAGCTCTTCTTCTGCTACAGAATGAAATGCCCAGGCAAAATGACTAGTAGAGAGACCTGAGAACAGGAAAATAAATGGACAGTTGTAATTCTTAGGATTAAAAACAAAACCTCCATTTCACAATAATTTACTAAATGGTAGAGGAAAAACTAGGAGAACCTGGTAAAGTACCTATGATTTCACTGACACTAAGAAACTCTCAATTTGAAAACTCCATTAGTGCAGACTGGCACCTGCCCTGGAACTTCTGAGATAGTAGGTTAAGGGATCTTCCCCTGTGGTCACACAGTTAGTACTATTATAAGGAAAACTTGAACTCAGGTCATTCCAAAGTTGGCCCTCTATCTATAAAATTCCTATTAACTAGAAACATATATTGAAGAAACTATATTTCATAAAATTACTCCATAACTGAGTACTAACAATCATGTCATCACGATGTAAACAGGTAAGGTAAGCTCATTTAAACATATTCTTACACCTATTTAAGTAGTCTACAAAATTACCTTGGTGAAGGAGTTGAGCTCGATAGACAGGTGGAAGGGAAGTTGTGAGAAAAGTATGAAGGCGAACAGCCAAAAGAAATTTTAAACCACATTCATCAAGAGTTTCTCCACCTATGAACAAAAAAAGTACACTCATTTATTTTCATTGGAATAAAGCTAGAAAACAATTTCATTCAATATGCAGACAGCATCAATGACAATATACATCTTGACATGATGAGCCTAACCTAGAGGATACTATGCATATAAGAAAAATAAAATAAAACACATTGTTAAATTGATAAAATTAAGTGCTGAGTATGAAATAAAGTAAAAATGAAGAGATTTCTCATTATGGAAAATAAGATGTTACATAGGCAATTTAATTTTATTGACATTCTTGATCTTTTTCATAAATAAGGAAAATTTTTAGGCATTTCTTCAAGGTATATAGTATTTAATGTAATTCATAATCATACATATTTGAGAGGCATTCTGGCATACTCACAGAGACTCGGACTTGAAGTCAGGGTTCATTATCATGGGTTAATAACAAATCTCTTTGAACTTCAGGTTTATCATTTATAAAATGAAGCTAATAATTTCCCAACTATCTCTTAGGGTTGTTGTAAAAGTGCTTATAAAACTTTAAAGTCTTACATCATCTTTAGAGTTAACAAACACTTTCTTCACAATCACTCTAAAGTGGAAGGAAATCGAGGTCTGGAGAAATGAAATTACTTCCTTACTATCAGGGAATTAGTGAATTTTGGAGCGGTAACTCAAATCAATCTCTAATGAACTGTAGTTGAGGGATGTAAAGTTTATAATATATATTAAATAATTGTAATCGCATAATAAGATTGTTTAGGTGTCCTTATAACTAATTTTAGATAAGAAAACGAAGGTACCAAAACATTAAATGACTTGGCCGGGATCAAATACAACAAACAATGTGCTACAACTCAAATTTAGGTCTGACTTTGCAACTAGTGTGCTTCCCCGTTATGCCACTATGACCTCTGCACAGAAGAGAAAATGAAAACAGAGAGCCAAAAATTAATATATTTAACATCAATTACTTTTGTGCTAAGCCAGTGTTTTCCCAAACTGTTTTGTATTACAGGAACAAAGATTCTGGAAGGAAAATACAGATGTCAGTGACAGTATTTCCTCTATAAAATCAAATATGAAATTACTTATATAGCACTTGTATGTATGTTTTTTTCTCCTCTCTCCTTAACCATCCCTCCCCTAAGATAAAATCAATTGGTACAGTGAAAAGATCACTGACTCTATAGTCAAAGGATATAGGTTTAAAATTCTGTCACCTACATGACTTTGGGCAATGCTTCTCTACATCTCGCCTTTCTCATCTACAAAATTCGAGGTGCATGACCTATATTTCAAATCTCAAAATGCTTTCCATGGCAAAAACTGTTGGAAAAGCACTGACTATTGTAAAATTCTAAATAAAAAATTTTTTATAATAAAATATATAAAAATGATAATAGCTAGCATGTGCATAGTGTGGTAAGATTTGCAAGGCTCTTTACAAAAATTAATTTTATTTTTACAACAAACCTGTGAATTGTTGAGTTGTTATTCCTATTTTACAGATAAGGAGTCAAAGGCAGACAGGGGTTATGTGACTTGACCAGTCACTTAACTAGTTGTCACAGAACTAATAAGTTTCTGAAGCTACATTTGAACTCAGGCCTTCCTGACTCAATGTCCAGTGCTCTATCCACTGTACCACCTAAATTCCTTAAACACAAAACATGACTTATTTTTACCTTGGTTTCTGTCTCTGCTTTCACCAATATCAGTACTTGTAGTTGCAATAGTATCTGCTAAGGCCATCAAAGACATCTGTTCCATCCGGTTGAGACCTGGTAAGCTAGAATGAAGTAAATGGCCCGAAAGAACTTGGGCATGTTCAGGACCAAAGTAAGTTGGACCATATTGAGAAAGATCAATAACCTTGGGCTTCGTTTCTTCTTCTGTCTCCAAGATATGAATATCATCAGTAGTTAGCACTGACATCTGAAAAAGTTCATCGTAACTTTCATCATGTAACTGACTTGTTTTGTTTACATTACTACAATTGCTGGATTTCTCTGAAGATGAAGAATGAGAGCTGTCATCATCTGCAGCAAGTAAGGCATATAAAGGGAGAGGGGGTACAGAATCTATTTCTGTATAGTCTGTATTTTCAGTTTTATTGAATGTTGGTGAATCTCTTGTGGTACTCCCACTTGCACTAATGGTAAGAGACCTAAATCGGCGTTCATGATTGGATACTGCTTCATTCAAAGCCACAACTTCTCCTGCAATGCATTTAACAAGATGGGATAAAATGGCCTTAGCCCTACGTACTTTACCAAGATCCATGAGTTCTAAAAGCTGCAAGGGATGATACTGAGGTAAGGTTGGTGACAGTGCATGAGCTGCTTCAAAAAGACCTGAATCTTCCATGTCTATATCAAGATCAAATGCAGTTTTCTTTCCACAAATTTTCTGTGCAAGACTAGTCATGGAGCGAGTTAATGTTTTCTTTGGTGGGTGTAAACCGGACCCTGATGAACTACTTGGTTTCATTAAACTTATGATAGATGGAGTGCTTCCATCATATGAGCCTGTGATCACAGTCTCTTGTTTGGAAGGTGGCTGCCACTGGGAATAAACATGCATCTCACAGTCCATTCCTACCACAAGGATACCATCACGTACCCAAGATAAAGAAACAGGAAAAGGTGGTGATCCTTCTACTGAAGAAATCAAATCGACACACCGAAGCAGAACAAACTTAGACTGAGACAAAACTTTAGTGTTCTCCCATAGTGGAAATGCCAAGCCTTCTTTACCAGTTTGTTCCTGAACTCTGCCAGCCAGTTGTCCATACATAAAGAGCTTTGATCCAATTCCTACAGTAAGTATATGAGAACCATCTTCTCTAGACATCCAGTCTAAGTGAACTAAATGCTTTGTAGATGGCAGGATATTCTCTTTACTAGATAAATAAACCTCTTGTTTATTGTAGGCCACTAAATTGCTATCAATACTAATACCAGAGTCCAACATTGCACTTAATTCCTCTAAATGAATTGTCTGTTCAAGGATCCAAAAGGAACCTCCTGTAGATTCACATTCAAAAATACTTACATGCATCATAAAGTCCTGAGAAGATCTACCATTAGATGTTGTCTGCTTGTAGGCTACAGCTAAACGGTTTGTGTGTGCACAGCTAACTTCTATTGGCCTGCCAGGAATAGTTACAACACTGCTACTAGGAAGTCCATCCTCAATGAGCAAAGGCCATTCTTCCCAAATGTACTCAAGATTACTTTTTGAAGTATTCTCTGAAGTTTCAGTTTCTACAGCTGTTACTCTGCATCTCCAGAATCTCACTTTTTCATCTGAACATGAGGTTGCCAATAAATAGGGCGCACTGCATACTGGATATATGGAAGAGGAACTTAGATGTCCTAAAACAAAAACAAAACATTCCTTAGGCAAAGAATTAATTTTAAAAAATTATTCTGTTTAAACAGATTAATTTTTATATAATGTATTTAGTTTTTTCTCCTTTCAGAAGAGTACTATTAAAACATTAAGAAGTATATTTAGATATTGGTGCTTATTATAAAAAAATCAAATATTTCAATATTAGTTGGAAAAACATATAAAAATTTATTCTGCATAATATCAAGAATAAAATAGGCTCCAACACAGGTGTGCAGTTGGTGCAAGAAAAGTACAATAACATTATATGATTCTGGAGACTTTGAGGGAAATTTTAGTACACCTACTCTTTCCTAATGGCCCCGCTTTAAAATAAAATCCACAAGATAAAATAATGAGAAAAGACATCTCTCTATAATTTTCTTTAAAAAAAAAATGAAAAAAACTATTTCCTACTATGGAACTTAACTTTTTTCTTGTAAGTCAACTCTAGAGCTTTTTTAATAACTCCTAAACTACTATTTCTGTGCACTATTCTATCAGTAATATTTTAATTCAAGAATAACATATACTTTTCACCAGGCATATAGTCACAGACCTTGGAATTGTATCTTCGGAAAATAAAAAGCTACACCATTCTTTCTCAAATTTTATCAATTTCATTTTCAATAATCCTAACCCTATTTTTCATGCAAAATTTTGGAAAGAGAAAATTTCTAAACTACTACAAAATCCCACCGTCTTGCCCAATCCCTTCCTCCATAAAGACATGCAAAAAAAAGAGCTCAGAATGAAAGGTACATTTGTCCTTCCCACACACACCACTTCAAGGTTAACATAGGCATTTTTAAAAATATTTTTAAATTTTAAAATTAAAATTTAAAATTTAAAAATTAAAAAAAAATTTTTTTAATAGTGAGTAATTTGGAGTTTATGGCTATATGTAATGAGTTTTTTAAAAATCTGAATATTTTGGTAGCTACTAAATTGATCGGGGCAAGTTACAAATAAAAGAAAGATGTCTATGCTTTTGCAAATATTCACCCTTCCCCTCCCCCCATCCCCAAAGTAACTCCCTTCTTCTGTTTAGTCCAGAAAACAGGAGAGGAAACTAAAATGATTACCTTATATAAGTATTCAATGATATCTAGAAATGATAAGAGTCAATGCAAGAGGGCAAGCAGAAGAACAGGCATAACACTTAAGTATAGATATATTCATTCATAAGTGAATGGAAAATGTAAGCTTTGTTCTGTAGTGTGTGTGGGGGGGGGGGCTTATTTTATTTAAAAAAAAATAAAAGAACTTTTTCTGCAAAGCTTAGGAGCTGACTACAATGGGTCCCTTAGAAACTTTCCCTTAAAAATGTCCTAAGATTTAGCTTAAATCAACAGAATATATTTAGCTAGGATAGTAGCATAACTTTTAAAAACATCAGTTTTTCAAATTACAAATATCTAACATTATATCAACAAGTACTTGGCAAGAGCATACAAAGAGCTTAAAGTACCTGATCAAGTTACTTATCTTTATTTTTCTGTTTTTGCTTCACAGTTACTTGAAAAATAGAGGTTATATATATATATATATATATATATATATATATATATATATATATATATGAATATAAGAATACATATGTGAAACACTTATGGATTCCAAGGTTTTACTATTTTCATTCCTTAAGATTCACAAACCTGCTGATGGTTTAACACTGATTATCTCAACTCCTTCTGGTAAATTCATTTCTTGGCTATATACCATTTCTGAAGAAAGAGTCAATTTACTAGTACTTTGAAGATTTGCTCTGCAAGCCTGATATTTTTTTGAAAAAGGAGATTGAATCTTTTCTGGAGAAGATAACTCTTCTTGTTGCAACACTGTGCCAGACACACTTGTATCTATTTTCTCATCTGAAAGATAATGTATAAAAAATGTATAACGTAATTCCACAATATTTTAAACCAAAGTTAATACAGTTTGTGAGTAAAAAGAGAACTAATTTCACTTAAGCTACTGATAACAGTATATAACTGATTATACTGTAAATGAAACAAAAAAACTCCCATCAAACTTAATTTGGGCAAGAAAATGAATGTTTGAGACCATAAACTTAATAGTATGCCCAAATACACACACACACACGCATGCACGCATACACACACACATGCACACGCACACACACGGCAACCAAAACAGTTATAGTTACCTTACCTCTAAAAAATACCTACCTACTGAAACAGGAATGGATTTCAAATGTAAATTCCACATATGAAGTAATGAGCGATTATCTTGAGTAAACTCTATTACAACTAAGTAGAATTTTTCAGAAAATCCATTAGGTTGGGTACCTGTTGGTATTAAGAGGCTTTGTTGAGCAATAAGCTCAGAAAATGTAAGATACATTTTAAACACAGAAGTAAAAAATAATTAACAATTAAGAGTAGTTCAAATTTTTATATAACATACCTTAAAAAATATCTCCAACAAAGATGACTGGACACAAGAAAATTATCAAATTTTCCACTTTCTAACAAGGATCTGGATTTGCTGAATTATTTAATATCTCTATATTATACTTATATTTCATGAACATAATTAGTTTTTAAAAGTCAACTGAAAATAAATTACTGATACTGTGAAAAACACTTTTAATGCATACAGATATCATAGCAAAAAGTCAGAAAATTAGTAAACAGCCACAATTTCCATAGAAAGAAATTTTTGGATAGGAGTAACATCAAATCAACTTAGATAAATACATCATTTTGAAGCTCTAGATGCTTTAAATCAAATTGTAATAAGTTCAAAAATAACTGCACAGATATGCTTCATTTTACATATCTAAGAGGTTCTTTACCACAAAATGTTACAAGGAGTACACATACAAAAAAACAAATTCATACATATTTACCCACAGATGCATTCCATAATCTCTAACACTTACAGACCAAAATTTCTGTTAGAGAGCTCCCTTCACTGCTCTACTCTAAACCTTGTCACTTAGCAGCAGCATCTTACACAAGTCACGGAAGGCACCTGCTCCTCACTAAAGCTCATCCCTGTCTTCATTTCCGTGAGAAGCAATGTAATAATATCCTGCACTTGGAATCCTGAGCCCTGGTTTTAAATCATTCTTCAAATCCTTAATAGATTACAATAACAGAAAAGTCACAAACTTTTGAGTCTCAGTTTCATGAAACAAGATAGGACTTAACCTACCTGCCTCATAAGGTAAAAAGATGCTCTGTAAATATTAAATCTCTATATACATGTGAGATACTTTTATGAATTCCAGAATTTCATGCTTCTACAAGACATTGCTCCACTAGAAGTTTCCTGCCACATGAATCTGCAATTTCTCTTAGCCATCGGTTTTTTCTCACCCTTACTTAGAAATACACTCAGGCCTGATGAGACCTAAAACAACTTTTCTGTGATTTTTCCTGGTCAACTTAGATATTTTAACATTTCTCTGCTCCTCTTCAATGCCAAACTAGAGGAAATGATTATACTCAAGGAATCATTTCCTCACAACCTACTCTTTTCTTAAACCCATGAAGGTAAGCATCTACACCAGTCTTTTTCTTGAAAATACCTTCTCAGTGTCAAGAAAGGCTCCTAATGTTGTCGGTCTTTGTCCAGAATAATTGATTAAAAAAAAAAATGTTTACCATTATATTCCAGGTATTATGTTAACTACTAGAGATACAAAGTTAAAAAAAAATTCCTGCCCTCAAAAAAAAAAGTTTACATTCTATAAAGGGAAAGTCACCTTGTAGACAGATAAGTAAATACAAAGTAATTTGGAAAACAGGGCGGTATTAGCAATAAGGGGAACTAGAATAGGTCTGCAGCTTTTGAAACCTTTTGATCCTAGTTTCGAAATCTCCTACTCATGAGTCCGATCACTAACAAACCTACCTGCAAGGAATAGCATTTAGGAAAATTTGGATAATTTAGACTTTAAGTTGCATAAATATTAAGATAAAGACTTAAGATATAAGACTTAATAAATAAAGATAATTAGACTTTGATGTTTTCATGGTAGCATGCATTTTGATTAGTCTTATACAATACAATATCTACATATTTCCATGTTTCTCAAATACTAAAATGAATCTGTGATCTCATCCATTAGAGATTTTCCTTCATTGATAGAGACTGTACCTCAGCTGTTGTACACCTGTGCAATTGTTATCCATGTTCTCTGCAAAAGTTCAACTTGGGGGTCCACTCAATGTGCTGGCATCTTTCCTTGACTCTACCCACATCAGAAGGGTGCCAGCATGGTGCTCTGAATGTCCACTTGTGAACACTAGTTCTTGCCAGCCCATCTTTGATTCTTGTCATATTTACCTGTCTTTTACCAGGGAACCTCTTGCACTTCTCCACCTTCCGTGCGATACTTTTTAGCTTGCTAGAGGCAGTAGTGCTACAGTCTCGTGTTACATTGAAAAGTGGGGCCTTTGCTGTCATGGGAAGCTTGGAATCAGTAAAAGAACTTGGTAATTTCCTGTAATCAATGTAGCCTTCTTTCCTCCTTCTTCAATTCTGGAAGCAGCTTACTGTCTGCCTGTATCCCAGATATGCATACTACTGGATAAAGCTCTAGTGTGTCCATCCAAATGCATGCTGAAATCCAGGGAAGAGAGTCTTCATTTACTTGGTCTTTCTGTTTTGGACAGACAAGTCAACTCCTTTTGAGTGACTACAGATCTTTTTCAAAAGTCTCTACAATGTTCTGGGTCTTGATGCAATCAGTAACATGACATGTACAAACAGGCATTTGCAAAATGTTATCATCCACAGGGAATCTGTCCTCAACCTGGAATCTGACCTGAATTTGCCATATAGTCTGAATACTTTTGGAAAGCATAATAATGTTTATTGTAGGGGAGTCATGTAACAGGCTAATTCTCACTGTTCTATCTTCCAAGAAATCTTAAATGATTTTGATGTATGGGTGGGAGACACCTTGCTATAAAAAAGACATGCAGCAGCATTTTGTTCTACCAAATCAGCTTTTTTGTGAGGTTAATAAAGAGTAAAGCACAACAGAATTTTATAATCTCCACACCTTTCAATTAATTTTGAAGCCTGCTGGTTTCCTACTAATTCTACTGTCAAGGACAGGTTTGACTTAGGTACAATTATCCCTTCCCCATCATGCTGCAATATAACATGAGTCGGCATAAGAAATGAAACGGGAAATTTTGGTAGTTTTGCAGAAGCTAGAGATGACATGTAAAAACCAGCAGACAACACAGAAAAAGTCCAGAAGCTCAGAAAAGTATAAAACAAAAGTGAAGTATTTTATAATATCAAGAAGAGAAGGAAATCCATGAAGCTAAAAGATGACTTCTCTGATACAAAGAGAGGGCCAAAAAATTTTACACTGATTTTCCAGATCATGGATGCTGGACCCCTCTTACCCCTGTATTGGAAGGGTAGCTGTATAGATTTTGTGTAAAGAGTAACAACAATATTTTAATGATGATCAGCTATGAAAGATTTAGCTATATTGATGATTACAATGATCCACGACAATTCCAAAGGATTCATGGTGAAAAATGCTATCCATGTCCAGAAGAAAACTCTGAGTGCAAACTGAAGCATACTTTTTTTCTATTTCCTTTTCTTTTCTTTTTTGAAAAAAAAAAAGATTTTGCACATGGCTAACATGAAAATGTTTTGAATGGCTTCACACGTACAATGGATATCTTACTGCTTGCCTTCTCAATGGGAAATGGAGAGGTTAGAGAGGAAGAGAATGCTAAAGATTTCGTGTAGAATATATATATCTAGAAGGTAGTGAAATCATAAAACTTATTCAGTGTTAATATCTAGAAGGTAGTGAAATCATAAAACTTATTCAGTGTTAATTAGTTCTGAGATTTTTTCCCACACCTTTGGCATCTTTCCTTCAGATTTCTTGTACATTAGTATCTTAATGTCTTCACAAGTTTGCTGCTTTCATCACAGATCTATTTTATAGACAGACATGACAAGCAGAGATGTGTGTATGTGTGTATCATTAAGTGCGTACATACAGATACAATGCACACACATACATCAGTTCCCATCTTTATTCTCTTCAGTACCACAGGACTCTTCAATAAGCACCTCAGGTATGGTGATGTCACAATCCAAACATGGTGGTTCCACTTATTTTGATAAATAAAATGGTTGGCTATTAAAAAAAGTCTTTTCCATTTTTCTCCTGTTTACAGTACTTCCATTTTCATCACCAAATGCCCATGAGATGACTTTGCTTAGTTGGACATCACGCTAAGCTTTCTTCAAGCTGGTTTCCTACTATTTCTCTTAGCCTTATGAGATGATATTGCTCATGCTTGTGCATTATCCTTCTTCCTAAGATTTTACAGAAGAATTTATATTTTTTTCATAATCCAAGATTTTTTATTGTTTTTTTTTTAAATAATGAATAATAAATTCATAGGGGATTGGTTCCAGCAGCTCAGGTTCTTTGTCACTGGTTCTCATAAAGTGTGCTTCTCTGGGTGGAACAGGCTGGCATTGCAGTTGAACCAAGTGCCTTTTTCTTTGGCATACTTCTTCTGATCATTTTCCTTCACTTGCTTCAGGAAGCTACCTCTGCTCTTAGAATGCTTAACATGCTCAATACGCACATGAATTCTCTTGGCTAGAAGCTTGCCCTTAACCTGTTTGTTTACAACAATGCCTATAGAATGTTGACCTGTCTGACATTACAGACCTGTCTGGTCTTGCCATGGTAACATTTGTGGGGTATTCCCTGCTGAACTGTGCCCATACCATTGATATCTACAATATCACCTTTCTTGTACATTCACATTATACAAACCCAAAGGGACAACATCATGTTTTCAAAAGGGCCTAGAAAACATGTATCATGTTCCTCTCCTTTTTCCTTCTGTGTTTGTCATTTTAGTAACTCAATAGAATATGACGGCACCATTGGAAAGAAGAGAATTTATATTCTAACCCAATGCTACCATCATTTCATCATTTTCCCTCTTCCCTAATGCAGTTACTTTCCCAGACTTCGTGATCTCCAGAAACTTACTTCAGCACTCCTTATTCCTCTCAGTACCCCCACCCCTCCCTCTGACCAGAAAGGGTGTAAGGTGGACCTCCTCCTTCATCCTCCACTAATTAAGGAGGGTTAAGGAGGATTCTCAGGTAATTCATCTCATCATTTTCAATTCAGTTGATTTCCTGGACTTCATGATCTATAGATAACGATTCTATAAGATGAAATCAATTCTGAAACTTTCACCTCCTCAAATCATTTTCATCCCAGCTGCAGGACTTCATCATGCCACTCTACTAAGTAACCTCCCTCCTTCTTCACCCCTACCCCAGCTCCCCCAGCTTTTCAGCTTCTTTTTATGTGCTGATTTTCTCCATTAAAGGTCCCTGAAGGTAGGTACTACCTTATGTCTTTCTCTGTATCACTGGGGCTTATCACAGTGCATGGCACCTAATAAGTATTTAACAAACAAATATTGGCCCAGACTCTGCATTTGCCATTGGCAGCTATCATCATTCTTCACTTGTCAAGTAAGATGTGGACTGAGATGCTTTTGGAGCTCTTTTGGTCTCCTTGTGGTAGTAATTAATTTATATTGGTTAAGCCTCTGGAGGAAACACCTATGTTATAGATTGAAAAAGGGCAAATTGTGCATTACCTAATTGGTCTACATAATGTTCCATGAAAATAGGCATTTAAATGATTTTGGATGATAAAGAAGTAGCATTAAGTATGTTTTCCTAAAAGAATATTTCAGAATTAGTATATTCTTTAGTTTCTGTGACACTTCATTCCATTTCATTTTATCAAGCCTAAATTTGCCTTTCTATAACTTCCCCTCAAAGTTATTTGGTCTTTAATGGGACTTGGGATTAAGCCAAACAAATCTACTCCCTCTCTTTCCTATGATATCTCACAAAAAACTTGAAAAAAAGCTGTAACATGTTGAAGCTTCTATCTCTTCAAGCTAAATAGATATCTGGTTCTTTCAACCAATCTTTCTGTGCATCATCCCCTCATCATCCTGCTTTTCATTCTCTGAGCAATGTACTTCCTAAAGGTAAAAACCCCTAACTCAACAGAATACTTCTGATATAGACTGATCCACTGATCCAAACATGGTATAAGAGAACTACCATTTTCCTCAATCCAGCAAGTGCAGGTCTCTCTCAAGGAAGTCTACAATAGTGGTTTTGGTTACCATAACATACTCTCCACTCATATTAAGATTGAAGTTAAGTAATAAACTCAAATCTTTTCCACATGAAATGTTTCCTTTCCTAACACCTTCCCTAAGCAAGTGATTCCTTGAATCCAAGGGGAAGATTTTATATTAAATTTACATTAAACTCTATTAAAATGCAATTTGGTCTGCCAACTGTTCTTTTTGCCTTTTGACTTCTCATCAACTGTATTAGCTGTTATTCCCTCTGAATTTTCATGTTATTTGCAAATTTGATAAGAATGGTGTCTTTTCTTTCATACAAGTCATTGACAAAAATGTTTAGCTGCACAAGGTCAAGTATGCACATATTCGTGCACTAATGTGAACACATGCACACACATGTTAGACTCAAATGGATTTAAAGGATATTTTAAATATTTTTATAATTTTACTTATGACATTTTTTTTCTTTACCAGAATCAGATAAAATGCTGCCCTTTCCCAGACTTTTCTTCTCCAGGCTATTCAAAATGAAGTCTTCTTGAAAAACATGAAGGAGCTGTGTTTTTCTGCCATGCTGGATGTGAATAAATAAACAACAATATAAATTGCCAAGTAAGTCACTTACCTAAATTGTCTCTAGTCAGAATAAACAGTAAACTTACCAGTTCAGTGATGGGATCTAACTCAATAATGCATCCTGGTCTTGCTGTTGACTGCTGACTTACAATGTTGAACACTTCGCCAACATATTTCTGTTTTAAAAAAAATTAAGTTAGTTTCTTAACTCACAAAGTGTATTAAAATAATCAACATTTACAAAAACAATCTGTTATCAGGGGAAAATCTCATTTTCTTTAGTTTTATAAGAAGACTCTTTCAAAATTCTAGTCTATGCACCTTGCTAGAGTTTTCACAAGGACTACAATGTCAATTACAATCAAGTAATTAAAGATAATGATTAGTTGTTTTGAGGATAATTCTTTCATATCCAGTAGTACATAAACCTGACCCCAGTGATCAAAAGAGCAGTTCCAGGAGCCAATCCTTGGTAAATAGTGACTATGAAATATGGTGGGGGCTGTGGAAATGAGCTAAAGGTTAAACAGCGATTGTAAAATATGGTGGACCACTGGAAAGAAATTAAAGTTATGTATTTCTTTACTAGTAATAAAAGATTCTTTTTATCACTGTGCTAAAGGCAGTCAAGTGTAGTAGAGAACGCAGTCAGGAAGACTTGAGTTCAAGTCCTGTTTCTAACACATACTAGATAGATGAAAGTGGTCAAATCACTTAACGTCTCAATGTCGAAGAGGCAACTCTAAGACCACAAGATGCAGCCGTGTGTGTTCATCCTTCGTTGCCGAAGAAGACCATGCCATCAGAAAAATAATGACATGACTTATATTTTTCTTTGTTTTGAGGGAGGGAGGGCTGGGCAGGTCATCAGCCTCACTTCTCCTCCAGAGTCATCTGAATCCAATGGCCAGATATTCATCAGGGTGACTAGAGACGACCCAGGATGAGGCAGTTAAGGTTAAGTGACCTGCCCAAGGTCACACAGCTAGTGAGGGTCAAGTGTCTGAGCTGAGATCTGAACTCAAGTCCTCCTGAATCCTCCTGCACTGGTGCTCTATCCACTGCACGCAAATCGCTGGCCAGCATTGGTAAAAACAACGCCCTCACTGGGAGCTGACTACAATGATAAAATCCCAAATGCAATGAAAATGTAATGGTTACTTTAAAAGTGATATGCAAATGAAAAATAAGGCAATAAAAAGACAGACAATAAAAGTTTTAACTTATGAAGAGCCAAGTATTTTCATGGTAGATTCGAGGAACACTATCATGAAAAAATATATTTGCCAGATACTTCATGAATTAACAAATATCTATTAAGCACCCACATGTTCCAGGCATTAGGGGATAATGTTCCTAGATAAGTAAATAGAAGATATATTAAAAAATAAATATTAAGGGACTTCTGGATTGAGTAGAATAATAGCTGGATCAAGAAAAGCCTGAAAATAAGTGTATATATATATATATATATATATATATATATATATATATATATATATATTTAATCATTTAAATTCATGTACATGACGAGATTAAAAAATTCAATTATGTTTATAAAACTTACATATTAACATTTCACTTACTTTAACCAATCAACAAAATTTATTATTTATTCTATATTCCAGCATTCATTACATAGAAATAAACATGTTATGCCTATTTATTTCAATCTGTGGATCTAATAATTTCAGATTAAAAATCACAAAGGTTTTTATAAGATTTATATATAATCATTTCACTTACAGAAATTTCAGGGTTGGATAGCTCATATAACAGTTTTTTGGCATCAGTGACGGCTTCATACAATCTCAAATATTGTCCATCACTTGCCACAAAGCAAGCACTAGGAGAGTTGCAATAAGCACCTAAAAACATTGAGGAAAATTTTAAATTTAGCAATTTAAAGATAGTGTTTTAGATTCTTTATTATCTTGAATAAAAAAGAAAACAATATGATGCTCACCCAGACAGTAACTAGGTATGAGAGCAGGTAGCCATGCCACGTTGGAAAAGGCCGAAACATGAAGAGAATTAATCCTTGCAAGTTCTGAAACACCTCCAGAGAAAGATAACGGCCCGACTGGGTCAACCCTCCAGAGAATAAGCTCACTATAAACTGCATTTGGATCCTGGAAAGTCAGATCTACAGTGTTTCTACTACACTCTCCTAATAAAATTTCATCAGAGTTTAAAGTGTCACAAGGCTGTTTCAGACTATCAATATCTGGTGTCCTTAATGCATTATGATGGGATGTTGTCAGTAACAATGGCAATACTGAATGGCAAGCTAAGTCATTAAGATGAAAGCGGTGACCACAATATCTAGATTTATGGGAAATACTGAGCACTGTGGAAAAGGCAGATTCTTCTGCAAAGCTGACTAACCACTGATTCAAGGATCCATCTGCATGCTTCGAAATCATCATGACATTAGGAGTGAAGATACTTAATTTTAAACTGTTAGCTGATTTACTGTGACCAGAAGAGATCAGCATTGATGTGGAACGTGTGAGGCCAGAGGGTTTTTGTTTGCCTTGCTGAATAGCCAAATCAACATTCTTGGTACAAGCATACATCACTATGCTTCTGCAGAGAGAATTTGCATCACCCGTAGGGAAAGCTACTGGAATTCTGGAAACAAAGGACACCTAGATTTAAAAAATAAAATGCATTATGATATATAGACTGTGAAGATAAAAAAAAAAGAATTACAGATAAGCAAGTGTACAAAATATTAAACCAACTGAGATAGTAACAGTACCTGCACCTGGCGAAACATACCAGGCTGGTATTCATCCAGCCAATCCACGTGCCAAATCAGCAAAGAACCATCCACTGGGTGAATACTGAAAAGCATATCTGCATTTTTACTCCATTCGGACAGAAGCACTTCAATCTGATGATCAATAACAGCAGATGGTAAGGGTACATAGCCTGAAGTGAGTACATTTTTTTCACTACTCAACTCTCTCTTCTCCGGAATTGCTTTCACATCATCAACACCATCATCAGTTTCTGGTAGGAAAAAAAATGTTAACAAGTTAAGTAAATGCAATTAAGTAACAAATTTTACTAAGAATTACTAGAAAGGCAATAAAATTTAAATTAGTATCTATGTATTATAAACAAAAAATGAGAAAAGAAAACTTTTATTTTAAGGATATGTACAGCACTCTAGGACATCCCTATACATAGCAGGGCCGAAGTGATCTATCTTACTTCCCCTTCTTACATTTCCCTACTCAATAAACTCTAAAATCAAATAAAAACTCCTCTTGAGTTTTTAATGCCCTTCCCAATTTGGGCCCAATCTACCTGTCCAGGTACATTCTTTTTCCTCCTCCTACACTGTGTGATCTAGACAAATTGACTTTGTGTCTTCCTCATTCACTGTATTCTTTTATCTACATGCCACTGAACTAGCTTTCTTCTTTGTCTGGAATATACTTCCTTCTCACTTCCATCTCAGAGAATTGTCCTCTTCCTTTAAGATTCAGCCCAAGAACCACCTTCAAAAAGAGGATTTTCTTGATCCATCCCACTGCAATTGCTAGCAACTGCCCTACCTTTTATTTGTTCATGTTAATTCTCTTTATATTTATTTTATATCCACATATGTATAGGTTTATTGTCTCCTCCCTTAGAACATAAGCTCCTTGAGAGCAGGAATTGTTTTCTCTTGTTTTTTTTTTTTTTGGGTATCCCTAATACCTAACACACAGGAAGCACTTGATAAATGCTGACTGATCGCAGTTATGTGATCAAATTTAGGTTTAAGAAGACCTGGCAGCTGAATGGAAAATATATTAGAAAGTGAAAAGAATGGAAGCAGACAAACCAATTAGGAGACAATTTCTCAATTACAGCCAAGAGGTTAAGAGGGTCTGATTTAGGGGAGCGGCCAAGAGAGTGAACAGAAGGAAATGAATGTGACTAACTGTGAAGCACAATCAACATGACTGGAAACCAATATGGAGCTGAGGCAGACTTAATCGTCAAAGAGGACTTCAAGACTGACTGTTAAGAAACAAGGGTAAGTTTTGGGGAAGGGTATATACCTTAGAGGGAAAGATAATGAGTTCTGTTTAGACATGTTGACTGATAAGACTGGCTATCTAAGCAGAGATGAATAGCAGTGATGTGAAACTAGCAGTAAATGTGAAACTAATTAAGAGTGATTAGTGCTAGATATATAAGACTGAAAATCCAGAAAGGAGGGAAGAGGAGTCTCCACAGCTGTTGGAGATGGATTGGCAATCCATCTAAGGAAACTGAAAGTAAGTGGTTTGGTCAGAGACTCAGGAAATCGTGACAGGAGAAGAAAAGAAGAACTAGTTTGGAACAAAGACACAGGAGGGGGAGTGGTAAACAGCACTCAAACGTAAAGAGAGGCAAAAAGGATGAGGAGTAAAAGAAGCTAAGTACACACTGATTAATCCTGGAAAAAAGCAGTTTCAGGCCAGAAGCTGCACCTGAAAGTAGATTACAAGAGATTACAAAGAGGGTAGAAGAAAATGGTTGGGGGGAGGAGACGCGTGGGAGGTAGGGGAAGTTTGGTCATATGATGAAAATTCTAATTTCTGCTTTCTTGAGGGCAAAAATCTTTCTTATAATTCTTTGTATTCCATATAATACCATATATAGTACCTTACTATATTAAGCATGCAAATATGATTAGTTATCCTTATGATATAAAAATGTATAAATGTACTGAAGAACACCTTGACTGAATCAAACCATTT
Source organism: Potorous gilbertii (assembly GCA_028658325.1). Taxonomy (NCBI): domain Eukaryota; kingdom Metazoa; phylum Chordata; class Mammalia; order Diprotodontia; family Potoroidae; genus Potorous; species Potorous gilbertii. The sequence goes on along the minus strand of CM053772.1, from coordinate 128,503,255 downwards.
CACATATTCCTTATTTTTTTGAAGCCAATACCTTCGTCAGATTTTCCATCCACCTGACTGGATTCTTCCATACTGGCTTCTGAAGGGGGCTGTTCAAAACTCTTTTGAAGCTGCTGTAAAAAGACCTCCATCGATAAAGTAAAATGCAATTCTTTATTGTTAAGCCAGTGCACAACAAAAGGCCCACTCTTCTCTTCATTTTCACTAAGGCTGAGAGATGTAATAGAAGGAAGCAAAGGGATGTCTACAAAGCAAAAATGGCAAAAATTAATCACTTGCTACCTGATCACATGACACAATTAAGCATCATACTTTTGTCATTGGTTGTCATATACACAATCATGAAAGGTTTAAAATAAATGCAACCGACACACAAGTCACTTCACATCCTCTATCACTATCTAAAAGTAATTAGATAAGTGGTCATTTTAAAATGTCCATAATAGAAAAATTAAAATTAAAATCACATGGCCATCTTTATCTTGTCTAATTTATGATATATTTTATTTTTTAGTCAAGTCATCTGAAAAATGTAACATGTTTAACAATCATATTAATATTGTTAGGACTGAATTATTTTGATTAAAGAATATATATATATTCTCATATAAGAGTTCAAGAAATTTCACAGATTATATAAAGCAAATATTATCCCTCTTTTGCAAAATTGTACTGTCACAACCTCAAAGAGATTTGAGTAAGTAGATAATTTTTTATTTGGTGGCAATCAAACATTTTTCCTTACAGCAGTTCATCCTGGAGGGGATACAGGAATATAGGCATACTCTATTTGTAGCACAGAAATAATCTAACCATACTACAAAGTAATCTGGAATTATTCAAAGAAAGTAACTAAAACATTCACAATTGTTTTCCCAGAGCTCTCACTGCTAGGCATATACAAATCCCAAAAATGTTAAAACAGAAAGGAAGTTCCCATACACACCAAAATATTTATAGCAGCCTTTTCTATGGCAGCAAAGAAGTGGAAACAAAGCAGGTGTCCATCAACTGAGTGGGACTGACTAAAGCAGATGGCGGATGAATGCCACAGAATATGAATTTGAAGATTTTAGATAAACATAATCTGTTAAAACTTATATGAAGTACACAAAGTGAAGAATAAGGAAAGCAACATTCCTAACGACTACAAGGAAATGCAACGATCAACAAAACAATGTGCAATTATCATGATCAAGCTTGTCCTAGAAGAAGAAAAGAGAAAATGCACCTCCCACTTTCTGCTGGAGAGGTGGAATATGGTCGTGAAATACTTAACAACACTGGAATTTTAAAAGCATCTTCCCTTAACTCATTCAGTGATAATTCTAGAACTTATTTAAAGACATGACTGCCTTCTGTTTATTTTTTAATTAACAGGGAGCTGATTCCTCCACCAAGTTCTGCTCTATCACCTCATCTTGGTATACAAGACACCCTGGGTTTTTAAAAATTACAGTAGCAGAAGACAGATTCTGGAGGATTCTACCATGTGGCACAGCAGAAACGGGAAATTTGAATTCAGAAGATCTGGTTCAAATCTCAGCTGAGCCACTTATACTTCTGCAAGTCACTAGATCATCTACAAAATGAGGGGATTGCTTTCAATAACTGCTAATATGCCTGCTTTCTGAGGAACAGCCTCACTAAAGCACCAAAAGGCTCACCACCAGTAAACCAACCACATGGTGATGATTTGTTTCATCAAGGCAAACTTGCACTCATGTTCTGCTGGTGCAACACCCATGGCAGAATGGTGGAAATGGTAATAAAGGAGCTGGGATTCACATTAACTTAGCTACTGGTATGTAAATGGACACACTGATGGAGGAATTGAATCATATTAACTTTTTCACTGTGAAGGAAACCATAAGACAGAAGAACTTAGAGTTAAGATGGAAAGATGGCTTATTCACCCATCCTTAAAAAAAAAAATTCACATGATATTACCATTACTTAATTCTAAGTAAAACCTTGGAAAAAGCTGTGTACACTCATTAATTCTACTTCCTCTTGTGTCAATCACTTCTCAATCATTTGCAATGTGGCTTTAGATATAAGGTACAATAGCAATAAGTACTTATCTAAAATTGTACTCTCCAAAGTTACTAATGATCTCTTAATTGCCAAATATGATGGCTGCTACTCAATACTCATACTTCTTGATCTCTGTACAGCATTTGACACTGTGTACTGCCCTCTCTGTTTATATATTATCTCCTTTCTGGGGTTCTGTGACACTCCTCTCTTGGTACTCCTACTATCTGTATGACCACTGCTTCACTGTCTCCTGTGCTAGTTAATCATCCTTAACACAACCCCTATACTTAGTATGTACAGTACTTAGTACCCACATTCAACACTGTTACCCTATAGAATGTAAAAAGTGTCACATGCATGGATTTAGTACTAAAAAGAGTCCCATGGTACTACTTTACTCTAAATAAAGTTTTTTGGGGAGCCAGGGTTTTTACCTGTGGCTGGGTTGATGCTGGCTGCAATATGAAAGTGGCAAAGTGCATTGGCTTGCAGAGGGGTATTCCTATGGACCTGATGAGGATTCTGCTGATGTGGTAGGTAGCCAGTGTGTGCTACAAGTGCAAGTGATCTGCTTCGTCCTCTACGAAAATGCCTCAGATTTACCTATGTGGATAAAATTGTTTTTTTAGAGTGTCCTCATAAACTACACGTGTTCTTAGTATGTTTGTTTTATGAGCTACAAAATACACTGATAACTGAATAATAACACTCAGGAGCCTTCTCTCCTCAAGTGACCAGATAGATTAGCTCCAACACTATTTCTCTACTTTATTATACATAAACTCCAAGTTTTAGGTTAAGAAAAAAGCTAAAAAGAGAAACTTTTAATATCGCAACCTCGGTTCTCTTGCTCAGATTGCATTTATTTCATTTAAATCATTAGGGCTTATTCATATTAGTCATCTAGTAAGTAAATTTTTGAAAATTAGTTACTTATGTTGCAAAAAAATTACAATGCTTCAAAAATGTTGTAGCAACATTTTCTTTTCCTAAGTCTTCGTTTTTTATACTTATCTAAGTTAAGTTAACTTAAGATTAAGGTCATATAACTCAATAATTTATAAAACACAGAATTCAAGCTGGATAATCTCTACTGTCCTTCCAAATTGTGATTCTATGACTTCTAAAAATCCTGTTATAAAAATCATGCCCAAAGCTTGTAGTAAAATGAAACATCTCAACCATAGCACTCACTTCCAAAGCGTTTTGAACTCTTTCCTTACTGGAAGCATTCCTCTTGAGGTTATTTGTTAAATTAACTGGATCAGTCCAATGGTTGTAGTTTCCTTCATATAAGAGACTATCATTTGGTAAAAAAGTCTCTACCCAGAGGCGACACACATTATCTTTGCAGCAAGTCAACAATACATTACATACAGAAGCCCTGTGGAAGAAAACAATACTGAGAACAGAAATCTAGTGCAGAAAATTAGCATGGCAACCATGGAAATTATTCAGTATTACTAAAATATGCACTCAATGAAAAGTTTATAATAAATATAAGTATTTAATGTGTTCAAAAGGCAACTGTACAGAGCTGATTATATAAGAAACCTCCACTTCAAAGCAACACTTCCTTCCACCCCGCTATGCTTCTGTTATTCTTAATTCAGCAACTACTTTAATTTCTGAGGTAGCATGACACAATCAGTGGTGCCTTGAATGAAATTCAGTTTCATACAAAAATGGCTCAAATAGAAATACATATCATCCTCTAAAAAGAGGTTTCTTTCTTTAACCACTGCTTTAGCATGCACTCTTGATAGTCTAGTGAAACCTATGGACTCCTTCTCAGAATAGTATTTTCTAAAACATTCTAAATTGAAAGAAATGTTGAATTTCAATTGCTGGTTAGAAAAAATAAAGATGTTAGTTTCTCCCCCACCCAACCTCATGAAATCTGGGAGTTCATTGACCCCATGTTGAGAGACCATGGTCTAAAATAATCTATCTTGATTTTTTTAGGCATTAATTTTCCACAATAAGCACTAACATAATACTGTAACAGTACTTTAAGTACATATATATATATATATATATATATAAATATATATATATTCTCTCCAAATATGAAAATACCTAGTTTCAAGGGCTAAAATGGTATTTTCAAACACATATTACTCTCCTAGTTAATGACGCTTTCCTCTTAGTGAGCTTACCCTAATACAAATTGAAGGAAGGAAGGGAGGAATCAAGAAAGGAAAAAGGAAGGAAAAGAGGAAGAAAGGAGGAAGGAGGGACTTACTAAGAAGCATCAACTGTGTGACAGACGCTGTGCTAAGCCCCTTTCCAAAGCTAAACATCTCGTTTGATCCTCACAACAACCCTAGGAAGTAGATGTTGTTATCATCTTCCTTTTACCGTCAAGGACACAGGCACCTACTTGTCTCTAAGTATTAATAATGAGTTCATTAATTAACCTCATGGGAAATCACCAGGTAAAAGACAATAAGCCCTTTCAAAAGAATTTTTTTCCAGGAGTGATTCAGTATGTACAGAAAAAACTCCATAGCTTTTGGTAGAATCCTTTTCTTTATGCCGGTCAAACAAAGCACATTTTTGTTTTTATTCCTACCTTCCCTTTTGGTCTGGCTTTATTGAATACCTGCTTAACATATATTTTCAAAAATTCTATAACGTATTTGTCACGCTGGATGCTGTAGGGTCTACGTACAGAAGACAGCAGGAAAAGAAGCTAGGTCTAGTGAACCTGAGCATGGACAAAAGAGTCAGAGTGACAGTGGATATGAGAAACCTGATAAGCAGAAATAAATTAAGATGACCAAAGATACTAGAGAAAAGAGCAAGATGAGCAGTTCAAAATTCATACAAATCTGCAATAAGGAGATGTGTAGTAGCAAAACAAAGTAGACAATCAAAATGCTGGGCAAACTTGTATAGCCAAAAGATCCATAGAACTTAGAGGAATAAGACACAACAGATACATGGCAGAGCCATTTATCTGGGAACACTCAGTCAAAGAATTTGTCATCGCAACTTCTGGTGATTTTATTTACCTCTAATTTAGGTCAGCCAAAGACCTTATTCCAAGCAAGACCTTGTGATCTACAAATGACAACTGAAAATAAAAGACTGCATGGGGATTATTTATAGTTCTTTGGCAGGCTTTCCTGAACAATTTTTCCTGATTTTTATAATGAAATATGATTTATTTTTATTTACAATAAAAGCATTAGTCAAAAGAATTAAAAACCATTCATATTTTTATTTCAGCTCATGTACCTGAAATAAGATTTGTAAATGTCAAGAATATCCAGTTTCGGTATGAATGGTTTAACATAACAGAACTTTGGTTCTACTACAGTAATCATCTAAAATGTTACTTGGTGATTATGAATGTTTTATTGGAAAAATTGTAAATTATTTTATGGCACAAAGCCAAAAAGAAACATGAATATAACACTAGTGACTATATAAGAAAAAATGTAATCAGAAAGTAAGATAGAAATATAACTATGTCTTCTTAGAATGTAAAGAAAAAAGAAACTGTGGCAGATGTTGTAACTATGTGTCTGTAATACTGTACACCCTAATAAAAAAACTACTTAATTTTTGAAATTGTGATTCTTAGACCAAAAAAAAAGGAAATTATAAGACTATTAGTGCATAAAAATATTTACCTGACTTGAATTAGTGAATCAAAAATATAAAAATAAAATTGAATAGTCAAATATAATAAACCTGATATATAGATAAAAGTGTAAAATAGCTAACTGATGAAAAACTTGATCATTTCAACTCTGTGGTTAAAATAAAGAAGCATGAAAGTGAAATGAAGATTATATCAAAGAAATTACAAAAGATAGCTTCAAGAGGATTTAAGTCATATTCTTATTATATTTTCAAACTCAACTACCAATACTACTTATGTCTCACCAACTGATGAGGGTAACCAAGAAAAATGGTAACTGCCAGCAGATGAAGAGAGGTAATTATGTAGCTATAGGGAACTTATATTCTAAATTTCTTGAGAAAGTCTAAACTTCAAGCAAAGGAAATATCTTTTAACAAATCTAAAAAAGAGGAATATCATTTCAGGAGGTCATAAATCTTGATACAATATCCAGTTAATGTCCTTATTAGCCCCACTATTTCTTTGAGTATTCAAATTTTCTCAGCCTCTGAAGTTTCTATAGTTAACTATCTCTAGAAGTAAACAGAGAAGTCATTATTCACCATGTCATCAGGTGGCACTCATACCACTGAAAAACTAATCACTGACCTAGGCATATATTTACTGGTCTTCCGCCAGGAAAATCCATTTACAGCTCTAGGATGTGCCAGGTAAACAAATGAAAAGTCAACTTCTCCTCCTTGTGCTTGTTTTTCTGGACCTCCATCTTGAGAGGTAAATGTTGACCGCCAGTTGTCTGTATTATACCACACTTTCAAAAGGCAGTCATCCTAAAGAGAAAAAAATACAACAAATTATATTAACAACCACAAAAAGAAAGAGGTGAAAACCATTCACTTTAGAATAGAATCACATAAGGCTTAACTTCATTTACAAGGAACTAAAATAAGATTTTCTTATAAATCTTTACATTTTGGAATCCTTTTGTTATACAAAGTCAAGATCCTGTTTCCCATCAGTTTTAAAATTTTCTTTTAAGAATGGTTTGTTAGCTTTTCTTTTTAAAGGAAAGTCCAAAAACAATGCCCAATGGCATGAACACTAAAATCTATCAAGATAACTGAATAATAACAGCTTAATAACATGCTTTACAATTAACAAGCACTTTTATTTGCTCTTTTTGAACTAAACCTGCAATTTCATGTGTGTAAAAAACTCCATTCCAGGGAACAAACTCCCTCTACTGACACAGACTGAAAATTGTTTTGAAGTTTATAGTCTTAGAGAGTTCCCTCATTTGTTTCTCATAACAATTCTAAAAGGTAAAATATTTCAAGTAATTTTTCATCCTCATTTTACAAATGAAAAAACTGAGGCTCAAAGAGGTTAAGTGACTTGCCAATCAGACAGTAAATAAGTATTTATTAAGTATTTACTATTTGCCAGGCCCAGTGCTAAGGGCTGGGAATACAAAGAGACAAAAGACAATTCCTGATCTCAAAGAGCTCACAATCAAATATGGGAGACAATAAGAAACATATGTACAAACAAACTATATACAGAATAAAAATAATTAAGAGAGGGAAAACACCAGAATTAAGAGGGGTTAGAAAAGGCTTCTTATAGAAGATGGGATTTTAATTGGGACTTAAAAGACAGGGAGGTCAGTAGGTAGAGATGAGGAGAGAGAGCATTACAGGTATGGGGAATAGCATAGAACATGCCTGGAACTTACAGAAGAAATATTTTGTTCATGGAACAGTCAGGAAGCCAGGGTCATTGGACTAAAGAGTATGTGATGGAAGTAAAGTGTAAGAAGACTGGTAAGGGCCAGGGGGTGAGGGGGTAGAGAAGGTTATGAAAGCTTTTGGATGCCAAATAGCATTTTTGTATTTGATACTGAAGGTGATATGGAGACACTGGAATTTGCTGCAGGGAGGTGGGAGGGCTGTGGAATCAGACCTGCAACTTAGGAAAATCACTTCAGTGTCTGAATGGAGAATGGATCAGAGACAAGGTAGGCAGACCACCAACAGGCTATTTTAATAGTTAACTCATGAGAAGAGGAAGGTCTGTCTGCGTGTCTCTTGTGTATGTCCCCTTCTCTCCTCTGACTCTGCTGCCACTCTTGTGCAGACTCTCATCATGGCAGCAATGTCAGAGGACAGAAGGTGTATAAAAGAGATTTTGCAGAGATGAAATCAAGCATTAGCAAGAGATTCAGTGAGAGGGGTAAGGGACAATAAAGAGTGTTCAAGTACCTCCTGTTTATGAGCCTGAGGAACTAGAAGGATGGTGTTGCCTTCTACAGTAATGGGGAAGGTAGGAGGACAGGATTTATAAGGAAGAATAACGAGTTCCTTTTGGACATATTGAGTTTAAGATGTCGACTGGATATCCAGCTCGAGATGTCTGAAAAGCAGTTGGAGGTATGAGACTAGTAGTCAGCAAAGAGGTTAAGTTAGGATAGGTACTTTGGAGAATCATCACCATAGAGATTCATGTGAAGTAACATAGAGGGCAAAAAGAAAAGGGCCTAGGGGAGAATCCTGTGGGACACCCGTGGTTGCCAGGTGTGATCTGGATGAAGGTTCAACAAAGGAGACTGAGGAGTAGTCTGACAGTAGGAAGAGAACCAGGAAAGAATGGCATTCTGGAAACCTGGAGAGAAGAGAGTATCAAAGAGAAGGTGATCAAGGGTCAAAGGCTGTAGAGAGCTCAAGGAGAATGAGGACTGACAAAAAGGTCTTTGGATATGGCTATTATGAGGTCACTGGTAATTTTGGAGAGAGCAGCTTCTGTGGAATGATGGGGTTGCAAGTCAGATTGTAAAGAGAATGAGAGCCAAGGAAGGAGTTTAAGCTACAAAGGACAAAAGAGATAGAGGAGGATAGTGAGGATGAAAGATAATATGAGGTCTTTTTCAGGAAGGGGGAACAGGCGTGTTTGTAGATAGGAAGAAGCCAGTAGAGGGAGGATTGAAAATTTAAAAAAAAAACAGTGGGAATAACAGAAGCAGCAATCTGTCAGAAGAGATGGGATAAAATGGGATCTCTTGAGCAAAAAAAGGGCTTAGCCTTCATAAAGAGTATGGTCGTCTCATCAGGAGATATGGCTTGTTGTTATTCAGTCGTTTCAGTTGTGTTGGACTCCTCATGAGCCCATTTGAGGTTTTCTTGGCAGTGATACAGGAATGGTTTGCCATTTCCCTTTTCTCATTTGAGAGATGAGGAATCTGAGGCAAACAGGGTTGAGTGACCTGGCCAGAGTCACACAGCTTGTAATTTTCTGAGGTTATATTTGAACTTAGTCTTCCTGACTCCAGGCACAAAACTCTATCCACTGAGCCACCTAGCTGGCAAAAGGTATTTAAGTGATGAGATGAAGAAGGAACTTAAAAACAAATGGCCTAATTTTTTTTTGTAAAGTGTGGTAAGTTGATAAGGGAGGTGCATTAATATTGTCCAGCAATACTGAGGATCCAGTTGAAGTTGTATAACAAATTATAGAAGACACAGAATATTTCTCTCTACCTTCATTCAGCAGCACATGTATAGTAGCAAAGATACCAGATGATGGGACTGATACAAAGCTGATGCTGAACAGTGCACAATGGGCCACACAGCAAGGTAGCTAGTGACTCAAGGGGACAGTGTCAAGTTGAACTATTTTATCAAGGAGAGAGTGACTAGTGCAAGGGGGATGTCCTGGGACATGCCACTGGAGGTCCTAGTGTGGGTTTGGTGAGAGAATGCAGAGGAAAAGGTAGAAAGCCAATAGATTATGGTCAGATAAGCAGCTAGAGGTCCCCAGGCTAATAAACAGCAAGGCCAGATTGTAAAACTATGGCTTTTGTTTCCATGTTAAGTTTTCTTTCCACTGTACAACATGAAGTAATGGACTTCTGTTCCTCTGTTCATATCTTCTGAAGTAATAAAGCATTATTCATTCATAGGCACAGGTTCCTAATGTTTAAAGACATGGAAGCTTTGAAAGGCTTATAACTTTTTTTAAGGAAAATTTTAAGGAAAATGATATGAAGCTAATAAAATTATGTTAAATGTACATTAATAACTAGATAACTTTCCATGCAATTAAGTGACCATTAGAAGCAAAAATATTTAAAACAGATGAGCCTATATTTGAGCTACTATTTCCATTAAACTCAGGATCCCAAGTTTTATTTATATTTCTACCTGTACTACTACTGTCTTATGGTATTTTTGCTTCATTTTGTTCTTTTGAAATTGTCAAAATCAAACAAGTTGAAGTAGTACTCCAATTTTTCGCAAAGTATTTTTGGACCTTCAGCAAACAGCAAAAATATCCTCTCCTTCCCAAACCAGTTCTAAGCTTGGCTACCAGACCTTTGTCAATTTCTGATGAAGGAGAAAGTAAGCAAGAAAGACATGGAAGTCTGGGATAGTGAGAAGTATAGGGCAAACTATGGAGGAGGCTGGATCTCTCTTGCGATGAATTTCTAACAGAAAATTAAAGTAAACTTCCTTGCTTTTCTTTCTGTCTAAAAACTATATGTAGATGACAAATGCATCCCACTCTTAAAATTTAAAAGAGCCCTCGGGATATCATCAGTTGGGGGATACTCCACTGCAAAATAGAAAACCACGAATATAAAACTGCTTTCTGTGACACTGAGTTTTTAAATATATTGTTCTTGAAGCAATGGCTTATCTCATAATGTGCACAAGGAAGAAATGTTTGCAAATGCCTTTCAAACAATTCATATGATGTGATACAAGTTTCTGCTTTGAATTATAGTTGCTGCATATTAAAGAATGGTCACAACACCAGTCTAAAATATATTGACAGTCTAAATTTCGTTCATGTAAAAGAACCACTTAATTAAAATTAAGCCAATGACAATAATATTGTATTCTCTGATTCTAAATTAAAAAAAATACAATCAGAAGTTTTAATATTTACCTTTCCTGCAGTAGCAAAAAATTCTCCATCAGGTGAAAATCTCATTAAATGAACTTGGGAAGCAGTCCTATACAATACACAAGCAATTACCTTCGTCACTCTAAGCATTTCAAGGATAATGGAATAAGAAAGCATTCAATACTACTTTTCTAGGTTATACTTGAGCAATCTATTTCAAATGCCAATGAGAAATTCAGACTAATATATCTGAACATGCATTGCTCTAGTATCAAATCCATTCTATACTGTCTCAAAAAATAAACATCGTACAAACATAAGCCAACAAAAAATTTCAAGACTTAGAAAATGAAGTTATCAAATGAGTTAAAACCAAAGATGACTTCAAAAGTCAAAATATATTAATTCTATATGATAGTGCAAAATACATGAAGAATTATCACTTTAAAGATGAAAATTTTAAGGATAAAGAGTTACTTTATAAAAGCTGACTTCTTATGGTCTACTATAAGTAGACTATAGCACAGGCTTCTCCCCCTCCCCTCTACCCCTCACCCCTGAAAAAGCTGAGATTTCAAAAACAGCTGCTGGTGACTAGATTTCTAGAATTTCATAGATCCTTTCCAACATCAAGAACTTTAGACCAATAATGGCAGTATTTTCCAAGTTAAATTATCTCATGGAGTTTAACATGAATGAGAGCAATCCTAGATATAGTGAATCCACTACTCACTAAAATATAATCTTCTCTGATAATTTTTTGAGACTATTAATACTGTTCTTCAATTCTTTCAAAATAAGATCTAGCTCATTTCCCATTATCATTTTATCTCCTCTAAACTGTTCTGTGCTTTACTTATCCATATCTACTTAATTTCTCCTTCTTTCCCCACCCACCCCCAGGCCATCCAACCTCAGATAGATAATAACTAAATCCTTTTCCACTTAACACTAAACAAGATAACATCCTGTCCTTAACTCAATAAACATGGAAATATCTGGTTTTGGCACGTGCAGGTGGGTGCGTGGGTGTGTGTGTGATGTGTAGAACTATTCTTATGTATAGGGAGTAAGAATGAGGGAAGAAAAAGAATTCCAAATGAAGAATAATTAAACCTATCTTGCTCACCCCTCCTGATTTTACAGTGGTTTCTAATGCCTAAAAGTTAAATTAAGGAAGAATTGTTAAACATTTCCAAATATATTGTGGTAAAATGGAAAAAGCAGCACCTCTGGAGTCAGAGCCCTGCTGAGTTCAAATCCTCCCTCTGACTGGCTGTTCACTCTTCATTTCTGAACAGAACCTCTGACTCTTATTACCTGTAGGACTTTAGTCAAGTCATAACCTTCCTGGTTCTCAACTTTCCTTTCTGGAAAATAAGGGGGTTAAGACTAGATAATATCTGATGTTCCTTCTAGTTCTACAAATCTGTGACATTAAAATAATTAAAAAATTTATTTTATTTACATATTTGCTACTTACCTACAATGCCAGATACATTGCCAGTCCCCAAAATTAAGATCTGTTTTTTCAGGATTTTCATCTTCAGATTGCTTCTTCAAGTTACTATTTGACCAAAGTTGTAAACAGCTAGAACCAGTTAAGAGACGATTGCCTAAAATGATATAAGGCATAATTTACTGTTTCTCTATACAATATTATATGTACTATAATCCATACATGTATTGAAGTTTTATGGACTATTACATGTTTCCCTCTTCCCCCACAATTTCAGCTGAAAACTTAGCCTTCTATTCACTGAAAAACAAATTCAGGTCATTCCCTAATGATGTCTTCCCCCTTTCTTTTCTCATCTCACACCATGCAGATGACTTCTGCCACTACCTCTTCCTTTATCCCCATCTCACATAGCAAGGCAAACCACTATACACACAAAAGTGAACTATTCAGACTTCTCCAGTAGACCGGCCCCTCGATAAGCCCTGCTCTCTCACTAGACTTCAATCACTCCCTGTCTACTGGATGCTTCCATACTGACCACAAAGATGCCTATGTTCCCCCCATCTTCAAAAAAATCCTCATCTGCTCAACTGTCCATCCCTGAGAGTAATCATCACATGTCCTTCCCTTTTATGGCTAAAAAACTTGAGAAGACAATCTACCTTACTTCCTTTCCTTTCACTCTTTTCTGAAATCTGCTGATATTCTGGCTTCCAGTTTCATCCTTCAACTGAGACTGCTCTCTCCAGCGTTACCAATGATTTATGAATAGTTAAATCTAATGACCTTTACTCAGACTTCATCCTCCTTGACTACTTTGTAGCCTTTGATAATGACATTCACTTTCTTTTTTCTTATACTTTTTTTTCCCTCTAGGCTTCTGCCTTGGTTGCCTTCTTTAGACTTCTCCCTCTCAGTCTTCTTCACTAAACTTTCATCCAGGTCATAAACCATAGGCATTCTCTAAGGCTGTCCTGGACCCTCTTCTCTTCTCCCTACATACAGTTTCACTGGGTGTTCACATCAGCTGCCATGGATTCAGTTATCATCTATCTCTGTGGTAATAAAAATCAGATCTGCTTATCCAACCCCAAGCTCTCTCATGACCTACAGACTCACATTTCCAACTGCCTATACAGGACATCTTAAATTAGATGATCTGTAGACACCTTAAGCTCAACATGTGCAAAACTAAACTCATTATCTTTCCCCAAGAAACCTCCCCTCTTCCTAACTTCCCTACTAACATTGAGGGCACTGACGTTCTCCAATTATCCACGTTCACAACCTCAATGTCATGCTCAACTCCTTGCTCTCATACCCACATCCAACTAGTGGCCATGTCTTGTCATTTCTACATTCATAATACCTCTCCCATATGACCCCTTCTTTCCTCTGACACTGCTACCACCCAAGGGAAGGCTTTCATCACCTCATGCCTGTACTACTGCCTAGAATTCAGTGCTGCTTAAATTTAAACACAGTTTAAAAAATGCTGATTGGGTCACCAGTGGAAAAAAAAGAAGCCCTAGCTTAGATAATTTCCCTCCCTCCTTTCCTATCTCTCTTTTCTCCAGTACTTTCTCAGTAGCCAAATTAATCTTCCTAACGTACAGGTTTGATTATGTCAACCTCTCCCCCCATAGATCTTTATTATCTCAAGTATCAATTATAAAATATTCTGGGGTTTAAAACCCTTCAGCACTTGGCCCTTTCCTGCCTTTTGAATGTTTCTATATGTATTCCTACCATGTACTATATAATCCAGTGACAATGAGCTCCTTAACTCTAAAACATAATAATGCTATATACAATAGCCTTTCCTGATGCTCCTTAATGCTAGTCCCTTCCCTTTGATTTATTTGTACATAGTTGTTAGCATATTGTCTTCCTCATTAAACTATGAGCTCCTTGAGAAGAGGGACTATCTTTTTTGTCTTTCTTTGCTTTAGCGAGGCTTAGCACACTGCCTGACACGGAGTAGGCACTGACTTGAACTGACTTTCAAAAAAGCAGAGCAAGTAAAACTGTCTTCCTAGGGGAGTTGGGTGGGGTGATGTTTTTAAATTTTGCTGAGAAGACATTTGAAACAAAGTAGGGAATGTTTTTATATTTCTATTTAAATGTACTTAGTGCACTGAAAACTAGAATAGGCAGTTAATGATGTTTTAGACTCAAAATAAGGTAGCCCTTGCTTTCTCTAACCAAAACTGGTAATAATCTTTGAAAGATGTGGACATCTGTCAACACTGGATAATTTCACAACGAAAACTGGAGTAGATAATGAGTAAAAAGTCTGAAGCCCTGAAAACCATCAGGCAAAAGTGGCAGCAGTCATGGCAGCAATGAGGAGGATGAGATTTGATAATAACTAAAAACAGTTGTGAATATTGTCTTTTTAAGAAAAATCTAAATTTCCAGCCATAATCAACAAGGCCAACAACTAGATCTGCATGATAGCAAATGCCAATATCTCTACATGGATATTCCAGTGGTACTCAAACAGCATGCTACAAATCACATCTATTTTCTTTTCCTTGGTTCCTATTCCTCCTCCCAATTTAACATATCCTTTCAGGAACACCAGATCTTTGCATTCTGCCATTTTTGAAACCTTGATGTCATCTTTGACTCTTCCCTTACCTCATATCCAACAAGTTGCCAAGTTTGTTAATTCTACCACACATCATCCTTCACATTCATCCTATACCTCTCTATTTCCACTATTGCTTGCTACTCTAGAATAAGTTTCCATTACTGTCTACCTGGATTATTATATTAGCTTACCAAGATATCATCCTGCCTCTTTTCTCCCTCCCATCCAATTCATCCTTCATACTGCTGACAACACTAATGTACATAATTCATAGATCTAGTTATATCTCTCATCTGCTCAAAAACCTTCAGTAGCTCACTACTGCCTATCAAATAAAGTTCAAATTCAAAGACTTCTACCACCTAGTACTATGCTGCCTTCTTAGATTTACTCTGTATTATTCTTCTCAACTTTTTCTCTCCCTAGTACTTTGCAGAGCCCTCTGCACTTTTTAAATGTAATATGGAATTTCATGTTTATTGAATTATTGTAATTTTTGAAGCCAAACATAGGATTATCAATCTTCTTACAAATTACAAAAACAAAAGTTTACTTTTCTTACTCTAAAGTTTAAACAAACTAAAATTAAGAAGGTACAAGTTACTGTATACACACTGAAATCCATAACCAAATACACTTAAGTAAATATTCATTCTTTTTAGTACCATTGTTCAAATGAAAGTTTAACTAGCCTCCAAATCAAGAGCACTGTTTGCTACAGCCAACACGAAGAAAAGTGATGGGCCACTGGCCACTGCCCTTCCTTCAACTCCGCAGTTAACCAAAATAATAATACCTTAAAAAAAATCTCTCTTAAAAATAACATATAAATTTATGGAACACAAACGGAAACTCAAGATATATTTTTCTGAATGTATTCAAAGATCTTTTATCCCAGGATATCAGGAAATTTCCACTCAAGCTGAAATTTTTACCAAACTAAAATTTAATATAAGAATAGTATCATATCTAAACAAAATACCATGTTTCATCTAATCATGTTTTCTTACCTGTGGGATCCCAAGTTATATTGTGTGCTATGGACTCCAGAAAAAATTGGCCACTTTTCTGCCACTGATTATATAACTCCTAAAATCAAAAGTAGTGAGTAAGATGAGCATTACTGGCATCTTTTTCCATTCTTTATTAAATGTACAAATTTGCTGCTTATTCCCATTGCAAATGAAATCATTGCAAAGAAGAGAAGTTGAAATAATTCATTGAACCATAAGTAAATGAGATGAAGGAAATTGATAGACATATGGCGTATTCCCAGGAGCTCAACAATCTTTCCTTCATACTACTTGTCCATTTACAAACTCCATACTATCATTTCTATAATCACCATAGAAACAACTGTATGTTGAACAACAAGACATAATCCTTTGGACATTATTCCCATAAGTTGAGTCACACTCATTTAATTTTATTATACTGATGTTCATCTGTTTAATGAACATCTAAATTTAGTCATTAATTCATCTCTGTGATTCCCATACTCAAAGCAATTTGTTCATGGTAAGTTATAATTCATCATCAAGAGGTCATTAGCGTAGAAATAATAAAATAAAAAATAGAATCCAGAATGAGAGAAGTTGAAAAAGCAAAGTGATACTGCTTTTTTGTGAAAACTCAAATGTTTTCTCTGAGACTTTCTTCTAGAGTAATTTAGGATTATCGTATCTTTCCAAGTCAATTATGGTTTCCCTCCATAACAGCCTAATCTCTTTATTAAATACACATTTATTGCCACTTCTGGGGTCTAAACTATTTCTCCAATAAAGTAACTGCTTTTCCTTCAATCTTTCACAGATACTATCATGGTCCCCAATTATGTGTACTTGGAAAAGAAAGATAATATAATGACTGATTCTTTTATTTAATTGATACTTTATTTCATAAAGACATTTTACATGGTGAAAACCTTTATAAATGGCTATATATTAACTTTTAATTATTATAAATTCTTCCATCATGTTGTATAATGGAAAGACCAATGACCTAAGAGTAAAAAGACTTAGATTCTAGTCTAAGATCTGTCACAAATTAGATGTATTGATGTTGGACAAACTCACTAAACTTCTCTAAATTTCAGTTTCCTCAAAATGGAGCCAATATCACCTAATAAGATGCTAAATAAAGTTACCTGAAATGAATAAAGGTCTAGGTGAATGAGGTACATTATTATTTTATCTGACAATGATCCTTCAGGTTATTTTGGAAATCTCAAATTTCATCCTGAAGGGAGTAGGAAAAAACTGGTCACTTATCACTGTCATCCTTCTTGTTAATAAAATCCTTATATGTACTCCTGAAATCAGCTAAATAATCCCAGTTCTTTTTGTTACAAGTCTGACTTTTCACTTTGTTTAAGCCATTCCACTTCTTTATCGTAGTTTGAAGCCTACTATAAACAGGAAAGAATTCATAAGTAATAACAAACCATAATAAAGGCAAGAAGAAAGAGACTTGAGTGTGTTAAACGTTTCAAAGTGTATCTTTGAAAATGTCACGAAGGAAGTAGAAATGAAAATGATCACATTAGAACAAGATTATGGTTATTTTGCAGTTACTGTACAATTAATTGCTAAATTTTGATTTATCAAGTATTCAAATGCTTATCAATAAAATGGAGAATCAGTAGAGTCAAAATAATTTCAAGACAGCTCATCTGAATTAGTTCACAGCCGTAGTAAAAGCAAAACATATTTAAGCGAATGCTTAATGTACCTTTAACAATACAGAAATCTAGATTCTATCTGTCATTATTTTCCTAAATATTGGTTCATATACTGTGACTCACACAAAACTAGGAAGACAATCATCCAATAAAAAAGAAAAGACAAAAGAAAAGAAAAAAATGATAAAACTGCTCACCACGTGTGAAGTATTCTTTTGTTTCAGTAGGTTAACTGGTTCAAAAACACAGATAATGTTTCCATAGGATGCTGCAATCTTTAATGAGAAAAATAAAATTAATATGTAACAGGACAAAGAAATGTTAATTACATTTTTATGCAGATCACTAAAATTTTTGCAGTTCTCTTCAGTGTAATCTTCCAGCACAAAAAACACCTAAGCTTTCTTAGAATTAAAAATAACATATACAATAACAATAATATTGCACAAAGATCAACTGTGAATAACTTAGCTATTTATTCTCAGCAATACAATGATCCCAGACAGTTCTGAAGGACCCAAGATGGAAGGTGCTGTCCATCTCCAGGGAAAGAACTGGTGGCATCTGAATGCAGACTGAAGCAGACTTTATCTTTTTTTGTCTGTGTTTTCTTTCATATATGACTTAGACAGAAATGTTTTGTATGACTACATGGAACCTATGTTAAACTACTTGTGCCTTTTCAGTGGAAGGGAGAAGGGAGTGAGGGAAGAAGGGAGAGAATTTAGAACTCAAAATGTGAAAAAAAAAAGTTAAGTTGTTTTTACATATAATTGGGGAAAATAAAATATTAAATTTTTTAAAAGAATTAAAAATAAATTTTCAAAGTTAAAACTGCTTAGAATTAGATTAATTAGAATTAAAAATACCATTTTCAGAATTAAAATGCTTCCAGCTCACAATGCCTGTACCATCCAAAGATTCCTTCCTGATTCTACACTATGGAGAATTGTGGAAAGACCATCAGATAAAGAATCAGACAACCAGGATTTAATTTCTGTTGGTTACTGGCTCTGTTGCATACTATCCGTGGCACTTTGGGCCCTTAACGTCTCTAAGAAGTTTCTGCATTTTTAAAATGAAGCAATCAAATTAAATAACCTCTAGTCTTCCTTCTAGCTCTAAATCCTACAGATACTAATATCATTAGTGACTGAAATATGGTATTTATATTATAGATCATAACTTTTATTATTCTCCTGAATCAATTTATTTTAAGCCAGGTAGAACGTATAAATCAAAGCTCATACCTAGGATAGCATTTTTTTTTCAACTATCTCTCAAAAATTTCCTTTTTTTAAAATGAAACAATACATTTCCAGAGGTAGCTTCCTTTAGTATACCACAAAAACAGTCTACAAAGGAACTCAGAGATCATGTGGTACAATCCTCTCATTTTTCTCATGTTTAAAAAATAAAAGCAAAGAACTGAGGTCTTGAGAGGTCAAGTACTTTGTTCAAAGTCACGTAGTTAGTGGCAGTCTCCAGGATTCACAGACTATGAACTTTAGAGTCATATTATCCTCTTCATTTCACAGAAGAAGGAAATGAAAGGCCAGTGAGAAGGGACTGTCTAAAGTTCACACAGCTAGTTTCTAGGGCTAGATTCTAGTGCCTTCATTCCCCCATATGCAAGAAGAAACGACCTTGATAAACTGTTCCAACCCAAGTTTAAAACTCCTTAATCAAACCTCTAGCTTCCACACTTGGGGGGCAGATAGGTGGTGCAGGGGATAGAGCACCACTGCAGGAGTCAGGAGGACCTGAGTTCAAATCTCACCTCAGACACTTGACCCTCACTAGCTGTGTGACCTTGGACAAGTCACTTAACCTCAACTGCCTCATCCTGGGTCATCTCCAATCATCCTGATGAATATCTGGTCACTGGATTCAGATGGCTCTGGAGGAGAAGTGAGGCTGATGACTTGCACAGCCCTCCCTCCCTCAAAACAAAGTCATGTGCAAGTCATGTCATTATTTCTCTGATGGCATTATTTTCTTTGGTAACGAACCGACAAACACATGCACAGCTTCCACACTGACTGTCCTATTCTGAGACAAATCCCAACAAAATTCCTCACACTAAACTGTCCTGCCCCTCTCTAATCCTCTGACCTCTTAAAATCTTCTGAAATTTTATTTTATTTTTTGGTAAACAATTAGGGTTAAGTGACTAGTAAGTATCATGTGTCTGGTCTAAGGCTAGATTAGAAATTTTAAATCTATAAAAGAAACAAAAGAAACTTTATTTAAAATTACACAAAATGTGTCTATCCTTCATTTGTAATCATGTTTATTCAATATGCCTTTTCCTACTTTCATTTAGTTCTGATAAGTTAATTTTCTGAAACTAGCATTTTACTTTTTTCCTTCAGCTCCTAATTGTTCTTCATAAACAAACAAGTACATTAAACTAAGCATCATCTGAGTTGAATTTTACTTAAAAAGTAAAAAATTTCATCAAGTTAGAAGTTAATGCACATAACTCATGATATGCAAGTCAGTGTGGCCTAAAACTGCCAAAGAGAATTTGGTCAAAGTTATAAAACTCTAAAGAAAAGTAAGTAAAATGAAAAATGTAGTTTAATATGTGAAATCTACATTTCCTCAATATATATTATGGAATATTTGCTTAAATTGCAAGTTTTCTAAATCAGTAAACAATATGAAATGAACAATTCATTCTATTTTTACCCACAGAACGAAGTCATAATCTACCTTATGACTTACATTTCATTCACAACTGAGTCATATCTACTTTATGACTTATATTTCTTTTTTCCACGAAGATCCTTTGCTAGTCAAGAAGGATACATTTAATTTCAGCCTGTAGGTCAGATCTAAAATAGCTACAATGTACCTACCTCCCTTCCACTTGCAAAATGAAAAAACTTCAACTATAGAATGGGCACTATGTTGTACATGGACGATCAAACAAAAACAAACGTTTGGGCAAACAATCAGATTTCTACAGGGACAGCTGCAACCAATCTAACAAATAAAGGTACAGTAATCTGTTTCAATACAATGATTGCCCAACTGATGAATTCACTGAATTTTAAGGATAAGTTCAAACTAGCAGACTTTGCAAATGAGACAATTCAAGGTTAATATATTAGTAAAAGCTTCTTAATGTTTAGAGTAATCTATAAGTGAAAAATGGCTGACACTAGCTGTGCTGTATGACCCTGGGCAAGTCACTAACTCACTCTATAGCTCTCTGTCTCCATTTCAGGGCACTTATCTACTAAGTAATAAGTAAATGGATTACCAACCTCTACAGATACTCCACCTCAAGCTGACAAAGTCTCAGATCATTCTGTATTCACATCTTCCAGTACAAATGTATACAGCATGAATTAGAAAAAGAACCCAGTGGGATCACTATGGTAGGTGGTATTATACATTGCTACATAGGCCAAAGCCAATGTTGGAGGAGGGATATAGTACCTAAACCAGGAACGGGGAACCTGTGGTCTCAAGGCCACATGTGGTTTTCTAGGTCCTTGTGTGCAGCCTTTTTACTGAGTCCAAGTTTTACAGACCAAATCCTTTTATTAAGGGGGATTGTTCTATGAAGTTTGGATTCAGTCAAAGGGCTGCATCTGAGGACCTAAAGGGTCACATGTCCTAGACATGGAGATTCTTTTATGTGAATTTTGGTGCAAGTCAAAGAATAAAGGGAACAATTTAAGTCATTTTAAAAGGGGTTCTATATTCAGGGAATATCTATCCAGCATTAGCAGATGGGATCCTTAATGCAGAAACGTCTCACTTAAAGTACCTCTCTTATGTTAATTCCATATATTTGCCAAACAATCTTCATTTGGCTTCATTTGGTTTCCCAAATGCCTGTCCTACTAATGAGATATCTCCTTTTGTAAATTAATTTCCTGACATAAACTATTTTTAGGTGAGTATGGGACGTGTAAGTCAGTTTTTCCAGGGCTTGACTATCCTTAACATTGTCTAACTAATATGTTAGGGTCATGGGGTAGCCAGGTGTTGCTGTGGATGAAGTGTCAGGCCTGGAGTCAGGAAGACTCATTTTCATGATTTCAAATCTGGCTTCAAAAACTTATTAGCTGTGTGACCCCTAGGCAAGTCATTTAACCTTGTTTGCTTCGGTTCCTCATCTGTAAAATGAGCTGGAAAAGAAAACAGCAAAGCACTCCAGTATCTCTGCCAAGGAAACCCCAAATGAGGTCATGAAGAGTCAGACACTACTGAAAAAAATACTGACAAACATGTAAGAGTCATAGGAATATACATTTAAAAGTAAAAGAGGTCTTAGAGACTATCTAATAGATTCTCTCCCTCCATTTTTCAGATGAAGCAGTAAACTCCAGGCCCAAAACGATTAAGTGATTTACCTAAGGTAACAAAGATAATGAATTTCAGAGGTAAGGTTTCAGTCAAGGAGTTCTAATTTCAAAACCAATGACTTTTCCACAGTACTATGTCAGAGTAGAAAAGGATGACTGGAGTGTAAATCTGGGTAACTGAGAATATAGTATAATAGCAAACATTCATATAAAGCTTTTCAGTTTTCAGAGCACTTTCTTCATAACATCCCTATGTAGAATTATCATTTACATTTTACTTATGTGGAAACTAAGCCTCAGAGAGATTGTGTCTTGCTCCAAGCCACAAGACAATTAAGTCTAAGTCTGGTGTTTTTTTCTGCCTCATCACACTGCCCCTCTGGAAAACCTAACAAGGAAAATTCACACAAAGAGAAGCAGAACAAATCAGGGTGTATGGAGATGAAAATAATTTTGAGGTTTTTCCTGACCAAATTATTTACCTCGCTCCCCCTATGACCATGCAATACAGTAAGAGGTTAGTCATTAAGGGCATCATTGATTAGTGTGATGGCAATAAACAGTAAAGGATATAAGAAACATTTTCAGTGAAAGATAGGTATACTCTAAACTGACTAAACCGTAAACAAACAGTTAAAAGGGGAAAAAGGAACTCAGAGATTCATCTAGTTCAACCCATTTACCCTAAAAAAAAGAGGAAGTTGAGGTTTAGAGACTTGAAGTGACCTACCTAGGGACAAGGGGGTGGTGAAAATGTTGGCATATGAACCCCAGGCTGCTGGGATTCTAAACTCAGAATTATTTCCATAGCATAACAAAAATATGGAATAGGAGGGTAATAAAGGACAACTGAGGTTATGACTAAGAAAATGGTGGCATAATTGATCAAAAGAGGTTCTTCATAAGGGGGAACCCTGAATTTTACTTAAAAAATAATTCTCAAGCATCAAATACTTATAAATAGGTATATTATAAAGGTGTATATAAAAGAGTTTATGAAACAATGTTTCAATGGAATCTACATAGTCAAATTCAATTAAAAACCAAGATTCTTCTTCATCCCTTACCCCAAACACAGAGTGATCTTTAGAAATGAAAGCATCAGCATTTTAAATAAAATGACTAGCCGATACTATTTCTCTACTATAGGCAGTCTATAACAGAAGCAAAGTACCTCAAAACTCAGTAGAGACAATTCTTACTTCATGTAAATTCACACTGGGCAACTACTTTATGTAAAGAATTCTGAAAGAAATCTGCATTCCAAAAAAACCAGCACCTACGTCAACCTTACAGTACTTTGTTCTCTCTCTGCTCCAGCCCTCCTACTTCCCACCCCTCAACAAAACCAAAACAAACTTTAAAAAAAAAACACCTTCCAAGTGAAAACAGGACAGACAGGCAAAGTCACCTCCACAGACTGAGAACTCAGGTGCCAAGAAGAGGAAACTTGTGCTGTCCTACTCACATGTCTATCTTCCTTCTGTGTTCAGATACTTTGTCTCTGTACCTGACCTCTTATCCTCTCCTTTCTGTGTCCATGTCTGGCCCCAAGTGTCTGTCTGTTCCCTCTCCTTATTCTTCCTCTAGGTCAGGCCAGGCCCCAACCTGGCTGGTCCTCCTCTTTCTTGTCTGACCTCTTTGAATAGTATTTGGGCTGGCGGTAGCCCTCCCTCCACTAGGAGCATGGCCACCTTCCCTCAATCCCTCTCCCATACCCATGGCAAATAGGAATTAGTTAAGTATGAATCACTTTATACAGAGGTCTGTGGAATGGTCCACTAGACTGCAGGGTTCCTGAAGCAGAGATGGTGGGTTGAATTGTTACACTGAATTATTTTTGGTTATTTAGGCATTACAGGGTGGGGGTCTAGAGAACACTTCTGAATCTTCAGTTAATTAACCTAATCCAGATTAAAAAGCACTTTTTTGCTTAATCCTCCTTAATCCCGGTGCCATAAGAGATTATCTCTAATTTATCTCATTGGTACATAGTTGTTTGTGTGTTTTCTCCCCCTCTCCCATTCCTCAATTCAAATTCACAGAATTTGTATCAGTATAGGTGGCTATTTTAATTTTATTCCAGTCTGACATATGCATTAAAATTTTAGAGTATATGCTTCACTTGTATTTCAATACAAACCCAAAGTTATATGGAGACAAAAGTTGTCTGTCCTCTAGAAATGACAAAGATAGCTTCTGCCAAAATTATACTTTTCCCCTGCGGCTCAGTGTAAAGAATCAATGAAAAAACAATGATTAAGCACTTGCTCAAGATCTTTCCAGAAGTTCACCTCCCACCTCACCACATAACCTCCAGAGCCCCTCCACCAGTCTCCCAGGTGAAAGAAGATACCTACACCTGGCCCTGCTGTCTCTGGAACACCTACGGGAAATAATGAGTTTTTCTCCCACTCCCTATTACCCCTATGGCTTCTCCTGTTTCTCTCCCTATTCTAGTAAGAATCACAAACATGTAGGAGGAAAAAACTGGCCCCTGGCCCCTCCTCAAATTCTCTCAGTCCCATTCCCCTCAACTCCACCAGATATCTGCCCCAGTCCAACCTTGCCTATCTCTTCCAATCCAATTTTATAGTGAACAAACCCCCCTTTATCACACTCATTCTTTCTCTTACACGTTTTCCATGTACAAGAATTCAGAAACCAGCTTATCACCTGATGACCCTGCATCCCCCGGCTATCCTTTAGAATACTGGCTGTACCTTCCCTTATGCCACAGGTCACACTGGTCCAGGAGGGCCAATCTGAATACTCTTGTCCTCCACTCTCACTTCAGATTCTCCCTTTGTTCCATTCACTTGCTAACCTTTCCTCTCCTGAAGTCCACAAATTAAAATTTTCCACCTAATCAAAATTATGAGATTGATCAGTCATTCCACCTCTTTCTCAAGTTCAGAACCAGGTTTATGATTTTGCTCTCTTCTCAAACTCTTTCCTGACTTATACTCGGGGACTTTAATAGGCATGGAGATGCTCCCTAACTTTCCATTTCCTCAATCTCCTTAAGTTTCATGACCTATTTCTTCATTCCTCCTCAGTCACATAAAGGAATGGGTCACACACTATATCTTGCCATCACCCATCTTCCACTTCCCTAACTAGAAACTCTAATATTCTCCTATCTGCCCATAACTTCCAAGCATTCCCCCTCTCCCTATGCTTCACACTTCCTATACCTGTTCTATTGCCTGATCACCTCAAAATCTTTTGATATGACCTCCCACTCTCTCTTCATTTTCTCTAGTCTGTCAGAGAGGTGGCCCTTCTCCTTGCAATGGTCAACCCCTCTACAGGAACATTTTATCTTAATATTATTATTATATTATATATAATACATTCCATCCTCTTCATAAGACTGTATCTTCAGTCACAACCCACCCCTTAATCTCTGCCTATCAAATGCATTCAAACTTTTCCAAGTCTCCCCCCATCCTTACAAAACATCCCCTCTCAAGCTGTGTCTAATATTTTTCCTCCCTTTTGCATCCAAATTCCTTTAAAAAGCTATCTATAAGACTGATCAGTGAGGAGAATCAATGAGAACAAAAGTGATGGGCTTAAGAATTTTGCAAACATGTATTTCAGGGGCATGGCTAATGCAAG
This sequence comes from Potorous gilbertii, assembly GCA_028658325.1. Lineage (NCBI taxonomy): Eukaryota > Metazoa > Chordata > Mammalia > Diprotodontia > Potoroidae > Potorous > Potorous gilbertii. The sequence continues at coordinate 128,478,031 of CM053772.1, read as the reverse complement.
ATTTTGTTTTGCTTGACTGAACGTATTTGTTATAAATGTTTTGTCTTTTTTTCCCCCCAGGAGAGGGAAAAATGGATTTTTTTAAATGAAAAAGGTTAATTTATTTTTTGTCAGAATATATCTAGCACTTAGCATTGTGCCTTGCACATACTAGAGGCTTATTAAATGCCAACCAAACAGCTTGATTTTGATTAACGTTAATAACCAAAATTATTCCTTAAAAATAAACTTCTTGGAAAGAAAAAAATTAAATTGTGTACACTGAATTTTTCCATTTCCTCTCCTTTCTCTCTTCAACTTTTTCTAATCTGACTTTAAATTTCATAACTCAACTGAAACTGCTTTCTCCAAATTTACCAATAGTTTCTTAATTGCCAATTTCCTCAGTCCTGATCCCTTCTTGATCTATCGGCTACACAGTTGACCACCTTTTCCTCTCTAGATCTGCATGAAAGTACTCACTCCTTGCTCAGCCCCTATCTGTCTGATCACTCCTCTGTCTCTTTCCTAGTTCTTCAATTGTATCTCCTAACTGTGGGTATTCTCCAATGTGCCGTACTAGCCATCTTTTCTTCTGTATATGATATATATAATATCTGTATATGATATTATATAGTATCTGTGTTTATTATAGACCTTTCTGGCAGTCTGCTGAAGTGTGTGGATCCTTTCCCAGAATGTTTTCAAATATATAACATAAAATGCAGAAGATTACGAAGGAAACCAATCATAATGAAATAGTTATCAAAATACTTTTAAAACAAGTTCACAGATTCCGACTTAAGAATCCTTACTCTAATACTCTTTTAATAACTTTAACAGATGCCATGAGTTTAATTATCATCTCTACACAGGTACCTCCTAGATTTACAAATCCAGCCCAAGTTACTCCTCAGAGCTTCACCAACTGCCTACTGGACACTTCAAACTAGATGTCCTAAACAGATTAAATAGGACTAAATCTGAACTCATTATTTTCCCCAAACAACCTTCCCCTTTTTTCCCTTTTTCTTGAAGGTCTATCACAATTTTTCCAATACCCCACGTTTGTAATCTCCACTCCTCATTCTCAACATCCAATATATCCGATCAGTTGCCAGATCGTGCTGTTTTTACCTCCATCCATTTTGTATGAGATCATTGTCACTTTAGTTTAGGCTCTCATCATCTCTCATTGCAATGATTTCCGAAATCATCTTCTTGGCTCAAATCTCTCACTATCCACATAATCCTACATCCTGCTATCAAAGTATTATTCCATATTCATACATTTGAACATATGATTCCTCATTCAATCAACTCAAATGGCCTCTTATGGTCTCTAGGACAAAAAATAAACTCCACTGATTTAGCTTTTGATGTTCTTTACAACCCAGACCCAATTTTTCTGGTCTTACTGTATTCTGTGCTCTAATCAAACTGGTCTTTTCTGTTTCTCATGCTCCATGGCATTCTATTTTTCCTCTCCATGCTTTTGTGTTGACCATACCCATCTCCATGATTGGAATGCCCTGCATTTTTACCTCTGCTTCAAAAAGTCTGTTCCTTAAAGACACAGCTTAAGCACTATCTTCTGCATGAAGTCTTTCCTCAATTTCTAGATTCCCTCAATTTCTAGTATCCTCTTTTCCAAACTTTGTATTTAACTACTATGCATTTATATTCATTATTGTATTTTTGTATTATTTTGTACTGTACTGTATTCAAAATAACTATGTATTTATATTTATTAACTTTATGTTAATTCTATACACACACACACACGTCTCCAATAGAATGTAAGTTCCCTGAAAGTAAGGGTTATTTCATTCTTTGTACTTGTATCCACAGCAATTGACTACTGGGCATTTCAAACTGGATGTCCCAGAGACGTCTTAAACCTAACATATCCAAAACTAAATTCATTATCTTCACTCCTAAATCCTTCCCTCTTGCAAATTTCCGTATTTCTGTTGAAGTCCTCCTAGGATTCAACTTTGTAACCTTGGCATGATCCTGAGCTGCTCACTCTCCCTCACCCTACAGATCCAAGTAGCTGCCAAATCTTGCTCTATCTTCACAACATCTCTCACATCTGACCCCTTCTCTTCACTCACATAGCTACCACCTTAATTCAAAGCATCATCACCTCTGCACAGATTATCACAATAGCCTTTTAATTGATTTCCATGACTCAAGACTCTCACCACTCTGGCCCATCCTACACATGCTACCAAAGTAATTTTGCTTAAGTACCAATATGATTACGTGATTCCCAAACACAGCTAATTTTAATGGTTTTCTACTGCCTCCAAGATAAAATATAGACTCCACTGTTTACATTTTAATACTAGAAGGACTAAAATTTAATAATATTTAAAAGGACAAACTGTGCCAGTGGAAAGTATATTTTTTTATCCATGAGGCAAAGAAAATAAAGGCAATAGGAAGAAAAATTTTATTTCAAAGTAAAATTAGGAAATTTTACATCAACCGACACGTCTGGTCCTTGCAGCCTTAAAGTCCTATATCAGCTGCCTACAACCTGCCATCCCAGCTTTTATGAATATTACTCCCCTCTCATACTCTTAAGACGTGGCAAAATGAGCCCTGGCTCTCTCACTTAGCACACTCCATCTCCCTTCATGCTTTTATACTGTACATCCCCCATTCTGGAAGGTATTCTTCCTTTAAAACATAGCTAAAGCATCATTTTCTACATGAAACCCTTTCTGATTCACATAACTGCTACTACCCTCTCTCCCAAGCTACTTTGGATTTGACTATTTTGTACATTTGTATTTATTAATTTCACACTATGCATTCTTAGTGTCTCCCCTGTTAGAACATAAGCTCAATGTAGACTGAAAATTCTGGCAAGAAGATGACACAGTAAATGTTTACAGATACTTGACTGATTGATTGAGGGGCCTGCAATTACTTTGGTAGAGAGAACCTACATGATAAATTAATCCCTTCTCTTGATGTAGGTAAAATACCATCTCTACAATATACAATTTTAGAGAGTTATCTACACAACTTAGAATAACTTGCTTGGGCTAACATAACCAGTTATTTATCACGGATAAGGTTGTGTTTGTCCTTCATTTTCAAAAAGGCAAGACAACTTCAAGGATGGCTATATACTTCACCATGCTGTCTCTCGTGCTCTTTTAGTAAAAACTGATTTCTCATTTCTCCTTCAATTAAAATTCTAAAAACTGATTTCTCATTTCTCCTTCAATTAAAATTCATTTTTATAACAATATTTTTCCTAGATTTGTTCAGTGGATACTCAGACAAAAAGTATTGTTCCTTTCTGTAACATAAAGTATTATTTCTCTATACCACTACTCAGAGAGGGTAACCATAACACAATGACAGGTGAATAGGTCAACCATAAAGCTGACTTTCTAAGCCATTCAAATTAATTCCAATCAGGCAAAGAAATTTTCATATACAATACACTTGCATGAAAAGTAAGGAATCAAAACAATTAGATATACAAGCTTCTGAATCTACTAAGTTACAAAACATACCAATAATAAATTCTAAATTTTTATACTTTTTATACATACCTTGCCTTGTTGCATTGAACAGTCAACGCATCCTACTTGAATGTTCCCATGCTTAGCTCCAGGAATTATCTGTAACCTTTCAAAGTTACTTCCCAGTATTACAACGTCACATCCAGAAGCATAAGCCTTTAAAAAACAAAACAGAAACACACACACATACAAAAAAAAAAACACCTTAATAAGTCATATCTTACTTCAAATTACTAATCAAAAGAGAATTGAACATTGAAACAGTTTTTAGATTTCCCTCCATGCTCAGGAAATTGGCAAAGATGAGAAATGCTGGGAATAGTCAATGCTAGATAGGTTATGTAAAGATAAGTACATTAAAATGTTATTGATGAAACTGTGAATTGATCCAACCAGTCTAGAAAGCAATACGATAAGCAAAATGACTAAGATATCCATACTCTTTGACCCAGAGATCCTATTATTAAGTACATATCCCAAGGAGATCAATAATAAACAAACAAAAAGAAAACGGCCCATACACACCAAAATATTTATAGTAGAATTTGTTGTTCGAAGTTATAGCAAAGAATGAGAAACAACTGGGTACATTAAATGTAAAGGAATGTAACTGTGCCTTAAGAAATGATGAATGTTATGCATACAGAACTAGGCAGAACTAGGAAAACAGTAAACAAAATGTCTAAAGAATGTAAATGGAAAGAACAACAACAAACAGAAACTGAATTCTGTGAAATTATAATGACCACACTTAGGCCACAAAGAAGAGATGTAAGAATGTACCTCCCTTTCTTCTTGAAAGATGTGGAGAAGGAGAACTATAGCTATAGGACACTAAAAAAATGAACTGGTTTGTTTTAATGAACTGCATTCTATTCACAGGGGACACAGACTGAAAACAAAGAGATAGGAAATCTAGGTGTCGTAAAAACAAAAGAGAACAATAAAAGTCCATTAGAAATGTTAAAAACACTAACTGAAAAAATAAGATAATTTGTCCAGGGGTCTAAGCCTGGAATCAGTGATCTAAGTTCCTAGCAAACTAAGACTTAAAAACTCATTACATAAATAGTAAGCACTCCTCAGGCTTGATGAACTGCTCCTGAGTTAGTCTGACCAAGCACATGTCTGTGTGGAGATGAAAATCTTTGCTGAATATCCTTCCTATCCTATCATTATGTAAACTTATAAAAATAAAATATTATACATGCTCTACCTAGCATATTTCATTCTAATCTCAAGCTTGAACCACTTGAACTGGTTCAAGCAGTCAAGCCCACAAATAGATGGGATCAATGTACAAGAAGAGGGGTTGGGCTGGCCCAACTCCTCAGCAACTAGAATAAAGGAGGAGATGATGTCAAGGACTTTGGAGATGTACAGAAAGGTGGAAGAAAGAACTCAAGTGAACAGGCTATATTTTCTCATTAAAAGCAAAGACTTCTCCTGAAGTTAAGAATACTTGCAGAAAAGGTGACATAATTAATTAGGGAAAAGTAGGGATTTGATCCCATAAACGAGGTTCATGTTGAGATCAAATAACAAATTAGCAGTGGACCCAGTTAATCAGGTTGTGATTTCATCCAACATCATTCAGTCATTTCCATTTCCATAATAGCTTTGTCCTTTCTCCATTCATATAGCTACCACCCTAGTCTACCACCCTTATTACCTGTCACTTAGAATAATCCAATAGTTTTCTAATTGATATCACCACCTGATGTCTCTCAGCACTGTGAAGTCCAATGTATCCATCCTCTGCACAGATACCAAAGTGATTTTCCTAAAGTACAGATCTGACCATATCACACAACCCTCTCCCCATGGAGGACTCAACAAACTTCTTACTACATTGAAGATCAAATATAACTTCTTCTGAATTGGAAGCTTTTCACAATCTGGACCCATCCTCCCTTGCTAAGATGACATAGTATTTCTTTTCATGTTCTCTACAATCCAACCAAAATGGCATACATGCTGTTCCTTCCCAAATGACAATATCTCTAGTCTCCAGTGCATTTATGTTCTTATCTCTATCCTACTCAAGAAATTCCAAAGGATCCTCACTCTCTAGGATCATACAAAAGTTCCATTTGTGCTATTTAAAGTCCTTTAAAACCTGGCTCTAACCTTCCTTCCCAACCTTATTATGCAATACTCCCTATTTTACACAATAGTACCTTTCCCACAAACTGACCCTGTATCTTTTTTATATGGTTTTAAAAACATATTCTGTATTTGTACATCTACCTCCTCTTTTAGAACGTAAATTCTTTGAAGGCAGGGACTTTTGTCTTTGTACCTAGAACAGTGCCTAGAACAGAGTAAGTACTTAATAAATGGTTAATGAATGATAATTTTTTAAAAGAAAATTTCCTTCCAATATCACTAGTCAGATACAATTATAATGACAAAAATACTATATTATCAACTTTAATTTCACTTTACTGTATGTGATTTTTCATTTATCTTTGTCATTTTGTTGTAATTCTTCTCTTATAAATCATTGCTGTATTTCTTGTAGTTACTATTTCCTGTGGTTTCTATACAAGCTACCTTTTAGTGATCTTAAAAATTATTTTTCAATGGGACAAAAATAAAGCAGATCCAGAGCTAAGATAACAGTTATCTGAAAACTACACTTACAAATTAGCACCTTCCTCTGTGGCTTAATTAATCAATAAACAGAAATCATTTATTAAGTGTTTAGTATTCACGAGGCACAGTACTAAATACTAATACACAGAAGGTTCCTGCTCTTAAAGAGCATTTGTTTTAATGGGTGGAAACAATATTTAAAGAAACAGCTATACAACAGACATGAACAAAGCTCTAGTAGTAAGAAAAACGATGACAAGCCTCATGCATAAAGTGGGATTTGAAATGAGCCAGAAAAACTCAGATGAGATAAAGGAGAACATTCCAGGCATAGAGGAAAAGCACAGAAATGGAAGGTCATGTGCTAGGAACAGCAAGTAGGTCAATACAGCTAGATGGCAGGGTGACGAGAGGGGTGTTAAGTCAAATCAACAAGTATTTATTCACCATTTACTACATACTTGCAAGTATTAAGCTGCAGGGATACAATGAAAGGCTAATAGGCCCTGCTAACAATATAATGGGGGAGACAACGTACACACAAGATATATAAATAAATGGGACATAATCTCAGAAGCAAGGAATTAACATCAAGGGGGTAAGGGAAAGGTTTCCTGCAGGATGCAAAATTTTTACCAAGACTTGAAAAAAACAAGGGAAGACAGAAGGGAGAGCCTTCTAGGAATGGTGGATAGTCAGTGACTATGCACAGTCAGGAGAGGAAATGTCTTGTTCAAGGAACAGAAAGGCCAGAGCTATTGAATCTTAGAGTATTAGAAGACTGGAAAGATAGGAAGAACTAGATTGTGAAGAACTTTAAATGTCAAATAGAAACCTTAGTATTTTCTCATGGAGGTAACAGGGGTTTGTGAAGATGAGAAAACAAATTTGTAGTGGACCTAATTAATCAGGTTATGATTTATGGAGGCGTTGACATCCTGAAGACCAATGCTTTGAGAAAATCACTTGGACCACTTTTTGACCCAAAATGAAGATCATACAGGACTTGCTATATAAAGATTACATCTAGAATTCTCTAGATTTGATTAGTTTAATCCTCTATAATTGATACAATCCTCTAGAATATATCCTCTAGAATTGAGGCATTAACATTTAAAAAAAATATTATCCCTAGAATGTATCCTCTAGAATTGATACATTATTTTAAAAAAATTGTTACCCCATACATTTTCATAACATGAATTAACATGAAGATTTCCACATGAAAGAACAAACAGCTTACCGTTTTCATGTTAGTTTTAAGGCTACCTTGCTTATCTGTACCTCCCCCCTCAACCTCCTTTTGTTCTCTTGTGTTTAAATGCTCCAATGACTTCTTTTTTTATATCACTATCACTTAATTCCTCTTCCCTCAATCCTATTTTTTTAAGCCCTTGTGACTAATAAACAGGGCTAAGCAAAACAAATCCACACAATGTTTAAAAAATGCATTTCACAATGGCAAGGAAGGTAAGTTGTAAGTTTCATTATTGGTTTCTGGATTTGTGGTTGGTGGCTGCATTTATCAGACATGGTTTAAATTTTTCAAATTTATTTGAATTTATCATGCTGTTATTGTAGAAAGTTCTTCTGCTCAGTATAAGTTCATATAAATCTTCCCATATTTCTCTAAATCCATTCTTTTCTTATTTCTCGTTGCCAATAATATTCAATTTCATTTATATACTGTAATTGTTGATGGACACAAATTACTTTCCAGTTCTTTGTTACAACAAAAAGTATGGCTAAAAATGTTTGTTTGTGTGTGTGTGTGTGTGTGTGTGTGTGTGTGTGTGTGTGTGTGTTCCTCCTTTTGCCTTTGATCTCTTTGGAATATAAGTAGTGGTAACAATGAGTAAAAAGGTATTCACAGATTAGGGACTCTGGAAGTTTGGACAACACAAATTGAACAATGAGGAAACAGCTACCGAAATAGTGATAACATCTTTTATAAGAAGAGAACTACCCCCAAAAAGTAATGTTTTGTCAAGCAGTATCCTGGAGTGGAAAGATCAGTTCAGAAGACCTGGGTTCAAAGTCTACCTTTGACACTTGTGACCTGTGTGACCTTGAGTAAAGTCAGTTTTCTTCCCTGGTCTCAGCTACCTAAAATGGAGGAGTTAGACGGTCTGTTTATCTATAAAACTTGTTTTTTCCAACATTTTGATATTTGAATTTAAATATAATTGGTTTCCTTGTAATCCTAAGTATTTTATAGATTTAAAAACATTATTTTGAAAAGGGGTCTATAGGAATCAGATTGTCAAAGGACTCCATGACACACACACAAAAAACCTTCAAGTGGATATGTAAAGAGGTAATTAGACAGAAAGACAGACAAAGCTGCCATTTATTAGGTGCATGAATTTACAAAGCTACTGAATATTTGGGACTATCCTCTTTCAATCAAAAATATTCACTGTGATAATCATATATATAGTTAATAAATAAACCTTCGTTCACTTTAAAATAAACTAATTAAACACTGTCAGGGTCTGCTACTGGAACAAAAGAGACTTCAAAGAAGAATTAGATGAGACATTCAATGCTGATCCTCAGCTCCCATGAATTCAGGGTAACAATACATGTGATAAGCTTTATTTTACTCAAAAGAAAATCCAAAGGGTTACATCGAAGCTGATGAAAGCAGTTACTACTCTCTCCACAGGACCTCTACCCCCTCAGTCAGGGGGTCCCCAAGACTTAGAATACTGCCCTAGGTTGAGGTCAACCTTCTACCTGAAATTTGAAATTTGAATCCAGGTCTTCTGACTAAGGCTAAAGCTTTCTTTCAATACTTCTTCAGAACTAACAATAAATCTCCTATTTTATTTTAATCTAAGAAATGAGACACTTCAAAGCTTCAAAGAGTGTAAGAGCCTTTATATGCTCTATGATCAAAAGAGCCACAACTCTAGATGTTGTTTAAAACAAAATTAACAACTAATAATCTAACATATGAATGAGTATGAAAAATATTTTCAGAAGTTACAGATAAGGAAAGACAGGTCTAGAGAAATTGAATGGCTTGCCTAATATCTCACAGGTAGAAGACGTCAGGGCTAGGATTTGAATCCAGGTCCTCTGACTGCAAATCCCAGGGCTTACCAAAGATGTTTTACATCAATTAACAAATATTTTCCAGCAGCCATTATGTGACTAACCATGAGCAGAAATGTAAGAAAGGGATATTTAAATCAAATATAATACTGATTAACTTTGTCAGTGTTTTTTCATAACAAGGAGAATCTCGAAGGTGAATAATGGTGGACCACAAACCAGTGCTTAGTAGTGGAAAGATCACTAATCTAGAATCAGAAAAACCCATATTCCTTGTCCCACTTCCTCCACTTTTTATGTGATTGTGGGCAAATTATTTAATCTCTCTCAACCTCAGTTTGTCTCATCTATAAAATGGTAACGATAACACTTGTTGTATCTACTTAACAAGGGTGTCATAAGAGGGTTGGTTTTTTGCTGTTTTTTTTTTTTTTGGTAAATTTAGAAGAGCTGAATAAATGTAAGACACTATTAAAGACATAAGAGAATATATTTAGAGCTAACCATCACTACTTATGTATTTTTGGTAGAGGCAGCTAGGTGATACAGTGGATAGAGCACAGGGCAGGAGTCAGGAGGACCTGAGTTCAAATTTCACCTCAGACACTTGACACTCACTAGCTGTGTGACCTTGGGCAAGTTACTTCACCCCAATTGCCTCATCCTGGGTCATCTCCAGTCATCCTGATGAATATCTAGTCACTGGATTCAGATGGCTCTGGAGAAGAGAGGCTGGTGACCTGCACAGCCTTCCCTCACTCAAAACAAAGACAAGTGCAACTTATGTCAACATTTCTCTGACGGCATAGTCTACTTTGGCAACGAGGGACGAACATGCACACGCATACACACACACACACACACACACACACACACACACACACACACACACATATATACACATTTTTGGTAGTAAATACATTTCAAAAATTACTTAGAAAATGGCAAATTTGGGGAAACTTATTAGGGTCATGAGGTAGCTAGGTTGGTGCCAAGGAGAGAGTGTCAAGCCTGGAGTAAGGAAGACTCATCTTCATGAATTCAAATCTGGTCTCAGACATTTAACTAGCTATGTGACCCTGGGCAAATCACGTACTTTTTTGTCTCATCTGTAAAATGAGATGGAAAAGGAAATGCCAAATCATTCCAGTGTCTTGCACATAAATAAATGTTTTAACAAACGTTTAGTGTTTATTGATGTTTAAATGTTTTAATAAATGTTTACTCACTGAGAATTAACCCAAGCTGAGATATTACTAATAATGTTGGAAATGAACTTTATATACAATAAATTTTTACTTAGCTGACACCATCTGGGAATGAGGTGATGAGGACATCTATGTTTCCTAGCTAAATGAAGCTCAGCAATTTAAACATTAGACAATGAAAAATCTTTTTTCTTAATGGAAGCCTTTCAAAAATAAGATTGCACAAATGCAGTTTCCTGGTTTAGTAAATTAAGCATATTTAATACTTCCACAATATTGACTCACCAATTCCCAAACTCTTGTAATCTGGCTTTCAGTCCCACTATATTTCAAGATCATCGATGACCTGCTCATTTCAGTGACTTTTAAACTGACTTCTCAGCAATTTATGACCCTCTCCAATATCTCTTAAACATTTTATCCTCCCTGGCTTCCAAGACACTGTTCTTACTCTTATTCCTCCAAATGTCCATTTCTTGGTGTCCTTTGCTAGATCATATCTACTTTCTTGCCACTAAATGTGGGCTAACTGCCTATCTCTCCACTTACTCCTCAACAGTTCAAGGTATGCAAATACTTTTCAAATTTATTTAACACCAAATCTGTCCCCTGGATTCCAATCCTCTACTATCCAATTACCCAGGTTTACATCTTAGAATCATTCTTCTCTCCTCTTTTTCAATTTCCATATCTAATCAGCTGCCAAGTTTTGTTTGAACTATGTCCAAAATTTCTTTTTGCTATCCCCTTCTCTCCATTTACACAGTACTTTCAGGGCCTCCATCACCTCCTACCCAGACTACTACTGTAGTGTAATTGGTCTCCCTGCACCAGCCTTAGTCCTCTCTATGTTCCACAGATACGTCAATTGATATTTGTATTTTTTAAGACAAAAAGTTTATATATTCCAAAGTATCAAGCAGCTGGAATGGGCTGGCAGACAAAGCATTGGGAAGATGTAGTGGTTCCAGCCTCAAAATTTAAACTCGGAGTAAAACAATTTCCACATGAGGATAAGGCAATCTTGACTGGTAGACTTTTCAATGACTTTGTATAATCCCCTTTGGTACTAACCATGAACATGGTGCAGAACCACAATCAGATATAAATAGTTCTAACCTCAACTGCATCATCTAATCTCTGCTGTTTATGCCAAATCATACCAAATCAATTTGAGTAAGCATCTGTAGCTATAAACCAGAGGACTTAAAGTTGAAACAGTAAACAAGTGTACTGTGGCCATGGGCATTACAAAAATCATAATCCCATGTTTACTTCAATGTCATGAAAGTTAAACAAACTTAATTAAACAGAGTCATAATCCAATATCCCTTAAAGAGACAAACTATTGTTAAAGAGGCCTTGTAGATAAACTAAATAAGGTTACAGATTAAACCACTTAGAGGGCTCACCTGGTACAAATCTGAGAGGGGAGATTTACATATCACCAAAGTCCCCTAGAAAACTCCAATATCTGACCTTATTATCCTTCCAGTCAAAAATACCCAATGGATTCCAATTATTTCTAGGATAAAATGCAAACTCCTCAGTCTGGCATTTAAAATCATCCACAATCTGACTCCATCTACTTTTCCAACATAATTTTACAATTATGCCCCTTCTCATAGTCTCTAGTGTCAAACCACCATACATGTTAGTGGTTCTTTTTCATCCTTCATTTTCCAACAGGACCAATGACACCATGAGTGATGCCTTGACTTGAATGTGAATTGGATTTAAGTGAGGCAGTTTCACAAAGTCACCAGCCTCACTCTCTCTTCCAGAGTCTTCAAAGTCCAGTAGCAAAATGAAAGTCAAGATGATTGGTAATGGCCTGGGATGCAATGGATGACCTTGGTACCTTCACCTTGAGGTTCAACTAAGCTCTAAGTGCTCCACATTGCTCACTTCAACCTCCTTCATGGCTGCTTGAACAAAGTGTTCTCATCTGCCCATTCAGCCAGGGGAATTCTTTACATGCTTGGGACAAACATCCCCCCAACTCACTGATGGGTTTGAGGCCTATGTATTACTTTCAATCTGGTTTAGCCCATTTGTTGAGATGGTTTTACTGGAGTACGGTCTGCCAAAAAAAAAATGTATATATAGAAGAAATTCATGCTGGAAACAACACAATACCATGGACACTGAGGGATCAACATACAAGGTATCTGGAGGATGAGAAGACACTGAAATCCAGAAAAAATATCAGATCTTATTAATAACAAAAAAAGTCAACCAAAAAAACACCAATGACTACTCTCCCATTTATACAAATGTGCTTTCTGTGTAGGTAGTTTTTGATGGAAAAGTACTAAGGGTCAGGAGATATAGTAGGAAGGAATTTCATAGGAAGTGACTGATATGTGAAAATAAAATATATTGATGCAAGTAATTTTTAATCTATAAGCTACTCTATATCACCTAGCTCAAGCTTGTTTGTCACCTGATATGGATAGCATTCCACTGCATTGGTGAGCAAATCAAATTCAGATAAGTTAAGTTATTATCTCTTTGGACATAACTCCCAAAGGAAAAAGAAGGGGAGGGGGAAGAGAAGGAGGAGAAGGAGAAGATGAGGATGAGGATGAGGATGATGATGGTGAGAAGGTGTAAATACCTCCAGTCATAATCTCTCCCCTGAAACCCAGTTCAACATTACTTACAAGCTACACATTTTTTACACCAAAGTCCCATCTGTATCTCCAGCTCAATGTCTCTAAAATGGATTCAGTACTTGCTTCAATTATCCATTCCTTTTCCAATCTTCTATATTTTTCCTAAGAGTATCTCTATCACTTCTAATCATTAGGGTTTGCAGCCTTGGAACCATCCTTGACTCTTCCATCTCCCTCATTCCCCAAATCCAAATCATTTGCCAAATCTTCTCAACCCTATTCCTATAGTCTTTCTTATTATCTTCTCTCTCTAAATCAAGTTCCACCTCCTTAAGGCCTTTCTTCATCTCTAAGTTGCTAACATTCTACCCCTTAAAATCACTTAGTGATGCTATGTATTTATTTGTGTGTATATTATACAAACTCTCACCCCCAATAGTCTTGGAGAACAGAGATCTTGTGATAGGTGCTTAATAAATGTTTGTCCAACTGAACTGAATTGTTGTATCTTGTTTTGAAATACCCAAGTCACCTCCAAAAATACAAATAGCTCAGTCAACTGATCATAAATACTATTTGCATTTTCAATTACAATTAGGTCGGAGCATGAATAACTTCATATGTAAGTTCAAGACTTACCTTTGAAAATACCATCTTTGAAAAGCTATCAAAAGGACATGGAGAAACAATGAAGGGATGACAGGCCACTTTATCTAATACGGTTAGATCTACCCAAATAACAATGGAAGAATTTCCATGTTTGAAAAAGTCAGAGAAAAAGTATTTCTGTGTATGGTTTCTTTGGCATAATTCATTCTGATTGGGGTTGAGATAATAAAAGTAGTAGGTATTAGGAAGTATAGAAAAACACTGTACTGTCCAAGAGGAAGCCCACAGCCAAAGAAAATCATATCCTAATATTCTGGTGACCCTGAAGCCTAAGTAGAAGGTTCAGTGGACTCAATATGAGGCATTCTTTTAGATACACGCCTATGAAAATGTTACCTAAGTTTCAGTGTTTCTGATATAGGACCATAATCACATTTCTGTATCCATCTTCCCATGGGTGAAACTTAACAATTAGAACTACCCAAAAGAGAAATGCACAGTCTTATGAAGAGTAGGTTTCCCCTCTCCCCTACTAAAAATCTTCATAGATGAAAACTAAACGACCAATTGTGCTATTGAAGTGATCCTTGGTCCGTTCAGGTATGGATTGAACTATATTTGCATGAGATCATTCCAAAGCATGAAATTCTGTGATTCCTGTAACGGAGGTCCATGGTATCATTTAAAGAAAAAGTACTGGGGTCAGAGCAGCAAATGAGAAAGTTAAAAGTCAACTGTTAAATTTAGTGCCAAGATTAAGAAGAGACAACAAAGGAAACAGAACCAAGAAAAGGTTATAGTGGGTATCCTGAAAAGATGACTACAGCCTGACCCAAGGACTTGGATGCTATGATGGACAGAAGATTTATCACTATTTAACAATGTGCAGACATTAATGCATATTTTAAAATACTTGTCTTTAAAATGATAATGTGGTCTCCACTGGGCTTTTTAGAATGAGCCAAACACAGATCACTAAAAATTCACAGTATAAAAGTTGACACCAAAGACTGGACAGGTTCTCAAAGCTTTCTCTGAGAAAATGTTTGAAAAAACAATTAAGAAAAGAGAGTAACAAATTAATCATCACTAAAAATGGCAGCTGGATAACTCATCTTCCTATAAGTTTCTCTACATTCATGTTCTTCAGATATTGTTTTATCTGAAAAGGAGACATTTGAAGACCACAGCCACATTGTCTCATGCTTTTATTCAATCTAGGTTTATTTAATCAGTTTCCTCAGTTCAAAAATCTAAGAATACATTTAGAATCTATTGACTCCTGATTTATCTATTTAAGTGCAAACTTATATTAGAAGTGAAAGTTAACTCCTCTCTCTTGAAACAAAGTATCTAGCTGAAACATGCACAATTCCAATATTACCCTCTGTAGGAAAATATTTAGTATCTCAGGAGCTGATGAAAGTCACAGAAAAGTCAAAAGTGAATTTAAGCACAGTCTTCCTGAAATTAAATATGGAAGCTGAATCAACTGCTACATTCGACTAAGTATTGAAAAAAAAATAGTTTTAAGTAGTCAACTTAGCCATGTCAAAAAATCATTAAGGAATTTGTCTTGTTCTAGGTGAACACCAACAACACTAACTTTTACTCTAAGATACTTTTTCCATGAAATTAAAATGATACCTTTTACTCTGATATTTCACTGTAATGCCATCTTCAGGTTCTATGCTTACAGACCTCCTTATCAATGAGATAAAGCTAATGTACTGGTCACTTTATATGAATTCCACATCGTATCAATTTATTGTATGAATTAATATGAATTCACACCGTATCAAGGATGGTATTTAAGTAAACTTTTAACATTTCTTTCAATGCAAGTAAATTTCTTTTCTATTTTCAAGGAAATCGTATTTTACATTTCATTACTATTCCTTAATTATATGCCACTTTTAAAATAATCTGGAAAAATATTTAAAGGACTTTGCACAGAGCTATTTCTTTCCATGTATTTTACTTTGAAATTTACTGTTAAATGCAAAACAAGCAACGATTGTTTCTGAGACACCCACTCTTCTAAATTGTAACGGACATATGACTTTATAGCAGAAACAACATCCCCCAAAAGAAGGAAAGGAACTGCTGAGATTTCCACAGCGGTCTGAGGTGGGTCTTCGTAAACTTGAGTTGTCCTGAATGTCTGCATTTCATTTGAGCATCCCTCCCCCTTTCCTCTCCCTCCCCCCCCCCAGCTCAGTACCACTCTCGCTCAGGTTTCAGGCTCACGACCTGCCTTCCCTTCCCTCTTTCCCCACCTGCCCCCCCCACACACACATACACCTGTCACAAGCAGAAGCCCCGACTCCTCGGCCGCGGCTCCGTCTGCCTGCGGCGTTTTCGGGGGCATCTCCCGGGCTGTCAGCGCGGAGCGGACCGAGGGCAGAGGACAAGGCCGCGGGGCCGGCAGAGCCACTCACCGTGAACCGCTGGTCGCCGACGCTCCCCACGGAGAAGCAGTGGTCCCCGGGGTTCACGGCCCCGGTCAGCACCTGGTGCAGGTTCATGTCGTCACCGCCCCTCGGCCGGGGCTGCCGCCTTCACTCCCGCACCGCGGGCCGGGGCATCGACGCCAGCTTCATGCCCGAGGCTGGCGGTGCAGGGGGTGCTGGGGGGACGGCGGCGGCGGCTCCTCAGGGCCGAGGGCGGCTCGGGAGCGGCGGCGGCGGCGGCGGCGGGCGCGCAGACCTGGAGCCGCTCCGCCGGGGCCCGCGGCTCATCCCGAGCCCAGCCGCGCAGCGCAGGGGAGGGCCGAGCGCAGGAGGGGAGGGGGCCTGGATGAGGGCGGGGCGGGGGCGGGGCGGGGCCAGGGGCGCCGAGCTGCTCACGCGCGCACCTGTCACCTCCGCACCGTGCGCACAGCCCCGGCGGCGGCGAGATCAGCCCCGGAACCCCGCCAGCGGGGCCGCACCTCGAGGTCGGGCACTAGCCCGGGAACGAGAAGACCAGACCGCGGCGGGGGCGGGGGGTGGGGGGCCGGGAAGTGGGGAGAGGGACTTCCTCTTCGACGGCTGGAGTCCGGCTTCCCTGGAATACGGGTGGCGCAGTAAGCCCACGGGGTCTCCACACGCCTCTTCCCTGACCTGTCCCTTCTCGGCTCCGGTCCTCGCCACCCGTTTCCCTTCCGCCTCCACCGGCCTCGATCGTTAGAAGTGCGTCTCTCAGCAAAAAAAAAAAAAAAAAAAAGTATCGCGAGATTTTCCGCGGCTCGGGTCTGATAGGGCGGGAGTTGTTAAAGGGACTTACGGCCGTAGTCTGTACTGAGTGAATCAAGAGGCGTGGCTCCGTCCGCTTCCTCCAGGTTGACCAATCCTCATCTTGAATGTTTTAGGCTCCACCCATGGCAACAGAAGAGCGAATCGATTGGGTCCGAGTGGGCAGCCGCACTGCGCAGTATCTTGTTAAATCTCCGGGGGAAGGAATGAATGGAGAAGGGTGGGGTTTAGTTACCTGACAGTCGTACGTAAGCTTTAACTTCGTGGGACTAGGGCCCTGGAAAGTTCTGTGGCTAAATCTGAATGAAAGAAATGTATTTATTGGAACCTCTCCTAGGCTAGGCCTCCTCGTTGACTACAAATCCCAGCATGCAATCTTCCCCTTTGGGTGGAGCTCGCTAGGATGCCTTGTCCTACAAGCATAGTAAGTGCCTACTGTATATGAGAGTTTCAAACTAAGGATACTATGTTGCAAAAACAGTAATTAAGGTAAGCTTGGAGACTGAGCAAATATAATAGGGTGTTCTCACACTCACCCAAACTTCTGTAATTGGTACCATAAAAACAATGAACAAAGCATTTATTAGGAAATAGCCACTAAGTCAAGGGAATTCAAAAATGAAGCTGTATTTGCCCACATCGAGTTTACATTCTTTTTGCAGAGATAAGTGCGTAAATATATCTGCAGATTCATATGAACTCCTAAAGAGAGATCAGACTTTATTGGAACTCTGAGGCTCATAATTTTTTTAAATGAGTACATGATTTACACATAAAGGGTGATGTCATAAGCAAATTAAGAGAACGTAGAATAGTATTTTTTTGTCAGCTCTATGAATAAGGGAAGAATTTAGGGCCAAAGAAAATGGAGAGAGCATTACAAAATGTAAAATAGTTTTTTTGATTGTGTACAATTAAAAAGTTTTTGCATAAACAAAACCAGTACAACCAAAATTAAAAGGAAAGCCAAAAATTGGGGGGAAACGTTGGAACAAGTATCTCTGAGAAAGGCTTCATTTCTCAAATATGTAGAGAAAGTTTATAAAAATATAAGTCATTCCCCAATTAATGGTCAAAGAACGTGAATAGGCATTTTTCAGACAGAGAAATCAAAGCAATCCATTGTCATATGAAAAAATGCTCTAAATCAC
This sequence comes from Potorous gilbertii, assembly GCA_028658325.1. Taxonomy (NCBI): domain Eukaryota; kingdom Metazoa; phylum Chordata; class Mammalia; order Diprotodontia; family Potoroidae; genus Potorous; species Potorous gilbertii. The sequence continues at coordinate 128,460,024 of CM053772.1, read as the reverse complement.
TTTTGATTAGAGAAATGCAAATGAAAACAACTCAGGCATCGCCTCATACCTATCAGATTGGCTAATATGACAAAAAAGGAAAATGATGAATGTTAGAGGGTGTGTAGGAAAACTGGGACACTAATGATTGTTGATAGAGTTGTGAACAGCCAACCATTTGGAGAGCAATTTGGAACTATGTCCCAAAGACTAATACTGCGCATACCCTTTGATCCAGGAATACCACTGTTGATCTGTCTCCCAAAGAGGTTTTAAAAAGGGGTGGGAGGAAGGACCTATTTGTACAAAAATATGGATAGCAACTTTTTTTGTGGTTGCTAAAAATTGGAAATTGAGATATCCATCAAGTGGAGAATGATGAAATAAGCTGTGGTATATGATTGTGATGGAATACTATTGTGCTATAAGAAATGACAAGCAGGGTGATTTCAAAAAAACCTGGAAAAAGACTTACCTGAAGTGATACAAAGTGAAGTAAGCAGAAGCAGGAAAACATGGTACACATTTGTGATGAAGAAATGTGAATGACTTGACTATTCTCAGCAGTACTATGATCCAAGACAATCCCACAGGACTAATGATGAAGCATACTATCTACTATATACTGTGAAGCAAACCTCCAGAGAAAAAACTGAACTGTTTGAATATAGACTGAAGCATGCTATTTTTCACTTTCATTTTTTTAATATTTTTAAAAATTTTAAATTAATTAATTTAATTGTAGTTTTCAATGTTCACTTCCATAAGATTTTGAGTTTTAAATTTTCTCCCCCTCTCCTCCTTCCTCCCCAAGACGGTATACAATCTGATGTAGACTTTACATATACATTCATATTAAACATTTTCACATTAGTCATATTGTAAAAAAAGAAGTAAAACCAGTGGGAGGAACCACAAGAAAGAAGAAACAAAAACAAAACAAAAATGAGAACACATAGTGTGCATCCATCTATATTCAGACTCCAAAGTTCTTTCTCTGGATGTGGATAGCATTTTCCATTGTGAGTCTTCTAGAGTTATCTTAGATCCTTGCATTGCTGAGAAGAGCTAAGTCTATCAAAGTTAGTCATTGTACCATGTGGCTGTGCTGTGGACAATGTTCTCCTGGTTCTGCTCACTTCACTCAGAATCAGCTCATATAAGTCTTTCCAGGTTTTTCTGAAGTCTGCCTGCTCATCATTTCTTATAGCATAATAGTATTCCATTGTATTCCTATATCACAGCTTGTTCAGCCCTTCCCCAGTTGATGGACATCCCTTCAATTTCCATTTTTTGCCACAACAAAAACAGCTCTTTTAAATATTTGTGTACACGTAGGTCTTTTTCCCTTTTTGTGGTCTTTTTGGGATACTGACCTAGTAGAATCAAAATCAAAAGGTATGCACAATTTGATTACCCTTTGGGCATAATTCCAAATTTCTCTCCAAAATGGTTGTTGGATCAGTCCACAATTCCACCATGGCTCTCTTGAGTCTGTAGTTGACTCTCTTCTTTGCTGTCAAACAGTAACCTCCTTGAAGACATCACTCCAAAAGAATTAAGAAACCCTGGCCTAAAATTTAAAAAAATGTCTCAATTTGACCTCTGAGTCTGATCATCTCTCTATCAAGAGCATGTTTCGTTGTGAGTCATCTGGAATGATAGTTGATCATTGTGTTGATCAGAATTCCTAGGTCTCTCAAGGTGGTTTATCTTTACAATATTATTGTGATTTGTTGCCCATCCTTCATTTTTGAGGAGGAGCAATGACATAATGGGGTAACATTTTGACTTGCATATGAATTTAAATGAGACAGAATTGCTCAGAGTCTTCAGTCTCATTCTCTCTTCCAGAGTCATTGAAGTCCAGTGGCAAGACAAAAGTCAGGACAACTGGTGATGGTCCAGAGCACAGTGGATGATTTTGGTGTCTTAAGTATCTGACCAAGCTCTCAACGCTCCATAGCCCCTGCTTTAACTGCTCTAAAAGCCATTTGGAGCAAATTGTTCTCATCTACCAATTACATGAGGGAATTTTTCATATGCTTGGTGTAGACATCCCTTAACTCATGGATGGGTTTAAGGCCTGTCTGTTACCTTCAACTGGGCCACTGCACATACTACAGCTTGGAGCCACAGGTGAGATTTGGGTGAAAGTGGACACCAAAGGTGGATGAGCCTCCCTGAAAAGGGCTCTCAGCAAGTCCTCACATCAGAAGTACCTGAACACCCTATATACCTCTGGCATTTATTTCTGCGCATTTCACTTCATATCAGTTCATATAAGTCTTCCAGTTCTCTCTGAAAACATGATGGTTTCTGAGTACAAACTGAAGCATATTTTTTCCTCTTTATTTTTCTTGCTTTTTTTGCAACATAACTAATCTAGGAATATGTTTTGCATAATTTCATATGTGTAATAGATATATTTCTTGCCTTCTCACTGGATGATGGAAGGGGCAGAGGGAAGAAGGAAATTTGGAACTGAAAATAAAAACCTTAAATAAAACATTTTTAAAAAATCATACCCTTCATCATTTCTGATAGTACAGTAACATTGCATCACTTTCATGTAATTGTTTAACTATTTCCATACATGATGGGTACTCCCTGAGCTTCCAATTTTTGCATCTTAGCTGCTATAAATATTTTTGTACACATGTGTCCCTTTCCTCTATTTTGTATCTCTTCGAGGTACAGACCTAGTAGTGGCATTAACTGGGTTATGAAATATATGCA
>CM053772.1:128404308-128456806 GCA_028658325.1 Potorous gilbertii | reverse complement strand
TCCATGTCTGCAACAAACTCCTCTTGCTTCCATTACTGGAAGACATTTTCTCTTTACCTCAGTCCCAATGCAGCTCGTTTGTGCCCTCAGTGTTTAACATAGTGCCTGTCACACAGTAGGCACATAAATGTTTGTTAATTGATTGATTAGTTGTATGATTTTTATCAAAAAGAAAACAAAAATTTGAATCTATTCAAATTCAAGATTAATACCCTTCTAAGATTTTTTAAATTTAAAACCTCAGCACAAGTCTAATAGAACTATACATACATATATATATATATATATATATATGAATGAAAAAATTCAAAAGCTTAACATAAGTCATTGTAGAAATATCAAAGCCCAACTGCATTTTTGTTATGGCAAATTTTGTTCACAGCACAACTATTAGTACAAATTTATCCTTATTTAGAATAGGAGTTTCAACACTTTGTAACAGCTAGATTAAACTGAGAAGGGAGTGCCATAAACTGTAAGAAATGGAGAATTCTCCTGAAACAAGAGTCCATGATCATATTTCTTCGAGCTGGAAAGGGCTGAAATTGTTAAATGACTTGCTGAATGTCACTGTGATAGTAAGTGATGGGATTAATATGCAAACCTTCTGGCAACAGCAAAAAAACCCAGCAAAGCCAGCACTCAGTCCACTACCCAACACTGCTATTACCAATTCTGGTTTCAGTTGAGATAATTCAACTGAGAAGAATCAGAATCACAGAATTTAGAAGTTGGAAGGGACCCAGTGATCACCTAGTCCAAACCATAAACAATAAATTATCCATTGTTATTTTTTATAGCTTTAGATACAAGAAATACTTTGGAAACCATATTAAGACAGAGAAAGCTTATTCAAAACACTCCAGAGCAAAGCCTTACTCAAACAATACAGTATATTTTTGGCCTCCCAAATCTACAAGTTGAATTTTAAAAGCTCAAAACTTGGAATACATATTTCAGTATCAACAATTTAATTTTGCCCAGCAAATGCTAATGCAAGGCAGTTTGGAGTTTTAGAGTTGAAAGTGAAAGTATGAAGATGACCTCTCATGATTTCCCTGTTGCTCCAAGGGAGTTTTCAATCCTTGGGTGGCCTGGGAGAAATGACCTTCCCTTTATCCACAACTCTACCCCTCATTTCATGGACTAAAGCTTTATTGACTCTTAGTCTACATGAATCTAGCTTGGCAATGACACCATTAGCATGGGGATACAGTAGTGATGAGTCATATGAAACATCTCTCTCTGCTCTTTAGAATCCTATCAAAGTTATTATTAAAATTCTCTTACAATTGGCTCAGCCCCTAATTAGGGAATCCCTGATATTCTGGAGAGAGAGTTAAACTTCTCACTAGTTTTAGGTCTGTGTATACCATGGTAGTCACCGGTGTTCTATATCGCTCTCCCTCATGCACACAGAATGTAATCAGAGATCACTTATGACCTGCCATAGTTTATCACAGACAAAAAAAAAAGATTAGGAAACACAAATAGCTTAAAGAAATAGAAGACTTCTGGTAAAAAGTGGTTGCTAGCAACAGGTATCAGGGAGGGTAGTTAAATATTTACTGCCATTGTGCAGCTACCTCCAGCAATGTCAGATGTCAGTCCCAATCTGTTACAATCTGCCCCAACCCTGAGGCCCAGTCACTGTAGCCAAATTTTAGTGTCCAGACTCTGGTCCCTGAATTCTCATCATAAAATGCCCAGCAAAGTTTCTCTGTCTCTGAGACTGCCATTACAATGCTACCTCCTGTTGCTGCCAGCTCTAAACTCAAGCTATAATTGACATAACTTCTTGAATCTGTCTTGGGTTTCCAGTCATAATCTTTTTCCTATGGAAGGGAGAAAAATATGATGTTCCTTTAAGACCTAATTCTTTTATATCATAAAAAATGGGAAAAGGACTTACATTACAAAAACATTTATAGCAACTCTTTTTGTGGTGGCAAAGAATTAGAAATGGAGGGGATACCCATCAATTGAGGAATGACTGAACAAGTCATGATATATGAATATAATGGAATACTTTTGCAATAAGAAATGATGAGTAGGCTGATTTCAAAAAAATCTGGAAAGACTTACGTGAAATGATGCGAAGTGAAAATAGCAGAACCAAAGAAACATTGTACAAAGTCACAGAAACATTGTACAATATAATCCAAGACAATTCCAAAGGACTCATGATGGAAAGTGCTATCCACTTCTAGAGAAAGAGATGATGGAGTCTGAATGCAGATCTAAGCTAAGCATACTATTTTCACTTTCTTTACTTTTGTGTGTTTTTTTTTCCCTTTTGGTCTGTTTCTGCTTTCACATGAATAATATGGAAATATGCTTTATATGATTGCTTACATATAACCTATATCAAATTGCTTACCATTTTAAGGAGAAGGGAGAGGAAGGGAGAAGAAAAACTTGGAACTCAAAATTTAAAAAAAAGAATCTTAAAAATTGTTTTTACATGTAATTGGAAAAAACTCTATTTTTACCAAAAAAAGTTTATAAGAAAAAAAATTAAAATTGTGTGATTAAAAAAGAAGAGAGACTTAATTCTTTTGTTCAAGGCACAAACCCAAGCAGTCCAACCCAACCTGAAGTTTCATCCTCAGGGTGTAGTTCTCCTTGTCTGGGGAGTGGTAACAAAAATGGTACCCAGATTACATAATGTTAAAACTAATTTTCAATCTGCTTTTGGTATGGAGAATATTTATATGTTTCCTGACTCCAAAAATGCAACTTCATCTGTAAATAATTTATATAATGAAAGCAGAATTCTTTATTAAGAAATAGAACAATAACTGCTATTTTTTACTTGACAAAGTTCTTTTTGTCCTTAAACATTGGAAATTGATCTTTTTTTCCCCTTAACTGGTCCCAAAACTCTTAAAAGAAAAATTGCCCCATATATTCTGGTCTATGATGCTCCTTCCTCAGTCAAGTTGTTGAAAAATTTTGAAATCTTTTTCTCAATGAGAATAAATTTTAAACAATGAGTCTACTTTAAATTGCATTTGTTATAACAAAAATCCATTCATTCTTTGATTATTTCAGTGGATAAAAGAATTGTATAGATTTACAGACTGTATAGATATTCAGGGGTATACTAGAGCTAGCTCAAACAGGCTTTGATAGTTATTAAATTTTCAGTGTGAACATTTACACCTCAGAAATCAGCAAATGCTATAAATCAGAGCTTGATTTATTGCTTTTTGATTGCTTACACTCAAGTGTTAATGGTGCAGATTAAATTTAAAAGTATGTGTGTCTATACTTCCCCTGCCCCTCTGCAAAAGGTTATCAAACATTTGCCAGCATACACCTGCCTACACTTTTCATATTTGAAGATTAAATGTATATTTAAAAATGTGCATGCATATATACATATATGTGAGTGTGTGTATGTGTTTCTTTAGCTTTTATAGAAACTGTCCCAATTCCCCCTGTCATTGACCAATAAGTCAGGTCTTTGAACAAAGCTACATTTACTCATGGTTCTAGGGGTACTCTTGAGAGGCAGTGAAGAGGTTTCTCTTTAATACTATCATCATGAGCCCACATTTTGCTGTTTTTCCCATATCAATCACCAGTTACAGCAAATATTTCCTTTTTGCCATCTACACATTCCAGCAATTAGCATCCCAGTTTCATCTAAATGCAGTATACCCGTCCCTCCTTACTTCTTTTGATCTAGTCCAGAGCTGGGTTAATCTCTCAGGGCCTCACTCCTAACTAGGTGTGGTTAGTCACAAGACCTGACATGAATTCCAGCTCTTGCATGTCCAGTGGTTTGGTCTCCTGACCTTTTGAAACTCACAAAGTTGCACTCTTGTTTAATACTTCTTCACCTAAGAGCAGGAAAGAAGAAACACAAAGAAGAGAAAAAACAGCTGCATATCTTCATAACCAGATGTGGGCCCAGATAGAGTGATGAAGGCCTCTCTTTCCATCCGAAGGTTTACGGTGTCTGATCATAGCCATCACAGAAAGAATTCCTGAATTATCTTGTTACTATCTTTTGCATGCATTTTGTAAGTAATCCCAGTGTCCATTCAATAGAAAACAGAAAAGCTCTTTTTCACATGATAAACAGATCCAAAACAATACTAGAACATACAGTTCATTGTTATCAGCTGAGCAAGCTACACGTATTCATGAGGACTAGGCTATTATTAGGCCGTCCCCTCATTAAAAAATAATATATGTGCATATATATATAATATTCATTTAACATACATACATGCACACTCATATATGTATTGTATATGCTATCCATTCTATATATAGCTTCCAGAGTAACATTCCTAAAGCACAGATATGATAATGTCATTCTCAAGAAGCTCTGGCAGCTCCCTATTTCCTCCCTATTATAAAATACAAACTCCTTTGTTTGACATTTAAAGTTCTTCATAATCTAGGACAAGTCTTTTTTTTTTCAGATTTACTACATGTTAGTCCCATTTATATATATCTTATTTGACCTCTTTACTATTACTTATATACAACTTTCTATTTCTTGTCACCCTACTTTGGCACATTCTGTCTGTCTGCTTTGTCTGGAATGTGCTCCCTCTTCAACTCTGCCTCTTAGAATTCTTGGTTTCCTTCAAAATTCAAGTTCTATCTCCTACATGACACCTTTCTTGATCACCCCATCACTCTGATACTGACTCAGAAATCTTGGAGGAGAGGTGTTAATTGGTGGCTGATTATTTTATCTAGAATTCCTCATGTTCTTGGATAGGGGCCACTAACTCCTGTTCTTGAACCTGAACAGGTGTCAGAAAGTTATAGTGGGTGGCTAAAGAAAGTAAGACTATTATGAAACAAGTGCTATTTTAAAACCAATAGGATTGATGCTGGGGCATTTGAACATAGAATTGAGCATTTATAATCATTCAGCATTATCAATGTGATCTATGGATTGAACTGGACCGCCAATGCAGTCCAAGCATGAATTGCAAGGATGATGTAATCACTCTCTTCCCCCTCCCTTACTCCTCCATGGAGAAAGTAATCTTCCATTTTGGTAGTCAATTCCTTTATTTCCTGTTCCCATTATCCCTTTTGGGCTAGGTAGCAACCAAAATTTTAGAAGCTTTGTTATTTTCCTAAATGTTTACTTTCATTCTCAAGCCTTTAATCTATGGTAATATTTGTTGACTAAGAAAATTAAAGCTATTGCTATGATCACTGAATACTTAGAGACTGAGGCACGAGGGATGGAGGAATCCCCTTTTAAAGAAATTTTGCCCAGCAAAGCAGAACTGGCAGTGAAACTGTACAGAAACACAGAGAACGGGTAGAGTAACAGTTTTATTCCCCATGAACCTTGTAAAAGTACCCAAGACAAACTGAGCATTGTCTCTAGAGACTATAAATTGAGAAAACATTGTGTTTACCTGGGTCCCTTGGCTACTTTCTAGACAGTAGCTTGAAAGAAAAGTTTTGTTTCCGGAGTAAAGGGAAGGATGCAGAGTTACCTACAGAGGAGGCCATTGTCTTAGCTGGAAGGCTTTGACTGTCAGACCCCAGGAGAGACAGCCCTAAACTTGCCCATGAGCTTCCCCTAGTTGTTAATTAAACCTTGTATATATTTTGTATTTACTTATAAGTGTGTATCTTGTTTCGTCTGACAGAAAGAAAGCTCTTTGAGGGTAGGGACTGCTTAGTTTTTAACATCATATTCCTCTCACTTAGCACAGTGCTTAATAAATGCCTGTTAATCATGAGACATGCATTAAACTGTAACCTCATGTTAGAAATTCTCTTCTAGCACAAAAGTGCTTGATTATGTTTTAGTAAACTTTTTACTTTCCTGGTTTCTTGCTCCTACCCAGATAATCTGGACATTTAAATATCTAACGTCCTATTCTCCCTCTCTCTCAAGGATAGTCATTAACTCCTTTTACATACATATAGGCTCAAAAGACTAAAAAATATGAACAGTTTTATTTTACAAGTTAATGGAAGAAAATAGAACTCACAAATAAGCCCATAAAAATAATGAGAGCTCTCAATACATTCCTTCAGAGTTCTGTACAGTTCCCATAATTTATGGGTCGGCTGGGAACAATCAGGGTTTGTTTCTCCCCATAAGTCTTCCCCTCCATCGTCCCTGGGTTGCTTGGGCAGATCTAGCCCTTCATCACACTGGTCCTGACTACTGCTATCTGATGGTCCTACTATAGCTCTGCTCAGGGCCTCCTTGGTGGTAGCTGATTCATCCCTGCTCCAGTTTGCAATTCTACTTAGACCCTGCTTCTTAACTTTTACTTTACAACTATTGCCCTTTTGGTTCACCTTTGTGATCACTCCAGGTTCTTTCCATTGCTCTCAGTGGAGGGTCATTTCCTTGTTGGACCCTTTCCTTGCTCTCTGATGTTCTGTCATCAGTATGGTGATTGTTACCTTTCCCAGCACAACTGGTTCAAATGGAAAGAAGTTCTGAGTGCATTTACAGGTCAAAAACTTATCTAATCAATATGAATATTTCCTGTAATAGTGGAGAACACAACCCATCCATGCTTTCTAATTTCATATGATTCTTGACTATGTCCTCCTATAAACCTTCGATTGGAGGTCTGTTCAATGTTGTGTGTGGGAGTATCTTGTCCTCTTTATGTCTTGACATAGAGCTCTACATGGTTTCTGCAACAAACACAGACATACATATCACCTTTCCTCACACCTCATATATACATATCTTTTTCAGTAGTTGTCTACTCATATTAGGTTGAATATATATGTGTATATATGTATGTGTATATATGTGTGTGTGTACATACACATATATACATGTATTTACATATATATATATATATATATATATATATATATATATATATTTGTTGTTAGAGAGTATTGTGATTACCAGTTGTTGTTGCTCAGTCATTTCTGTCATGTCAGACTCTTGTGACCCCCCAAGGACTTCTCTGTCCATGGGGTTTTCTTTGCAAAGATAGTGGAGCCCAAACTAGCTGAGCCTCAAAGCAGTATTCCTACACTGTGAAGTTGATATTATTAGGAGATTAGAAATGCAGGCATAAGTAGCATAAACAAAGAACATACCATAGGTTTGTTTCTTAAAATAACATGTTTGGAGTAAATGGAAAAATTTGGCTTGAATTCAGTCTGCTATTTGGAACTGAAGTAACATGATGTTCTAAGAATTTTCAGTTTGAGAAAAAATACAATATGGACAGAGATTTCTTTTTGTAATTTGCTATCAGATTTTGACTCAGTTTCTTCTGTGATTCAGTTTCTTTATCTGGAAAATGAAAATGATACTAGTGACCTATATTACTCATGTTATGTAAAATAGGTTAAAATCCAATGCATTTTATAAATACTAATCATTTATCATCTGATTTAAACAATATTTTCTATAGTATTAATAGTCTTGTGGCAAGGATTTCCAACACACCTATCACATAGGCAGTTAGAACCATTTATCAAAAATGAGTACTCCCATTTTTTTTTATAAGACAGAGCAATGAACTTATCCAAGGTCACTCAACCAAGGAATGGCAATTACGGAAGAATTTTATCTTCTTTAAAAAATTTTATGGTTATTTCTAAACTATAATACATTTGTCCTTGATATAACTATGCACAGGGAACTGCGCATTGTAAAGGCCTTATAAATGTTTGCTGAATGAATGAATGAATGAATGCCTTGTTTGGTTAGAATATATTGCTAAGGGACTCAGACCTTCAGTTTGTTCGCTCTTCAAATTGTCCCCAGACAAAATCCATTTTAGTGTCAACATTTGAACACCAAAAATTTACCTTCACATGACAGTAGAAAGCATTTATTTTCAAAGAGACAGAACTTCGGGCTCTTCTGAGGAATTTTTCAATGACCCACAATTCCATGGTATGAGCTAATTAGTTTCAGTCCATTTCCTTTGATCAAGATAATTTAAGAAGAGAAACTATGGAGAAAATAAGACTATAAACACCATTGTGGGATGTTTGTATCTCAGATGGAAATCTTCCCTCTCACTTGGTCATTTGCTTTTTTACATGTCCTATTAGTTATTTGTGGGACTTCATTACTGTAAATTACTGTGTATCACCCTGAGGGGAAAATGTTGAAACTGTGTTGAACATATCTAAATGTAACAGATGTTTTACACCATCAAATGACATCATTTAGATTTTAATGGACATTACTTCACAGTTATGTTAATAGAATGCTGCTCAGAGAGGCAGTATGCTAGAGCATCAGGAGACTGAAGTTCAGTCCTCATTTTTGACATTTAGCAGCTGTGTGAACATGGGCAAAGCACTTAACTATCTAAGCCTCAGTTTTTTCTTCTGTAAAATGGGGAACATAAAAGGGTTGTTGTGAATCTCAAATGAGATGGGGTATGTAAAGTGCCATATGCACAGAATGTCCCCAAAGTCTTAGTGCAGGTTTAGTTTAATAGCTTAAAACTTCAATGAGGGCCACTCTGTCTTTCCACTGTCACTAATACTCAGAAAGCAAAAAACCAAAAAGTATGAAATATTCTTCTTAAATAACTTGCTTTGCCTATCAGTATCACAAATTATTTGAATTTGTCTAATATTAATTAATTAAATCAATAACTTCTATCTGTACAAAGCAACCGTTCTAGATACTGGATATTCTCTTAGTTTTGAAACTTTTCATATCTCTTTAGACACCCTTGGGAAAAATAAAGGCAGGGTTGTTGTTTTTTTGTTTTTTTGTTTTTATCGTTTCCCTGTGAATTTTACAAATTATTCTCCAAGGTTATCAGCTTATTTTTTTCACCTGACTACTTCAGAAGGTTTAACTGAGGGAGGTTGTTTATACCATCACTGATTCCTGCAGTATCTAATTTGGTCCTGCTCTGAATCAGTTAGAAGCAGTCTCAGGAAGTAGTGGCCAGTCTGCCTTGATACAAGCTTTGAAAAGGGTATGTAAGGTTTGGGCAAGCATTCTAAGGAGGAACAGGAAAAGTACAGTAATATGGATCCCTTGATTTGAATACGGAAAATTCCTTTTTATCTCTCTCTCTCTCAAAAAAACCCAAAAAACCAACGAGTTTGGAGGTTGTTCTCCAGGTTTTCAATTCCAAATGGCCACCTTGCCACCCATTTGCCTTTGGGCTACTTCCTTGCTTGTTTAGGCAATGAAATTAATTTTAATATTTGGCTTATGAATATTAAAAGAACAGGAGGTATAGGAGCTGATGAAAGGGGAAATAAGCAACAATGTAGAGGAAACAGTTTCTGAAATGAAGCTGAACTCATGAATAAATGAAAAACCAATAATACATCACATAATGAGCCATACTTCTCTCCTTACAGCAGAGAGGCCAGTGACTACTCAAGCAGAATCTTGTATATGCTGCCAGATGCGGTCACTGTACTGAGTGTTTTTGCTTAATCACTTTTTTGTTATTGTTACAAAGGACAGCTCAATCTAGAGGTGGCTGGGAGGAAGAGTTTTCTTCTCCAGAAATAACTGTGATGTAAAAACAAAAGATATTAATAAAATGTATTTTAAAAAAAGGAGAGGAAAGCCTGAAGTGCATTGGTTGGATCTACCTTGGGGACCTTGGGGAAGACATGTACATATACCAGAGATCCACAGGGTGAAGACATACTCATGTTCGGGAGTTGAATTTACAGGTCTTCTAAAGTGCTGAAGCAAAAGAAGACCTAAATATGCGTATTCAGCCTTACATTGTGAAATGCAAGCCCCAAATCATAAAATGCAAAGCCAAATAAAAATGATTTTTAAATTCTTTTGTGCAACATGATCAATGCGAAAATGGGTTTAATAGGAATGTATATGCAGAGCCTATATCAGATGGCATGTAGTCTTGGGGACGGAGGGGAGAGGGGGAGAAAATTTAAAATTTATGGAAGTGAATGTTGAAAACTAAAAATAAATAAACTAATAAAAAAAGAATTTTGAGATCACAATATTTGTTACATTGGAGTAGAAACATCACTACTGTCAAGGTTTTCCATAGATAACCAAGAACTGATTATAATGATAACTAAGAATTGAATAAAAAATAAAACAACTGTCACCAAGTTTTCAACAAAGGGTTTAGGACTTCAGCCTAGAGACAGCAGTTTGGCCAGGGCTAGAATTAGAAATGGAATGAGAAGAGGCAGGAAAGAAGCACTGAACTAGGAGCACTTAGGTTTTGACTCTTCTCTAAGCCTCAGTTTTCCTTTCTGTAAAGTGAGGACAATGAACTTACCCTATCCACCTCAAAGCAGGAGGCGGAGTTGTGAGGAAAGTGCTTTGGAAAAATGAAAGCACAGGATAAATGGGAGCTATTGTCTTCATTCAGTAGCACATTAAAAGGCAGAAGCAAAATTTGAAAATAGGAGCAGCACCATCCTTGGCTTTTGCCTTAAGGCATATATAAATAGTATCTAAGAATTCACAATGGAACATAGTAATATAGCACAGCCATTTTAGATCTTTGTTTTTCTTGTATTCTCCAAACCTTCAATTCACTGAATTCATTTTCCTTTATTGTGCTAGATAGCAGATCACTTGCCTGAAGGATAAGATGACATCTGCTGTGTCTTGTTACTCATCGTATTTTACTCAAAACACATTTCTTTTTTAGCATCTCCAGTCTAAGTACTCCCTGGATTTTGTTCCAAGATATAAATTCTTACTTTATAAAAAATGTTCTTTTTTTGAAGGATAACTCTTCACAGGAATAACACTATAATGTAACCTAGTATAGAAAACAATTACATACAAGTTAAATTCCTCTTTTAATAGACCAGATAGGACAAAATTTTTTTGATGGGATTCATGACCAACAACATCTATTGTTTCCAGTTTTCCTTGCTCCATCTCTATTTGTCTCTGTAAAGACCTGTCTTTCATCTTAATCTTTGTCTATATTCAATTATTTTTTAGGAATTGACGATTCCTGTCCTTAGGCTATTCTCTGTGATTAGTCTCCATCTATCATCGCTGGAAGGAGATTTGAAAATTGCCAAAGTCACCTCATTCGCCTTTCCCTCTTTTACTCTTTGTAATATATACGTTCAGTTACACTGAAAGTGATCGTGTTCAACTCTTCATGAACCCATCTGGGATTTTCTGGGCAAAGATACTGGAGTGGTTTGCCATTTATTTCTCTATCTCATTTTACAAACAGGGCTAATGACTTACCCAGGGTCACACAGTTGTTAAGTGTTGCACTCAGGAGAATGGGTCCTCCTGACTCCAAGTCTGGCACTGTATCCACTGCGCCACCTAGCTGCCCCACTGAAAAGTCATAAATATAAGCAAAAAAATAATATTTTAGTTAACATATGTGTAAATCATGGAGAAGCCTTATCCCAATTCCCATTCAAGAGGAAGATCCCCAAATCTTGACCAGCTATATCTCTGCCACATGATTCCATGGGGAATCAGGGATGATTATCTAAGGCCATTGGCTTGAGTCCTCAGTATGCTTCTCTCTCTCTCTGTGTTAAGTGTCTTACCCAGAGTCACACAGCTAGTAAGCGTCTGAAGCTGGATTTGAACTCAGGTCCTCCTGACTCTGGGACCCATGCTCTATCCACTGAACCACCTAGCTGCCCCCAGTGCGCTTCTCTATAAGATGATCAATTGAGAATCATTTAGCTAGTCATCCAAGTTTAGAAAAGGGTACTTTCTAAGATGGTACATTAAGAATAGTGGTACACTAGGACACCAAAGGTCTGTGACCTACCATCCCAAAAGTAGATATAGAATCCAGGGAAAAATGGGTTTATACACAGAAAACACATGTGGCAAAAGGGTAGCTCCCAGCCCCTAGTTTCTGGAACTGCCTGTCTCTCATTTTTAGGACACTGCTCAAGAAATTTCCCTTAGGCATTATTTCTTTTCTGGGTTCCTTGATGGATAAATTCAGTCTGTCCTTAGCTCCAGGCGACACAGCCCCGGTTGACAGCTGATCCAAGGATGCCATTGAGGACACCAATTCACATCCCCTGAACCTTTGAAGCTGGAGTCAAAGTGGTGGTGGTAGGGGAGGGAAGAACTGGCCAAAGCTGATGCCTCTTTTCTTCTCCTCTAGGTGGTTTCTCCTCAGTGGTTATCCGGGAAGTCACTTATTCCTATTTCTGGAAATTTTCCCATTCTATTTCATTCAGGGATTTTTTTCTTCTTCAGAATTTGGAGAGTGTAATGAAATCTCTCGTCCAATTAGAACATAATTTCTGTCTGGCAATACTTTCATTCGCCAAATGGCTTTCAAAGGTTTTTTAAATGTAGTCATAAGGTCTATGGTTGATTGACTGAGATACATACTCATTTAATTAAGGTATCGAGGCTTAAAATGGGTTGGGATGTTTTTGACTCCACCCTAAGTTTTTTGTGTTTTTCCTTCATTCTGGAAGAGGACCATGACATCAAGATGATGACAACTTGCAGTTGACTTTGATGAGTGAGGGAGGGCTGTACAAGGTCACCAATCTCACCTTCTTCTCCTGAGCCATCTGGGTCCAGTGGCATGATATTCATCAGGATGACTGGAGATGGCCCAGGATGCCATGTGAGAACCTGGTCCTTTCAGGCTTAGGTTGGGTCCACTATGGAGCCACAATCTTACCTTGAGTGAGATACACCCATTCAATGAATAGGCTTCTTTAAGTTATTCAAGAGATGGCCCCTTTAATAAAAAAAAAAAATCAAACTTGGAGGGGGAGACTCTCAGGATTCCTGGGTAAATGAAAAATAATTACTATTTACTTATTACACCATTAGGTATCTAATGAAGAATTGACTAATGAGGGCTTGGTCCTGGGAGCATGTGCATTTGATAGACTTGCTTCTGGAAGTAGTTGATGACTTGGATGGAAGGGCCTTGTTCTTTACTTCAGAGCATGGGCAGGTTTTTCTAGAACTATTTGTGATCTACTAATCACATAGTGAAGGAAGGTAAAGAAGTTCCAGCTGCTGAACTGGAACTGGGAGTATATTCAGAAGGTACTAATGAACCTCTCAAAAGTCTTTTCCCTTTCCTGCCCAGCTGTTTTAAGCTCAGCTCAAGAACCAATCAAAAGTCCATTTCTTCACCAGACTGGAAACAATCATAAAACACCTGTGTATTTTCTGAAGTGGTATTCAGGATCCCTCCATTCCACATCATCAAGCCCTTCTGGAAGGAGGTTCACCATACTTGGCTTACTTTCAGGATTGGATTCTCATTGGCTAGTCACCCATTACACATATTCCAGACAGGGACTTAAAAATGAACACCACAGAAGTATTCATTCAGAAACGCAAGCTTTGTTACCATCATTAACTCTTACTACCTGCTCAGTTGTGGAAATAATTTTGCTTAAGAGAAACAGTTTCATTATGTTAAAAATGATTTTCCTAGGAAACAAGATTTCACCTTCATTATGCCAGTCCTTAGATCTCATCCAAATAGAGTTATCTCTCAGAAAAAGAAGTGCTACAAGGAGTTTATAGTGGCAATTCTGTCCCTTGGATCCATTCCTACAGTGAGCTCCCAATGTGTGACATTCTTCTCAGGGTGAGAATGCCTTGTGGGTAATTCTTCAAAATGACAACTTTTGGATTCTTAGAGCAGGATACTCTCTGCATTGGAATGCAGGAAGGACTTAATTATGCTGAATTCTTACAGTAAGGCTACAACAGCTTTGTTATTGTCAATGTGATTGACTTGAATTAATATGAATATATTACTAACTTGCTTGCAAGGCACATGCTAATGGAATGAGATTAAAAAAAAAATCCTCAGGTAAAGTGACCAGACAAGTAGAAATCTGATTAGAATCTGTTTGCTTGGCATGCATAATTTCCCACTACCTTGTAAAATGCCACCAGAAGTGTTAGAGATTCCTATAGTAGTGTCAAGTTGCTCCAAGATTAGGAGATTAGAGGATCAAGTTTTTTTTCTTAGTAGGTCCAAGGTCAAGCACTGTATTCTTTATTTACCATGTATTTTAAAAATCTCACCATTTTAAATGAGCTACCCTAACGTATAGCGTCTCCTTATCTGACGCTTATATTGATCCAGTACTTAATAATAAATTAGGCTGTGCCTAAATTAATTGGGGGTAGGTGAAAGAACACATTTGAATAAACATGAGAATAATTATGTGTAGCATTATTGCTTTGCTTCATCAAGTCTACTGTATACTACTTTAAGAGATATTGTCACTAATATTGGTAGGCAGAGGAGAGGTAGTGAAAATTTTGTGGTTAGA
The DNA here is from genome assembly GCA_028658325.1 of Potorous gilbertii. Lineage (NCBI taxonomy): Eukaryota > Metazoa > Chordata > Mammalia > Diprotodontia > Potoroidae > Potorous > Potorous gilbertii. Next base: position 128,442,583 of record CM053772.1, on the reverse strand, counting down.
TATTTTTGGGTGCACTGATTTTTATAAACTTCCTTTCAACACATCAGTAATAAAACTGGTAGTTAACATGAGAAGTGTTAATATTTAGTAGTGAGGATATGGAAAAGGGAAATACAGAATTAACTGGAAACCACCGAAACATCTGAAAAACCTTCCCTTCTCTATATAGCCTGAATGTGTAGAGGAAAGATTTTCTTTGGGTACGTTATGGATCTGGGAATGGCTTTTTTCTTCTAACTGGAATAATCAGAAGAGCCTTCTTGATCTGTTGGAGAGGGGTACTTCTTCGTTGATCTGAGCAAGTGCTCAGGCCCTTTCTGAGGGACCACATTTTCTGGTCTATTAGGGCTGAAAGAAATGTCTAATCAACAACCACTCTTTGGTCTTTAAGTGTCCCTGTGACTGAGAGACTGGTTACTCAGTCTAGAAGAGCTTTCCCCTGAATAGACTATAAAAACTGTAGAAAATCTCTGTTTTCTTCTCTTTTGAAGTGTTGCCTGGTTTGACATCTCTCCCTTGGACTTGGAGAGATGGGATGGCTTTTCCCTGCCCACCTCCAGCAGTTTTGGTGGCTACAGGCACATAGCAATGAGAACATATATATAGTACCAGGCTATGAATTTGAGATTAGATTTCAACTTCCTAGCATCTTGTTCTCTTTTGTATTAACTCTCCTTATGCCCAGGTCACAAAACAGCAAACATTGAGAAATGGACTTATGTAACCTAAGCAAGAACTCCTAACCTTTCAAACTTATTAGAGGAAACTCTTCTTCCCCTGGTTGGAAATCCAAAGGAGAGACAGATTCCAAACCAAACAGGCCCCCAAAAAAGAAAGGAAGAGTTTTTCTACAGTACTAGAAGATTATAAACTTACTGACAGAAATGGCTCCTCCTTGTTGAATTACTAATTATCTAAAACACAGCCCTCAGTCACAGAGGTCTTTGATGACTGCTGGTCAAGTATATCCTTTAGCAAGAGACTAGAGAATGTGACCCACTAGAAAGATCAGAGAATGTGCTCCATGGGAACAAATCAGGGAGGTGATTACCCCCCAAGAACCTTGAATTTTTGTTAATTTCAGTTAACAAAGGGAATTTGAAGAGGAAGTAAGAACTGTCTTTTGTCCTTCCATTTTATCAATGTGGTGTCAGAATCTAGATCCCAAAAGCTTGGTTGAAAATTTAGTGTAAGTTAATTACAGGATTTGTGATGTTTGTAGCCAAATGACTAAGACTGATTGCACCTAGTTGATAGAGTTCAGACTTGGAAAAGTCACTTGACCAATCTGTTTCTCCATTTAAGAGAGCTAGTTAATATACTGTTACTAAACCTATACACCAAAGAAATCAAAGAAAGAGGAAAAATATGTGTTACAATACTATGCCACAATAATATTTATAGCAGCTCTTTTCATGATAGCCCCAAATTAGAAACTAGGGAGGTAGTTTCTAACTGGGGAATGGCTAAATAAATTGTTATATGAATGTGGGAATATTACTGTATGGCAAAACATAATGACATGGGCAATTTCAGAGGAAAATGGAAAGCTCTCTCTGAACTGATGCAAAGTGAAATGAGTAGAAAGAACTAGAACAGTTTCTTACAATGCTAACATTATAAAGAAAAACATATTTGAGGGACTGTAGAACTATGGTAAATATCCAGTGACTAACCATGAGTTCAAAAGAATGAAGATGTAACAATGTTACTTACTTCCTAATAGAAAGATGATAGACTAAAAATGCAGAAAGAGGTACACATTTTCAGATATGGTTAATGTGGACATTTGTTTTGCCACACTATGCAGCTATGTATTGAAGGCTTTAATTTTCCTTTTTCTCCCTTTCAGTGGGGGTGAGTGGATAATGAAAGGGACATATTATCTCCCTCCCTTTCTTTCCTCTCCCCTCTATCAGAAAGTAAGCAATTTGATATAGGTTATACATGTGTAATCATACAAAACATATTTCCATATTATGCATAACGTGAAAGAAAACAGACAAAAAACCCAAGAAAAATAAAGATTAAAAAAGATATGATTCAATCTGCATTGAGTCTATCAGTTTTTTTTCTGCAGGTCAATAGCATTCTTCATCTTAAGTTCTGTGGAATTGTCTGGGATCATTGTATTTCTGAGAAGAGCTAAGTCGTTTAATTGTTCATTGTACAATATTGCAGTTACTATGTACAATGTTCTAGTTCTGTTCATCTTATTCTGCATCAGTATGTAAGTTTTTCCAGATTTTTCTTTCTTTTCCCTTCTTCCTTCCTTCCTTCCTTCTTTCTTTTCTTTCTTTTTTCACCATTATGATTTCTAACTGTATTTTCCTCCATCCTATTCTCCCCTCCCTCCCCTGTTTATCCTACTTTCTTTCTCCTTTTACTGGCTCATCCTCAAAAATGCTTTGCTTCTGACTTCCACTTCCGCCAGTCTGTCTTACCTTCGATCAGCAGCACACCGCCCCCCCCCCCATTCCCTTCCCCTCCTACTTCCTTATAGGGCAAGATAAATTTCTGTGCTCAACTGAGTGTGTATATAATTCCTTTTTGAGCCAATTTCAATGAAAGTAAGGTTCAAGCATCTTCCATCACCTCATCTTCCTCTCCACTATAAAAGCTCTTTTGTGTCTTTTTGTGTCTTTTGTGTCCCTTCTCCCCTTCATCTCTCTTTTTCTCCCCTTAATTTTAGTTTTTTGGATATCATTCCTTCATAGTCAATTCACATCCATGCATTCTGTCTATTTATGTTCCTTCTAAATGTCCTAATAATGATAAAGTTCTTAGGAGTACAAGTATCATCTTCTTATATAGGAAAGTAAACTGTTTAGCCTTATTAAATCCCTTATGGCTCTCTTTTCCATTTACCTTTTAATTTGTCTTTTGAGTCATATTTGAAAATCAAATTTTCTATTCAGCTCTGATCTTTTCATCAGGAATAATTGAAAGTCCTCTATTTCATTAAATATCCATTTTTCCTTCTGAAGGAATATTCTTTTTTACTGGATAGATGATTCTTGGTTGTAATCCTAGCTCCTTTGCCATCCAGATATCATATTCCAAGCCCTCCAATCCTTTAATGTAGAAGTTGCTGAATCTTGTGTTATCCTAACTGTAATTCCTTGATTTTTGAATTGCTTCTTTCTGACTGCTCAAAATATATTCACCTTGACCTAGGAGCTCTGAAATTTGGATATAATGCTCCTGGGATTTTTCATTTTGGAATCTCTTTCAGGAAGTGATTAGTGAGTTTTTTCCATTTCTATTTTACTGTCTTTTTTTAGGAAATTGAGCATTTTTCCTTGATAATTTCTTGAAAGATGACATCTAGGCTCCTTTTTAAAAAAAATGATAGCTTTTAAGTAGTTCAATAATTCTTAAGTTATCTCTCCTGGATCTATTTTCCAGGTCAGTTATTTTTCCAATAAGTCATTTCAGATTTTCTCCTTTTTCATTTTTTTTTGTCTTTTTGTTTCTTGGAGTCATTAGCTTCTTCCTGCCCAATCCTAGTTTTTAAGGAATTACTTTCTTCAGTGAGCCTTTGTACTTCCTTTTCCATTTGGCCAATTGTACTTTCTAAGGAATACTTTTCTCCAGTGAATTTTTGTATCACTTTTTTCATTTGGCTAGCTCGACTTTTTAAGGCATTCTTTTTTTCAGTGGAATCTTGGGACTCTTTTACCATATGATCAGTTCTGTTTTTTAAGGTGTTATTTTCTTGAGCGTTTTTGGTGCCTTTTTTTACTAAGATGTTGACTCTCTTTTCATGTTTTTCTTGTATCACTCTCATTTCTTTTCCCAATTTTTCCTCTACCTTTCTTACTGAATTTTTCCAATCTTTTTTCAGCTCTTCCAGGAATATTTTTGTTCCTGTGCCCAATTTACATTCTTCTGTGAGACTTTGTAAATGCAGTTTTAACTTTGTTTTCTTCTGAATTTGTGTTTCGATTTACCATCCCCAAAGTCACTTTCTATGGTTAGGTTCTTTTGTTGTTGTTTGTTCGTTTTCCCAGCCTATCTCTTGACTTTTAACTCTATGTTAAAGTGGGGCTCTGCTCCAAGGGAAAGGGACATTGTTTCAAGTTTTTGGCCTTTCCTGCTGCTGCTTTTGGAGCTAGTTCTGGGGGTCTACAAGTTTTCAGTTCTTCCAAGGTGGTATGATCTAAGGAGAGGTGTAGTCACTATTCTCCTAACCTTTGCTATGGTGCATGAGTGATCACAAACACTTTTTTCCTCCCCGGAACTATGACCAGGCTTGTCCTCCCCCAATGCTACAAATGCTGATGTGCTATTTCTCTTCTTTACCCTGGGACTGTCATCTAGGACTTTGTCCTTGATCCACATATGGTCAATGCAGCAGAGTCCTGCACCCAGTGCCACCAAATGGACTCCTATAAGCTTCTTCTGACCAGTTGTCCAACTCCCTTACTTTCTGTGGGCAGAGAGCTCTGCTGCTGATTCAGTCACTTCCAAGGCTTGTGGCTGGTTTACTGTGGTCTAGACTGAGCTGATCTGTGCTAGACTGCACCCTACTCTCACCCCAGTTTTCTTGGGCTGCAAAATTGTTTTATATTGTTCTTCTGTGAGTTCTACTGCTCCAGATTTAATTTTAAGATGTTATTTAGACTTGTTTGGAGGGGAATTTAGGAGCACTCAGGTGAGTCCCTGCCTTTTCTCCACCATCTTAGCTCTGTTCCCCAGGACAGATTAGTTTTTTTTTTAAACTTTTGAAATTAAAAAAAATAAAAACAATAAGCTTCAACTTAAAAAAAGGAAAGTGAACAAGGAAAATATACTATCATGTTTACTATTAATTGTTTGTAAAACTGTATGAAAGAGGCTTGGAAGTTACATTATTTTAGTACGTAGTCTATCTAGGTCTCCTATTCAGTCTTGGAAAAGTTCTATTTCAGACAGTTATAGATTTTTAAATTTAGTTTCCTTGTGTCAGTTATGGGGGAAAGCCTCTGTTTTCTATATAAGTCATCTCACTATTGAAAGGAGAAAACATTCTCTATTAGTTTTAATTTCAAAATACTTTTCTCTGACTAAATTTAGCAATCTACTTAGTAGTCAGAGACTGCAATAAGTTAAATTAATTAAATCAATTGCTTATTTCACATTTATTAAATAGCCTGAACTACATTTTCTTGTAGCATCAAATTTAGAATATTTATGAATACTTGTTTCTTTTTTTTTCTAGTGCCTAAAACGTACTAACTGAAAAGAAAACTAGGAAGAAATTTACATCTTCTAGTTATAAAACATTAGCAAGCTCTTTAGAATTCTTACTTTTGTGACCAGATAAATGATTGGCCTTACTATTACAGTAAACTTTTATTTATCTAAGAATCCAAGGATATAGAGAATTCAAACTCATTTTTCTGCACTCTATTGTTTAAAACATAAATACATTCATATCAGAGTCATCATCCAAATTTCCAATATCTTCTTCTACATTTACAGTATTTATAGCAACTCACAATCATCACAGCTGCTGCCAAGCCTCCATTCAACAACAGCAAAGAGATATTTCCCACAAGCACAGAACTTGTGAATGATGATCCATGCCCAAAGGCTGAAGTCGTACCCACAAAAGAGGCACTCTTCCAATCTAGAAACTTCTATTTTTAGAGATTTCCTATGTAGGTTTTTCTTGACCTTCTCAATTTGCTGGGGAGTTGTTTGTTGAGCCATGCAATTTGATCATATGGCACTGATGGGCTAAGTTGGGTTTATTCTTTTGAGGAACCTTATTCTAGAAGGACTCAAGGGTTGGTGCCATCATTCCCTTATACTGAGATGGGGGGAGGAGAGATGATTGTAGAAAGGGAAGGATTTCCTTGATTTTAGTTCAGGGGAAACAGGTCTTATTCTTTTTTTCTCCTAGAAAAAATGTGGAAACTTGCTAGACTTCCACTAGTCTAGAGGAAGAAGAAGAGAGGGATCATATACTTATTTACCCAAAGCCTGCAACAATTTTCTCTTTGTCTTGTACATTTTTCATTTATAGTTTCTTAAAATATAGCTTTGCAAAAACAGGCTTTAAAAAAGTCTGTTGTGATTCAAATGGAGCTACTCAACTAGGCATTTAAACCGAAATCACTCCAGCACTAATTGAATGGTCAGTAATAGACCTCAGCCTTCCTTGTTCCCAATTTCGGTTTTGATGGCTTAGAGTGAGTGTAAACAGCAGTTGTTTTCGCCAGAAAACAGTGTTCTGGCAGAAACTCTTAAGAGTCTTTCCCTTCCTGAAATGATACTTTGTTATGGTAAGCTAGGCCATCTTTGGTCTCAATTCTTATCTCACCCTTAGTCACTGAATGGGCCTTGTCTCAGACAAACTGAGACTTGAGAAAGACCTTAATTTAAAAAGACTGAGATCACCTGTTGCATCCTGGACTATGACAGTCAAATTGACAGTAGTCTTGACTTTTGCATTGCCACTGGATGCTGATGACTCTGGAGGAGAGAGTGAGCCTGATGAGGTTGCACAGTTCTGCCCCATTTAAATCCAATTTGTGTGCAACAACAATTCTACTGGGAAGATGAGAAATCTGGGAATGGGTCCAGAAATGGCTGTTTACTAGGAGCAATGTCCCTTGATGAGAAAAGACCTTAAGCTGGTCTAAGTAGTTCATATCTTAGGGTTTAATTTTGAGCCCCTACCCTGGGTCTACTATTTGTGAGATTCTCTTAAGGAAGATACAATATAATAACATCTTTGGAGATATTTCAGATTTATAATAATGAGACTATGAGATCCTAAATATTCAAAGAGTAAATTATATTCAGCATAGTTTAAGCATTAATTTTATTTTGATTTTTGTATGTTGATAATTCAAATATAGTACATAACATCCCAACCCAACTCTTATAGATAACTGTGACATCACTGTATGAAATTTCATATTCTGAGCATTTGCACTTTCAGTACAGGAGGCAAACTGCCAGAACCAGAAACCCTGAGTGTCTAATATATAGTCTTCCAGTAAAGCTGCCTGTAATCAGAGTGGAGAACAACCAATATACCACTGAATCTTGGAGTATTTGATTGGTTAATTGGATGAACTAGATTTTAAGAATACCTGGAAGAATCAAATAAATATTTTGCATCAGTTGATGCTCCCACTCTTTGTAGAGTTAAAAGACACTTAAAACTATCCCAAAAATGTAATTCTAGACTTAAAAGATTCCATGAATTTTATTTCATTCTGAGAGAGTTTCAAGTTAGAAGTTTCCTGGAAGGTAAAGTTCATTTAAGTACTGGCTCAGAGCAACTCATTTGCCACTTATTGGTCAGAGGAAAAAATAAAAATAAAACAAAAATACAGAAATAAAATGTGGGTTTATTCTATAATGCTATAAATTGGTCAAAATTATGTACTTCCCACTTACACAATGGTGTACACAATGTTCACTTGCTATATACCCTAGAAGCATTTTCTCTAAACTGTGAGAACATTGTAGATGGCCCACAGATGGTGTTGCAGGATGTATATCAATATAACAGGTTTTAATCTAAGGATTACTTGTAAGCATCATGATTCCTTTATAGAAAAGGATAAGATTTTTTTAAGCTGATCTTTTTATGGAAAGACATCTAGGAATAATAAAATACTCTGAAATACAATTATACCCTGTATAACATTTCCAATCAACAATATTTGAAATAAAAGTATTAATATGTTAGAACCAACATAATTTTCCTCATGTAAAATGAGGGGATTGGATTCATTGATCTCTAATGACCTAGCTATAAGGTAAGAGTTTGGTTCTAATGGGTCATTGTTGTATGTTCACTGTAATCACCAATTAGCATGAAGCTCTTCTGGCACCTGTTCATAGGTCCATTCCTAAAGCTCCAATCACTAAGTCTTTTTAATAGGATTGAGGCATAGATCTTAGCCATGTTATTACCTAAGGATATGGGTCTTCACTTGGAGGGCAGCTTCTTACCACTTTTCTCATAGATTAAAATGGTATTGGAGAGCTACTAGTCATTTGGAATAGTTTTATTTATTTAAAGTATTAAAAGTAGTTGTTAAAGTCTATCCCTTTGGATCAGTCTTTTTTCCATCTTTAATACCTAGTGTTGTCTGGGTCAGGAGCTATGTTATTGCAGTGCTTTAGGAGGGCCCATGCTTCTCTAGGAGTATAGTTCAACCATTTGCCCTTTAAACTCCTCTTGAACCTAGTTACCCAAACTCCTCCACAAGTTCCGATCATTTCTCATTCCCTCTCAGTTTAGCTACATTCATCTCAGTTCTGTATATAGCCTGCTACCTAAGGTCACTCAATCCACCCTACGTGCAAATTCCCATACTCCTCCTCAACCTCAGGCTCCCTATCTCAGAGTTTACCTGAAAGCAGATAGAGAAGACACTTCACTCCTTTATGAAGCTGAGAAATGTGCATTCTCATGCTTAAGGGAGAATCAGGCTATTTTCACAAATATTTCCATTCAACAACATATATTAAGTGGTTGCTATATATAAGACAGTATGCAAGGTGTTGGAGAAACAAAGGCAGGAAAAAAATTTGGACTCTCAAGGTGCTTATTTGAGGAGATATATAATATATAGAAAGATGAGTAAATAAAAGGTAATTTGGAGGATAGAGAGAAGGAGAAAGAGGAGGGGGAGAGTTGATTGAATTTGGAGAAAGGGCAAAGTGAAGAGTCAAGAATGAGGATGCAAACCTGACTGAATGAGGGAAAAGGAATAGTCAAAAATGACTTTGAAGTGCTTTCGTTGGTGACTAGAAGGATGGTGGTATTCTCAATAGAAATAGGAATTTATTGGAGGTAAAGTGGATATTTAGATAGACAGGATCCAAGCAAAGTTAATCTGTTTTTGATGCACTTAGGATGGTGTCTGGCACATAGTAAGTACTTACAAAATGCTTGTTGACTTGATGTAGAATTCACCTAGAATATTGGTCATTCATTTCTCCATTCATTCACTGTTGATTTTCACTAATACACTCTACCTTGACTTCTGATGTTTGAGAAATGTGAAAAGGAAAGTGACACCATTTTTTTTCATGCCGCAGTGGCTGTTCCTTCTCTGTCTGTGCTACAGGTTAACTACTCTCCTTGCTATCAAACAAAGCCGGGCCATATATTCAGGACTGAAATTAGATGCATCATAAAGACAAAAGACAAAGGACAGAGAATTTGGATTGAAGATAACAACATTCCCTCACCTCTCTCTCACTTCCACGTTCTGCCTATAACAAGTAACCAAATGCGATAATGTGTAAAGCATCTCTTTTTTCTCCTACACTATCCTGATTTATTCACCCTGATTATTCCCTCATGTCCTTCATCCATCTGGAGGATGGAGAAGGAGGAAGGAGAAGGAAGGACATAAGAAACAATGCATGAATCAATTTGTGCCTGCTCAATGTAGAGTAATGAAATTAAAGGTACTAAAGGAACCGAAGAACATCTCCTCCCTAGCTAATGAATAGTACCTTATTGTAAATACCTATTTCTTAAAACAATTTCACTCTTGAGCTTTTTGATTTAGCATATAAACAAAAATTTATCAAAATTATCATATTTAAGGAGAATGCTATCATAGTGAACTATAGGGGTCCATATATTGGCTTATTGATGGCTCCCTTAAGGTCTTTGGCTGCTTCCAATTCTTAGTGTAAATTCCCGAAACCCACCCCCATTTTGCCATCCCACCTCTCATCTGTGAGGAAAAGAACACAGGAGTTTTCTTTACCCCAAATCATCCACTCTTTCACCTGTTCCCTAATTATTTAAGTTCAGTCAAATCACAGTTGTAGCACTAATTCTGCTTTAGTCTATAAATCTATTATCAGCAACAGTGATGGGAAGGGAAAGATGACAGCATCAAAGAGAGGATTGAGTTGAGTTGATTCTAAGGTTGAGCCAGGGTCTTTTGCCATGATCAGATGATATACTGTGGGAAAGGAACTCAGGTATAATTTACCAGCAGGGGACCAGGCTAGGATAAGGACTATAGAGGCCACTATGTGACAAGGTCAGATGAGTCTCTGGAGCAGCAGCAACAGAAGGCATGTTTGTTTGCCTAAGAACTGAAATTCAGGCTGATGATTTTAAGCTGGTTTAGTTCTTATTCAGTGGTTTTTCAGTGTATCTGACTCTTCATGACCCCATTTGGGATTTTCTTGGCAAAGATACTGAAGTGATTTGCCATTTCCTTCTTCATTTCATTTTACAGATGAGGAAACTGAGGTAAACAGGGTTAAGTGACTTGCCCAAAGTCACATAGCTATGAAGTATTCAAGGTCAGATTTGAACTTAGGAGGATGTTTTCCTGACTCTAGGTCTGGCACCCACCTAGCTGTACCCTCACCCTTCCCCTCAAAGAAACTTGCCCAGATCAGGAATCAGGGAACCAGGACCACAGCAATGAAAGTCCTAAATCCTAACCAATATACAATCAGACCACTAGATTGATAGCGATAACAACATACCATCTTTTCAGTTGATTTAAAAGAGATTTACCATGACATTCTATAGGGCAGCAACAATTGGTGGAGAAATAGGGTAAAGGATCAAAATTAATTTTTCCTAGTCTGGAACTTAACATTAAAACTTTTCTGGTTATATGTAGAAACTATATAAGATTGTACACCGTCTCGGGGAAGGAGTGGGGAGAGAGGGAAAAATATCTAAGATAGATATAGATAGTGTAAAACACTGAAAACAAATAAAGTAATTTAATTAAAAAAACATTTTCGGTTTTATTTTGATGGAACTGGGTCTTCAGAGCTATCATTCACTGGTTTCTGGAATCTTCCTCTTGAGCCCTCAGTATAACGTGTATGATACTGAAGCCTAGGCAGCCAGTTATTTTCTTTCTTTTTTAAAAGTAATTTTAACATTTATTGAAAAGAAAAAGTTCCAAATACTCTTCTTCCTCCCAAGGCAATGACTTTCCTCATTCAGTTTTCCAGCTGTGCCATATGGGGTTATGATACCTTCAACCTGCCTTACCAAAGCCTAGGAAGACCTATCCTGTCCATCTGCAATCCCAGAAAGAAATAACTCTCCCCTATCTCGACTCCAAAGCTACCTCCCTGTTAGGTTTTCAGGCTGCCTCCTTAATATCTTTTCTACCCTACTTGTGATCTCCATGGTTTGGCATTTTCAAAAAGTGCTTGCCTTCTTACCTGATCTATATATTTTAAAAGCTTTACTGTTGTCTTTTTTTATATCACTCTAATTTCTGACTACATGCTTTCCACTTCCTCTCCTTTCTCTTAAAAAGATGTTTGTTTTAAATTAGCAAAGCCAAGTGACACATCAACTATGTCAGAGAATAGTAGAGAGGAAATATGATAAAGGTGAAAGAGTGCTGAGTCTGAAATCACATGACCTGGGTTCAATACTTGGCCCTACCACTTAATAGACTGGATCTGAAGCAAGTCATTTAATCTCTTTTGGATGTTCTCTTCATCTGTAGAATGAAGTATTTGAATTACATGGCCTTCTTCATGTAAAGATTGCACAGGCAGGTTATATGACTTACTTAAAATCACATAGATTGTAAGTATCAGAGACAGAATTTGAGTACAGGTAACCAAATTGTAGAGTCTTCACTCACTCATGTCACTGTAACACACTGACTCCATTGTTTCAGGGATAGGCTATTGTTTTTTTTTTAAGTCATCTTATTTTTAATGTCTTTTTTTCTTAATTCACACTTTTTTTCTGATATCTCTCTTGTCTCCCTTAGACAGTAAATCTTACTTTATCACAAAGAAATGAGAGGAGGAAGAAAGCAGTTCAGCAAAAGTAACCACAACCTTAGAGCCTGACAAATATTTGTGATGTTCCACACCCATAGTTCCCCACCTCAGCAAATAAAGGAGTGAGGTGTATTTTCTCATCATTTTCCCGGGTCCCCATTTGGTAAATATAATTACACAAAATTCAGTTTCATTTTATTGTTCTTTCTTTATACATTGTTATAGCCACTGCATATGTTGTGGTTCTGCTTACTTCCTCTGTATTCTACCGTGGTATCTCCCCTTGGTCCCTCTGAACTACTAGACTTCCAGAGCTAAACTTTGAGGAATTTAAGACACTTAGAACTCCCACCTAAGAGGGTGAGCATTGTCCTAACTGGTCAGTGTATTAGCATTAATTCACATGGCTAGATCACCCACTCTATCTAACTGGCCCCAGCCATGCTCCACATTGTACTCTGGTTAACTTCTTGCCATCTGCACTGCTGCCACCACCATACTAACTCTCTTTCTTTTTCACCTCTTTCTTTGGGAATTGTAATCAAATCAATATTGCTACAGTTACTAGAGAATGCCAATCAATTCCCTTATGACTACTCATTATCTCTGTGATTTTACAAACCAAGTATATTTACCTGGTTACTACTCCCTTATATAAATTCTTTTCCTATTACAGTGTGATAGTGGTGCATAAATAGAAGTCTATGTAAACAAGGAGGAGGGAGTGGGGGAGTTGCTAACATTTCAACCTTGTTCTCCTCTGAACTCGTCAAAGGAGGAAAGAATATACACACAGAAAGAGCTAGGCACAGAAATGTATTTTACGCAAAGGGGAAAAGGGAGGAAAGTAATTAGAGGGAGAGTAGATAACTGATCAGAGTATTCCTAAGCAAAACAAATTTTTAAGGACATATGAAAATATGTGACTTGTTTTGGGGCAGTAAAGAATTGGAAATATTGAGGAGGCGCTCATCAATTGGGGAATTATTGAATAGGCTATGGCATATAAATGTAATGGAATAATATTGTGATTTGGTTGGTTGGTTGCTGTCCTTCATTTTCAAAGAGGACCAAAATGACATCACCGTGATAAGTTCAAGTTTCAACATGTCTGACTGGGGCTGATCTGACCAATATGAGCTTGGAATGCTCTACCACAGGTTGGGCACAGATAGTCTGTATGAAATTTGGGGTGGATACTCCAAATTTGCACATCCTACTTTTACTTTATCCTGTCTCAATTCTGCTTTGCTCATAGAGCACAGCACCCTTTCTGATGTGGGCATGCCATGCTGAGTGGTCCTGTGCCAGTGTCTCCCATGTCCACGATCAGATCCAAAGTTCTGGAGAGAGACATTGAGAGTGTCCTTGTATTCCTTCTTCTGACCATCATGTGATTGCCTGCCCCATGGGAGTTCTCCATAAGATAGTCTTCTTGGCAAGCATACTAATAAAATAATAAATAACAATAAATAAATAATGAAAGAAGCATTCTAATAAAGCGACTGGCCTATTGGAGTTGTGCTCTCTGAAGCATAGTTTGAACGCTTGGTAGTTCAGCTCTAGTAAGAACTTCAGTGTCTGGTACCTTATCCTGCCAGATAATCCTCAAAATTTTGCTAGGACAGTTCAAATGGAAGCGATTCAGTTTCCTATCATGGCACCGGTAGACTGTTGATGTTTCACAGGCATGCAACAATGAGATCAGCACATAGTTTGGCAGTCATTCTAATACTTCTCTCCCAAACTTTTTTTCCGAGCCTCCCAAACGCTGAGCTAGTTCTGGCAATGCATGCGTCAATCTCATTGCCAATGTGTACATTTTTGGAAAGTACACTACCAAGGTAGGTGAACTTTTCCACAGCATTCAAAACTTCTCTATTTGTCGTAACCAATGGTTTCGTGTATGGGTGGTGTTGTGGTGGCTAATGGAGCACCTGTGTTTCCTTGGTGTTGATGATTAGGCCAAAATGAGCACAGGGAGCAGAGAATTGATCTATACTTTTTTGCATCTTAGCTTCAGAGGCTGCATTGAGTGCACAATTATCTGCAAACAGAAAATCATGCACCAGAACTCCTTCCACTTTGGTCTTGGCTTGTAGCTTTCTCAAATTGAAGAACTTACCATCAGTGTGATAGCTGACCTTGATGCTGTGTTCATCCTTATTGAAAGCATTTAACAACATGGCTGAAAACATCATTCTAAAAAGCATGGGAGCAAACACATAGCCCTGTTTCATTCCATTGGTGACTGGGAAAGCATGAGAGCATTGTCCACTATCCAGAACCTGGGCAAACATACCATCATGAAATTGATATACAATACTGATGAACTTCTCTGGGCAACCAAATTTTGACATAATTTTTCATAATCCCCTTGGTCAGGACTACAAATGTTATTGTACAGACCTCTGTCCTCCATTGTCCATCTCTATAAAGATAAAGGGAACAGAGTGTCTTGTGACAATCACAGGGAGTGGGGGTCCTCTCTCTTAGTAATTGCTGGTAAGATCTTGCTAGAGTCCTCCTTAATTGGCTGATCCTTCACCTGAAAGATGGTCATATACCTGACAGTGGTTTCAGAAAGGGGCAAGGAACAGTCAATATGGTGTTTGTTGCCCGACAACTCTAGGAGAATGTTTTTTATTTATTAAATAAAGTTTATTAAATGTGATTTAAGAAATGATGAAGGGGATGATTTTGGAAAAACATGGAAAGACTTGTATGAACTGATGCAAAGAGAAAAGAGCAGAACTAGGAGAACACCTCATACAATGACAACAATATTATAAAGAGAAACAACTTTGAAAGACTTGGGAACTCAGATCAATATAATGACCAATAAGAATTCCAGAGGGTTTGTGATGAAACATGCTACTCGCCTATTGGTAAAGAGCTGAAGGACTCAGAGAACAGAATGAGAAATATTTTGGTGGTTTGTTTTTTTGGATGTGGACAGTTTCAGGATTACTTTTTGCTTGATGATACATGTTTGTAAGATGTTTTGTTTTTTCTTTATTTCTTAATTGGGGCAAAAAGGGAGGCAAATTTTTTGATGAATAAAAAAAGAAATTAAATTTTTTTTTAAAATGTGAAGCATTTTATGTCTCTAACTTAATACTATCAATGTATGTGGGTATGAGTGTGTGAGTGTGTGTGTGTGTGAGTGTGTGTGTGTGTGTCCGTATGTGTGTGTGTGATCCTATAACTTTACTGGGGAACAATAACCACAACAAGGAAATTCCAGATCATAACCAAGCAGGAGTAAACACATCAGTACTCTGTGTGTTGCGGGTAAGGAGTCATTAGACAAAGTATTATTTATCCCTCATGGAGATAAAATAATTCTCATTACCAGGGCATCACCAGTGCTGGAATAAAGAGATCAGAATAGAGAAATTTTCTGGTATTCAAAAGAATACCTAGCTACAACTTCTACCCAGAAGAATGGTGGAATACATAACAGTGTGACTATTGCTAAGACCTTCAACAAAGTGGCAGTTCCGATAAAAGATCTTGGCGTCCATTGGACACACTAGCTAGGAGACTGATGGAAAGCTATTCCATGTCTATTTGTGCAGAGACTGGACAACATCTTTTTCCAATATAGCCACCATGATTGGGGGAGGGGGCAAAGATAATATACCACAATAATTTATTGTCAGTTGGTATTAGTTGACTCCTAGATGTGCAGATGGAAACTGAATGACTTCGGTAGAAACTGAGGAAAAAAAGAATGGCCTACTTATTATACAAAGGTTACCTAACCCACACAATGTTTCAGAAACAAATATTTCAAATGAAAAAAGTCCTATGTATTACACCCCCATAGGCAGTTCAAATAATAGAAGAGGACTTAACCTAGCATCAATGCTTTTCTTGCCTGGCACTTCAACAGTAAAGACTTTTAAAGTATGGACACAATCCTTAGAACATAATACTATCAATCATCTTAGAACTTCCACTGGTTCCGATTTAGATGCAAAAGGCTGGAGTGTGTGAAATGTTAATGGAATATTAGTACTTCTTGATATGAGGACTACCAAGTCCTGCTTTCCACTTTTGGTGTCCACCTGCCACCCAGCTCTCATCTGTGGTTCTCAGAAGCTGTAGCCATGTGCAGTGGCCACATCCTGTTAAAACCATTTCAGCAGAAGGGCTAAACCAGGTTGATGGTAATGAAGGGCCTCAAACACATCAGTGAGTTAGGGGGTTGCTACGACAAGCATGTAAAGACTTCCCTGGTAGAATAGCTGGATGTGAACGTTGTTCTAGCAGGCCATGAATGCTACTACAGCAGAAATTGTGGAATAATTAGAGTTTGGTCAGACATTGAAGATGCCAAAGTCATCTGCTACGTCCAGAGTCATCTCCAATTGTCTTGACTTTTGTCTTGCCACTGGACTGCAATGACTCTGGAAGGGAGAGTGAAGCCAATGACTTCATGCAATTCTGCCTCACTTAAATCCAATTTATGCACAAGTCAAAAGGCGTCACTCATACCATTTTGTTGTTTGTCCTTCTTTCTCAGGCGACCAATGACATCAGGAGGGTATGTCTTGACTTGCAATTGAATTGGATTAAGTGAGTCATGGCTGTGCAAAGTCATCAGCCTCACTCTCATCTAAAGTTGTCTGAATCCAATGCCAAGATATAGGTAAAGATGACTGGAGATGGCCCCAGATGTAGAGGGAGACCTTGGCCTTTTTAAGCTGAGGCTTGTTTGTCTGAGGCAACACCCATTCAGTGATTCAAAGCTAGGTAAGAAATGAGGCAAAAGACATACTAGTTTGCCTACTGAAAAAAAAGAAATCAGTCTGGGAGGGGAAGTTCCTCAGCCTTTCTGGCCTGAACGGAAACAATTGCTTTTTACATTCACTTTGAGCCATCAAAATCCTGTTTTTAACCTACTTCAAAGACCCATCACAACTAGCAAGTAATGAAGCAGCAGGTGCAAATACACTAGGTATTGTGGTTAAAATCCTGCACACAGGTGGCCCAGGCTGTAGGGTCTTTTCACCAGAATGAAGCAACAGTGGAATTCAGAAAATCCCCTAGGTATCTGAGCAGTTTTTTTTTTTAAAGGACCACACTGGTCACCTCCCAGTGTAAGAAAGGGTCTAGAAAAGGTGTCCTAAAAATGATCTGGTTCAACTAACCTCAGCCTGGCCATCTCTCCATGGCAGGCTCAGATCCTACCCTGTGGCTGAAACATAAAAACATGTACAAAGTGAAGATTATTCCACTCACCAGTGGTACATGCAATGTGTGCACACTTATGGACAACATGAAATCTAGTAGACTGAAAGATGAACAGCTGTTGTTGTAAGAGAAATAAGCAGATGTTGCATCCAACTAGCAGCCCTGAGTGAAACAAGGCTGGCAAATGAAGTCTAGCTTGCCAAAGTTAGAGCTGGATACACGTTTTTCTGAAGTGCTTGCAGTGAAAAGTAGCCATGAAGCTGTTGTAGGTTCTTCAGTCAAATCTAATCTAGTCAACAAGCTTCCTCCCCAAAAGAGTGAATGGCAGACTTGTGACAATTTAATTGTCACTTGAAGGAAAGTACCACATTACCATTATCAGTGTATATGCTTCTGCCATGATGAACCCTGATGAAGTCAAAGAAAAATTTTATGAAGTCTTGGAGACCCTCATCTTCAAAGTGTTTCAAAGAGGACAAGATTGTAATTTCACTAGCCTGGGTACAGGGGCAGATGGGTCAGCAGATCATAGGAGAGCTAAGACTATTCAGTCAGTGACAATATTAACTTATGATGTTCTAGGTAAAACTGATGAAAAATTCAGCCAGACATAAATGAAGATGTTTATTCAAGTAATGTGTGAATTGCATATAATTCTTTGTACATTGATATATGTAATATATCTGCACAAATTTGTTAAATATACAGTTTTGCTTATTTTTGCATATCTGTTATTATTTTGTATATTTAGTTATTTGGTGGACCTTCTTAAGTTATTCTAGCTTTAATTTTGCTCACTATTATGCATGTTTGAGATCTATTGATACTGGCTTCCTTGCTGTTCCTTTACAGCAAGATATTCCATCTCTCACTTCTGAGCATTTTCTTTGACTGGTCCCCATGCCAGGAGCTCTTTTATTTCTTATTTACTTCTCCTAGGTTACCTGACTTCCTTCAGGTCTCAGCTAAAGTTCCAGAGCCTCCCTAGTGGGAAAGAGTGGAAAGGTCATAGTCAGAAAGGAAGTATGTGGGTCATCATATGGTTTCAGTGGATGGTGAGGTGTGGATTGAACTTGGGGTCCAGAAGCCTTTCCCAATCCTCCTTAATCTTTGTGCCTTGACTTTGAGGTTATTTTCAATTTCTCTCTGTCTCTGTCTTTCTCTGTGCATGTGTGTGTTTGGATGCTGTCTCCCATTATACTCTAAGCTCCTTTCTTTTCATTCTTAACATTCAGGAGGGAAGAAAATAAATATTTATTATGCATCTATTATATGCTAGGCACTGTGCTAAATACTTTTCAAATATTATTTCATTTGATCCTTACAACAGCTTTGGGAGTTAGGTGTTTTTATGATTCCTATTTCAGAGAAAGAAAATGATGCAGAGAGAGGCTAAATAACTTGCCCAGAGTCACACAGCTAATAAGTGTCTGAGTTTAGATGTGAACTAAGGTATTCCTGACTCTAGGCCTAGATGTATATTCTCTGCACCACTTAGCTGCCTTTAAGAGCTATGTAATTAGTATAGTGCCTGGCACATGGTAGTAGGTGCTTAATAAATGCTTGCTGACTTGACTTACGTGGATATACGTGTACTTCTGTGACATATATATGATGTCATATGTCTACTATAGATCTGTAGTGAAACCTGTCAGTTGATACTTTGAATTATGCTGTGTCTGTTGTGGAAATGGTTGATTACATACTAAAGTGATTCTCTGGGATACTGAGTAATCATCTTTGTTTTGTTAAGGGTAATTTTCCAGATGAAAATTTACCAAAAATGATTTTGCAAGGGACCGCAAATTTCAAGCCCAGGTAGGAATGTAACAGCTTTTTTAGCATGGCTTGACTAGCTGCCTTCCAGGAGATACATTATTAGACCACAAGAATTATATTTCTTTCTCTCTGAGAAGGGAGAATTCCTCTCATCATGGGATCAGGACTGGAGAGTGAAACTTTGGTAAAGAGGAAATTTAAAAAAACTCTCTGGTGGAGAAGAAAGGGGAAACTTGGAGAGGCAGAGAGAATAGTGGTGGTGACAGCTGAAATCAGTAGTGGAAAATGGATGACTCTTTCCAGGAGGCTTAGAAACCTCTTAGCATCTGGAGCTTTTTCCTTTCTGATTCATAGTTCGGTTTATCAAGGGAGTCCAGGGACAGCTATGTGGTACAGTAGCTAGAGCACCAGACCAAGAATTAGGAGTTCCTGATTTCAAAATCTGGCTTCAGACACTTACTTGCTTTGTGACATCAGGCAAGTCATTTAACACAGATTGCCTCCAAAAACAAAACAAAAAAACAGAATCCAGTAGAAAGTGACTGGATGCTGGCTTCTCAGAGAAACACAAGAATCCTTTGGGGAAATGAAGAATCTATGCCATTCTCTGCTTCTCTCTCTTGTGTAATTGCCTGAAGCAATGGCTAACAAAGTTAATTACTGAGGACTGCTTTGAGATGTTTTGCTTACTATTTCCTTTTTCATTTAACAATAGTTCAATAAAGATAATTCTAATGGCATCCATAACTTGTCATAGAAAGTGCCAGGGACCTTTAGAGACCTCAAGAGATGATCTGGCCATGGTTACCTCTGCTTGGTAACAACTGAATATTCCTAGTGGGAGAGAGTGGAAAAATTACAGTCAGAAAGGAAATACGTGGGTCATCATATGGTTTCAGTGGATGATGAGGTGTGGATTGAACTGGGAATCCAGAAGCAGAATGTGTTGGTCCAGAAGCAAAATAAAATTAGTATCAAGATTAGTTTGACTCTAAGGAGTGAAAGGAAATGTGTGTGTGCATGTGTGTGAGTGGGGAAGGGGTAAGCTAAAACCTTAAATCCTGGAGTATGAGCAAGCATCTAAGTTTCACAAAGAGCGTCTGTTTTTTTTTATACTCAATTTACTTTGAAAACATGCACATTTTTATTCTCGACTACATGAAGCCCTGCCTTCTAGTTTCCTCTGATTAACTTCATACAAATCATTAGTTCTACCCATGTTTTTTTGAAAGAAACATTTGTTTCTAAGTGGTGGGGTTGGTCATTTGAATTTATTGGAGTTGACGTTCCTTAGCTCTATAGTCTCTCCTACAAATTCTATGGATGTTTTGTTGTATCTTTAAGAAGGAATAGGTTTGTGGAATAATGTCGTTCTAATCATCATTTGGAGACGGCTGACTCTTGTCACAAAAGTGAGATTGTGAGATACAGAGAGAAAAGAGTACAAGAAATTATTTCCTGGGATGTGGAGGGAATTAACTGTTGTCCCTGACAACGACTGAAGAGACATTTCCTCAAAGAAGTGACTTGAGCTCTTTTGCTGGACATGATATTCACAAGAAAATTCTGGAAAGATATTGCCAGCTTGAGAGAGTCAATGGAACTATGTTTCTAGAGTTGAGAAGAAATCAGAAGTCTGGTGACTCAGGCTGTGATCTCTGTCAGTGTGATACTGTGTTGAAATGTTTAAAGATTTATTTGCATTGCTTGTCATAATGTCAATAAACTGCATTACCAGTAATATTGATATTAATTTAAACCTATGACATCAGGTGGTTTGACAGAGACAAAAAAACTCCTAGGAAAAGGTTTAGAAAATATATTGGTGTCAGAACTCGGAGTTGTTTAACTTATTAATGAAATAAGCCATGTATTTATATTAATTTGTGGGGAAATATTGGACTGTATCTCTCAATTGTCTTAGAACCGAGAATAAGAATTAAGAACAAGTAACATGTGGAGGCGATAGGCATTGGTGTGGTTGTCAACGTAGCCCAACCAATCCTACCAAAGCTGTATATGGGGGTAGTTACCCTTAAACCCTGCTACACAATCATTTTTGAAAAAAATCAATTTAATTCAACTAATACTTATTCATTGTTTACAATGCTCCAGACTGATGTTAGATCCTGGGAAGATCCTATGATTTCAAAAATGAAAAACAATAAAGTTCTGAACTTCAAGGAACTTTAGATCTAATGGGAAATAAGTGGCTTATATGCAAATAAGAATGATAAAAGTTAGAATGCAATAAAGACAAGGGAGAGAACCAGACAAAGTGCTTTAAGAAGTTTGTGGAGTGAGAGATCACTTTCAAATGGGAGAACAAGGAAAGCTTCATGAATAGATAGTTGAAGGCTGAAGCAAGAGAATGATTTCAATAGATGAAAATGAGTTGGGAGTACATTCCTGATATGAAAGGTGATCCATGAGAATGGAGAAGGATGGGGATGTGGGGAGAGGAGGAAGTATAGCATAAGTATGGGTTTAATAGTAATTCAATTTCTTTCTGACATAGCATGAGCATAGGGGGAGGTGAGATAAAGATAGAAAGGTAAATTGAATATTATAGGAAACTTAAATTCAGGTTAGGTGTCTATATATTGTCCAAAATGTACTAGGATAAAATCAGAGAGGCACTGAAGGTTTTTTGAGTACATATATCTGTGCATTGTGGAAATCCATTTTGGAATTCTATGAAGGACAGGTTGGAGAAGAAAGAGAATGGAGACAATATAGGAAATAAGAAAATTCTTAAAAATTAAGATGGGCCAATGAGAAGTTAATGGTCCATGAGACAACAAAAAAATATTAAAGTCAAAAGACTAGAAAAAAATGTCCAAAACAACTATTCTGGAAAACAAGAAGAAAAAAAGGGGGAAGAAAGAAAGAGGGAGGAGGAGGAAAAGAGGGGAGGAGAAAGAGGAGATTTACTCAACTATCTGAAGACCATAACAAAAAAAAAAGGAAAATAGTCTGCATACCATCTTTCAAGAAATATTAAATGAAAACTGCCAGACCTATTGAGTCCAAAGGGAGAAATAAAAATAGAAAAAATTGACTAGCCATCCCCTGAAAGAAACCTAAAATGAACATTCTTAAGAACTTTATAGTTAAAATATAGAACTTCCAGGTTAAGAAGAATTCTGCAAGCATCCAGAAAGAAAGAGTTCAAGCACTGAGAAATCTCAGTCAGAATCATGTCGGATTTGGCAGCTACCACAATAAAGAAGAAAGCTTAGAATATAATATTTCAAAAGGTGAAAGAAAGTTTACAACCAAGAATAATCTGCCACAAATATATATGTATGTATATTATATATACATAATCCTACAAGTGGAAAAATATATTTTAATGAAATAGACTTCTAATAATTGCTGATAAAAAGATCAGAGCTGAATAGAGACTTTGAAAGGTATAAAAAAAAGTTAAGAAAAATATCAAAAAAATGATTTTGTTCATGCATTTAAAAGGGAATATACAAGATGGAATATTTATATTTCAGTGCGGGGATGAAGAAATAAATGTCTCCTTAGGACTACAATATCATATGAAGGATCATAGAGGAGGTTAAATAAGACAAAGAGAGGCCATAGAAAACTTGATTCTGTTTTGATGATCTTTAAATAAGGAAGAAAAGAGAGTGAAAGGAATATACTAGAAATGAGAGGGGGAGGAAGAAGGAAGAAAGTTGCTCTCTCTAATAATTAGGATATATAAGAAGAATATTATACAAACAAGGAGAAAGGGATGGGGGAGCAGTTATTATTACAATACAATTTGCAATAGGAAAACTGGAAGAAAGTGGTAGAGAGAAGAGGACAAACGGGGCAAAAGAGGATAATTTAGAAGTGGATTCATAAGGAAAACAAACTCTAACCTTGTAGGGTAGATTGTGAAGAAAGATTTAGAAGGGAAACAAGGAAGGGTAAGAATATGTGATTGGAGTCTGAGCAAGGGAAGGAGATGAAATATACAGAAACATAAACAGATTGCATGAAATATAGATCGCTAGTGACGAGGACACACTTTTTTCTCTCTTATTACCACATTCTTTGTTAAGTGGAGTAAAGAGAGAGTGTTAGAGAATAAGATGGAGATAAATATATGCTTGTGAATAATTATAACTGTGAGTATGAATAGAATGCACTCACCCATAAAAAAAAAAACAGCAGAATGGGTTAGACCCTAATGGATTAGAACCGTAAATAGATTAGAAACCAGTATCCAACAGTATGTTCCTTACAAGACCATATTCCTACAGAGTTAAAATAAGAGGCTGGAGCAAAAATCTATTATGCTTTTGCTGGACTAAGAAACAAAACAAAATAGGGTAGCAATCATGATCTCAGGCAACAGAAAAAATATTTATTAAAAATATTTTAATTCAAAGTAATAAAAGGGAAATTGTTTTTGCTTTTTCCTTCATTCTGAAAGAGGACCATGACATCAGGAAGGTGATGGCACGACTTGCAAGTGAATTGGATTTAAGTGAGGGAAGGCTGTGCAAAGTCACCAGTCTCACTTTCTCCTCCTGAGCCATCTGGGTCCAATGACCAGATACAGAAGAGGATGACTGGAAATGGCCCCAAAATTGCATTATGCTCAAACATAGGCAATGAATCAATATTAACAAACAGTGTACCAAATACCATATCATTTAAATACTTAGTGGGAAAGTTAAATGAATTACAAAAAGAAATAAAATTATACTTGTTGGGGATCTTGATATATTCTTTTCTTTCTCAGACAAACCTAATAAAATGAATAAGAAAGAAGGATACAAATAGAATCCTTAAAAAAAAAATCAGATGATAGACAGTATGGAGTTACTCTTTACCTATTATAATTCTTTATAGTTGTCTGTATCATCTCTTCAACCTTAGTTGCTTTGTGTCTAAATTAGGTTACTCCTCCAGCTGTGCTGTTGTATGGGGGTGGTCAGCCTACTTTGATCTCAACCTGGGTCAATCAGATTCCTATGCTGACCTCTAACTTAGAGGGTTTGCTCTCCTTAGATTTCTGAGGTTCAGTGATGGATTTTCAGGACTCTTGGTATCTTATGCCAGATTGCAAGGCATGTTGGAGCCCCTATATCTGAAGTGTCACAGTTTAAGTACCATTGGTACCCAGACTGGTCATGGGCTGTTCTCGGTTGCTTCTAGCATCCCTGATAATGGATTTTCTACCACCTTTGTTCTTTCTTAGAGGAGTCTCCACTACTGAGGCTTTCAGTTACAGAATCTTGCATCTAACTGGTGTCTCTCTATCCTCTCTCTTGCTCTTCTGGGGAGGTTTCTAGCTTGTTTGCCTGAGCATATGTATTGACTTTTCTGGCAGGTTTCTCTTTCCTTTTGCCCGTAGCTTCTGGTTGACTTTTTGTACCATTCCAGAATTAGAAGTCATAGGAGTATTTCAATGTCTTGTTCATCATTTGGTCAGCTCCAATTTTTAAGTTTCTGCTAGAATAGTTATGTGAAAATTGGGCTGTCTGTTTAGTTTTTGAATTGCAAAGATGTTTCCACTGCTAAACTCAGAGTTGATAAATGTTGTGCTTGACTACTGGGCATAGCATTTCAGCCAAACTATTTATTATGCCAAATGACTTCTTCAATTTTTTGTTTCTAGTCTGTTCTTCTAATAAAGTAGATTACTACTCAAAGGGAATGTGATTCCCCACTGCAAGGTTAGCTGGTAACAGTTCTGAAATCTTTCTTTTCACCTCTTTCTTTGCTTGTTTTTCTGGGCTCAGACTATCAACAGAGAGATTTCATTTGTCCTTTAACCATACTATAATTTTTCTGTCCATATCTCCCCAATTTGTAACAGCTTGTCCCATTCAAAACTCAGCAACTATTTTCTCAGAACTCTCAGATTTGACTTCCAGCCACTGTTTTAGTTACAATTTCTCTTGGTATGCTAAGCAGGGACAACTTGTTAACAAATCTTAAAGAGACAGTAAATTACATGGTCAAGGCCCGTAATATAAGGATCTACTGCCAAATATAGTCTAGAATGTGAAAGGAAAAAAAATCCTGAAAGTAGCCCACTCAGTTACTGTTTTAAGTTATCACCCCACCAAAAAATCCCACCTTGAATGCTTTAAAAAACCCAAAATCTTGAATGGATTCTTATAGTGCTAATGCAGCTAATTGTAGCTTGACCTCAAATTCCATAAACAATCCTGGGTAATCCCCTACAAAATGCACCCTGTGTACCATTAAACTTCTGATTCAAGATGATTACTGGTTCACTTTGGGGCATCTGGATAATAAATATTCCTTGCTTGCCTCAAGTCCCCTATCCTAGCTCAGTCAAGAACTTGTTAGACCAAGAAGAAATGGATGTAGCCAAGAACTGGACATCAGTCCTACCTCTAACACTGCGTGACCATGGGCAGATAATTTAATCCCTTCGAGCCCCTTTTTACTTCAGTAAAATGGGAATATAATACTTAGAGGATTAATGGGAAGGTTGAATGAGTTTATGCTCGTTGAATTGAAAAAGAAACACCTGTAATGTTTTTTGTTATCTAAAATCATTTTGCACCAGTTAGCAGGCTAAATAATGAATTCATGTTTCAATATTTTAAAAATGTTGGCATTGCTTATTGCTTTTTGAGCATAGAAATTTCCCTTCAAACCTTCCCCGCCTCCCCGCCGCCATTGAATCCTTCTTGTATCAATGGAATATGTGTAAGAAGAGTCAACTAGTGCTGTAACATTGTGGGACAGAATATACCATCTTCAACATCTACAATCTCTATCTTTTGATGAGGCGAATGTTTGTCTCATTATCGGTTTTCCAGGACTGAGATGATGGACCCAAATTTTTAAAGTACATTATTTAATAAAGTAAGGCAATTAATAAAGAAATAAGAAAACACCCTCAACTTGAGTACTATGGCTATGGTCTCATCACTAAGCAAGAAGTGGAGAAAATGTTCTCAAGATTCATACTCCACAGTGAGGAAAGGAAGCATAGTAAATATCTATTGTATGGACAGACTAAAGATTGAAAGAATTCACTCATAAAACATTTGAGTCTGTTTGTAATGTCTGATGCTTTCTACTCTTATTTATAATAGGAAGCTCTATTTCTCTATCTCTGTTTCACTCACTTTACTTTTTTTTCCTTTCTCCTTTCCTTTCTCTCTCTCCTTCCATCTCTCAGTTCCTCCCCTCTTCTCTCTCAAGTATCCTCACTCCTTCCTTTTCTCTCCCCAAACTTTCTTCTTTCATAGTGCAGTAGATAAAGAACTAGTCAGTAACACCTCAGTTCATAGCCCTTCATGTGAAATTCTTACATGGTTTATGCTTATTCTCCAAATATCTTTCTCTAAAGAGTTTGTTTACTTTCTGTTTTCCTTTCATTTCCTGAGATAAAGTTGGTTAATCCTTTCATTACTTACCTAAGTGTTTTATTACTCAAATGTAGCAGAGGGGAAAAGGTGAGAGGCAAAAAGAAATAGATTTCATGACTATGATATATATGAACCTTGGCAATTTTCCTGGTGGGGGTTTAAGCTAAATAAAAGAGAATTATTGACCCATTTTCATAACTTCCCAGAAGAGAAAGAGAAAAACTTGGGCCTGAATCTTCCTAGTCGATGAGTAAGCAGTTCTGCTGGGTGGAGGCTATGACCAGCTATAATAGGTATGTAAAGTAGCACCTCTGTCATTTTTTCCTTTCTGTGGTCTTTGCTGGTTGGTTGGTTGCTATCCTTTGTTCTCAAAGAGGACCAAAATGACATCACTATGCTAGAGTCAAGTTTCAAGTTGCTCATAAGTACAACACCTTCTCTGATGTGGGTAGGCAATGCTGAGTGGTCCTGTGCCAGTATCTCCCATGTTACACAATCACTTCCAAAGTTTTTGAGAGACCTTGAGAATGTCCTTGTATCACTTCTTCTGACCACCATGTGAACTCTTGCTCTGTATGGGTCCTCCATAAAACAGTCTTTTTGGCAAGTGTACATTTTACATTTGAACAACATGGCCAGTCCATAGGAGTTGTGCTCTCTGAAGCAGAGTTTGACAGTTTAGTTCAAGTAAGGACGTCAGGATCTTGTGTCTTATCCTGCCAGGTAATTTTCAGAATCTTCCTAAGACAATACAAATGGAAGTGATTCCATTTCCTGGTGTGGTGCTGGTATATTGTCCAGGTTTCACAGGCATACAACAACGAGGTCAGCACGACAGCTCTGTAGACCTTTAATTTTGTAGTCAGTCTAATACCTCTTCTCTCCCATACTTTCCTTCGTAGGCTCACAAACACTGAGCTAGCTCTGGCAATATGTATGTCAGCCTCATTATCAATGTCTACATCCCTGGAAAGTATACTGCCAAGGTAATTGAACTTAACAACAGCATTCAAAACTTCTCTATTTGCTGTAACCAGTGGTTCCATGTATGCATGATGTTGTACTGGTTGGTGGAGCACCTGTGTTTTCTTGGTGTTGATTATTAGACCAAAATTAGGACAAGAAGCATAGTCACCAATTCTATCTCATGGGGTATTGCTCCAAGTGCCATATCTTCTGATGTCAAGTTCAATGCTTGGCCCCATATACCATGCCACCTATCATATTCTGAAGGGACAAAAATATAAGATATTTAATGCTTTACCAAAATTAGAGAGTTTCTCAACTAATGAAGCTGACATTTCTGATTGCATTAGACCTCTTCCCTTATTTTTGGAAAAAAACAAAACTTATAATTTACTATCATCAATTGCCTTTAAAATCAAAGGAATATAATTAGATATGAGATTACTGGAAATATGAAGAAAATACTTTGGATGCTCTATGAATTTCGCAAATATACAAATGTTCTTGAAATATACTCTAGGAGATTGCCATATTGACTCTGGTTTTTCAAATGAAGCATAATTAACTTTGCTATTGCCCTTCAAGTTGTCAATATTCTAGAAGAAATATGACACTATTGAACAATTAGACATTGATCAACTTGGAAAAGAATTCATTGTTAAAAGTGCCCTCTTAAGGGTGGTCTGGTCCAGTGTAGAGCTCATTATCATTGAATGGTGAAGGAGAACATTCAAAGGAGATGCCACATCACACAATAGAGACAGAGGAGTCCTCAAAGTCACCAGTTGCTCCGCCTAGTTTCAGCTCCAGGGAACCAGATGCCCCTCCCAGGTTAAGCTCATTAGTTCTAAACTCACCACCAAGGAGTTAACTTAAACCCACCTCCCCGAAGCCTCTTCTTTCTTCTGTTTGGAAGGCTGAAGGACAGAGTATCATACTCCTCTCGAAGCTTTTTATAGATGGCAGAAATCAGACTCACATCTCTCCCCTTACACATGCCATGCTACTTGTTTTCAATTCCACCAAGCAAGATGTCCCCTCCCAAGTACTTCCTGGTATCCTATTCCTCCCCCTCATTTTCCTGCCTCTTTCTGTATATTGTCTCCCTTTTTAGATTGTAAGTTCATTGAGGGCAGAGACTGTCTTTTTATTAATTGTATCCCCAGTGCTTAGCACAGTGCCTGGCACATTATAACTACTTAATAAATGTTTATTAGATTTGTTATAACTACTTAATAAATGTTTATTAGATTTGCCTTTGACACATTCCAGTTTCATGACTTTGGGCAAGCACTTAATCTCTCAGTGTTCATGACAGCTCTCTAAATTGCACAACACGGGGTGATTTTTCTTGGTATAGAGAGGCAACTCCCTATCTCAATGAAATCATGGATGCTATATAAAGAAAAACATAACTGACAATATTCTGTAGAGAAGGAAAAAAATGCAGCAAAATCAAGTCATGATTTAGAAACAACTACAGCTTCTTAATTCTAAGACCCTTTTTTTCCTTTACTCCCCTATTTCTGTCAAATGTGCCACTATCCTTCCAGTCACTTGGTTTCACAATGTGAGTCATCTTCAACTCTTCCCTCTTCCTCAAACCTTGTCCCACAATTCAATCAGTGGCAAAGACTTGCCAGTTCTAGTCTCTACAAAATATTTTGTCACAGTCCTCATTCATTACTCTAACCGCTACTCTAGCTCAGGTCCACATCAAATAGCCTTCTCATTGGTATTACTGTCTCCCTATCTCCCTTCCTCAAGTCTGTCACTTCTGCAACCCATCCTTCAGAGAGGTGGAAAATTTACACATTTAAAGTACATCTGTCCATGTCATTTTCCTGCTCAAGGAGCTCTGGAGTTTTCCTCTTGCCTTTATAATAAATACAAAATCCCTTGTCACTTAAATCCCCTCCCAATCTGGTTCTTGCTTACTTTTCCAGGTATTTTTGTCCTTCACTTTTCTTTATATGCACTGCATTCTAATCAAAGTGGTCTGTTTGCTGTACTCATACACACTTCATCTCCCATCTCCATCCTTTCTCAGAGGTTGTTCTCCATTCCTGAAATTTACACTCTCCACCTCAATCTGGTAGAATCCTTAGCTTCCTTCAAAGAATATTTCAGTTGTTAGTGACTTTTTCCTAGAGTTTGCTTCCTATGTGTTTTGTATGTAGCTTTTTTATGATAATGATGATGATAGCATTTATATAGCGCTCACTGCATGCTAAGAACTTTACAGTTATCTTATTTGATCCTGGGAGATCCTATTTTACAGGTGGGGAAACTAAGGCAAATAGACGTTTAAGTGACTTGCTCAGGATCAGATAGTACCTGAAGCTGTATTTGAACTCAGGTCTTCCTGACTCCAGGCCTGTGTGTGTTCATCCTTCATTGCCAAAGAAGACCACGCCATCAGAAATAATGACGTGACTTGCACTTGACTTTGTTTGAGGGAGGGAGGGCTGTGCAGGTCACTAGCCTCACTTCTCCTCCAGAGTCATCTGAATCCAGTGACCAGATATTCATCAGGATGACTGGAGATGACCCAGGATGAGGCAATTGGGGTGAAGTGACTTGCCCAAGGTCACATAGCTAGTGATAGTCAAGTGTCTGAGGTGACATTTGAACTCAGGTCCTCCTGACTCCTGTACTTGTGCTCTATCCACTGCACCACCTAACTGCCCCTGACTCCAGGCTTAGTGCTTTATCTACCATGCCAAATGTCTGCAGGACATGGAGAAATTTATCTGAAGAGGAAAGTTAGTTGCGTTCTCTTGGGTGGTTCCTGCACTTATACAGACAGAGTCATTTTCACAATCACTAACCTTCTCCTCCCACTTGGCATGACTTTCTCTCTAGTAACTCACTGTCTTCAGCTCTATACTTCAAGAAAGGGGTATTTCATTGGGTTTTCCAGGAGAACCTTGCCACTTAAAACTCTTTATTATGCTTTAGACTTTTCCTGGGGTCAAAGATCTGGATTAATTTAACATTTTTTTCTGCTTTTGGGAAGTTGTAGAATATAAACCAATAATCGTCTCTTTCATTTTGCTCCAGAGCCCTAAAGGGAAAAATGCCAAAGTTTTCTGAAAAAGAGAACCAATTTCTTCTTTCATTGTTCTCTGTACATAATGTGCTAGCCATTATTTTCCTCATTCCTCACCCATTCCCCCATTCCCAAAAGTGAAACACAACTCAGAAACTGCTATTGCAGATTATACTTTTATCTTGTGCCAGCTTTTGATACCAATTGAACATAAAGGCAAACATTTTATCTATCTATCTATCTATCCATCCATCCATCTAGATAGGTATAGATATCTGTAGTTTCCTTTACCTCTGGAGAAGATTCTGAGAAAACCGGGGTGGTGACTTCTGACTCAGTGTGCAGAAGTTCTGAGAGAAACTGAGACATACAGGAGATGTGGAAAGGTGACATATGAATGCCAGTGCCAGTATTTGAGCCATCAGGTCTCAGCAACCTCCACTTCTACCCACCTCAGTACAGAGGGAGCCTGAGATTGAGATGGAAGGACTGACTAGGAAGATCTTAATGAACTTTCTGTCTGAGCAAAATGCTAACAGATTGTGATGTTTGGCCCTCTACCCACTTCTCTCCAAGCAGGAGAGCTTATGTGAAACCCAAAGATTGCCTGTTCTTTATATTATATTCATACATATGGATATAGATATCAATATGTAGATATGATACATAGATATAAAGATATAGAAATAGGTATAGATAGCTATAGCTATATCTTGATATCTGTAGACAGCTCTATCTAGATATATAAAACTATGTATATATACTCTAGGCATATATATATTATATACACACATAACCTTAAGATATATATCTCCATATCTATAGATATCTATGCATAACTCTCATCTCTATTTTTATATCTATATATCAATAACTATACCCATCTATGCAGATATAGACATAGTATAAAGAACAGATAATCTTTGGGTTTAACATAAACTTTCCTTTTTGGAGAGAAGTGGGTGGAGAGACAGGTAAGCAGCACCATTTGTAATCATCATGCTTAAATAGAAAGTTCATTAATTAAGATCTTCCTAGTCAGTCCTTCCATCTCAGTCTCAGGCTCTCTTGGGACCTAGGTGGGTAGAAGTTGAGGCTGCTGAGATCTGATGGCTCAAATGCCAGCACTGGCATTCAGATGCCACCTTTCTACCCCTCTTGTCTCTCTCAGTCTCTCTCAAAATTTCTGCATACTGAGTCAGAGCTCACCAACCCTGTTTTCTTGGACTCTTCTTTAGAGCTAAAGGAAGCTAACATTATTTAGTGCAGGTTTTAAAATATAACTTAGTTTTTAAAAAAATTATTAATGCTTTTTTCTTTTTCTATCCAGTTCCATTCAACAAGTATTTATTAAAGGTCTACTACATGTATAGCATTGTAGTAGATGCCAAGGTTTCACACACACACACACACACACACACACACACACACACACACACGCCTATAACACCTGACAGTCCTTACCCTCCATAAACTATCATTCTCTTGGGTAGAAGTAGATTTTACTGGCATCACAGTCATATCCAAATATTCAATTCACCCAAGGAAACCTCTCTTGTAAAAAAAAAAAATTAAGCAATACTTACCAATAGAGCTATTTTGTCTGACAGCATATGCAACATTCCATACACATAGTCCTTCATTTCTCTAATAAAAAGATAATGGCATATTTCTTTATATCTTTTCTGGGGTCAAGATTGGTTATTACAGTTGCCTAGAATTTGTCTTTGTTTTAATGTTCTTTTTGTTTACATTATTAGATTTATTGTATATAGATTTTTTGACTCTGTTTACTACACTCTGTATCAGTTCTTACAAACAAGTCTTTCCATGTTTATTCAAATTCTCCTTATCTAGCATTCCTTATAGTGTAATAACATCACATTACAATCATGTATTCTTAAAATATATTTTATTAATATGAATTTGGTAAACATCAATAAAAATGAATATTTCATACATAGAAGAGAAAAAAGGTATATGATGTGAATCTCTATTACAATATCGATTATTTTTAAAGTATACATTAAATTACCATATATTATACATAGAATTATATATTATATAATATATTAAATAATATCTTAAATTTAACATGAACATTCCAAAATTGCCCTACTTCCTTGTGTTCCCTTCTATCTTCCTTCTGCTTTCATGCATTTAAAAAAAAGTTTTATTTTACCAAGACATTTTCTTTCTTTCTCTTTCTTTTCACTGTTGCTTTACTCAGTCTCAACAACTTTCTCCACCACACAAATAAAAACCTTCCCTTATAGTAAATGAGTATAGTAAAGAAAAATGATTTCATGCAGTCTGTGTTTGAAAGCATATGTCTCATTCTGCACTTCTAGTCCATTATCTTTATGCTTAGAGATAAAATGCATTTCATATGGGATGGCCATTGCAAAAGCTCAGTGATGGAAGATAAAATGTTATGTGTGGAGAACAGAGAGAAGGCCAGTTTGGTTAGATTGTATCATGCAGGAGGACATGTAATATCCAATGAAGCTAGAAAGATAAATTAATCATAGATTGTGTAAGGTTTTAAAAGCCAAACAAAGGAGTTCATATTTTATTCTAGAGGCAAAAAGAAACCATCAAAGTAGGTTGAATAGGAAAATCACAAGGTCAAATCCTGATTTAAAGAAAATTTCTTTGGCAGCAGTATGTAGGATGGAATGGAGTGTTAAGAGACTTTAATCATGATGAACAACTAGGAGATTATTGCAATAATCTAGGTGAGAAGTGATGGTGGACTGAACTAAGGTGGTTGCTATGTGAAGGAGAGGAGGGGTCAGATTGAGAGATGGTATCAAGGTAGAAACAGTAAGATTTATCAATTGATTGAATATATGGGGCGAGGGAAAGTGAGGAATACAGGATGATGCTGAAGTTATAAACCTAGAAGGCTAGAAAGATAATGGTGTCTTAAACAGAAATAAGGATGTTTGGTAGAGGGGAAGGTTTGAGGTTAAAATAGTGAATTTAGTTTTGGATGTAGTAGGTTGAAGATATCTCTGGGACATCCAGTTAGAAATGCCCATTAGCCATTGATAATGTGGTACTGAATGTAAGAGGAGAAACTATGACTGAACAGATATATGCATCTGGGGGGTCATCTGCATAAAGAGTTTAGTCAGAGCTATGCAGGCTGATGAGTTCACTGTGAAGTGTAGAGGGAGAAGAAAAGAGGTCATAGGATAGAAACCCTCTACTAGGAGGTGTGAGATGGATGATGAGCTGACAAAGGAGCCAGAAAGAACAATGAGACAAGCTAGTATGCAAACCAAGAGACTAGTGTCAGAAAGCCCCAATGGGAAGAGTGTCCAGGAGGAGATGATCAGTGGTATCAAAACAAAGCAGCTATATTAAGAAGGATTAGGACTGAGGAAATACCACCCAATTTGGCAATTAAAAGATCATTGGCTATTTTAGAGATAGCCATTGCAGGTAAGGGATGAGGTCAGTTTGCAAAGGGTTGAAGAATGGGAGCAAAGGAAGTAGAGGCAGTGAATATAAAACACTTTTTCAAGGAGCCTAGCTGAGAAAGGGGAAAGAGATACAGGATAACTTGTGCAGATGGCCATGTCTGGAGAGGGTTTTTAAGGATGCGCGAGACTTAGGCAGAATGGAAGGAATCCAAAGGTAGAGGGAAAATGGTAGCTGAAAGCATTAAAAAAGGGGTAGGACATTTGCTTATGGACAAGTGAGACCCGGATAACTGACAACAGAGAGGAGGCAAAGCTGCTCAGTTCTGATTTTGTTTCTGCTTTCTCAGTCTAGGAGAATGACTCTTCTGCTAGGAATTAATGCCTGAGGTTTCCCAAGTTCCCCTTGCAGAATTCAAGTCGCCTGACCTAATCTATGCTACATCTCTGGGTAATACCAATGATGCTGATAATGATGATGGCTGGCATTTATATAATACTTCCCCTGTGCCAGACACTGTGCTAAAATGCTTTTGTTTTATCCTTACAACTCTCAGAGGTAGGTGCTGTTATTTAATATCACCACTCTCTAGTTGAGGAAACTGAGGCAAACTGAGACCAAGTTACTTGCCCAAAGTGATACATCTAGTAAGCATATGAGACTAGATATGAAATGAGGAAATGGGGTTAATCTAGCATAGCCTGTTTTTGATGAAGGCTTACTGACTCTTTATAATCACGGCTTCCTTTTCTAGATGTTCAACAACCCTTTCTTTAATGATCTGTTCCCAAATTTTCCTAAGAACTGAAATCAAAAGTGTAATTGTTGAGTCACTATCAACAATGACTGGAGAGATCCTGGAAAATAGGGAAAGATTGAAGAAAGGCAAATAGTCTGATTTTCAAAAAAAGGTAATGGAAAATTGAAGCACTTATCCTTTCTTTTTCATTTTCCATGATCCTTCAAATATTACTGACAGTGGCTAATCAATCACACATTTAATTCCTAGGCAAATCTGGCAACAGATCATTAAAAAAATGGCTGTTGAACATCTGGAAAAGGAAGCAGTGATTATAAAGCAC
Source organism: Potorous gilbertii (assembly GCA_028658325.1). Classification (NCBI taxonomy): domain Eukaryota; kingdom Metazoa; phylum Chordata; class Mammalia; order Diprotodontia; family Potoroidae; genus Potorous; species Potorous gilbertii. The sequence continues at coordinate 128,407,955 of CM053772.1, read as the reverse complement.
CAGTAAGCCTTCGTCAAAAACAGGTTATGCCGGACTAACTCCATTTCCTTTTGTTGACAAGGCTAATAAATTGGTAAACGAGTAAATCTAGCTTACCTAGATTTTAGTAAAGTTTTTAAAATATCTCATACTATTCTTTTGTTAAATATGGAGGGAAATGGACTACATGATAAATGAAACAGATTCACTACTGGTTGAAAGATTGGACTTGGAGAATACTTGTTAATAGTTGAATATCAATGTATCAAGGAGCATCCAGTAATCTATACTTGGCCTTGTGTTAATTAATATTTTCATTACTGACTTAGACAAGGGAATATATGATGTAGTCATCAAGTTTGCAGATAATCACAAAGCTAGGGTTGATAACTAACACACTGGAATACTGAGTTAATCTAGAGTAGTGGTTCAAACATAACAAGATGAAGTTTGTTATGGATAATTGAGATACTTCATCAAATGCTTTAAGTCTAGTCAGTTTGGTTATTGTTCTTTGTTCTTAAAGAGGACCAAAATGACATCATTATGTTAGAGTGAAATTACAGTGTCTCCAACAGTGGTTGATTAGACCAACATGAGCTCGGATGCTCTACACACAGGTCTAGCACAAATAGACCATCTGAACATTTGAGGTGGATTCTCTAAATTTGTGTGTCTTACGTATCTTTTGAGCTACTTCAATTCTGTTTTGCTTGTAGAGCACAGCACCTTCTTTTATGAGAATATGCCATGCTGGGCATTCCTGTGATAGTGTTTCCCATGTCAAACAATCAATTTCAAAGTTCTTCAGAGAAGCCTTGAGAGTGTACTTGGATAACTTCATCTGACCACCGTATAGTGCTTGCCTTGTGTGAGATCTCTATAAAATAATCTTTTAGGCAAATGTTTGTTTGGTATTTGAACAACATGGACATCCCATCAGAGTTGCACTTTCTGAGTAGAGTTGAATGCTTGTCAGTTTAGTTAGAGAAATAACCTCAGTGTCCAATACTTTATCCTGCCAAATGATCTTCAGAATTTTCCTAAGACAATTCAAATAGAAGCTATTCAGTTTCCTGGCAGGGACCTGATATATTGCCCAGGCATAGAGCAGTGCAGTCAATACAACTGCTCTGTAGACCCTCAGTTTGGTAGTCAGTCTAATACCTCTCCTCTCCCATACTTTCCTTCTGAGCCTCCTGAACACTGAGCTATCTCTGCTAATGCTTGTGTCAACCCAATTATCATTCTGCACAACCCTGAAAATAATACTGCCAAGGGAAGTGAACTTATTCATGGTATTCAAAACTTCTCCGTTTGCTGTTGCCAATTTAAATTACTTGGAAAGTACCATTTTATCTACCAGTGTTAAAAGTACCATTAATAAAGCAAATAAGGTTAGTTTGGAAAGACATGTTCTTGATGGATCCAGTTTTGGTTCTTTATGATCACTTCCTTTCTTTTTTAGATTTTACCTAACTATATTTTTAGTAATATGTTCCAGAAGTTAACCAGGAATCAAAGTTAACCTCATGGGACTGTAATATGCAAACTTTTCTCCTGCCACTCAGCCCCCTTCTCCTTTTTGTGAAAACGGGAACATTTGCCCTTCTTCAACCCTCATTTTCCATGATCTTTCAAATACCAACAATCATATCAATCAGTACTTTTAATACATAAACTTGTCCAGAAGACTTGAGTTTTTCAAGGGTCTCTAGGTGCTTATCACCATCTCCCTTCTTTTCTTGGCTATCAGTTCTCTGTTAGCCATTTTTGTTTTTTCATTTCCAGTGGAAAGGACATTTTCTTTATCTGAGATAACTGAAACAAAATCAGAATTGAGCTGCTCTACCTTCTCACTGTTGTCCATTATCAGGGTCTCATTTATCCACAAGCAAAAGCCTTATTCATTTTTGATCCTCTTTTTTTATACCAATGATGCTAACAGCACCAATAAAAAACAAAACCTTTTTCTTATCCTTAGTTTTCCTTCCCAATCTCAATCCATTCTGAACTTTAGTACTCCTCACACTATCGTATACCTAGCCTTCATTTTCCATACATATCTTTTAAAAATATTTAATTCATTTCATTAAATATTTCCCAATTACATGTAAACATTTTTTAAACAAACATATAAAAAAAATTTGAGTTCCAAATTCTCTCCCTCTTTTGTGCTCCTCCCTTCTCCTTGAGAAGGCAAGCAATTTGACATCAATCATACATGTTATTATACATATAGAAGAGCTATGTGATACAGTGGATAGAATGCCAGACCTGGAGTTATAAAGCCTCTACTTCTTGAGTTCAAATCTGGCCTCAGACATTTACTAGCTATGAAACCCTGAGCAAATCACTTAGCCCTGTTTGCCTCAGTTTCCTCATCTGTAAAATGCGCAGAAGGAAATTGAAAACCATTACAGTATCTTTGCCAAGAAAACCCTCATGAAGAACTGGACATAACTGATAAAAACTGAACAAAGTACATGTGAAGTCAGGTATTTCCATATTATATATATAACATTTCTATATTAGTCATGTTGCAAAAGAAAATACACACAAAAAATAAAACAAGAAAAATAAAGTAAGTTTTAAAAAGTATGCATCAGTCTACATTGAATTTATCCATTCTCCCTCTGGATGTGGATAGCATATTTCATTATGGGTCCTTTGGAATTGTCTTGGATCATTGTGTGGCTGAAAATAGCCAAATTATTCACAGTTGAATATCCTTACGATATTGCTATTACTGTGTAAAAGATTCTCCTGTTTGTATTCACTTTACTTTGCATGAGTTCACTTAAAAAAGTCTTCTCAGGTTTTTTGAAACTACTACTTGTCATTTCTTATAGCACAATAGTATTCCATCACAATCATATACCACCACTTGTTCAGCCATTTCTCCAATTGATGGGTATTGCTTCATTTCTAATTCTTTGCCACCACAAAAAGAGCAGCTAGAAATATTTTTGTACAAAAAGTCTTTTTTTTATAATCTCTTCCGGATACTGACCTAGTAATGGTGTTGGTGGGTCAAAGGGTATGCATATTTTTACAGGTCTTTGGGTATAGTTCCAAAGTGCTCTCCAGAATGTTTACAATTCTACCAACAGTAAGTTAATGTCCTAGTTTTTCCACATCCCTTCCAACATTTGTCATTTCCCTTTCTGTCATGTTAGTGATTTGATAGGTGTGAGGTGATATCTCAGAACTGTTGTAATTTTTAATTAATTTTTTAATGCATTTTTCTAATCAATAGTGATTTAGAGCATTTTTCCATGTGACTTTGATAGCACTGAATTCTTTTTCTGAAAACTGTTTATTCAAGCCTTTGACCATTTATCAGCTGAGACATGGCTCATTTTATAAATTTGACTCAGCTTCCTGTATATTTGAGAAATGATATCTTCATCAAAGAAACTAGCTCCCCCTGCCTTGTTTCCTATTTTCCTTCTAATTTTGACTGCATTTATTTTGTTTGTGAAAAAGTTTTTTAATTTCATGTAATCACAATTATCTATTTTAGTTCCCATGATTCTCTCTACTTCTTGTTTAGACATAAGCTCTTCCTGTACATATCTTCAAAAAAAAAAGTACAAACTGGTTGCTTAGTTTTCTCTGTATCCATATTGGTTTCTTCAGATAACTATAGTTTTTCTTCATCATTA
>CM053772.1:128388315-128403808 GCA_028658325.1 Potorous gilbertii | reverse complement strand
ATAGAAGAGAGGGCAGATTGGTGATATGGGTAATTAGAATGTCCAGTGTATTGGGGAGGGGGGAGGGGAAAAATGGGGAGAAAATTTTGGAACCCAAAATATTGTGAAAATGAATGTAAAAAATTAAATAAATTTATTTAAAATTAAAAAAAAAAGAATTTCTTTCTGGCTGCTGGCAATATTTTCTCCTTGATCTGGGAACTCTGAAATTTGACTTTAACATTCCTAGGAGCTTTTCTTTTTGGATTTCTTTAGGAGGTGATTGATGGACTCTTTAAATACTTTTTTACCTTCTGATTCTAGAATATCAGGGAAATTTTCCTTAATAAGTTCATGAAAGATGATGTCTAGGCTCTTTTTTCGATCATGATTTTCAGGTAGTCTTATAATTTTTAAAATATCTGTCCTGAATCTATTTTCCAGGTGAGTTGTTTTTCAAATGAGAAATTTCACATTGTCTTCAATTTTTCCATGCTTTTTCTTTTGTTTTGTAATTTCTTGGTTTCTCATAAACTCATTAGCTTCCACCTGGTCCATTCTAATTTTTATAGTACTAGTTACTTCAGTGAGCTTTTGAACTTCCATTTCCATTTGGCTAATTCGTTTTTTTAAAGTATTCTTCTCCTCATTGGCTTTTGAACCTCTTTTGCCACTTGAGTTAATCTTTTTTTTTTTTAAGGTGTTATTCTCTTCAGAATTTCTTTTTGGTCTCCTTTAGCACTTTTATTTGTTCCTATGGTTGGATAAATAAGCAGGAGATTTAGCAAGAGAGATATTAAATTGAACCTTACCCTCATGGGATCTGGCTTAAGGAGGGAATAACACACTCAGTTGAATGTGGAAATCTATCTTACCCTACAGGAAGACAAGAGGGAAGGGGAAAGAAGAGGAAAAATAATATAAGGGTCAGAAATTGGGGATAGGGAAAATCAGAACCAAACACTATTGTTGGAGGACAGGTCAAGACAATGAATGGAATAAATGAAGGGCAGGATAAAGCAGATTGAAATGTGGCTAGTCTTTTACAACGTAACTAATATGGAAACACTTTGCATTGTTACACATATCTGACCTATATTGAATTGCTTGTTTCCTCAGTGAGAGGGTGTGGAGAGATGGGAAGAAAATTTTGAATTCAATTCTTGTGAAAGTGAATGTTAAGAACTGAAAATATATTTTTTAGATATTTTATGTATAATGTATATATTAAAAAATAAATAATTGTTTGACAGTTGCTTTTCCATTCCCTGAAAGAAGTAGATGTGTTGAGACTTTGGCACACCCAAACATGTACAGAATTGAGAGCAAGCCAATAAATATATCCCTTTATTGAGCCCCAAAATTCCTCCCTCATTTGCTCATTGGCTGAGTACTCTGAAGTGCACAACTTCCCAGTACACTACTTCACGGTACCTGCTTCATATGTTGCTCCTTCCTCCACATATATTCCATGTGCATGTAAATAAGCTTTAGCTCCTCCCAGGGAGGAGAAGTTAATATTCACAAAGCAATTAAGCATATTAAGGATGCCTGTTTGATGGGTAGCTGACCTACTTACCCAGTCACAACCTCAAACCTGGTTAGGACTGGATTCTGCTGATTGGTTTCCTGCTTTTGCGCTTATATTGAGAATTGTTTTTGCAAAGAAGTATGAAAGAAGAGCCCCATTTCCCTTGTCTGTGGGGAAAATATATGTTGTTTATCTTTTACAACATCACCTGGTGCAATATTATATCTTGTCATGTCATATATATGTTATTATATATGTTAAATTCTTGTTTGGTAGAAATTATTCCAAGATGAAAAAGGAGCAAGAAAGGAATGAAATGAAGGAAAGAAGGGAAGGAAAGAAGGACGGAAGGAATGGAAGGGAGGGAGGGAAGACAAGAAACGAGGAAGGAAGTAAAAGTTCAGATAGGTTATTATCAAAATGTTTTCCAATAATTTAAATGAATCCAGTAAATTACATTTGACGGTAGAAATAAAAATTTTCATGTAGACCCACCCTATATGATAATTGAGGATAAAAAAATCATTTTTTCTAATTCTTAGAAGGCATGTTTAATAAAAAATTGATTTTTCCTAAAATGACATAATCTGTCATACTCCTAAATAGATGTATTGCCATTTAGAAGTATCCCCCACAATATAGCAAAATAAAATATAGAATTTTGTTATTCTGTATTCCCCCAAATGGGTAATTTATACACATAAATACTTAGTTAAATTCACATTTATTCATTTTAATATCTCTCTTCCTAAATCTCCTCCTTGTTTATCCAACCACAGGAACAAATAAAAGTGACAACCATGTTAGGTATATGGTGAATAGGAGTAAATCCCTGATTTAAAAAAAAAAAAGGTTGACCAATAAACAAGCATGATTCATTATTTAACACAGGGTTCTAGATTTGTGGAGTCTAATTAGAGATTTTCTATCCATGCTCCTCCTTTGATAGATGAAAAACTGAATCTCACAGATATTAAGTGACCTGCTGAAGGTTATCAACTGTAAGATCCAGAATTTAAAGCCAGGTCCAGTACACATCAAATTTATCACACTTTCTACTATATCACATCCAACTTATAACTGATCTTTCACAAGTATCACACACACGCACACACACACACACACAATATCCAAGTATATAAATACAAAATTCATTTGACTTACTAAATATCACTCACCTTCATAAACGTTCCTTTTCAGACCAACTGTCTTACTTGCTCTTCTTCACATAAAATAGTCTATCTTCTCTCTCCTAAGGGAGATGTAAATAAAAGATATCCTCCGTGCTTAAGTGTAATCTCCTGGAGGATGGCAGAGAAGACAATCTAACACTTCAGGTTAAATCTGGTGTTTTTTCCTGTTAAAGGATTCTAGTTGGTGATAAGTATCACAATCTGTCACATAACATTATTACCTATTTTGTTTTGCAAAATGGTCGATTATTCTTTTCAATCTAATAGATTTTCAATTCCAAAAGCAGTAGAGTAGTAAAATTTGACCTTATTGATTTGAACTTGCATTAATCTTGCAAAATAAGCATTAGATCTTAGAGAAGCTCATTTCAATAAAGAATAAAAGAAAGAACTCACATTCTCTGGCATTCCTGCAACAGTATTTCATTCTTTCAATATGGGCACTTCAGAAAACAGTGAAGGCCAAACATTACCTCTTTGTCATTGTGATTAGATTTCTAAGTGCTGATGACAATTACCTCATAAAAATCTTTTTTAAGACACAGACTGTCCAAAAAGGAGGCCAAGGACTTACACCAAGGAGAGTAGAAAGTGATGATATTTGTTAGATCCTGTATATTTTTGAGAAGAGAGAAAACTGGAAAAAAATAATTCGCTCAACTGTATTGAATAGAGTAGAACACAGATACTCCTTAAAGATTAATGTGGGAAAAGTAAAGGGAGAACCTATGATATAGTGGATAGAGAGACAGTCAGAAAGCTAGAAAGACCTCAGTTCAAATTCCATATCTACAACATATTTACAGTATTACCCTGGACAAGTCTCGTGACCACTGAGTACTCTAGACAATTCTCTAAGTCTCTTAGTTGCAGAGGATGTGCTGACATGCATTTGTTGAGAAGTTCTTCACCTGAGTGTTCTCTATAGCTATTAAATTATAAATGCAGTCCTTATCCTTGCAGATCAAATATGAAATGAGCTAGCAATAATACTAACTTAGAATAATTAATTAATTAATAAAAACATTTGGAGTAAAAAGTTTTTATTATAGCTTGATTTGATATCATAGTTTTGTTTTTATATTTAACAACTATTACAACATTTTTATAAAAATTATTTCATGTCACATATATAACAAATTTGTATATTATACTATGAAGTAGATGTTACTTTTATATTATAAACTTTACATAATATTTATATTATGTCTTGTTAATTTTAAGTAACAATGAAAACCTTATTTCATTATTATTATTTTTTGGAAGTAGCAAAGTCATGTGTTGGATTGCTCACTGGTCCTAAAATCAAAAAGACTTCTGTTCAAATACTGCATCAGATGCAATTTACTTAATCTATTTGCCTCTTTCCTCATCGGTAAAATGAGAATGAAAATAATTGCACCTCTATCTCAGGATTGTCATGAGGATAAAATGAATTGATGACTGTAAATTATTTTGCAATCCTTAAAATGCTCTATAAATGGTAGCTTGAAGAAACTAGGTGACTCAGTTGGATAGAGCACTTTTAATGAAGTCAAGAAGATGTGAATTCATATGCACTATCAGACACTTAACAAGTTGTATAGAAATAGGCAAATGATTTAACCTTAGCCTGCTTAGTTTTCTCAACTGTGAAATAGAAACAATAATAGCACATTCTTCCTAGAGTTATTTGAGAGGATCAAATGTATTATTATTTGTAAAGCATTTAGCATAATACCTAACATATTTTAATTATTATATAAAATGATTATGATGATGGTGATGAGGAAACTATGCGTGTTTTTTAAGGTCACTTGGGTGATATCTACATGGGATTCAATTCTACATATTCCAAATAAAATTAAATGTTTTGTTTGTTATTGATGATTGTGGTATACTTTGCCATTTCCTTCTCCAGTTCATTTTTACGGATGAAGAAATTTAAAAAAACAAGATTAAATAATTTGCCCAAGGTCACACAGTTGGTAAATGTCTGAAGTTGAATTTGAAATCCAGTCTTTCTGATCCCAGGCCCACTGCACAAGCTAACTGCTTTGTAAAGTGCTTAACCAACTACTAAGCCATAGTAGGTGCTTAATAAATTCTTGTTTCTCACCTTCCTTTTTTATAAGTGTGGATAACATCTCCATGCATACAGATCCTAACCTTTCAGTTTTTCTTCAACTTCTGAGGTTTGTATTTTTTTTCTTAAATCCTCCTTGGCATTCAATTCACTATAGTCTTTCCATCTTAAAAATATCAATGTAATACTGAAAATACCAATCTATTGTCATTAATTCTCTCTATGGGCAACCCAACCTCTTTTTCTCCTTGTCAATGTCTTTCATACCGTATTCCTTTGCCAGTCATCAGTAACATGGTCCACCCCATCAGGTGCCTTCATATTATCCTTCAGGTAACTTTTAAATTTTAATCTCCCAAAACTGGTTGAGAACAAAGAGTGAGGATGGTAAAGGAGGGAAATTTTGTTTTGGAATCATATGAAATTTTGATTCAGTAATATGAGAATATAATTCCTTTTGCATGTTGCTCAAATACTTTTGGCTATGCCTCCCAGAAGGAGCTTAATATAAAAGGAATGCTTTTGGTAGTGTTTTTATGTTCAATCTATATTTTTTAAAAAATTAAATATTTTGGTATTTCCTTCAAGTATACAGAGACAAAATTCATGTCATAATTGTTTCATTTCAATCCTGTAAGTTTTGACTAAGAATGGTTCACAAAAAAGAGAAATATAGCCTCCTTATATTAGTTGACTTATTCAAATGAGATTATCATTAATAACTTACATTAATTTCATCAGTGCAAGGAATGCTAATGTCACAGTCACCACTTCCCCCATCCCTCCTTCAAATAGTTTTATTTTATCTTTATTATTTTATCTTTAATATTTTCATGACTACAATGATCCTCATCCAGATTTTATTGTCTAAGTACCTCTCTCTCTCTCTCTTTCTCTCTCTCTCTCTCTCTCTCTCTCTCTTTCTCCCTCTCTCTCAGTCACTCTCTCTTTTAGAAAATAGTCTCATGTTTGGGAACAGGGTCATACTTGATCTTCTATCAAATAATAAAAAGGAAATGTTTATTATTTGTGCCCCACAATATAATCACTGACTTCTGTGCCTCCTGTCCATGTAGAGTCCTTCTAGATTCCTGAATAATGATAAAGTTCTTTGGAGCTACATATGTTTCATCTTCCCATATAGAATCTCTCCCCAGATTATGCTACTTTCGAAGCTTTAACAAATTACCTGCACCCATTCAGCTGTGAAAGTAGTAGAACAATAGAAAACACAGAAACTTATACTAGATATTTCTCCCTGCCCCAGCCTCTAGAGGGAAATAGATGTAACTTCTATCACAAAGCCCACAGATAAGAGATATATTGAAAAAAATGAGCAAAAAACAACAACAACAACTAAAAAAAGGGGAGCCTGAAAATAAAAATCTACTATAGTGACAAGGAATCTCAAGACACAAGTCAAAAGATAATGATTTAAGGACACCTATAAGGCCTCGAAGAACAATTCAGAGGGGAAAAAAAGAACAAATCCTAGAAGAGCTAAAGAAGATAAAAATGAGCAAAACATTTTAAAAATCAGAGTGGTGAAGGGAAAATTGGGAAAAATGAAAGATATGATGTGATCATAATAATATAATTGACAGTTTGTTAAAAGAGGAATAATAATATGAAGAAAAAAACATGAAACAGAATTTTCCAAATGTTAAAAAGAAATACAAACCCCACTGAAGAAAATAGCTCCTTACAAAGTAGAATTATGTACATAGATATTATTGATTACATAGGGAATCAAGAAAAAAGAAAACAAAGTCAAAAAGCTGAAAAATAAATAGAAAAAAATTTGAAATATTTCAGATAAAAATAATTGACATGGGAAATAGAGTGAGGATAGAATATTTAAAAATCACTGGATTACTTGAAAGTCATGCTAAACAGAGAGCAAGAAAGAGAGAGAGAGAGAACTTACACAACATATTTAAGGAAATCATAATGGAAAACTGCCCAGATATCTTAAAACCAGTGGGCAAGTAGAAAGAATCCATTTCGAAAAATCTTTTGAAAAATATCCCAAAGTCAAAAGAGGAATATCACAGAGAAAATTCAAAGTTCCCAGATCAAGGAGAATACTACTAAAATTAGCCAGAAAGAAACAATTCAAATACTACAGAGTCATATTCATGATTTTTTAGCTACCACAAAAAAGGAGTACAGGGCTCACAGTATGACATTCTATAAGGCAAAGAATTAGAATTACAACTAACAATAATCTACCCAGCAAAATTGAGGATAATCTGCCAAGAGAAGAAAAAAGCAATGATCCCAATGAAATAGGGAACTTTTCCTGATGAAGATTCTGTACCTGAATAGAAATTTGACATTCAAACACAAACCTCAAGAGATTTATATAAGGTAAACATTAATGCAAAATTGTAAGGGATTTAAGGAGGATAAACATTTTATATTTATATCTGGAAATAAAATAACCTCTAAGAACATTATTATCATTAAGGCAGTTCAAAGTAGTCTACTTAGACAGAGGGTATGGATATGTCTATTATTATGTTGAGATGATCTCAAAAGAAAAAATGGAATCATGATAAAGAAGAAGAATACACTGGGAGAAAGGGAAGTGAAATGAAAAACAGTGAAAATTATCTCATATAAAAGAGGCATACGAAGAAATTTTTTTACATGAAAAAGTAAATGGGACGGTAGAGAAGACAAAAATTAAACCTCATTCTCATGTGAACCATGTGAACTGGTTCAAGAAAGGAAATACATTCATAAACATATGTGAATATATATATATATATATATATATATATATATATATATATATACATGAAAATATACATGCATATAATTGAGAAGAGAAATTTATATTGTGCAACAGAGAAGTTGAGAAGAGGGGCTAAGTAAAAGAGAAAGGTGATATGACAGAATGTGGATCAAGATAGGCGATGATTAAAAGGATAGAAGGAAATACATAGCTCTTAGTAACAAACATGAACGTGAATAGAATAAACTCATTCATGAGTCAGATAAAGATAGCAGAGTGGATTAGAAACTAGAATCCAACAATATGTTTTTACAAAAGACAAGGAGAAATAATAATTAACTTGGACAAAGCAAAAGCAAAAATAGATCTAATTAAAAGAGAAAATGAAGGAAACTACACTTTACTAAAAGGGACCATATACAATAAATCAATATCTATGTACAAAATGACCTAGCAACCAAATTCTTGAGTGGGGGAACTTTATTTACCTCTCATAATAAGATAAATCTAATGATAAAATAAACAAGAAAGTAGCTAGGAAGTGAATAACATTTTAGAAAAGTTAGCTATAATGGTTCTCTGAAGAATAGCAAAAAGGAATAGAAAGGAGTATGCCTATTTCTCACCTGTACATGGCACCTCCACAAAAACTGACTATGTATCAGGACATAAAAACCTCAGAAGCAAATGCAGAATGGCAGAATTACTAAATGTAACTTTTAATTTTTTTTAGATCAAAATGCTAAAAAAAATTGCAATTAATAAGGTGCCGTGCAAACATAGACAAAAATTAATTGTACACTGAAAAGAATAATTCCAAAGAATGAAAAGCTAAAAAGTAAATAAGAGAAACATCAATAACTTCATTAAAGATAATGACAACAATGAGATGACATCGAAATCTGTGTGACACAGGCAAAGTGGTATTTAGGGGAAAATATAATTATCTCAACACTTCCACTAATAAAAGTGAGAGAGTACAGATTAGTAAGTTGGTCATACTACTAAATAAAAAACCCAGAAAAATTTAAAAATATTCCCAATTGAACATCAAAGTAGAAATCCTGAAAATACAGAGATTAATAAAATTGAAATAAAAAATACCATTTAAAAAATAAAACCAGGAACAAGTTTTGTGTGGGAGAAGTAATAAAATAGATAAAATATTGACTGATTTCATTAAAAACTAAATTACCCACATCAAAAATCAAAATAGTAAATAGCCCAACAATGAAGATGAAATTAAAATAATCACTATGAATAATGTTTTTCTCAATAATATGCCAATACAACTGACAATCTAAATGAAATGGATGAATAATGATAAAATATAAATTATTCAGATGAACTCTGGGAAACAGAGTACTTATATAACCTTATATTGAGGAAAAGAAATTGAATAAGCAATAAATTAAGGGGAAAGTGAGGGAGGGAAAGAACAGATGAATTTAATACCATATATAATCAAATATTTAATGAATATTTAATTCCAATATGGCAAAAACGTTTTTAAAAATAGGAAAAGAGGGCAGAGCCAAGATGGCAGAGTAGAAAGACTCACATATGCTAGCTCCGAACCCACAGCCCATAATTATCTATAAAAAGAACTCCCAACAAATTCTCAAACAGTGGAGCCACGCAGCAATGTGGTGAAGGAGATTTCCGTTCCAGAGAGCCCTGAAAAACTGAACTCAAAGATCCATCACGCACCAGACAGGAGCGGAGCCCTGCCCTGCCCTTGACTCGCGGCACTAAGAGGAGCAAGCAGATCCGAGCAGGCTTCAGGGATGGAATCACCAGTGGCTACGAAGGTCCCTTCACCCAGAGACTCACAGTGTCAGTGAGAGGGACGGGATTAGAGGGGAGCGGGGTGTCTCCATAACTCGGGCCCTCTTGGTAGGCAGCAACAGAGGCAGCAGGTGGCCAGAGGCTCAAGGAGCAGGCAGAAGCTTAGCAGCAGCTCCATTAAAAAAGGTCTCTGCATAAAATCCCTGAGAGAACTAAGCCTGGGAGGCAACCCTGCCCCCACCTGAAAACCTGATTTAACCTTAGCCTGAATAGCAGCCAGCCAGCTGCCAAAAGCCCTGAGGATGGGGAGCAGCATTTGAATACCAGACCCCAAGCACTAGCTTGGAAGACCTAGGCGGGGGTGGAGAGGACTCTCAGAAGTCAAGTAACTGGCTGGAAAAATGCCCAGAAAAGGGAAAAAAACTAAGACCATAGAAGGTTATTTTCTTGAGGAACAGATGATTGCGCCATTCTTCTCTGATGAAGAAGACCAACGCTTACCATCAGGTAAAGACATAGGAGTCAAGGCCTCTGTATCCTAAACATCTGAAATAGATGTCCAATGGGCTCAGGCTTGGAAGAGCTCAAAAAGGATTTTGAAAATCAAGTTAGACAGGTGGAGGAAAAACGTGGAAGAGAAATGAGAGGGATGCAAGAAAAGGATGAAAAATGGATCAATAACTTGATAAAGGAGACCCCAAAAAAATGCTGAAGAAAATAACACCTTGAAAAATAGGCTAACTCAATTGGCAAAAGAGGTTCAAAAAGCCAATGAGGAGAAGAATGCTTTCAAAAGCAGAATTAGCCAAGTGGAAAAAGAGGTACAAAAGGTCACTGAAGAAAATAGTTCTCTCAAAACTAGAATGGAACAGATGGAGGCTAATGACTTTTTGAGAAAGCAAGAAATTATAAAACAAAACCAAAAGAATGACAAAATGGAAGAGAACGTGAAATATCTCATTGGAAAAACAACTGACCTGGAAAATAGATCCAGGAGAGACAATTTAAAAATTATGGGACTACATGAAAGCCATGATCAAGAAAAGAGTCTAGACATCACCTTTCATGAAATTATCAAGGAAAACTGCCCTGATATTCTAGAACCAGTGGGCAAAATAAGTATTCAAGGAATCCACCAATCACCGCCTGAAAGAGATCCAAAAAGAGAAACCCTTAGGAACATTGTGGCCAAACTCCAGAGTTCCTAGGTCAAGGAGAAAATATAGCAAGCATCTAGAAAGAAACAATTCCAGTATTGTGGAGATACAATCAAGATTACACGAGATCTCACAGCTTCTACATTAAGGGATCAAAGGGCGTGGAGTAGGATATTCCAGAAGTCAAAGCAACTAGGTCTAAAACCAAGAATCACCTACCCAGAAAAACTGAGTATAATCCTTCAGGGAAAAATATGGTCGTTCAATGAAACTGAGGACTTCCAAGCATTCATGTAAAGACCAGAGCTGCAAAGAAAATTTGACTCTCAAACACAAGAGTGAGAAGATGCATGATAAAGTAAATAGCAAAGAGAAGTCATAAGGGACTTACCAAAGTTGAACTGTTTACATTCCTATATGGAAAGACAATATTTGTAACTCCTGAAATTTTTCAGTATCTGGGTACACACATATATGCACACACACACATACACACATGCACACACACACACAGACAGAGAGCACAGAGTGAACTGAATAGGATGAGATCATATCTTAAAAGAAATCACGGTAAACGGTGAGAGAAAAATGTAGTGGGAGGAGAGAGGGTGGTATGGAATGGGGTAAATTATCTCTAATAGAAGAGGCAGGTAGGAGACATTTTAGTGGAGGGAAAAAAAGGAGAGCTGAGAGAAAACCATGAAGTTTACTCTCGTTACATTCGAGTAAAGGAAGGAATAAAATGCACACTCATTTTGGTATGCAAGCCTGTCTTACAATACAGGAAAGTGGGGGAGAAGGAGATAAGCAGGGTGGGGGGCATGATGGAATGGGAGGAGGGAGCAATTTGAAGTCAACACTCGAGGAGGGACAGGATCAAAAGAGAGAATAGCAACAATGGGGGGCAGGATAAGATGGAGGGAATTATAATTAGTCTTACACAACACGACAATTAAGGAAGTCATTTGCAAAACTACACAGATATGGCCTATATTGAATTCCTTGCCTTCCCAAAGTGAATGGGTCGGGAGGGAGGGATGGGGAGAAGTTGGAACTCAAAGGTTTAGGAACAAATGTCGAGTATTGTTCTCGCTACTAAGAAATAAAAAATAAAGGTAATGGGGAATAGAGAGTTATTTGGCCCTACAGGACAAAAGAGAAGATAGGGGCAAGAGAAGGGTGGAATGATAGAAGAGAGGGCAGATTGGTGATAGAGAAAATTAGAATGCTCAGTGTACTGGGGTGGGTGGAGGGGACAAATAGGGACAATATATTGGAAACCAAATTTTGTGAAAATGAATGTAAAAAGTTAAATAAATAAATTTATATTAAAAAAATAGGTAAAGAGAGAGTCCTATAAAATTTCTTCTATGACACGTGTAAAATTTTAATACCTAAACCTACAAAAGCTGAAACAGATAAAAAAAAACTTAGGCCAATTCCCCTAATGAACAGCCATGGAAAAATTTAAATAAAATACTAGAAACAGATTGTAGTTATATATCACAAATGTTATTATATACAATGCCTATGTGAGATTTATTCAGAGAATGGATTATTCTTTATTCAAAGTTAGGAAAACTGTAAGCATACTTGATCAAATCAATAAGAAGTGTAATAGAAACATGCAGTTGTATTAATAGATGATGAATCTTATGACAAAATGTAACAGCAATTTCTATTAAAAATAAAAGAGATAGAAATAAATGACATTTTCTTAATTTGAGAGGAAGCATCTATCTAAAACTAGAAGCAAGCATTATGTATGATGAGAATAAGCTAGAAGTATTTCTAATAAAAACAAAGTAAAACGAAGATGTTCATTATCATCATTGTTATCTGATATTTTACGAGAAATGTTAGCTATAGCAATAAGACAAGAAAAAATACAGAAAGAATGAGCCTAGGAAATAAGGAAACACTGATGTCACATTTTGCAGATGATATAATGTTATATTAGTAAACCAAGAGAGTCAATTATATTAAAAAATAATTGACACTATTAACAATTTTCCTGAAGTTTCAGTGTACAAAATAAATTCCCACCGATCACCCATATTTCTATATATTAACAGCAAAATTTGGTTGAAAGAAAAAAGTTCCATTTAAAATAATATCAGAAATGATGACATACTTGGGAGTCTACATGCCAATATATAAACTGGAATTATATGAATACAGTTAGAAACCCTCTTCACACAAATAAAAAAAAAACTGAAATAATTGGAGAACTGTTAATAACTCATGAGAAGGAGAAGCAGAAACCATAAAAATGACACTACATCCTAATTTAATGCATTTATTCACATTATACCAAAAAACAAAAAGTGTCAATTACTTCTTTTATAAAACTAAATAATATTATTCATCTGGCGGAAAAAAAAAGATCAAGGATAACAAAGGAATCAAATTTTTTGAAAAGGGAGAGGACCTGGTGGTACCAGATCGCAAATCATATGATGAAGTTGTAATCATCAAAGCAATTTGAGGCTGGATAAGAAATTGAGTGGTGGAGCAGGTATATGAGATAGAGGAGTAAATAAGTAAAATAACCTACTATTTGATAAACACAAAGATTCCAATTATTGGGGCAAGAACATGCTATTTCACAAAACAAACAAAAAAATCAGGGAAAACTGGAAAGTAGTCTGGCAGAAAGTAGACATAGACTAAAATCTGACTCCTTATAATAGTAAAATGTGATAAGGTCAAAATGGGTACACAATGTAAACTTAAAGAGTAGTATAAGCAAAATAGAGGAACATAGCGCAAAAAGTTGCCTATCAGATATATGGATAGGAGAACAATTATCACCAAATAAGTCAAGAAATTGAGCACATAAAAATAAAATTTTCCTCTCCACCAAAATACAACCAATGTAGTCACAATCAGAAGAAAGGCAAGAAACTGAGATGACAACAGGAGAATGGGGACAGAATCCAATAAATTTCACTGAAAAATGGTTTCATTTCATGATTATATCTAGAACTAAATGAAATTTGTACAAATTAGAGAAATTACCCAATTGACAGTCAAAGGAGATGAACAAGCAGTTTTCAGAAAAAGAAATCAAAGCTATCCGTAATCATATGGAAAATGCCTTAAACAACCAGTAATTAGAGAAATTCAATTAAAAACCGCTCTAACGAACCATCTCACACCCACCAGCTTGTTTAATATAATAGAATAATGAAATGGCAAATAATGAAAGAAGGTGGAAAAATAGGGACATTAATGCACTGTAGGTGGAGCTGTGAAGTGGCCTAACCAATTTTTTTTTCTGCATTACGTGTATATTTTAATTTATTTATTCAACATATTACATTCATTTTAACAAAAATTCGGGTTCCAAATTTTCTCCCCATTTGTCCCCTTCCCCCACCCCAGTACACTGAGCATTCTAATTTCCCCTATCATCAATCTGCCCTCTCTTCTTTAATCTCTCCCTTCTCTTGTCCTCATCTTCTCTTTTGTCCTGTAGGGCCAGATAACTCTCTAATCCCCATTACCTGTATTTCTTATTTCCTAGTAGCAAGAACAATACCCAAGAGTTGTTCCTAAAACTTTGAGTTCCAACTTCTCCCCATCCCTCCCTCCCTACCCATTCCCTTTGGGAAGGCAGGCAATTCAATACAGGCCATATCTGTGTAGTTTTGCAAAGACTTCCATAATAGTCATGTTGTGTAAGACCAACTATATTTCCCTCCATCCTATCCTGCCCCCCATTGTTGCTATTCTCTCTTTTGATCCTGTCCTTCCCCAAGAGTGTTGACTTCAAATTGTTCCCTCTTCCCATTACCCTCATCTCCATCGTCACCCCCCACCCTGCTTATCTCCTTTTACCCCACTTTCCTGTATTGTAAGATAGATTTTCATACCAAAATGAGTGTGCATTTTATTCCTTCCTTTAGTCGAATGTGATGAGAGTAAACTTTTTTTTCTCAGCACTCCTTTTTCTCTCCACTAAAAAGTATCCTACTTGCCTCTTCTATGAGAGATAATTTACCCCATTGCATTTCACCCTCTCTCCTCCCACTACATTTCTCTCTCAATGTTTACCTTGATTTCTTTTAAGATATGATCCAATCCTATTCAATTAAGTCTGGGCACTCTGTCTCTGTGTGTGCATGCATGTGTGTATGTGTGTGTGTAATCTCACCAACTACCCAGATACTGAAAAGTTTCAAGAGTTACAAATATTGTCTTTCCATGTAGGAATGTAAACAGTTCATCTGTGGTAAATCCCTTATGACTTCTCTTTCCTGTTTACCTTTTCATGTTTCTTCTCATTCTTGTGTTTGAAAGTCAAATTTTCTTTTCAGCTCTGGTCTTTACATAAAGAATGCTTGATAGTCCTCGATTTCATTGAAAGACCATATTTTCCTCTGAAGTATTATACTCAGTGTTGCTTGGTAGGTGATTCTTGGTTTAGTCATAATTCCTTTGACTTCTGGAATATCCTACTCCACTCCCCTTGGATTCCTTAATGTAGAAGCTGATAGATCTCGTGTAATCTTGATTGTATTTCCACAATACTGGAATTGTTTCTTTCTAGATGCTTGCTATATTTTCTCCTTGACCTGGGAACTCTGGAATTTGGCCACAATATTCCTAGGAGTTTCTCTTTTTGGATCTCTTCCAGGTGGTGATCGGTGGATTCCTTGAATACTCATTTTGCCTTCTAGTTCTAGAATATCAGGGCAATTTTCCTTGATAATTTCATGACAGATCATGTCTAGGCTCTTTTTTTGATCATGCCTTTCAGTAAGTCCCATACTTTTTAAATTGTCTGTTCTGGATCTATTTTCCAGGTCAGTTGTTTTTCCAAGGAGATATTTCACATTCTCTTCCATTTTTTCATTCTTTTGGTTTTGTTTTGTGATTTCTTGGTTTCTCAGAAAGTCATTAGCCTCCATCTGTTCCATTCTAATTTTGAGAGAACTATTTTCTTGAGTGAGCTTTTGAAACTGTTTTTCCACTTGACTAATTCTGCTTTTGAAAGCATTCTTGTCCTCATTGGCTTTTTGAAGCTCTTTTGCC
>CM053772.1:128363118-128378793 GCA_028658325.1 Potorous gilbertii | reverse complement strand
AAATGGGGAGAAAATTTTGGAACCCAAAATCTTGTGAAAATGAATGTAAAAAGTTAAAGCAATTTATTTAAAATTAAACAAAAAAAAAGAAAAAAAAACAAATGAATGTATATGCGCATGTGGGTGTAAACAAAAAAACAATAAGTATTTGGAGGGTAGTGTCTCTCACCTTAGCTTGATAAGTAATTTAAATTTTGATTTCAGGATTATTTAACGAGTAATAAAAACAAATGACTCTTTTTCTTCTAATTTTACCTGCATTAGTTTCATTTGTGCAAAACGAGTTTAATATATAATCAGAATAGAGTGTTTTATTCTGTTTTTCTTGGTTTAGTCATGAACTCTTCCCCTCTCCAAATATTCGATCATCTTTTCTCCTTTCATTTGTTTATGGTGACCATAGCATAAAATACTAGCAAGAGCAATGAACTGTAAAAAATGTGAGCTTGGATGTTTAGATCCAACATTAACTAGCTAATAGTGTAATACTGGAGAAAACAACCTGTCTTCATTTGTAAAAGAGGAATGATGCTTGCCCCACTAACTTCATGGGGTTTAAAGGTAATGCATGTGAAGTCTATAATGTTTTACATAAAGGTAAGATATTATTAAATTGATTACTAATTTTATAATGAATATTATAGTGTTTTGTGGGTTATAGGTGGTTCATTTCAAAGGAAATATAGTTATTCTCTCTTGGATGATACCCATCTTTTTGAGTAGTGCCCCCTTCTCAAGAGCAATATGTTTAAAATCAGAAACTGCTTCATTCAATACACCTTTTTGTTGTTGGTCAGCCATTTCAGGCACATCTGACTCTTGTGATCCCATTTAAGATTGTCTTGGCAAAGATACTAGAGTGTGTTTCCAGTTTTCTTCAGTTCATTAAAGATGAGTAACTGAAGCAAATAGCATTAATTGACTTGCCCAAAGTCACACAGCCAGTAAGTGTCTGAGACCATATTTGACGAGTTTTTCTGACTCCATGAACAACACTCTAATCCATTGCACCACCCTACTGCCTAAATCACATTTTATCATAAGTCAAAATTGACTGCTAATTTAATACTTGCAGACATATACACAGCTGTTAAAATTACAGGTAAGCTTTGAATTTAACATGTTCTCTCTCTATTGAGGGGACAGAGAGAGGGAAGAGGAAAAACATTCCCTATCTAGTACTAATTTACCTGAAGTAAAAAAGTTCAACAGAGTTGGTCAACTCCAAGTCTCCTCTGGGACTCAGTTTTCTTTTATCATCAGCAATAGAAAAAGATGAGGAAGACTTAACACAGATCTGGTTGCTGCTCAATTCTAGCTATGCTGTCATTAGATTTTGCTATCATGAAATTTTGACTCACTTTTGAGTCTCTGTATTCTTCCTCAAATTCACATTTCCATACATACCCACTTCTCTGTACCCATCTTACCTCTCTAGATTGTTTACTCCCTCTTCCTTTTGGAAACCTCACTGTCTTAGATTTTAACATAGATAAGACTGGGAGAACTAATTTCTGAAAGAAAAGTCGGATCTCCAGTACCCTACTATACCCTAATCTCCATTTTTATGGAATATTCTACATAGGTAGGAGAGTGACATGATCAGATCTGCACTTTAGAAAGATCATTTAGGGAATTGAACTGAATAAATAGAAAGGACTGTAGTGGTAAGAATGTTGTGTTTTGTTTTGTTATTGTAATTTGAGCTCTGCTTCCAGGGTGGAAGACTACTGACTCAGGCTTCTTGTGCCAGGGGATGCAGGCACTGGTGCTGCACTGATGTTTCCCTGAGACCCATGGGGGACCCTCATGTCTGGTTCTATACTTACGAGGTCCGGTGGAGGAAAGGTGGCTGGTGCTGCTGGAGGCTGTAGGATTCTGTCAGGTAACTGGGGTCCTGATGATAGTATCTGGTGTGTGCTATCATATCTCAATATATCATACTCTCAGTAGGTGCTGAAAAAGCTTTTGAAAAAATATAGCACTCATTCCCATGAAAAAACACTAGAGAGTATGGGAATAAAGGGGGAATTCCTTAAAATGATAAGTAGTATCTATCTAAAGCCAACAGCAGGCATCTGTAATGGGAATAAGTTAGAGGTCTTCTTAAAAAGATCAGGGCTGAAGCATGGATGTCCATTAAGCACCATTTTTATTCCATATAGTAATATAAATGTTAGCTATAGCAATAAGAAAAGAAAAAGAAATTGAAGGAATCATAATAGACAATGAGGTAACAAAATTTTCACTCTTTGTAGATGATATGATGGTATGCTTAGAGAACCTTAGAGGATCAACTAAAAAAACTGCGTGAAGTAATAAGCAACTTTAGCAGGATTGCAAGGATATAGGATAAACACAGATAAATCATCAGCAATTCTTTTTGATGCATATCTTTATGCAACAAGAGATTGAAAGAGAAATTCCATTTCAAAACAATGTAAACAATATAAAATACTTGGGAGTCTATCTGCTAAGATAAACCCGGGAACTATATGAAAACAATTATAAAACATTTTTGGCACGAATAAATTCAGATCTAAGCAACTGGAAAAATATTGATTGCTCATGGCTAAGCTGAGGCACAATAATAAAAATAACAATTCTTTCTAAACTAATTTATTCAGTTCCATAATCAAACTACCAAAAAATATTTATAAAGCTTGAAAAAATAACAAAATTACTCTCGAAGAATGAAAGGTCAAGAATATCAAGGGAACAAATTGGAGGAAAAAATACAAGGAAGGCATCCTAACAATACCAAATCTCAAAGTATATTATAAAGTAGTAATCATTAAAACTATCTAGTACTGACTACGAAATAGAGTGATGAATCAGTGGAATAGACTAGATACTCAAGATACAGTATAACATAGTACTTGAGAAACCCAGATCACAGCCTTTGGGATAAGAGCTCACTATTTCACAAAAATCTGCAAGGGAAATGGAACTATAGGATAACAACTAGGTATAGACCAACATCTCACACCATTTACCATAATAAGATCAAAATGGGTGCATGATTTAATCATAAAGGGTGACACCATAAGAAAATTAGAAGAGCAAGGAATAGTCTACCTGTCAGATCCATGGAGTAGGGAAGTATTCATGATTAAACAAGAGCTAGAGAGCATTACTAAATATAAAATAGATAATTTTGATTATATTAAACTCAAAAGTTTTGTACAAAAACACCGTGACCAAGATTAGAAGGAAAACAGAAACCTGCGAACAATCATTTCTTCAAGTGTCTCTGACAAAGGCCTCATTTCTCAAATATATGGGTAACTGACTCCAATTTATAAGAAGACAAGTCACTGTGGTGGAGCCAAGATGGTGGAGTAGAAGCAGGGACTTGCTAGAGGTCTCCCCCTACACCCCTCAAAAATGTAAAAATATGGCTCTAAACAAATTTTAGATCAGCATAAGCCACAATGTGACTGACTGAAACAAATTTCTAACGTAGGACAAACAAGAATTGTCTATTGCACCTGGCAGGGAGTGGAACACAATTTGGCAATTCCAGGAAGGACAGAACTAGAGCAGATCTTAGGAGACTGAATCGCTGGGGGCTGATGCAGTTTCCAGACTTCTCAACATACAAATGCTAAAGACAGCTTTGAAGGTCAGTGGGAAGATTGAGAGGAGAGCATGATCCAGTCTCAGTCCCAGTCCCAGCCCAGTCTCAGGGAAATGTCAGCTATGCTGAAGCAGAGGCTACTTCTGGAGCCCTCCACATAAAAAAGAGCTTAAAAGTCAAGTAATTGACTGGTAAAATGAGGAAACAGGGACAAGGAAAGAGACTATAGATTGTTAACTTTCTTAATGAAGAGGTATTTTATTCTGTCATTAGTGACGAGGAAGATCAAAACATACAGTCAGAAAAAGACAACAAAGCCAAAGGTCTGACATCCAAAGCCTCCAAGAAAATATGAATTAGTTTCAGGCCATGGAAAACCTCAAAGAACTTTGAAAATCAAGTAGGAGAAGTGGAAGAAAAATTCAATGAAGAAACAAGAGTGATACAAGAAAATCATGAAAAATGAGTCAACAGCTTGTTAAAGGAAACTCAAAAAGAAATACTGAAGAAAAAAAACACCTTTAAGATTAGACTAACCCAAATGACAAAAGAGGTGTAAAAAGCCAATGAGGAGAAGAATGACTTAAAAAGGAGAATGGGACAAATGGAAAAAAAGAGTCCCAAACACTCACTGAAGAAAATAATTCCTAAAAAATCAGAATGAGGCAAATATAAGCCAATGACTTTTTGAGAAATCAAGAAATTATAAAAACAAAACCAAAAGAATGAAAAATAGAAGACAATGTGAAATATCTCATTAGAAAAATAAACTGACCTAGTAAATGAATCTAGGAGAGAGAATTTAAATGTTATTGGACTACCTGAAACCCATAATCAGATAAAGAGCTTAGACATTATCTTTCAAGAAATTTTCAAAGAAAGCTGCCCTAATATTCTAGAGCCAGAAGTTAAAATAGAAATGGTAAGAATTCATCAATCACCTCCTGAAAGAGATCACAAAAGGAAAACTCCTAACAATATTCTAACCAGATTCAAGAGTTCCCAGGGGTCAAGGAGAAAATATTAAAAGCATCCAGAAGGAAACAATTCAAGTGATGTGAAGGGAAGGGGACTGGGAGAGTAATAGAAGGGAGAGTATTGGACAAAAAAGGTAATCAGGATACATGCAGTCCTGGAGTTGGGGGAGGTGAGAGATGGGGAGAAAATTTCAATATTTAGTTTGAAACTAAAAATTTTGAGCAAGAGAATGTTGAAAATTGAAAATAAATTAATTAAATTAAAATATAATCCCTCTCCCCAAAAAAGAAGACAAGTCATTCTCCAACTGGTAAATAGTCAAAGGATATGAACAGGCAGTTTTAAGATGAAGGAATCAAAGCTACCT
The DNA here is from genome assembly GCA_028658325.1 of Potorous gilbertii. NCBI lineage: Eukaryota > Metazoa > Chordata > Mammalia > Diprotodontia > Potoroidae > Potorous > Potorous gilbertii. The sequence continues at coordinate 128,373,868 of CM053772.1, read as the reverse complement.
ACAGTCATATGAAAACTGCTTTAAATCACTTTTGATTAGAGAAATGTAGATTAAAACAACTCTGAGGTACTACTTAACATCTGTCAGATTGGCTAATATGCCAAACAAGGAAAATGATAAATGTAGGAGGGGATTTGAGGAAATTTGGATATTAATGTACTACTGGTGGAGTTGTGAACTGATCTAACCATTCTAAAGAGTAATTTAGAGCTGTGCCCAAAGGGCAACCAAACTGTGATTACCCTTTTATCCAGGAATGGATTGCTAGGTCTGTGTCCCAAAAAGATCATAAATAAGGGGGAAAAATCTACATGTCCAAAAGTATTTACGGCAGCCATTTTCAGGGTAGCAAAATATTGAAAATTGAGGGGATGTCCATCAATTGGAGAATGGCTGAACAAACTATGGTATATGAATGTTCCATAAGAAATGATAAGCAGGCAGCTTTCAGAGAAACGTGGAAAGATTTGTGTAACCTGATGCAAAGTGAAATGAGCAGAACCAGGAAAACATTGTACACAGTATCAGTAACATTGCATGGAGATCAACTATGACTGATTATTCTTCCCAGCAAAAGAATCATCCAAGATGAATATAACGTACTCACAAAGGAATATGTTATCCACATTCAAATAAAGCACTGACTTACTCTGAGTGCACATCAAGGTATATTCTTTTTCAACATTTATGCTGTTCTGATATGCTTTTTCTTTCCCAACTATGACTAATACGTACAATTGTTTTACATGACAATACATGCATAGCCTATATTAATTTGTCTAACATTTTCAGAAGAAGTAATAGAGGGACTGAGAAAAATTCGGAACTGGAAAATTTTGTGAAAAGTAATGCTCAAAATTTGCTTGAATATAATCATAAAACTAACATGTTATTAAAATAATATAAAATGGAAATAGAGAAAAGGAAGAAATATCTTTATATTATTCATCTCTGTGTGTGTGTGCGTGAGCGTGTGTGTGTGTTTGTGTGTGTGTGTGTATCTGGGAGTCAACTGAATATAGAGGATAATTATATCCATGAGATCTAATGAAGTCACCAAAAGTGACAGGGGTACATTTGAGCAATATACACAAGATATGGATGACGGGTTGGAAAAGGAGACCAGCAAGAGTTGTAAAGGAAAGAAGAGAATTGAAAGCATGTTGCCATGAAAACCCAGAGAGAAGAGAGTATATAGGAGCTAAGCAAAGTCAACAATGTCAAATACCGTAGATCAGTCAAGAAAGATTAGGTCTAGAAAGAGACCATTAAATTTTCAAGGAAAATATTATCAGTTACTTTGGAGGGAGGAGTTTTAATTGAGGGATGAGGTTGGAAGTGAAATTTTCAAAGGTTTGAGAAATAAGTGAGAAAAGAAAAAATACAATAGTGAAAACATCAGCATTAAGTACACATTTGGCTGAGAAAGGGAGAAGAGAACTAGGAAGATAGCTTGCACAGAGCACATTGTACTTCCTCTACAAAAGATCCAAGATCTATTAGTCCAAGCCATCAAGTGTAGATGAAATAGGATTGGGAAGAATACTGATTTTCTTTTTCTTTAAGAAAGAGTGAAATGACTCATAATACTAAGTAGAGTATATGTACTATATTTCTGAGGATGTAACGATCTCCATCATCCAGATCTGTGGAAACTTAGAGGTATTGATTTTTTTTTTTACTTTAATCTCTGTTGAATAAGAAATTGGCAAGCACAAAAAGTGATAAATATTACATATGCTGAAAAGTCCATGGGAAGACCTTCACGGTAATATCCCATACCCACAACATTTATAATATTTCAACCATTGTAAATTACTTCAATCATTCTGGAAAACTATTTGGAATTACACATAAAAAGAAAATTTTCACTTCAATTGATCCAGTTTGACCTAAGTGGTAGATGTATATTATCAGGAAGCCAATTACAGAAATAAAATTGCAATATATGCCAAGATATTCCTAGCAACATTTTTGTGAAATACTGTGAAAAAAAAATTGATCCCATTGGTTAGGAAATGGCTCAACAATTTGCAGTTTACATAATGAAATTGTACCATGAGGTAAGATGATGAATATGATGAATGTGAACTGAATCAGGCTGATATTAGCAGAGACAGGGATACAATACACAAATTACCTCAACAATATGAATTAGAAGGACAAAGAACTGAATGCCAAATAGTGTTAATAATTAATCCTCTACCCAAACAAGAGTTGAGAAAATATAGCTTCCTTTCTTATTCAGAAGTGGGCAACTATGAAATATTTCACATAATATCTGATGTAGAATGTGTGTTGGGGACTTTCAATAAAAGTTTGTTTTTCCTGTCTTTCTTTAAAAATTACTTTAAAAAGGGATTCTTCATCGTGGGAGGCAAGATATATATAAAAACTGAGGTGATAAAAAGACAAATATAGCAATAACAAAGAAAACAGGTGAAAATATTATTATAATTAAGGCTACTGGGTGAGGGGAGAGAGAAGGATATAATTAGAAATGGAGGTTATATAAAAAGAAAAGATATTAATGAAAGGAAGTCTAAATTGAAAAAAATTCTGCTAGGAAGATTGACAGTTCTCACAGATGTACAGTTGGCTTTGCATTTTATATCAATTTGGCTTTATATTCCTTTTTAGAAGATTCTGAAGAGGAAAGCAAGTTTACATTTGGATATACACAAATACTGAGTAAAATAAATAGAAATTCTTCTCATCATATTCAGTGGTTTTCAAGTTTTGCTTATTAATAACACTAGTTTTCACTCATAACTTTAAGGGGCAGAACCTGAAAGCATCATAATAAAGCTATAATTTTTAGCCCATTGCACTTACAGTATATTCCAGGAAAGCACACTCAACATACATAATTTCTATCTAAATTGTATAAAATGTGGATCTGCAGCACTGCAGAAATGGCAAAGACCCAGGTTACTCATTCCATGCTTCACTGCCTTTAATACTAGCCATCTACCAAGGTAATGAGGTAGACGACAGGAAACTTAATATTAATTTTGCATGGCCAATTCAAACCTTTTTTACACATAAAAAATCTTTTATGATTTCACCTAAACTAATAACATTGAGGTCAAGGTTTGATTCTTTGACTCTATTTACACAAAGACGGGAGGCTACAGCTGTAGATGACTTACCAGAACGAGCATTATCTTTGCCTAGAGCAAAACAATAAAGCAGAGGTTTTGTAAAGCTCTACTACTTTTATGTAATGCTGCAGTTGGTTTCCTTTTCTGCAATTGATTTTTATTATATTTCATAGTCAAGGACTCTCAGTGAATTTAAAGATTATCTGCAATATGTATTCTTAGAGGAAAACTGATTCATTTAGAGAGACCATTTGGAAACTATTTCTATAAATGCATCTCATAGCTTAATATCCTCAGGGGATGGCAGAAAATAATATGCATTTTAAATGGTGATCAGAGTCCCAGAAATTAGAATCATTGAAAACATAACAGTGGCTTTGAGAGCAGGATGAATGCACTGGCCTTAATTAGTTTTGGTATGGAGTTAATTGTGATACTATGTAATGAACACATACATATGTGTATATATATGTATATGTATATATATACACATATATATACACATGTATATGTATGCATAAATGTATATTTATACACACAAACATGTTTGTGCCTGTGTATATTTGCCTATATGTGTGTCAATGTTTTTATTATTTATTTGTACTTTTGCCCTTGGTCCCTTGCATGTTTCCTACAAGTATATAACACTTATTTTTTTCTCCCATCCTGAAATCACCTGTGAGCGTGAATGAGCAATAGGAGTGACACCCCAGCAAATACCATTTCCCACTCCTAATGTAACAGAACTGAATCCTGTCTATACAGCAAAAGACTGGTCATTGTCTTACTCATACTTTCCCTATACCAGAAAACAATCTCTGCCATGCTTATGACTCAGTAAACTGCAACTGCCATGTCAGGGTGACTTTGAAATCAGAAGATTGCTTTTAGAGTTAATGATTAAAAAGACTTACTAAAGTTATTTGGGTGTGAGAGTATATTTATGTGTGACTATGTATGTATGTGTATATATATATGTATAATTAAATACATATATATATATATATATATAATTAAATACATATATATATATATATATATGTATATACAACACACAGATACATGTATCTTTAGTTTATAATTGAAAAATCTCAAGGCCTTCTGCATTAGCTGTATCAATGTTTTTCCCTCTCTCCTGTCGCATTTTTTTGTAGAACAAATTTATTTGAAAAGACAAAATGAACAACCTCATCAGAAACAAACCCCGTGTAAAAAAATAATAATTTGGAAATCATTGTTAAACTTACATAGCAATAACCTATCAAGCAGAACTTTCGAGTCTAACTTTAGAGGAGCTACCTTTAGAGAGGGTATCATTTTCCCCAGTTAGTTTAGTTTATCAGCTGAGTAGAAGACATGTAGCTCTGCAAGTGTGTTCTTGCTCTATTCTGTTTTGTTTTGGCAAATTCACCTTTCTCAAAGAGCAAATGAAAAGGGCAAAGCAATGATATAATTTCTCATTTTATGTCGGGAAATTTATTTGGGTTTTTTATTCGCTATTAATCATTAGAGACACATTAAAATTAAATGCTTTCATTTGTGCATAAAGAGCCTAAAACGTGTTTTTATTTTGTTGTTGTTTTTAATTTTCTCATAAAATAATAAAAGATGCCATTTGTGTAGCATATTGAGCCTTTTGAAGTGCTTAATAGATTTTTTTCATATGATACATAGGCATCCATTGTTTGGGGGAGAGGGGTTGTTGACTTTAATTTTACCATCTTTATTACCTAAAATTGTCTAGATTCACAGGGCTTTAGTAAGGCCAATGGCACCAGTGCACATTAGCTTTCCTCAAGACAATGACGGAAAGCAGGATCAAAAATAGTGAAGAGTGACAGTCATGAGCAAAAATACATTACTTCATCCATTCATGGATTATCAGTGTTAATTAACTAAACAATAATTCTGTATCAGCAGCAACAAAAATTGGAAACTAAGGCAAATCATGGAAAAACAATCTGTTAAAAAATGTCTTTGAGTGGAGACGACATATAAATTCCTTCAGAACTAACAGTATATAAAATAGATAGGAACCACACCTATTTATAAACATGCCCTCATTTTATAGGGGCACATCTTAAGCCACAGTCATGTATGTGGTTTAACCAATATTGGACAAGGTGTAGGATCTTAGGACTTCAATATGGAAAGGACCATTGAGATTATCCAGGCCAATATCTTCATGTTATGCTTAGACAATAACAATCATGAATAAAAATGCCAAGATTAAGGCTCTTGGCCAAAGTGATACAGCTAGTCAATGACGGGAACAAAATTTTATCATTTCTTATTTTTGTTTTAATCACTTGACTCCAATTGGTAGAGTTTAAAATCATTCTGTTTTGCTTGCTTGTTGGATCTGCGATGTCATCTATGTGTGTATTCTCTATTAAACACAGTAATTCATTAATGCCTTTTTCAGTCTGGTGACTCATTTCCATGCTCTCTTCTAAATACTGCATGGGACAATCTGCCTGTGTGATAGAGGTCTTCCTTTGAATCCTTTGAGATGGATCCATCAGCTATTCTTACTTTTAAGGACATTTTCACCTCAATTCTTTCCAGTCATGCATATCTCTGATGGTATTTTTTCCCATTTTTATGACTATTTTGTCATGTTACATTTATTTTTAAACTGTATTCTACCTTAACCTTCCACCCATCCTTTGTAGTACTATGAAGTTAAAAAAAAACAGTTCATAAAGATTAATAGCCAAATTAGTAATAACATACGTGGCATAGCCCCCCTCCTCATTTCTTCCAAGAAAAGACAGTATATTTTCTCAATTATTTGCAGGAGCAAAACATTGTAATTTAAATTAATGCTAATGATGATAACAAAAAATGACATTTTTATAGCTTACTATGTGTCAAGTACTGTGCTAAATGCTCTGGAAATACTATCTCATTTGATCTTCTCAATAATCTTAGGAAGTAGGTCCTGTCATTATTCTCATTCTATACTTGAATATACTGAGAAAAATGGAAGTTAAGTGACTTCTCCAGAGTCATACAGCTAGTTAAGTGCCTGAGGTTCAATTTGAACTCAGAATTTTTTAAATATAGAGCGACCTGTTACTCTATTAACTGTGCCATCTAACTGCCTTTAATTATAAAATATTCAACTTCTCTTTCTTTTTCTATTTGCATTGTCTTTGTATTTATGATTTTTCTGATTCATCTTATTTCAATCTGCATTAGTTCACACTTCTACCTATTTTTCTTTGAGTTCTTCATAATTGTTATTTCTTAGGTCAGTAATATTTCATTACGTTACATTCATGTCCCAAGGTTTGTATAGCCACCATCCGTTCAATACATACCTATTTTGTTCTTGTTTTTTTTGCTACCAAAAAAGGCCTGGTTATGAATCTATTACTAGAAATACAACATTTTTTCATTGTTAACTTCTTTAGAGTACATTTCTAACAATATAAATTTATGAGTCAAAGGTCATAAAAGTTTTAGTCACTTTTTGGGGATAATTCTAAACTGCTTTCCAGAATGGTAGGATTAAATCAACATTCTTCTAGTAACCTCTATCACTATAGCCTCTCCAAAACTTGACCTTTACTATCTTGTCATCTTTACCAGCTATCCAAATGTGATTTGAAATCTTAATGTTGCTTTAATAGACATTATTCCTATCATTAGTCATCTGGAGCCATCCTTCATACAGTTTTTAATAGTTTTCAAATCTTTATTTAAGAACTGTTTCCTTGGGCATTTTTCCTAGAGACATCCATGAACACTTCTCTTATACAATTTCTTACTGCTAATAAATAACATAGTACTACTCATACTTAATATGCACTCTTGTCATTGCTTTTTAGGTAACAGAATTTGATTTCTTCGTAAACAGTGGCATTCCATGACCTACAGTGATACTAAGAAATATAGAGCAGAAACATGATTTTTCTTCTTTTATTAAATTTAGTTTCATTTAGTTTCACTTTTTGTTGTGAAAGTAATTAAAAGTGTTTGACTCTCTCAATGTCAAGAATCATAACAAAAAAAGAGAAATTAGGTTTTGTATGTTGAGAAGTCTGGAGAATTTTTAATAAAACTGGCCCTTTTACTATTTAATCACATTATTTCTGGATCTAAATTACAGTAATCAACATCAAAACTTTTATCAAATGTATTTTCAGAAAGTGGTCACCATTTTTTCTTCAAGTTTATTATATATCTGAACAGAGGCAGCTAGGTATCATAGAGGAGAGAGAGCTAGATTTGGAGTCATGAAGACCTAAGCTCAAATGCTGTCTCAGACACATATTAGAGGTATGACCTTGACAAGTCATATAACATCTCTCAGTCCCAGTTCCCTCATCTGTAAAGTGTGAATAATAATAGCCTACCTAGCAGGATTATTGCTAGGATCAAAGGAAATACTGTGCAAAGTGGTTTGCAAATTTTCAAGTTCTATATAAATGCTAGCTAAATGTTCTGCTTCTTCCTCTCACAGAACCATCTAAATGAAATTTGAAATCAACTGTGCCTATGTAAATGAATGTTTTCAGGTATTTTGAGTCAGTGAGTAATTTAGCATTCTTTGAGATAAGAACTGAGATAAAAATTAAAAAAAAAACATTGTCATGACTATGGATCAATAGGATAAGCCTTAGAATGCAATTCAGGAGGACAGTAACCTTTGGTCCCAGCTCTACTGTTAACCTCTAAGTTAGTCATAGGACTTACTACAGTCTTAGGACAAATCCAATGAAGCAAACATCATGGAAGAATCTAGAACTCTACCATTTGGAGTTCAATGGTTTTCCTTATCTTATTTCAAGTACAAAGATTATAAATATATTTTAAAAATTCATTTCATTTGAACTTGTCCCTACACAAGTTGATAGTGCAGAATCATGGAGTACCAAAATGTTAGTTAACCACCTATCTCTTGTGTTCTCTTCTTTTTAGTGACTTATATGTTGTACAAAAAAATTTTAAATTGTTGAAACACCAAAATTAATGGGTCTTTTCATGGACCCTCAGGCAGATTTGTTTTGCTCAGTACTCTTCCAATATGCTTCCACAATGGAAGAAATGCTAACTTTTCTGATTAGTTTCAGTGGGCCAACCCAAAGATCACTGGCCCAGTCAGAGTAGGAGCAGAGGTCACTACTGGCACTGCTATGAGTTATGGATAGCCAATTCTTTTTGTTCTATCCTAACTCCTATATATTCACTCTCATGCCAGTTTATAGTTTTAAAATTTAAAGTGATTAGAAAAACTGATGCAAATTTCTCCTTAACCCTAGGCAGCTGAAGCATCTTTCTACATGTCATTGCAATGATAATTCTCCCTAGATTTTCAATGAATATTTGAAATTGATCTAGGACTGCGTAGGATCTTCAGTTGGCACCTTATAAAACTGATTTCCATAAAAATTTAAAATCTTTAATTCATATAAATTATTTTTAGTCTACTTCAGTGCCACAATCTGATATAGTGACTGTGGGTTCTTGAAAACAATGCCAACATAGTAGTAGAACTGGCAAAGTCTACCAAATTGGAAAAATTTTGAGAAGGAAATGGGTGATGGAATATACATTTCATCTGAGGACCATAAGAGGCCTTTTGGTCTCTTACTAATGGTCTTAGTGTCTTCTCCCTGAGCTTACTTTCCATTTACCCTGTACATTATTTATATATACACAATTATTTGCATGGTAACTTCACAAATAGAATATGAGCTCCTTGAGGGAAGGGATGATGTTTTTGGTTTTCTTTGTACAGTCAATAGTACAATGTCTGGCATATAGTAAATGCTTAACAAATAAATGCTTGTTGACTGACTGACCAGTCCATGTAAATATGTAAAAGCTTGTCACCAGAAATTTGGGGACCCAGTAATCATTTGTTTTCCCCTTCACTGTAACTTTTAGGGCCATGTCTTGAGTTGTGCAAGATTTCTGTCCAAATTTGGTGGAGGGAGTTTTTGTAGAGATGGAATATTGAATCACTAAAATATTATAGTATTTTTGTTTCATGCAATTTTTACTAACCAAAATGCCATTATTAAGCTTAAAATTTCACCTAGACTTTTGGGACACCCTGTACACTTTAATTATTCACTCCAAAAAACCACATTTATCAAAGGTTCACTGAAGATTATACAGTTATCTAATTTTATATATTTAAAGTTGCACTTTAATTGAATTTTGAAAGCAAAGTATTAACTTAGCTTAAGCTATATTAAATTCATATTTATAGAAATCTTCCCAAGGCTTAGAGAAGAGTTTGAGAATTGGAAGCCAGGAACTTGCCTCAAATTTGCTCAGGGAAAATACTGCCCAAATTAATTCAATCTATTTTTGTTTGTTTATTATTATTTTTGTATATTTTAAAATATTATCTAAAAAGATTAGAAGCCTATTTTGGAAAAAAGTAAAAGGTTTTATCTAAGCCATGATTCCTGCTTGTAAGAAGTGGAAACAGGGAAATAGAATTATGCCTGGTAAAGCATCTTTATCTATCATGAGAGGAGATATCATTTTTGAACAAATGTTTGCCAGGTCACTCTCAGGGACTTAGTGTTGTCTGGAGTGGCTGCAAAGTGCTGTGTTAGATGGTGTAAGAGATATAAAATTCTGATAAGATATATTTTTGCTGTCATGGATGTTTTAGTCCAATAGAAACATAAAACACAGCATATTAGCAATAGTGAAGTAAGAGTGGTGCTATCTTGGGCTACTGAACAACAAGGCTACCTGGGAAAGCCACTGTAACTTACTCCTATTGTTGGCCAGTCAACAACCATTTATTAAATGCTCACTATGCACCAGGTACTGTCTTCTCCACCTTGGGGAAAAGCTTCCTATTCCTTCCTTTCTGCGAATGTATGGAAGGCAAGATTTCAAAGTAATTGCTTTTGGCAAGAAATTCTCCAACCTAACAACCTGAAAAAAGAAAGGTAGACCAGCATCCTCTCTCTCTCTCTCTCTCTCCACAAATATGTAATTCATATTTATTGAATTGTTACCCCATCCCATTTATTATAAGTGATAAAATGTTCAATGAATCATTCATTTGCAACCTAGATACATAATGTTCAAAGTAAGATTCTGAAGAAAAATTGTTTGGGTGAAGGTGGAAATGGGGTGAGAAGTTTGGCTTAGGCTTTGTCTAGTTCTCTGCAGCCCCTCAAAAACCAACAACTACAATAATTCATTTTGTGAAAAAGAGGACCCTGTAATATTCAAAGTTTAGATTTAACATCAGTGTCATAAAATCATCTCTCAAATACTTGGCAGGAGCATCTGCATTGAGACCCGAAGACAAACTGGACCTAGATTTATAGTTCTACAACAAACCCAGCAAAGAAACTCTGTCACACTGAAGGGGGACTTCTTGGGTGAGCGCAAGCACCCCACAAAAGGGAGAAAAGGAGTTCTAGTTACCCCACTGAGATATATGTTCTCTAATTGAGCCCATTTTTTTCCCTGGACTCTATGTTATGATGAGAAAGTGTATCATAGACTACGAGGGGAATGATTTGTACCAAATTTTCTTACTGTTCTGCCTTAGTGCATTCCACTTCCTATAAGAGCTGACTGTAGTATGTCAAAGGGAAAGGAAGATTTAACTATTTTGTTTCATAGGTAAAATTCGCAAGAACATATTCCATATGTTG
>CM053772.1:128342782-128362618 GCA_028658325.1 Potorous gilbertii | reverse complement strand
CAGGGTGGGGGGATGACGGTAGGGAGGGCAATGGGAGGAGGGAGCAACTTGAAGTCAACACTCGGGGAGGGACAGGATCAAAAGAGAGAATAGCAACAATGGGGGGCAGTATAGGATGGAGGGAAATATAGTTAGTCTTACACAACACGATTTTTATGAAAGTCACTTGCAAAACTACACAGATATGGCCTATATTGAATTGCCTGCCTTCCCAAAGGGAATGGGTGGGGAGGGAGGGATGGGGAGAAGTTGGAACTCAAAGTTTTAGGACCAACTGTTGAGTATTTTTCTTGCTACTAGGAAATAAGAAATACAGGTAATGGGGAATAGAAAGTTATCTGGCCCTACAGGACAAAACAGAAGTTGGGGACAAGAGAAGGGAGGGATGATAGAAGAGAGGGCAGATTGGTAAGGGGAAATAGAATACTCAGTGTACTGCGGTGAGGGAGGGGACAAATGGGGAGAAATTTTTGGAACCCAAAATCGTGTGAAAACTAATGTAAAAATTATATAAATAAATTTATATTTTAAAAAAAAGTGCTTGAAAGTCCTCTGTTTCATTGAAAGACCATCTTTTCCCCTCAAGTATTATACTCAGTTTTGCTGGGTAGGTAATTCTTGGTTTTAGCCCTAGTTCCTTTGCCTTTTCGAATGTTATATTCCACGCCCTTTGATCTCTTAATGTAGACATCGCTAGATCTTGTGTTATCCTGATTGTGTATGAACAATACTCAAATTGTTTCTTTCTAATTGCTTGCAATGTTTTCTCCTTGATGTGGCAACTCTGAAATTTAGGTACAATGTTTCTAGGAGTTTCTTCTTTCAGATTTCTTTCAGGAAGTGATCAGTGCATTCTTTCCAAATTTATTTTGCCCCCTGGTTCTTGAATATCAAGGCCGTTTTCCTTGATAATTTCATGAAAGATGATGTCTAGGCTCTTTTTTGATCATGGTTTTCAAGTAGTCCCATAATTTTTAAATTGTCTCTCCTGAATCTATTTTCCGGGTCAGTTGTTTCTCCAATGAGATAGTTCACATTATCTTTTACTTTTTCATTCTTTTGGATTTTTTTCATCATTTCTTGATTTCTCATAAAATCATCAGCCTCCATCTTTTCCATTCTAATTTTTAAAGAACAATTTTCTTCATCTGTTCCGCAGGGGTTAGTTCACAGTGCACAGCGCAGCATGGCCAACACAGAGGAGCTGAAGGGACCCAAGGCACCTGAGCGGCAGGCGGAACCAGAGGAGTGGCACAAAGGGCGAGAGACAAGCCGAATCGAGTCAGTGAGAGCCGATATCAGTACAGCAGCTCCTGCGACCTTCAGCCCGAAGATCAAACTTCAGTAAGTCATCTACTTCAACTTTCGGCAGTCAGGATGATGGAGTTATCAGTAAATGCTCTCTCCTCCCATTTCATGACCGTGAAAGAGCGATAAAATATTACCCCAGAAAAATCCCAGAGCAGTAGAAACAGCAGAAGGAGGCCAATAGTCTCATAACACCTGAGACAAGGAAAATAGCTAAGGTTAGTTTCCTCCTACGGTGGCAGAGGCAAACCAGAAGGCCAGAGGACCCACGGCAGGGAAAACTTGCACTAGGACCCAGGCAAGCCTCAGCGCCAGGAGAGGAGCCCCAGTATGGGTGGGAACACGCATTAGCATCTAAGCTTGCCTCAGCTGTCCAAGGGAATCAGAAATACAATGGGGCAGCTGGGATCACCAGCCCCTGAGCCTGCCTTTGCCTCAGTCCAGCTGAGGAGATCTCCTGTGACCAGACCACTCCTCCCCCACACTTAATAAGCTAATCCCAGGGCTGATCAGGGAAACACCAAATAAAAACCTGATTTTAGCTTTTTCACACATCCGCTCAGCAAAAAATTCTCTAGCTTTGGATTGTAAGAACCAGAAGCCACAACATTCAATCAACATCATGAACAAGAAAAAGCAGAGGGCCAAAATAACCATAGAATCTCTCTATGGGGATAAGTACCAAAACACAAACACCAAAGAGGTCAGAGCTGCGACTGTACTTCCATCTGAAATTTCAGAAGGGACTATAAACTGCTCGCAAGCACAAGCAGCTTTCCTGGAACAGCTGAAGAAGCAAATAGAAGATAAACTGACCAAAGATCTTAAAATTATTAAGAAAGAATTCATTGATGAGAACATCTCTTGAAAAGAAAAATTGAACAAATGGAAAAGGAAGTTCAAAAATTAACTGGAGAAAATCACTTCCTAAAAGGCCAAATGGAAAAGGGAGTACAAAAGTTAACTGGAGAAAATAGCTTCTTAAAAAGGAAAAATTGGGCAGATGGAAAAGGAGAAGCAAAACATAACGAAGGAAAACAATTTGATAAAGATTAGAATTGGGAAAGAAGAAACTAATGACTGAATGAGACAGAAAGAAACAGTCAAACAAAATCTAAAGAATGAAAAGATAGAAGGAAAAGGGAAATATATAATTGGAAAAACATCTGACCTGGAAAATAGATCCAGAAGACAAAACTTAAGAATTATTGTCCTGCCAGAAACCCATGATGGAGAAAAGAGCCTGGACAACATCTTCCAGGAAATCATCAAGGAAAACTGACTAGAAGTACTAGATGCAGAGGGCAAAATATTCATCAAAAGAATCAACTGTTCCCATTTTGAAAGGGATCCCAAATTCAAAACCCCAAGAAATATAGTTGCCAAATTCCAGAGCTATGAATGAAGGAGAAAATATTACAAGCAGCCAGAAAGAAACACTATAAATATCAAGGAGATACAGTCAGGATTACACAGGACCTTGCAGCTTCTACATTAAAAGATCGAAAGAATTGGAACCCAATATTCCGTAAAACAAAGGAGTTGGGACTACAACCAAGGATCAACTACCCAGCAAAGTTCAGCATAACCTTTCAGGCAAGGAGAAAGTCATTCAATGAAGTAAGGGATTTCCAGAGTTTCCTGACCAAAACACCAAAACTTAATGAACAATTCATTCTTCAAATGCAGGTCTCAAGAGAATCATGAAAATGTAAACCATGGGGGGGGAAACAACTTGTTACTCAATTAGGGCAAACTGTTTACCTGCCTATAAGGGAAGATGATACCTGTTAATCTTGAGAATTGTGCAGCTATTATGAAATATTAAAGCGATATGCATATGGAGAATGGGTATAAAGTAAATGATATCATGATAAAAAATATGATTTAAGTATGAGAAGGGATTGTAACAGAAGATGTGAAAAGGAGGAAGCAGAAAATGGCAAATTACATCACTGGAAGAAGCATAAAATCATAGTAGAGGGAAAGAAGGGAGGGAGATGAGCATTGTGTGAGAGGTACTCTCACTGGATTTGTTTAAAGGACGGAACAAGTAATTTAAGTAGATAATCCTAACTACCTCTATAAGCAGTAGGAGAGGAAGGGGGAAGAAGGGGAGGGAGGCTAAAAGGGAGGGAAGAAGCAATAAGAGTAAAGAGAAGTAAAAGGAAGGGGGGCCAAAATGAGATGGGGAAGGTGGCAGGAGGTGGTGGTGAAAAGTGAATACTATTGAGGAGGGGCAGGGAGACAGGAGAGCTAAAAGTCCAAATGGTGGGAAAGAAGATGGAGGTAAATACACAAATTATAGTCATAATTGTATGTGAATGGAATGAATTCTCCCATAAAACGGAGAAGGATAGCAGAATGGATTAAAAGCCATAATCCAACACTCTGCTGCTTACAAAAAACACATATGAAACAGTGGGAAACACATAGGATAAATGTCAAAGGATGGAGCAGAATATATTGTGCTTCAGCTGATGGAAGAAAGGCAGGAGTAGCAATCCTAATCTCAGACAAAGCAAAAGCAGAAATAGATCTAATCAAAAGGAATAAGGATTGAAACTATACCCTTCCAAAAACCACCATAGACAATGAAGCAATATCATTACTAAACATGTATGCTCCAAGTGGTATAACATCCAGATTCAGAGAGGAGAGGTTGGGGGAGTTGAAGAAAGAAATTGACAGCAAAACTATACTAATGGGGGACCTCAAATTCCCTCTTTCTGAATTTGGTAAATCTAACCTCAAAATAAACAAAGAGGTTAAGGAGGTAAATAAAACTCTAGATGAGGTAGATATGATAGATCGTTGAAGAAAATTGAGTGGGAATAGAAAGGATTATACCTTTTTCTCAGTGGTACACGGAACATTTATAAAAAATGACCATGCACTGGGACATAAAAATCTTACAATCCAGTGCAGAAAGGCAGAGATAATCAATGCATCTTACTGAGATCATAATGCAATTATATGTAACAAAATGCCATGGAAAGATAAAGCAAAAATCAATTGGAAACGAAATAATCTAATCCTAAAGAAGGAATGGGTTAAAGAAGACATCATAGAAACAATCAACAACTTCCTTCAAGAGAATGACAATAATGAGACAATCTACTAAATCCTATGGGATACTGCAAAAGCAGTTCTTAGGGGAAGTTTTATACCTTTGAATACCCACATAAATAAGATAGAGAAAGAGGAGATCAATGACTTGGGCATGCAGCTAAAAAAGCTAGAAAAAGAACAAATTGAAAATCCCCAAGAAAATACCAAATTAGAAATACTGAAAACCAAAGAAAAGATTAACAAAATTGAAATTAAGAAAACTATTGAACTAATAAATAAAACCAGTAGCTGGTTTTATGAAAAAACTAATAAAATTGATAAGCCTTTGGTCAATTTGATTAAAAAAAGAAAGAATAAAATAAAATCACTAATATTAAAAATGAAAGGGGTGAACTCACCTCCAATGAGGAGGAAATTAAAACAGTAATTAGAAATTACTTTGCCTACTTTATGCCCACAAATTTGATTATCTAAACAAGATGGATGAATATTTTAAAAAATACAAATTGCCCAGATTAACAGAACAGGAAGTTGAATACTTAAACAACCCCATCTCAGAAAACGGTATTGAACAAGCCATCAATGAGCTCCCTAGGAAAAAATCTCCAGGACCAGATGGATTCACAAGTGAATTCTATCAAACTTTTAAAGAACAGTTAATTCTAATACTATATAGACTATTTTTGAAAATTGGGGAAGAAGGAGTTCTCCCAAATTGTTTCTGTGATACAAATATGGTTTTGATACCCAAACCAGGAAGAGACAAAACAGAGAAAGAAAATTATACACCAATTTTTCTAATGAGTATGGAGGCAAAAATTTTAAACAAGATTTTAGCAAAAGGAATACAGCATCTTATCACTAGAATAAGACATTATGATCAGGTAGGTTTCATACCAGGAATGCAGGGCTGGTTCAATATTAGGAAAACTATTAGCATTATTGATCATATCAACAACAAAACTAACAAAAACCACATGATTATCTCAATAGATGTAGAAAAAGCTTTTGACAAAATACAAAACCCATTCCTATTAAAAACTCTG
The DNA here is from genome assembly GCA_028658325.1 of Potorous gilbertii. NCBI lineage: Eukaryota > Metazoa > Chordata > Mammalia > Diprotodontia > Potoroidae > Potorous > Potorous gilbertii. The sequence goes on along the minus strand of CM053772.1, from coordinate 128,357,192 downwards.
GAAAATAAAGGAATAAAGGGAACTTTCCATAAAACAATAAGCAGTATCTACCTAACACCTTCAGCAAGCATTATATGCAATGGGGAGAAGCTAGATGCATTTCCAATAAGGTCAGGGTTGAAACAAGTATGCTCATTATCACCACTATTATTCAATATGGTACTAGAAATGTTAGCGGTAGCAATTAGACAAGATAAAGAAATTGAAGGAATAAAAATAGCCAAAGAAGAAACTAAGTTATCACTCGTTGCAGGAGATATGATGATACACTTAGAGAATCCCAGAAATTTAAGTAAAAAACTACTTGAAATAATAAACAACTTTGGCAAAGTTGTAGGTTACAAAATAGACCCATACAAATCTTCTACATTCCTATATATTAGCAACAAAGTCCAATAGCAAGAGATAGAAAGCGAAATCCCATTTAAAGCTGGGGTAGACACTATAAAATACTTAGGAGTTTACCTGCCAAAACAAAGCCAGGGATTATATGAACACAATTACAAGACACTTTTTGCACAAATAAAGTCAGATTTAAGTAAATGGAAAAACATCACTTGTTCGTGGGTAGGCCGAGCTAATATAATAAAAATGACAATTCTACTTAAAATTGATTTACTTATTTAGTGCCACACCAATTAAACTATCAGATAATTATTTTCTAGAGCTGGATAAAATAATATCAAAATTCATTTGGAAAAACAAAAGGTCCAAAATATCAAAAGGACTAATGAAAAGAAATGCTAGGGAAAGTGTTCTAGTGCTACCAGACCACAAATTATATTATAAAGCAGCAATTATCAAAACCACTTGATATTGGCTAAGAAACAGAAGGGTAGACAAATTAATAGACTTGGTACCCAAGACACAGTAGGCAAGGAATACAGCAACCTCCTGTTTGATAAACCCAAAGACTCCAGCTTCTGGGTTAAGAACTCACTGGTCACCAAAATTGCTGGGAAAATTGGTTAACTGTGTGGCAGAAATTAGGCATAGACCCATGTCTGACACCGTACACAAGAATAAAGTCCAGATGGGTACATGATTTAGGTATAAAGATTGATACCATGAATAAACTGGAGAAGCAAGAAATAATGTATTTCTCAGATTTATGGAGAGAGGAAGAATTTTGTTTCTAAAGAAACAATAGAAAGCATTACAAAATGCAAGAAGGATAATTTTGATTACTTTAAACTGAAAAGTTTTTGCACAACCAAACTCAATGCATCCAAAATTCGGAGGGATGCAGTAAATTGGGAAAAAAAATTTATGGCTAATCTTGGGGACAAAGGCCTTATTTCTAGAATATATAGAGAACCCACTCAAATACATAACCGTACAAGTCATTCCCCAATTGATTAATGATCAAAGGATATGAACAGGCAATTTTCAGGGGAAGAAATTAAAGATATCTATAATCATATGAAAAAGTGCTCTAAATCACTACTGATTAGAGAGATGCAAACCAAAACAACTCTGAGGTACCACATCACACCTATAAGATTGGCAAACATGACAGAACAAGGAAATGATAAATGCTGGAGAGGATGTACGAGAGTTGGAACACTAATACATTGTTGGTGGAGCTGTGAGATCATCCAACCATTCTGGAGAATGGTTTGGAACCATGCCCAAAGGGCCTCAAAATTGTGCGTACCCTTTGACCCAGCAATATCACTACTAGGACTGTTTCCCCAAGAGATTATAAAAGTGGGAAAGGGACTCACATGTACAAAAATATTTATAGCAGCACTCTTTGTGGTAGCCAAGAACTGGAAATCAAGGGGTTGCCCATCAATTGGGGAATGGCTTAATAAATGATGGTATATAAATGCAATGGAGTACTATTGTGCCATAAGAAATGATTAACAAGAAGATTTCAGGGAGGCCTGGAACGACTTATATGATCTGATGCTGAGCGAAAGGAGCAGAAGGAGATCTTTGTGCACAGCAACGACCACAGTGCGTGAGAGATTTTCTGGTAGACTTGGAACTTTGTAATAACGCAAGAACTTACCGAAAAAAAAATCCCATTGACGACTTTCTAAGGCAAAATTCCTTCTACACTCAGAGAAGGAAATATGGAAGTCATTTGCAGAATGTAGCAGATCGTGTTTGTGTGGGGAAGGTGTTTAGTGTATTATGTTTTGGTTTGTTATATGATTTCTTCCATTTATTTTAGTGCGAGTACATAGCATAACTAAAGTGAAAATGTGTTCAACAGGAAAGTATATGTAGAAACTATACAGAATTATATGCTGTCATGGGGAGGGAGGGGGTTAGTGGGGGGAAGGTGTGGGCGGGCATAAATTCTTAATTTTAAAGAAGTGATTGAAGAACATATAAAAAAATAAATAAATAAAATGCAATAAAATTTATAAAAAGAATTATTTTCTTCAGTGAGCTTTTGAATTTCTTTTTCCATTTGGCTAATTTTACTTTTCAAAGCGTTCTTCCCCTCCTTGGCTTATTAAATCTCTTTTGCCAATTGAATTAGCTTATTTTTAAAGGTGTTACTTTCTTCAGGATTTTTTGGGGTCTCTTTAAGCAAGTTGTTTACTTGCTTTTCATGACATTTTTGCATCTCTCTCATTTCTCTTCCCAATTTTTCCTCCACCTCTCTTACTTTATTTTCAAAGTCCTTTTTGAGCTCTTCCATGGCCTGAGACAATTGAACATTTATTTTAGATGTTTGGGACACAGAAGTCTTGATTTTTATGTCTTTCCCTGATGGTAAGCATTGTTCTTCCTCATCTGAAAGGATGGGTGAATATATCTGAATATATCTGTTCACCAAGAAAGGAACCTTCTATAGTTTTTTTTCCCCTTTTATGGGCATTTTCTCAACCAGTTACTTGACTTTTGGGTCCTTTGTTAAGAGTAGGGTGTACTCTGGGGATCTGTAAGATCTCAGTTCCCCCAAGGTTAAGCGTGTACACTGGTCTGGGAGGATATAGAAACTTTTGTGCCCAGAATCTGGGAGTGACAGAGTTTTCTGTCCACAGCTACCTGGCCTCCAGTTCCACCAAGCCAGCACTGGAAGGTGATATTCAGATAAATTGCTCAATTCCCACAGGAGTTTTATGATCCAACAATGGATGCAGGCTGCTGTGAGAGGTTCTGTTGCCCAATGTGAACTCTGCAGCTGCTGCCTAAAGCCAGAGTTATGGGAAGACCCCTCTCACCTCTTGGTTGGATGAAAAAATCCGCTGGCAATTCCACCCCCAAAGCCTGCTTGGGTCCTCCTCCCAGCATGGTGCTGCATGCAAGGCCAAGGCTAGGCTATTCTCCGCTCTATATCTGGAGACAGACCATTCCCGTTGGCCTTTTAGGTCACTCTGGGCTGGAAATCTCCTCCATTCTGTTGTTCTGTGGCTTCGCCCACTCCAGAATTTGTTGAGAGTTTTATTCATAGGTATTTTATGGGCTTTGAGGTGGAACTAGTATATGTGTATCTTTCTAGTCCACCATCTTGGCTCTGCCTGCTGTTGTTTTATAAAAGAGGAAATTATTTGTAAAGGAACTAGTAAGATAAAAGTCTAGAACAGAAAGATGTAATCAGATTACTGAGGGCCTTAGAAACTAAGAAGAAATTTAAAATTTATTCAGTAGATAAGGAGGAATCATGGAAGGGTTTTGAACACTGAAGGTTGAAAAAAATCTGATCTATATTGTGATAAGGAGCTAACTGAGAGTGATAGTAGAGAAAAGGAAAAGGAAAATATGCATGAGAGAGATATTAAGAAGGAAATAACACTCTTCTGTGATTGATAAAATGTGGAAACTATGGAGGAAGAGGGAGACATGTTCCCTAAAATGTAACCATATAGGATAGAAGTCAATACAATCTCTAAGTTACACGCTAATCTTCACTAAACTTTTTTTTCTAATAAAGGTGTTCTATTGTATTATTTCTCATAATGCACTGTAATTCTCCTCCATTCACTAAGAACTTTAGGGAACACATTTTCCATATCTCCTACCTGGTCTGCAGGTTTAATATTCTGTACTCAATTTCCATTTGGGCAGTTTTATGAACAAATATTAGCTTTTTCAATTATAATGCTTACACAGTATCTCATGCATTTTTATTTTTAATGAAAAACTGGCTCGTTGAATGTTCATCTTTTACATGCTATTTTTCAAAATATTTTCTCATATCAGCATTTATTTTCCTTCATTGTGTTTTCTCTTAAAGTCTTATGCCTGGGTCCATAAACAACCACTCTCTATAAAGGGTTTGTGTTGTGTTTTCCACAATGCTGAAGAAAAACACAATTCAGCATGTGTATGCCAAGGAATTTGTAAGAGATAAGCAAATATACCAGTATTAAAATTAAAATTAAAAATTAAAATTAAAATTCAACACCTTCTGCTTATTACTTAATTTTATAAAGGAGGAAGAGATGAATTTGGGGATGGAGTTTTGTACTCATCAATTAACAAACATCTGGGTACCTATTCACTCATGTTTTGATGTTTTATGTCTATTTTTAAACCTTTTCTGTTCAAATGTGTTTTATATGATATGGTCATTGGAAAGGGAAACACCATTTAATAAAAATAACAATGACAGCAAAGGCCTGTCTATGTCAGTTATGGCTATAAAACCTTAGGGGAAATTTCTATTTACTTTCTATTGTTAATAACGATAAAACCTGCAAATTGATGAAGCTGTTATTAAAAGGTGTAGTGGTAGATGTTGGGGAATTCCTCCAAACGGAGTAGTAGGTTGGAAGCTAACTGGCAAAGAAAATGCTAGTTAACTGAATGAAATCACAGATATTTCATACAAGTCAAATTGATACTGAGATATTTTCTTTTCTTTCTTATTGGTTATAAGGTAAATGACAAATGCTAAACAAATGTCAAATGTGCAAAGACAAAATGGGACTTTTTTCTAATAAGTTGTTATCAAGCAGTTACGAAGTGTGCTCTTTTTAAACATTTAATAGTGTTTTTCTTTTTTGCAATTAGATATAAATATAGTTTTCAGCATTTTTTTCATAAGATTTTGAGTTCCAAACTTTTCTCCCTCCCCACCTTCCCTATCCCCTCTTCAAGACAGCAAGTAAATTTATGTAGATTATAAGTGAACAATCATGTTAAACATATTTCTATATAAGTTATGTTGTAAAATCAGAATCAGGACAAAAATGAAAAACACAGGATAGAAAGAAAAGCAAAAAACAAAACAAGTGAATATAGTAAGCTTTAATATGTATTCAAACTCCATAGTTCTTTGGATGTGGTTAGCATTTTTCATTGTGAAACTTTTTGAATTGTCTTTGATCATTTTATTGCTGAGAAGATATAAGCCCATCATAGTTGATTATCACCCAATTTTTCTGTTACTGTGTACAATGCTCTCCTGGTTCTTCTCATGAAGTATGTCTTTCTAGAGAAAAGATTGGAGAGAAATTGTCATTCAGGGTCTTATGATCATTTTCTGAAATTCCCCTATAAATAAACACACATCATAACATTTTTATTCAGAGTGGCAATTTTATTCATATCTGAAGTAAAACCAGAGTTAGATTTGTTAGACAGAGTAATTAAGAGTCATTAAGAAAGGTCAATAAGTATACCTGGGTATTAGTATCTCATTAAGTATTGCAATGTGTAAATATTGCAATGTGTACATTTCAGGGATTTTCATTCTTTTATTTTAGTTGATCCTTTCTTAAAATATTTTCATTTCAGAATAACTTTATCCCTTTCCCTTAATCAGCAATCATCATTTATTTTAAAAAAAATCAGGAAAGAAAACTAAGCAAAAATAGTCAATCTGTTGAATGGTTCTGACAGTATGTGAAATATTCCATACCGATAGAATTCTGGGTCTAGAATTAGAAACACTTGAGTTTCATTCTAAACTCAGACTCTTGATAGCCATGTGATGCTGAGCAGGCTACTTAACCTCTGACTGCCTTAGTTTCCTCAACTGTAAAATGGTTATAACAAGAACACTTCTTTCCAGGGTTGTTTGAGGATCAAATGAGATAAGATATATAAAATACTTAGCACAGTACTTGGCACCTGATTGGTTGGTTGTTTTCCTTCATTGTCGAAAAGGACCAAAATAACATCACTATGATAAAGTAAAGTTTCAGTGTGTATGACTGTGGGTGATCAGACCAATTCGTGCTTGGAATGTTCTACCATAGGTTGGGCACAGATAGTCTGTGTGAACTTTTGGGGTGGTTGCTCCAAATTTGTGTATTCTATGTGTCCTCCTTGCTGTTTTAATTCTGCTTTACTCATAGAAAAAAATGTGAGCACACTATTCTGAGTGGTCCTGTGCAAGTGTCTCCCATGTCACACTATCAAATCCAAAGTTCTTGAGAGAGACCTTGAGAGCGTCCTTGTATCACTTCTCATCACCATGTGATTGTCTTCCCCCTGTGAGATCTCCATAAAATAATCTTTTGGCAAATGTACTTTTTGCATTTGAACAAAATGGCCACTCCATCAGAGTTGCCCTCTCTGAAGCTCTGTGAATTCTAAGCAATTTAGTTCAAGTAAGGACCTCAGTGTCTGGTGCTTTTTCCTGACAGGTGATGTTCAGAATTTTTCTAAGACAGTTTAAATGGAAGGGATTCAGTTTTCAGTCATGGCACTAGTAGACTAGTTTGAAAAATCTTTTCAAGTTCTCCAGAGAATTTCTCTATTTCTATATCCCCCATAATAAATATTAGTGTACAAGATGAAACTACTTTCATGGTGATATGCTTACTTAAATAGATCATGAGCATTCCTTACTGTCATCACTACATGTGAGTGTATCATGAAAAGATTTTGTTTAACCTTTGGTCCCACAATGATACCAAATCTGCCAATTCCTAACGTATTTCTTTGAGCTATCCTTCCAATTAGAAACAACGTTTTCATATTTTTCTAATTTATTCATAATAATTGTATATACGATTTAGGTTCATGGAAACATATGTTTTGTAAAAAAAAAATTATGTATTTGAAGTCAGGAAATATATGTCACTTTATCTTATCTTCCTTCCTGTCTGGCAGTGGACAGGTCACTTCGCCTCTCCAGCCTAAATATCCCTTTCCATTAAGTGAAAGAGTATGCAAGATAATGATGAATGTCCCTTCCAAATATAGGTGTAAACAGTGTCCAGGGACATATATTCTCCTGTATCATCTAGGGCATGTCTCTCACACTAGCTAGCTAAAGAAGTTTAGATATAGTTTGTATATCTACATCTCATGAAAATATAACTTGTAAGCCCCCATCTTCTAAAATGTGATGTAAGGTGATAGATTTAAAACTTGAAAAGACCTGAAAGACCATCTATTTCCACCCCATCATTTTACATTTGAGTAGACAAAGGCCTGGAAAGGTGATGTGCTTTCGCAAGGACCACAAAGTTATCGATGACAGAGACTGAATGCTGGATACAGTGTTCTCAAATTTATCACTCTTTCCACTGTACCCTGCTGCTTCTGTAACATGAGTGTATTTACCTTTAATAGTAAGCTATAAGTCCCAATTCATTCACAGCAAACATATTTAATTAAATGCTTCAGTTTAAAACAAAAAATAAAATACCAACAAAATATTTTTATCCCACAACCTGGGAAATATTTTCTTGTGAATAAGCACAGAATCAGTGTAGAAAGTATGGAGGGTCAGATATGTATGGTTGCAGATAATAACTTAGAAATGTCCAAGGTAGAGCCATTGATATCCACTAGTAATATCATCATGTTGTTTCTTATAGTTTGCTATCTTCTGTGCCTAGTCTTAGAATCGTTACCTTTCTCATAGTTTCCATTGGTTACTGCTCAGCTGGACAGCTGCTGGAACTTTTTTTTCTGAATGTGTTGTCTCTGCCAGATGCAGTTCCACTGAACTTAAAGTTTTCATTAGATATTAACTACTGGTTATGCAGTCTTTGTCAGATGTGACTCAGCTATATACTTTGCTTAGTTGAAATATTTGGCAACTTCTTTCTTAAAAAAAAAGATAGATGAGGGGTGGAGCTAAGATGGTGGAGTAGAAGCAGAGACTTGATAGAGCTCTCCTCTACCACTAGGAGCACTTAAATACCTGTAAAAATGACTCTAAACCAATTGTGATGCTGCAGAATCCACAGAATGATGGTGTGAAGCAAATCTCCAGCCCAAGACATCCTGGAAGGTTGATGAGAAGTATCTATCATGCCATGTGGGCTATGCAGGCACAGGAGACTGGAGTTGGGGAGGATTGAATCTCCAGCACTTGTGATTGTTTTCAAATTTGACAATCCCAAAATGCCATGAACAAAGTAGAAGGTCAGTTTAAACAATCTGTAGAACCTGTATGAGAGAGTAGAACATCAACCCCAGGGTGGTGGAAGGGGTGGAGGAGCCCATGGAAGCCACAGCAGCAGCAAGAACAGCATCAGTGGCTGTATCTAGAGTCCTAGACTCACCAATTGTGGGGAATCAAGCAGTTGACAGTAAAGTTCCCCACCCCCACTGGAAATAGAGAACTACCTTGACAAACATTTCAAAAGTCAGATAAATGACTGAGGAAATGAGGAAAAACCGGAAAAAGAATCAGACCACAGAATCTTACTTTGGTGACAAGGAAGACCAAAATGCACAAACAGAAGAAGACAATAAAGTCAAAGTTCTTAAATACAAAGCCGCCAAGAAAAATACGAATTGGTCTCATGTCATGGAAAAGCTCAAAAAGAATTTTGAAAATCAAGTAAGGGAAGTAGAGCAAAAATTGGGAAGAGAAATGACAGTAACACTAGAAAAGCATGAAAAATAAGCCAACTACTTGCTTAAGGGGACCCAAAAATGCTGAAGAAAATATCATCTTAAAAATCAGGCCATAATAGACTAAAACTTTCTAAAGACATTTGAAAAAATGCTCTAAAACATTACTGATTAGAGAGATACAAACCAAAACAGCTCTGAGGTACCACATCACATCTAGTCATTCGGCTAACATGACAAAATAGGAAGACAGTAAATGTTGGAGAAGACGTGAGAGAGTTGGAATGTTAATTCATTCCTGGTGGATCTGTGAGCTGGTCCATACATCCTGGAGAGCCATTTGGAACTATACCTAAAGGGCTCTAAAAATGTGCATACCCTTTGACCGAGCAATATTGTTTCAAGGGCTGTATCCCAAAGAGAACATAATAATAGGAAAAGATCCCACCTGTACAAAAGTGTTTATAGCTTTTTTTGTGGTGGCCAAGAACTGGAAATTGAGGGAATGCCCATTAATTAGGAAATAGCTGAACAAGTTGTGGTATATGAATGTAATGGAAAACTATTGTGCTTCAAGAAATGATGAACAGACGAACTTCGTAAAAACATGGACAGACTTGTATGAACTGAGGCTGAGTGAAATGAGCAGAACCAGAAGAACATTATACACAGTAACAGCCACAGAGTGTGTTGACTGTTTTTACAGCAATGCAAGGAACTAAAACATTTGCAAAGGACTCTTGATGCAAAATACTGTCCACAAAGAAAGAACAACGAAATCAGAACACGAAATAAAGAAGACTATTTTCCCTCATGTTATGTTTTGTTTTATTTCGGTTTTTCTCTTGGTTTCTTCCATTTGTTTTAATTCTTCTATGCAACATGACTAATGTGAAAATGTGTTTAATAAAAATGTATGTGTAGAACCCATATAAGATCATATGCCATCTCAGGGAAGGAGGGGGAAGAGAGGAAGAGAAAATTTAAAACTTAAGGAAATGATAATTGAAAACTGAAAACAAATAAATTAATTAAAAGCAAGCAAACAAAAAAAGTAGACTAATCCAAAGGGCAAAAGAGATCTAAAAAGTCAATGAGGAGAAGAACATCTTACAAGGCAGAATAGGCCAGATGGAAAAGGAGGTTCAAAAGCTCACTGAAGAAAAAATAGTTCTTTAAAGATTAGAGAAGACCAGGTAGAAGCTAATGACTTTATGAAAAGTCAAGAAGTTATAAAACAAAACCAAAGAAATGAAAAATAGAAAACAATGTGAAATATCTCTTTGGAAAAACAACTGACCTTGGCAATAGATCCAGCAGAGACAATTTAAAAGTTATTGGGCTACCTGAAAACCGTGATCAAAATGAAAAGAACCTAGACATAATCTTTCAAAATTTATCAAGGAAAATTTCTCTCATAGTCTAGAGCCAAAGAGTAAAATACATATGGAAAGAATTTATGAATTGTCTCCTGAAAGAGATCACAAAAGAAAAATTCCTCAGAGTATGATAGTGAAATTCTAGAGCTCCCAGGTCAAGGAGAAAATACTAAAAGCAGTCAGAAAAAACAAAACAAAACAATTTTAGTAACGTGGAAACACAATCAGGACAACACACAATTTAGAAGCTTCTACATTAAGGGATTGGACAGTTTGAAATGTGATAGTCCAGAGGTCAAAGGAGCTAGCATTACCACCAAGAACCATCTACCCAGCAAAACTAAGTGTAATATAACAGGGTAATAAATGGTCATTCAAAGAAATACAAGACTTTCAAGTATTCTTGATGAAAAGATAAGAGCTGAATAGAAAATTTGACTTTCAAAAACAAGAATCAAGAGAGGCATGAAAAGGTAAACAGGAAAGAGAAATCATAAGGGACTTACTAAAATCGAGCTGTTTACATTCCTACATGGAAAGATAATATTTGTAACACTTGAGACATTTGTCAGTATCAGGGTAGTTGGAGGAATTATAAACATATAGACAACGGGCACATGGTGAATATGAAGGGATGTTATCTAAAAAAATAAAAATAAGGGTCAAGAGAAGAATATATAGGGAAGGAAAATAGAATGGGGTAAATTATCTCTCACATAAAAGAGACAAGAGAAAGCCCTTTCAGTAGAGGGGAAGAGAGGGGAGGTGAGAGGGAAGGAGTGAACCTTACTTTCATATTTGGCTTAAGGAGGGAGTAACCTTACTCTCATATTTGGCTTAAGGAGGGAATAACATGCACAGTCAATTTGGTATGAAAAACTATCTTACACTACAGGAAAGGAGGAAAGAAGGGGATAAGCAGGATATGTATGTGGCTGGAGGGGGATAATAGAAGGGAGGTCAAATGGGAGGAGGGGGTAATTAAAGTAAACACTTTTGAGGTGGGATAAAGTCAAAAGAGAGAATAGAATAAATGTGGGACAGGATAGGATAGAGGAAAATATAGTTGGTCTTTTGTGACATGACTGTTATGGAAGTGTTTTGCATGGCTACACATGTATAACCTATATCGAATTACTTGCCTTCTGAATGAAGATGGCCGGAGAGAGGAAGGGAGAGAAGCTGGAAACCAAAAGTATAAAAAAAATATTAAAATTGTTTTTACATGCAATTGCGATTGAGAAATACCATATAGAGGAAATGGGGTATAGAAATCCATCTTGTCCTACAAGAAAATAGATTAGAGAGGGGTAAGAGAAGAGAGGGGTGTGATAGAAGGGAGGGTAAATTGGGGGAAGGTGCAATTGGAATTCAAGATGTCTTGATGTGGATGGGGAGTAGAGATAGCGAGAAAATTTGGAACTCAAAATCTTGTGGAACTGAATATTGGAAACTAAAAATAAATTAATTAATTAATTTTAAAAAAAGGTAAAGATGGATTTTGCCATCCCATCGTCAAATCAAGTCAACCAGCTTTATTAAGTATCATTTTGTGCCAGGAACTGTCCTAAGTTCAGGGATCAACAATTATGCTTAGAAAATATTAGTTGCTTAATAAAGATTTATTAACTTACCAGCTGAATGATTCAAGACAAGAATGAAGCAGGATACAGTGAGGAAAAAAAATCTAAGTGATGTGAGATGAGAAAACGGAGAAAAGAGGCAGGTCACAGCAAATGGCTTCAGCATCTTGTTTTTGGTTTATTTGTTATTTTGGGGAAATATAAGGTCAAATTCTTGGCTATGGATTTTCAGGGAAGTTTGAAAAGAGTTTATAAGATTATGGTATCTGCTATGGAGAATACAATGGTGAGGTGATTAGGGAGATGTCAAAAAAGGAACACTTTTCTTAAATGGGGCTAAGTAATATTGGATAACAAAAATATGAAATGGATTTTTTCTTGATTTTCTCTAACTTCTTTTGGCAATATGTAAATTAGGCAAAATGAAGAGGTGGGTGGTAGGAGGAATCCAGTGTTGGGGTTCAGTAAATCATGAAAGGAAATAGGACAAGGAAGCAAAGGATTCCAGAAAAGAGTAGTAAAGAACTTTTTTGATACAAGAAGGAATTAAGATTGTAAAGGACAGAGAATGGAACCAGTTAAGATGTCTGATAAATTCTTTCGCAGAAGCCTGAGAAAGAGCTACAGACTGGAGAAAATGAACGACATAGTATAAACAAGGTCAGAGAATCATAAATCATAGGGAAGGATAAAATGATAAATGATTGGATGAGGAGATTTTGGAGTTCATGAACATAGAACTGAAATGTATTTCATGAATCCACTTATGTAAGATTCAAATCCCTTTATCATGTCAGAAGCCCTGTTATGGACAGCTTTCAATTTGCAAGTTTTTTCCTAAAATTAACTGCCTGTAATAAAAATTATAGCACACAAAAATAAGAACAACAACAAAAACATTTACATGAAGATTTGAGGTTTGCAATGTGTTTTACAGTTACTGACTCATTTTATCCTTACAACAAGCCTAGAAACAGATGGTATTTTCACCATTTGCAGACAAAGAAACCTAGGCAAAAAAAGGGTAAGTGACTTTAAGTCACTTATGCCAATGAGATATTCATAGCACCCATGGTAGCCATGAATATGCTGGCACAATTCTGAATCACAAAATACAACAGACCCTCCACATGGAAGAGAGAACCAAAACATTTATTCAGCTACCAGAAAGCCAAATCCATCATAATAGCAAAAATCTATGCACCATAGCAATACAGAGGACAACACCATTCCCAAGCCTTCCCCCTCCTAGACTTTCCACAGGCCAGCTCCATTAAATAAATCAGAAGCAGGATCCCTTAAATAAAATCACAAACAAATTCTTTCACTCATGCTAGCTAGCAACCTGCTTGCCTGCATCTTTCCTAGCTCTGGCTATCTGTAACCAATTTGCTCTCAGCTTTGCTCTGGTTCTGCCTCTACTTGCTTCACCCTTCCTGTTCAACCTATTCAGCAAGCTCCCACCACCATAGTTTCCATGTGCCTCAGACTAATGTGACTCAGGCTTCCAGACGATCCAGGCAGGTCACATGGGCCTATTAAAGAATGTGAAAGATCTCCCCACTTAAATTACCATTGTATTTTCCCAGGATCACAGATATAGTGAATATCTGGGATTGGATTTTCAGGTCTAGCCTTCTCTCCACTGTAACATGTAGTTATCTAATATAGAACATAGAAGATATTGTTCCAGATATGGTCTGATGAAGGAAAAGGACAATAGATCAGTCCCCTCACTTCTTCTATGTACTATATTTCTCTAATGATGATACCACTACCTAGTTTATAGGTTTCTTACTAAAAAGGAGAGTAATTAAACTAGCTTTTACTTTTGATTTCTAAGATCTTTTCAATTACTTGATGAATTGTGCCTCCAATTATTATGTTGTCCCATAGCCTGGTTTCACCTACTATGCCCAATGAGAACTCTACTGGATGAAAAGAAATAAGAATTCCTCAAATTAAAATCTCATGTTAACTCAAGTTGAAGGTAGTTTTTACCCTAATAAATGGGATGCTCCTAAATTCCTTTAGAAAATAGATTTTCTGCTTTGAAATAGGCATAATTTTATCAGATCTGAGTTTTGCTTTCACCAGTACACTGAATATATACTACAAAAATGACTTGAGTTTGTTCCATTTTTCTAATAACAAGGATAATGAGCATGAATTTGTCAACACATTAAAAATGAAAGACAAAATAGCAGTGTACAGACAGTATTATCATAGAATATTACATTTTTGAAAGATGTTGCAATATTTTATATTCTGTATATTTTGACATAAAAACAATGAAAAGTCTTTGAATATACATGTTTTAAAGATGTTATCCTAAGTAATAGTAGAAAGCTGTCTAAAACTACTATTTCTAGAAGAAATACTAAGAGATTTTTTTGAATCTGTTTCTCAATAACATTCTTGGGAACTTTCTGTATTTGATTAAAGAATTTATGAACCAAAATTTTAAAATCTCTCTGTCTTAAAAACTATACAAAAGCATGTACAGAGAAGGAAACACACATTATGATATATATGTGATTGTATATTTGATATTAGCAGTTGGTTACTAAACAAATGGCACTTTTATCAAAGTTTATTGAGTGAAGGGACTGAAACTTAACCTGAGATCTTAGAACCATCACATTATTTTATTTTTTTTTATTAAATTTTTATTTTATTTATAAATGTTCTACAATCACTTCCTTAAAATTAAGATTTTAT
>CM053772.1:128308892-128342282 GCA_028658325.1 Potorous gilbertii | reverse complement strand
CCAGCTAGTGCTTGGGATCTGAGATTCAAATGCTGCTCCCCAGCCTCAGGGCTTTTGGCGACAAGCCTGACTGCTCTTCAATTGGAGCTTATCTGCTGGTGCTCAGGTGGGGGCAGGGCCGTCTCCCAGGCCCAGTTCCCTCAGGGGGTTTATGCAGAGACCTTTTGTAATGGAGCTGCTACTGAGCTCCTGCCTGCTCTGGAAGCCTCTGGCCGAGCTGCCTCTGCCTCTGCCCCAGCCACCACCTCCCGAGGGCGTCCGACTCCCGGAGATCCCCCACTCCCCTCTCAGCCTGTCTCTCTCACTGACCTGTGCGTCTGTGGGTGGAGGGACCTTCGCAGCCGCCCGGAGATTCAGGTCCCTGACGCCTGCTGGGCTCTGCTCGCTCCTCTCAGTGCCGTGAGGCCAGGGCAGTGGGAGGGCAGGGCTCTGCTCCCGTCTGGGGTACCTTTGCGGTCAGTTTTTTTGGGCTCTCTGCAACGGAAATCTCCTTCACTGTGTTTCTGCGCAGCTTCCACTGTTCCAGAATTTGTCAGGAGTTCTTTTTACAGGAAATCTATGGGCTGTGGGTTTGGAGCTAGCGAATGTGAGTCTTTCTACTCCGCCATCTTGGCTCCGCCCCACTCATTTTTTACATTTAATTGAAAACTACTGGTAATGGTTAGAACCCTTAGCAGAGACCCCACACACTTTACACTTTCCTAAGTGTACTGGAGAATGAGGGCATGGGAGGATATAAAGTCATACATCTGACCTTTAGGCAGTGGGGGCCAGATTAGACACTTTTATATATATTACTATTTATCTTAATAAAATTTTCCCAACCTCTCCTCTGAGACACTAAAACAGGTAATGTACCTAAAACTATGAGTCAATATATGACAAGACTGAGAAGATACATGGACAATCAATCCAAAAGCTATCCTAGATTACAGGTGGTATTACAGTGGACTTCAGCAGAGAAGCAGAATATTATCCCAGCCTGTTTGACAAGGACACTGTTTGACCCCAGATCAGTAGTGTCAAATTCAAATTTAAATGAAGGCCCCTAAATCCTACATCAGAATCTGGGAGTTGCATATTTATTCAATTTTAAAATGTGTTATTATCATAGTTTTATTATATTTTTATTTATTTTGTTATGTATGTCTCCATTATATTTTAATTTGGTTGGGCCTACACTCAGGAATGTTGCAAGATGCATGTAACACATGGCCCTCAAGAATAACACCTCTGCCCTAAAATACCACACCATACATTCTTCTCTAGGAGATTTGTCAGTTCTACCTTCATAACATCATTTGTATATGTCCCTTTTTCTCCAGATATTCATCCAGAAACCTAGTTCAGGCTCTCACTATGTTTCAGTTAGACTACTATAATTACAATCTGATTGGTTTCCTCACTCCATTCTGTCCTCAGTTTCTAAGGTTATTTTTTTTTTCTGTGTGATTATGTGTCCCCCATGTAGATCTGACTGTATCAAACCCCAGCCTCCCAACTGTTTTGGTCAAGGCTATACAATATTTTCCTATTACTTCAAGTGTCAAATGGACACTCCTTTGTTCAGCATTTAAAACTCTAAAGAACCTAGACCCTTCCCTTTCCAGCTTTTTTTTACACCTTGTTCCCCTCCATATGCTCTACAATCCAGCTATACTGACAACTACAGTTCCTCAAACATAACGTATCACTTCCTTCTTAGTGCTTTTTTACTGGCTATCCTTCATGCCTAAATTGCTCTGCCCCTCTTACCTTCCTTTGAGTTTTCCTGGCTTTCTTTAAGACTCAGCTCTCAACCCACTGTCTGAAGAAGACCTTTCCTACTCTCTCTAGCTGCTAATGCTTTCCTCTTGGAGAGTTTCTATGGCCCTCAGCAGTTTGAGAACATTAGCAAAGAAAATTCTGCCTACCATCAAGGTGGTGACAAAAGTTAGTTGATAAGGTAGCCATGACATCTGCCATGATGAAAAGATCTATTCTCTAAAAATGACATCAACACAGCTGAATAAGTATTACACAAGCCTGGTTTGTTTTGCTCTTACATTTATTTCCTAGCTTTGATGGATCTGATTCACTAGAATTGGTGACATTGCCTTTTCTAGGTGAGTGCACAATGAGCCTCATCAAAGATTGGGTTCAAAGAACATAATTATGAGTGACCAACAATCATCAATATGCCAGATACCAAACAAGGCAAAGAAATTAAATGTGAATACTGTGGCTCAGGTTAAAAAAAAGGCGGGGGGAGGGGGCTCTAACATTTCCTGGGTATCACATAGAAGAATTTCTACTCCTTGTTTTTGAAGTAGAGGCTAATATTCTAACCTATCTAGAGGAACATCTTTTCTAGTCTATAGGTTTAATAGGTTAACTTCATGACAAACCAAGTTTAATGACCATGTACTTCAGTGTGTAGGTGTACAAAGGTGAATTGCATCATTGGAAGTATCAGACTTAATACGTTTCAGAATGAGATGCATTAAGGCCAAAGTAGGAATACAAATTAAGGAATTTAGTTTCCCTTAGGATGATACAAATATTTTCCGTGGTAACGTAAGCAGGTTGTTTCATTTGGTGGCATCAAGTTAAATGGGCAATGTTGTTTTCAAATATATTTCTGTAAACAATATAATTTAAGCTATTTAAAGATGTTAATATTAATTTCACTTCTCACAGATGTATAGGACTAATATATCTGCTTTTGTCCTTTTTATATTTATGTTATGATACATCTTTATATCACTTTATTGTAAGCCTACTAGTATGAAATTTAGGGGACAGGTAGAAGACAATTAATCCAGAGTTGGACAAACTTGCTTCTTGTTTATATATAGCTACCACTTTTAGGGGCCAGGTAAATATTTTGATTTAAAAGATAATGAAAAAAAATAGTATATTGCCAAAGCATACTGGTTTTCATCCTCCGATAGAAACTCAAAATGGTGTCCCTGAAAGCCCGCAGGAACAGTTCAAAGTATACTCCATAAAAGCTGAAAAGTTAAATTCAACTGTGGCAACTCCTGAAGAAGTGATATATTCTCCCTTTTCCAATCATCTCTTTCTTTCTCCCTTGAATAAATTTATGTATCAAAGCTTATATATTAACTTGATTAGGAATATAAATTGCTGAGTCAAGAAATTCTCAAATAGACCACAAACTTTGATCATACAAACAGTGCTAATTGTGTGAATTTCTTTCAAATCATAGAGATAATAAATCCAAATAGGTGTGAATGAACCAAAAATTAAATACAATATTATAATTTAAGGTAAGATTACTCCAAAGTAGTAAAGTCTAAGGTGAAATTGCTAAGCACCTCAATAACATAGCCATTATATAGTATCAGTTTACCTCAGTGGATTCATCATTTCATCCATATGGATACTCCTTCCACTAACACAGATTGCAGCCCTTGCATGCCTTTCTATTATACTGAGCTATAGTAATTTTTGTTTTCATAAAATTTCTTTGCAGTGGTTCCCCCCAGTACATAAAAGATTTTCCTCTGGTTCTGTTAATATTTCAGTAAACATAATGGTGGTTGTTTTCCTTTGCTCTCGAAAAGGACCAAAATGACATCACCAAGATAAAGTGAAGTTTCAATGCGTACAATTATGACTGATCAGAGCAATATGAGCATAGAATGCTCTATCACAGATTGGGAACAGATAGTCCTTGTGCATTCACAAGGACTTTGAGGTACTTACTCCAAATTTGCACATCCTATGTTTGTGCTTTTCCATTTCTGCTTTGCTCATAGAGTCCAACACCTTTACTAATGTGGGCATGCCATACTGAGCAGACCTGTGCCACTGTCTCCCATGTCACACACTCAAATACAAAGTTCTTGAGAGAGACCTTCAGAGTGTTTTTGTATCACTTCTTCTGGACACCATATGATTGTCTGCCCCATGTGAGAGCTCCGTAAAATAATCTTTTTTGGCAAGTGTACATTTTGCATTGGAACAATGTGGCCAGACCATCAGCGTTGCCCTCTCTGAAACATAGTTTGAATGCTCGGCAGTTTAGTTCGAGCAAGGACCTCAATGTCTGGTACCTTATCCTGCCAGGTGATTCTCAGAGTCTTCCTAAGACAGTTCAAATGGAAGTGATTCAGTTTCCTCACATGGCACTGGTAGACTGTCCATGTTTCACAGGGAAAAACAACGAGGTCAGCGTAACAGCTGTGTAGTTTGGTAGTCAATCTAATACCTCTTCTCTCCAAAATTTTTCTTTGGAGCTTTTCAAACACTGAGCTAGCTCTGGAAATGCATGTGTCAACCTCATTATCAATGTAGACATCTCTGGAAAGTGCACTACCAAGGTAAGTGAACTTACCCACAGCATTCAAAACTTCTCCATTTGTTGTAATCGATGGTTTCACATACGGTTTGTGTGTTAGTGGCTGATGGAATACCTGTGTTATCTTGGTGTTGATTATTAGGCCAAAATTAATACAGGCAGCAAAGAATTGATCCATATTTTGTTGCATCTGAACTTCAGAAGTTTCATTGAGTGTACAATCATATGCAAACAGAAAATCACTTACCAACATTCCCTCCACTTTTGTTTTGACTTATAGCTTTCTCAAATTGAAGAACTTCCCATCAGTCTGGTAATTTACCTTGCTACTGTGTTTATCCTCATTGAAAGTATTTGACAACATGGCTGAAAACAACATGCCAAAAAGCATGGGAGCAAGTACACTTCCCTGTTTCACTCCTCTGGTGAAGGCACAAGAGTATTGTCCATTATGCAGAACCCGAGCAAACATGCCATCATGAGCTGATGAACTTCTCTGGGCCACCCAATTTTGTCATAAATTTCCATAAGCCCTCTTGAGTAACAGTGTCAAAGTCCTTGGTCAGATCTACAAACATTGTGTACAGACCTCTGTTCTGCTCTTGGCATTTCTCCTGGAGTTGTCGGGGAGCAAACACCATGTTAACTGTTCCTTGGCCCTTTCTGAGGCCACACTGGCTCTCAGGTAAATGACCATCTTGCAAGTGAAGGATCAGCCTATTAAGGAGGACTCTACCAAGAATCTTGCTAGCAATGACTAAGAGAGTGACCTCCCTGTGATTATCGCAAGACAATCTGTTTCCTTTACCTTTATAGAGATGGAAAATGGAGGCATCCTTGAACTCCTGGGAGACAGCCTCTTCTTGCCATAAAACCTGGAATATTTCAGTCAGTTTTTGTATGAGCAATGGTCCCCCTACCTTGTAAATCTCAGGTGAAATAGAATCAGTACCAGGTGCTTTGCCCCATGGAAGGAGTCTAATGGCCCTCAAAACCTCTTCTTCTCTTGGAAGTTTAGCCAAGGAGGGATTGACTTCAACCTGAGGTAAATGGTCAATGGTATGCTTGTGTTAAATCAAATTCTCCCTGTATGACTTCATCTACCTGCCCTTCAAATATACCCTTAATCTCTCTCTCTCTCTCTCTCTCTCTCTCTCTCTCTCTCTCTCTCTCTCTCTCTCTCTCTCTTTCCCTCTCTCCTTTTTCCCTCCTCTGATGCATGTCAGATGTATTAGTAATATAATACTATCTACTCATGCCTACCACAAATCTTTCCATTGCTATTAATAAAAGGAAACAGATAAGACAAGAAAATAGATGAGCTAGTTCAAAGACTACCCATCTAGCTCTGTGTCATACTTTGAAAAAATATATATTTTTATTCATTTTATTTTTATGGTGAGGATGGTTCAACCAATCCTTTTCATATTAGGAGATTTCACTGAGGAATTTGCACAATATTCTGGAGCTCAATTAAATTATTACAATTTTATGTGAATGGAAGCATTTTGATAACCTCACCATATATACTGAATCGTTTTACTCTTTAGAATGTACATATATCATCTAATATGACACAGATATATACATACACATACATACAAACACATAGAAGTGAATATATGAACACCTTATTTGTTGTAAATTATTAATTCAATCAATTAACAATCATTTACACCTATCATGTGCTGAGATTTGGGGATAGTAAAAGAAATGTCAAACTTCTCTTGATTTCTAGAATCTTACAACCTAACTAGAGAATTCAGTATATGTTATATTCATCAAAATATGTGTGTGTTTATACACACATATATACATACACATGTATATGTGTATATATACATACATGTGTATACATATATATCTGTATATATGTATTATGTATGTGTGTATATATACACAAACAAGATAATTTTGGTGGGGAGACACATGTGCCTAGGGAATCAGGAAAACCTTTACATGGAAGAGCTGACTCTTGGAGGTGAGGAGGAATTACACTCTAGACATGTACACATAAATACTGGGAGATGACCAGTGCAAAGAAAGAAGAGATGAAATAACTTTTATATCATATCTTCATAGTTCTATTTTCATAGAAATTCATATATAATCTTAAAATATTAGAGATAAATGTCTCATTACAGGAAAATTTCAGGCCTCTATTCTGTTCCTCTATGACAAATACTTTTTAAAAATCAATTAAAAATTGATAGAACAGAATTTTGTATTCTGATAAATCTTGTTCTATTGTCTAAAGATATTGTGTATTGTAAAAAACCATACAGTTGCCTATTGCTTTGTGCTTTAATCAAAGGTAGCTTTGATGTGTTTAAAGTTATTCTCATACAGATTTTATAAGTGTAAGATAAAGAATTGCACAGTAGCTACTGATTTCTTCTTGGTCAACTTTTTGTTGTTGCGGCTACGTATCATATAATGATATTTCTCATTTTTTTTGGAATCTCCTTCATTTTGAGAGATCCTGAAAATGAATCCATTATGTCACCTCTAGTAGATTTCTTTTGTATTTAGTCATGTGCAACTGTTCTTTCTGATGTCATTTGAAAAAGTTCATAGTTTATTATTTTTATTATACACTGTATCAAGTATTGAGGTTCAACTCAAGGAAATAGGTAATTATAAAAATGCTATCAAATTTACTACATTCCCTGTCTTCCAGGTTTATTTACAAATACAGTTGTTGAGTGTAATTGGATCTCATAATAATCTCTCAGTGGGCTTTGTTTCCCCTTAATCTCTTTTGACTGTTTTGTAAGATTTTGTTACTCATAGTTTTCTACCATTCTCCTCTTCTGGATTGCAGTATTACCTCTGACTATCATAACTGTTTACTTGTCTAGATAGTTAAGTATTTGTGGGTGGAGGCAGTTTCTAGGCACTTTGGATTTCATTGAAATAACTCTTTATCATTAGTTAATCTTTTTAAAAGGAATAATGATATAGCAGATGCCTTTATTTTTGTTCATTTCCCATTGGCCGGTACACAGTTCATTTAATAGATTTTATTTGGAGCTGCATGCAATTTCTTCTTCTCATGTTTTATTATATCTTTTTTATTTGGTACTTACTTTGACCTTTGCTCTAATTGATGATCTGACTATACACAAAGAACCAATGCTGAAAGGACACCTGTGTTTGTAGGCTGCTGTTTCCTATCTGTTAAGAAAAAATCATTTTATCTTTCTTAAGTTTTGTTCTTTGCTATATTGTGGTAGATATCAGTTGTCATTCTATGAATTGACTTTAAGAAATAAATTCTATTGCAATTCTAATTACTAACTTTCAATAATCACATTTTGACATCTCAAATTTTACTTTTCCGCTTAATCCTCAGTTTTCTGAGAATTAACAACTCTTAGACCTTGACTTCCCAGCCAGAGATAAAGGAGAGATATGCAGCTCCCTCCAACTCTTGACTTACTCTGCCAGCTAGAGAAACCAGCCCTAATCCCAGAATCACAGGCTGTGCTATATTATACTCCATCACTCTGCAGGAATTCTCTTCCCTGGGGAAAAGCAAACAAACAAAAAATCCTTGTTGACACTTTTATTCATTCAGTCAGTCTTATTTTGTTTTATTTCATTTAATCTTATTTTTAAGTTTAATTTTATTTTTTTAAATTGAGCCTCCGTCTTTCACACAAACCGTGTGTAGCAACAAAGGAAGTGTAGCCAACACTCATAGGCTTGATCCCAATGCTGATTGGTATGGAAACTTTAATCAATTCTATTTTTCAAACCACGGCAAGTTTTCCCCTCATCTGACAATTTTGTCCTTCCAACCTTTTCACCTCATCTCGCAGATAACGAATTTAGGGTTTTCACTCAGTTTTAGCCCTACTACAGTTCAGGGCTCCTGAACACAAGCAATCAACCAGTCTCAGTTTCCAAGCAGTAGGTAATATAGGCATAAGCTGTCTCAGTGATGGAGTGCAGACTCTGGGAACCTCCTTGAACTCTCCTTGAATCTTATCACTTAATCTGGCCTTTCATACCCAAATCTGTTACCCTTAACCTAGCCTGGTCCTCCATTGTCTGTTACCTGTGAGTTGCCTCATCTATTTTCACTCGAGACCTCCATCGTCTGATACCTCTTGATTGCCTCCAAGTATTTCCTACCCTTTGATTGTATCACTAGTTACTCTACTCTCATCAAGATTCTCCTTAGGCCCTCCTCTCAGACTGCTAAACCACCTCTAAATCTTTCCCATGGTCTTTCTGTATATAAGTTCCTTCTCACCTCCATGAAGGTGCTTAGATTTAATACAGTTCTGACTCTGTCTAGCTGTGATTCTCTTTGACCCACTTGTCAATACAAACATCACAAATGGTTAGACTCCTTAAGAGTCAACTCAATATGGTGAATCTTTAATAAACTTTGCTTTCCTTTGACTGAAAGAAGGTTTGAGTCTAATTCAATCAGCAGGACCTGGTATGTTGATATTTTGGGGTCCCAGCGACTCCAAACCTCATCATTATGGTTCCCTGATCTCAACATCAGTATTTTTAAACTAACTTCTAAAAGTCCTTAAAACAAACACATATATCCCTTGAGGAGGAATCTGAATTTACCTGGAGCTTAAGGGTAGTGATACTGACTGCTTCCTCTCATTCGTTATAGGGGCAGGTAGGTGGTACAGTCCAGGAGTCAGAAGGACTTCAGTTCAAATCTCACCTCAGACACTTGACACTCACTAGCTGTGTGACCTTGGGTAAGTCACTTAACCCCAATTGCCTCATCCTGGGTCATCTCCAGTCATCTGAATCCAGTGACCAGATTGATGAATATCTGGTCACTGGATTCAGATGGCTCTGGAAGAGAGGTAAGGATGGTGACCTACACAGCCCTTCCTCACTCAAAACAAATCAAGTGCAAGTCATGTCATCATTTCTCTGATGGAATGCTCTTCTTTAGCAACAAAGGATGAGCACACACATTGCTTGTTACATATGGATAGGGACTGCCATCTCTCTTGGGGTAGGGATGGAGAGAGAGAGTTAAATTATATGCTAAATCAGGAACTATTATAACATTTGTGAAATTTTATTTTATCAATTATTTAACAGAAAGGGCAATGTCAGCATAAGAAATCTCAAATACAGAGACAATTTTTTTATTGAAGAACATTCACACACACACACACACACACACACACACACAGGGATAGTTTTAATTGTTACTGCATCCCGATTATATTTCTGTACTGTGTAGGTGCCTCCTTGTTTTAAGAGATATAGAGAGATATACAGATATATCTATAGAGATATAAAAGACAATAGGCACACAAAGTGATACAATTACTTCCCTACCCCCTTGCCTTTTAAATTGTTTAACATACTTTGCAACAACGGACCCAGCCCTTTTTTGATCCTCTCAACCTCTCACCCAAAAGAACCCATGCATAGGTCTTGATATAGGGAATGAAAAAAAAAGTCCTTGAGATACAAAATCGAAAAGACCAAGGTGATATATGCATATTCCTGCCTACTTTTGCTTTATTCCTTGTGTCAGTATTGAATGATAAAAGCCCAAGAGAGATACTCCTCTATCTCTGTACTGAAGGAAGCATTGTTTTCAATGTCGTACTGCCTAGTCTCCAGGGACAGTGTAATAGCCTCTAACTAACTGCAAACTCCATGTTCCCTGTGATCAGGAATGTGAAGTTTGGACTAACACATGACTATTGAAGCTGCTAGTACATTGCCTGCTGTGAAATGTACTCATCAGTGATGGAGTTGATACTTGACATCTATTTCTGCATAAAATTGAAAAAATCAATCCTTGCTTCTGTAGTATACTCTCTGAAGTTACTCTCCTACTGAGAAATACTATCGACAACCTGAGTCCCTAGAACTTGCTTCTTGTCACCTCAGTGTTCTGGGGTAGCCCTGAAAGGCTAAGGGTAGCTTTCTAATGCTCATAAGGTTATGTTTTGACTATGGCCATTAATCAGACGTCTATTAGACCAAGACATGCATCCAGCAGCTTCTTACTCTCTTCTCAAAGAAAATCTAAATGATATATAGGTGGAAGATTTTCATTAAAAAAATAAATCCTGGGAGGCAGAGCCAAAATGGTAAAGAAGAAAGATGCACCCACACTAGCTTTTCCCACATAGCCAATAAAATACCTCTAAAGAAAGACTCAACAAATTCTAGAGCAGCAGAAGTCACAGAATAATGGAGTAGAGGATATTTTCAGCCCAGGGTGACCTGAAAGACCAACAGGAAAGGTCTGTCTCACTCGATGCTGAGCAGAGCCTAGCACAGCCTTTGCCACATGGCACGAGTACTGGAAGGAGAACCAGAGTAGTTCTCAGAGGCAAAATCCTCAGCAGCAGTAGCAGCAGTTTGCAGACCCCTCAACCAACAGGAGTCAAAAGTCAGTGACAGGGTTTTCTCAGCTGACCAAGAAGGGAAAATGAGTCAACAGCTTGCTAAAAGAGACCCAAAAATGCTGAAAAAAAATAACACCTTTAAAAATAGGGTAACTCAATTGTCAAAAGAGTGTCAAAAAGCCAATGAGGAGAAGAATACTTTAAAATGAACTCTGAGTGCAGAATGAAGTATGTTTTTTTCACATTATTTTTCTTGCTTTTCCCCACCACCCCCATAACATGGCTAATGTGATAGTTATGTTTTACAAGACTTATTTCTTCCCTTCTAAATGGGGAGATGGGGAGCAGGGGCAAAGGCAGGAAGAGAATTTGGAACTAAATAAAAACTGGCTAAATAAACAAATAAATAGATCCTGGACCCCTGTTTCTCCATACAGTTTTCATGTAAGCTCATGATTCTAATTTCACACTGAAGTCATGTAATGTACATATCGTTGCAGGCAAAAAGCAATGAGGTCAGTATAACAGCTTTGTAGACTTTCAGTTTGGTAGTCCATTTAATACCTCTTCTCTCCCAAACTTTTCTTCATAATCTCCCAAACACTGAACTAGCTCTGGCAATGAGTGCATAGATCTCATTGTCAACGTGTACATCCCTTGAAAGTACACTACCAAAGTAAGTGACCTTATGCACAGCATTCAAAATTTTTCCATTTGTTGTAACCAATGGTTTCATATATGGATGGTGTGGTAGTGACTGATGAAGCACCTGTGTTTTCTTGGTGTTGATTATTAGGCCAAAATTAGCACAGGCAGCAGAAAATTGATCCATACTTTGTTGCATCTCAACTTCAGAGGCTGCGCTGAGTGCACAGTCATCTGCAAACAGAAAGTCATGCACTGGTATTCCCTCCACTTTTTTCTTGGCTTGTAGTCTTTTCATATTGAAGAACTTATCATCAGTAGAGTAGCTGACCTTGATGCTGTGTTCATCCTCATTGAAGATATTTGACAGCATAGCTAAAAAGTATGGGAGCAAGCACACAGCCATGTTTCACTCCACTGGTGACCTAGTAAGCTCCACATCAGTGCTTATTCCCTTTCCTTTCCTTCCACATTATTTTTAATTCTTCTCAATGGTCAAGTTCAATCACTATAATCAAGCAGAATTCAATTGTATTTTGGCATTCTTTCCATTTCATTGCCGTAATTGCTTTATCATTTTTCCAGGTTTTGTTCCCTTTATAGTTTATTCAGTTTATTTACATTTTTTCACAAGTGGCAGGCTGGGAATTGAGGCAGGTCATAGGGCAGACATAAGCAATTCAATTCAGATGATAATGTCAGAATAATGATGGTTTATCCCCAAGCAAACTATCACCTCTTAGGAAAAGGTCTCCCTCAAAGAATGTGCCAGGATTATATTATCTAATTCTGGAGATTTCCCACATCTACCGAACCATACAACTCAAAAGATAGTGTCTTCTCTCACCTATTGAAAGTGTAGGCACACTTAAAGACCTGAAGGGACTTCTGTGAAAACTGCTTTTACTGGCAATTATGGACCATGCCTTTGGTAGGGAAGAAGGCCAGGGGGCAATGTACCCTTTACTTTATCATCCACGTAGTCATTTCTTTATTTGCTAATCTGTACAACCAAAATATGCCAGTGAATGCCTTTGTATTTAGAGATAAGAACAATTTGCAATGTGCAATTGTGTTACTATGATTCTTTGAATTTCTCATAGTCCTTATTTCTTAAGCAAATAACATGGCATTATATTCAGTCACAAAATTTGTTTCATCATCCTTGGTTGGTGATATCTACAGTGTTTCCATTTCTTTGCTATCACAAAAAAGTGTGGCTATTAGCAGAATATAATATAATAAATATATTATTATATATGATGTCTGCAAAATGTTGTGTTTAGGTCAAAGAGTATGGTTATCTGTACGCATTTTGAAGCATAATTTTAAGTTACCTTCCAGAGTAGTTGGATTATTTTATAGCTTTAAGTACAGCACATTAGTGTGCCTTTGTGCTCACAATCCTGTTGCCAGCTTTCCCCCCCGTCTTTGTCAGTCAACAAATACTTCCTAACCACTTACTATATACTAGAAACTAGAGTAAGATCTGGAGATACAAAGGAAAGAAAAAAAAATTCGGTCCTCCAGGAGTTCACATTCCAATGTAGGAGACAATATGCAAACAAATATGTATGTATATGATGTGTACAACGTAAATAGGAAATAATCTCAGAGGTAAGGTACTAGCAGTTGGGGTTAGCTCAATAGCGAGGACTCGGGAAAACTCTTGTGAAGAAAGTGAGGCTTGAATTGGGTATTGAAGGATACCAGGCAAACAAGTAGAGGGGAGTGAAGAGGCAGAGAATTCCAGTCTTTGCGGTCAGCCAGTGAAAAAAGCACAAAGGAAGAACAAGAGAGACAGTATTTCTGTATCATGGAAGGAAGTAATGTTAGAATAACGAAAAGTTAGAAAATGGCTGGGTTTTAATCCTAGAAATAATAGAGAACCACTGAAGTTTACTTAGTAGGAAGGTGACTTAGATCTACATATCAGGAAATTAACACTGATAAATGAGTGGAGCATGCATTAGAGTGGGAAGAGACGTGAGGTAGAGAGACCAAATAGCAGACTATTACAATAGTTCAGGTAAGAGGTGATGAGGGCCTGTACAAGGATGCCAACTTTGAGAGGAGGGAAAGAGGGGATAGATATTATGGATGTTATGAAGATAGAATGGATAAGACTTGAACACAGATTCTCTTTGTGGTTAGAATGAGAGGGAGGAGTTGAACATGACACTAAAGTTATCTTTATAACCTATATAGGTTATATAAGCCTAGTTATAGGCCTAGTTATAAGGCTAGTTATAAGCCTAGTTAACACAGAGGATGGTGGTTTTCTCAATAATAATGGGGAACTTCGGAAGACAGGAAGGCTTGGGGGAGATAATGAGTTCTATTTTGGACATGTTGGTTGTGATATGTCTATGGAACATACAATTTCAAATGCCCAAAAGGAAATGGGTGATGTGGGAATGAAACTCAGAAAAAGATTGGATAATAAACAATTCTGGTAATCATTTGCACAGAGAAAATATGAGATCATCAAACAAAATTGCATAACAAGACAGAAGAAGAGGGCTCAGTAATAAGCTTTGTGGGACACTCATGATTAGAGTGTATGGCACAGAAGAAGATTCAGGAGGCATACTGAAAAAGAGTGATCAAAGAACCAAGAGATGCCATTCTCTGGAGTAGAATCTTAGAGAGGAAAGAGTATTGGGGAAAAAGTGATCAACATTGTCAAAGTTTACAAACCTGAAGAAAGGTCAAGAAAGACAAAGACTGAGAATAAAAAAATCATCAAATTTGGCAATTAAGAGATCATTCATAACTTTGGAGAGTGCAGTTTAATCTGAAATTTAAGCATGGAAGTCAACCAGCAAAAAGTTTTGAATAAAGTGAGAAGAGGTAGTTGAGTCACTGAATATAGATAGCTTTCTCAAATTGAATAAAATACGGAGAACTAACTTGGCACAGTAGCTAGTGTATATGGTTAAATTAACTGAGAGATTTTATTTTGTTTTTAGGAGTATGAAGATATGGGTATATTTGGAAGATGCTTGGAAGTAGCCAGAACATAGGTAAGAAAAACATGAGTACAAGTGAGAGAGTGGAGTGATGGAGAGGACAGATACTATGGTAAAGAATATGATGTGGCATAAGGAATTTGCCTTGGCAAAGTAAAGATCTACAAAAGGACATAGCAAAGGAAAGATATCTGAGTGATCTGAAATGAGGAGGGAAGCAGAGGGAGGCTAATGAACTAAATGAAGAATGAGGAAAAGTCTTTAGTCTTGAAGATGGTAGAGGGAGAGAACTGAAATAGTTTTAAAAAAAATTTGGAATAATCACTGTGGTGATTGAGATAACAAAATGATGAGGGAGCTATAAAAAAATAAAAAAAGATTATACTATTGTAGTGAAGACCCAGTTAACAATTTTCTGGCTGTGAAGCAAAATCTCAAAGTTCTTTTGAATTGGATTTCTATTATTTTTAGCTACCTGAAGCAATCTTTCATGTGTTTATTAACTTTTCAATTCTTATTGTTTAAGAACTGTTCATTTATAACCTTAGACTTATCTATGGGGGAACGACCATTATTCTGACATATTTATATGCATTTGCATGTAAATAATTTATAACTGATCTTTATTTGAACTGTTTAATATTAATAATAACAGAAATCATGTATAAATGTCCTTTCCCCATTCAATATTTTTTCCTGGTGACCTAAAGATATTTATTTTATTGAGCAAAATGTTTTCTATGTAATAAAATTATAATTGTCCATTTTTTCTTTGATTATCTTCTTCATGCTTTCTACAGAGACAATATTGTATTAATTTTGTCATTTTCTGCACTTTCTTTTCTTATTGCTATTTCTAGTATGTTCAGGGCTATTTCAAATAATATTGAGGAAAGAATACATCCTCAATTTACTCTGTATTTATGGAAGATGCTTCAAGTGTTGTCCCCAATGAAAACAATGTTAGCATTTAGTTTTAGATACATATTTTTATCGAGTAAAACAATGGTCTTTCTAGGCCGACATTTAGTAGGGTTTTTAACCTATATGAGTTTTGTACTTGACCAAATGTTATTTCTTTATCTATTGATTTTATAAGTAAATGAATAAAAATATATTTATTAAGCACTTGGCATATTAAGTATATGCCAAGCAGCTTGGTAATTTGGGAGGATATAAACACCAAAAGAAGATAGTTCCTTCCCTCTAGGGTTTGAATTCTGATAGGATAAGGTAACACCCAAAGAGGAGTGGGGCTTACAGGGGTATTTTGGTTTAAAATGATAGTGCAAGAAGATACAGGGGAGTGGAATGGAGAGAGATTTTCTTCTAAGTGTGATGGTATTTGTTTGTTTATCGTTCTGAAACTGAAAACTTCAGGCAAGGCATAGTGGAAGAAAGTGATAAGATACAGCAAGGTTACTTATGAGAAGATGGCCAAGTAGTAAAATGAATCATGAGGGGTTATGTGAAGCATTTACCAGTCAGGACATGAGATGTATATGTATATGTATATGTGTGTGTACACATACATACATACATATATATATATTATATATATATACACACACACACACACACACACACATATGTATGTGCATAGCATCTTTATTTTGTGTTCTGTTAATTTAATATATTTTTGAAAAATCTATTATTTCTCTTAAATTCTGGTTTGTTAGATGATGACTACATAGATTCTTATGATTCTTTTTCTTTCTTTTCTTTTTGCTGAAATTTCATCTGATTGCTATTGTTATTTTTAAATTAACAATTTTATCATTCCCATTTCTTTGATTAAACTAAGTGAAGACTATTATTTTCCCCCCACAGAAATTATTTTCAGTTTTGTTTGTTATGTCTGTAGTCTCTTTGCTTCCGATTTTAAATATTGTTTTCTTAATTCTGAGATTTTCCCTTTTGTAATTATTTTAGGTTTCTTTTATTTGTTGATTTTTCTAATTTTTAATTTTATACTTAGTTAATTTTTCCCGTCCTTTTCTATTTTTCTTATTGAATGTTTTCACATATTTTTCCGCTGAGGACTGCTTTGCTTGCATCTCAGGTATGTCATCTCATGGTTGTCATTCTTTCACATTGTAAGTAACTATTATATTGATTTGTTCTTTGACTCATTCAGAATGTGATTGCTAAGTTTATATGTAGATTTCTTTATATTTTTGTTTTCTTTGTATCAAATACTATTTGTATTGTATTATGTTCAGTAAAGACGTGTTTAGTATTTCTGTTCTTTTAAACATTTATTTATAATTTCGTTGTGTCACAGTGAATTTCTGTTTTCCTAAAATACCATCTGGTGCTAAGAAATAAATGTACTCTTTGGTGTTTCCACCTAGAAGATATATTTATATTACAACTATCCAGTTCATTACACTTATCTACAATTATTATGTCTCCTATAGAAGAGTGTATATATTTACAAGTCACATAAGTTTTCCTTTATGAGTTTGATGCTATATGTTTGGTCCATAGGTTTAGTACTAATATTGGATAATTGCCTGTTTCTCCTATCTTTCTTGTTATGGTGAATGTTCATTAGGATGATAATTTGATGAGATAGTAGCACTGGATTTGAACTCAGGTCTTCCTTATTCCAGACCTGGTGCTTTATCTATTGTGCCATTATTTCATATTTTTAAAAAAAATCTTTTTCTCATCTTTCTCTCCCTGACCTATCTTGTGAAACTATTCTTTAATATTTTCAAAATTGGTGTAATAGTAGTATGACTTATTTCAGTGTCCACTTGGTACAGTTGTAACTTTATTTTTATTTACTTCATCTTCTTTATTGTCATTTCTATTTTCTGGTATAGGAAATTAGAAGCCAAGTAATTACAATCTAAATATGCTGTGTCCAATTTTCATTGATGGTGAGAATAATTCATCATAGGACCATAAGCAAGTAAGTCTGTAACATTTTCCAACTATTTATTGTCTTGATAATTTCATCTGTGAATGCTTTCTACTGAATTAGTTGGATTTTACAATGTTTAAAAAGATTTGTTTATCTTCACAGCTCTTCAAATTTTATGAAATTTTGGTAATGATAATTTTCACTATCCTCCTCTGTAGTGCTTAAGAAGAGTTTGGATTCTAAACTAGTGTGGCTCTTGGCTGCCCTCTCTTTTTCCTCTTGGTCAGGAAATCAAGTGATTAATTGTTATGGAGGTCTCTAAGCTCTTTTGAACTTCTTGGTGTGCTAATTGCTTTATGGAAGTTAACGTTTTGGAGGAAATGTTTATATTCCTGGTTAATATAGTTGCCTTTTTACTTTTCATTATTTTTACACTGACTAGTTTGAATATGTCAGATTCAGCTTGTTAATCTATGTATTCTATCCTCTCATCATTTTCTTTTCCGTTAATTTGATGATGATTTTAAGAGTTACCTTAGTTGGTATTTCTTCATCAGTATGTAATTGTTTTCTTTTCATTAAGATGGAATCAACTTTATTATTTAAGGACTTTGGCATGGGCCAGCTTGGTGGAGCATTGGATAGAGCACTAGTACTGGAGTCAAGAGAACCTGAGTTCAAATCTGTTCTCAGACACCTGATGCTTACTAGCTGTTTGACCCTGGGCAAGTCACTTAACCCTGATTGCCTTGTTAAAAAAAAAAAGTTCTGGCTAGTTCTAACTATATGCAACACTTCTGGGTTCTCGTCTTCAAAATATTTTTGACATATAATTTTCTTGCTAGTATTAAATCACCTTTGAGTTCTTCTATTTCTATTAAACTTGAACCATATTTTTCAAAGTACTGTACTTTGAAAAATCATCTTTGCACTTAATTGCAACCTCCTTTTTTCTTTCGATTTCCTCTATATTTGACTGCAAAGACAGTGTTGAAGATGGAGAGCACACCTGCACAACTTGGCAGTAGGTATGGGCCAAAATTAAAATAAACTTCTTAGGGCTACAGATAGGTTAGACTAAAGACAGACTGATGACGATTGGTTGCCACATGTCAGGTGATAGTCACTTGAAATCTTTTGAGGGGTTATACAGGTCTGATATAGACAATAAGAGATTTTATTGGGTTTATTTTTGTTTATTAAAATTTTGTGATCTAATAGGAAAAGCACTACCTTAAAATTATTTTTTAACAAGTTGTCATCTCTCCATCTACCAATAACCAAATATTTCTTAAATGATATAGCAACAAAAATGCCTTGATCATAAACATCCAGCAAGGTAGAAAAGAGGAAGATATATGCTCTCCATAGGTGTAGGCCACCATAATAGAGAAGAAAACAGCTCAAATTGAAAAGGATTTCCAATGGAACATGAGATTTTCTACATGTTCCTGTTTTTGGAAAACATGTTGTCTGCATCAAAGTCTGGAACATTACAGGACTTTCTGGGGGGAAAAATGTAATCATACAAGAGAATTTGCAAAACCATACATATAATAAAGACAAAGTTGATAAAGAATATCGGTTGCCTATATTATAGCATGAAATATATAGACAACCTATAAAGTTTGCTCTATGCATTATGTATAAATAGGACTGAAAGAGTAGTTGGACAGCGAGTTTCACTCGTATTTGACAGGAAGAGGAGAGTGAAGTGGATTATTTTCTAGAAATTTTACAGTTCCTGGAATGGCCTCAAGTTCTTTAATCTAGTCCACATGAGCCTAGCAAAGATGACAAACATTTCTGCTTTGAGTTGTGCTAATCAGAAAACTTTCTTACCATAATGAATTCTCCCTTATATTTTATAGTCATCATGAAACAAAAATAAAATAATTTTCCAGCAAGGTAAAATATAGTGACATAGTTTAAGACTAAAAAAATTACCTAATAGAACAATAGTCATGTTAATACTATTGAACTCTGGGAGAAGGCTCTCTCTTTCTGGAGAACTGAAAGGCATTCTCTACTTCAGTTCTGTTGATACTGAACAAGATTTGCCCCTTTTTTGATTGATCTTTCTAATACACTAAAGGACCTATCACATCCTCTGTCAACTAGGTTAACAAAATGTCTGCTCCTCTATTAATCTAATTACTGGTTTCTGTGATACTAGGAAATTGAGATCCCTTATTGAAATCGTCTTCTATTCAAGAAAGACTTATTAGATCTTCTCTTTAAGGGAACATTATTATATTATCTCAAAATGATATGTAAAATCATATTTCTTAATTTCTATAATGTAGTGAAAGTCTTAGTGTTCCATGTTTCCACATTATTTTATGGATCAGGAAATTTCAATTCAAACAGTCTAAAATCTTTACTCTGTTCATAAGCAAATGTTGGACATAGAATAAGAAACTATCTGTCTCTAAGTTCGGTGCTCTTTGTAGTATACCAAGTCTCTTCCCAAATTCTTCATCTCTGCAATGTTTCTTGAATTTAACCTATCCTTCTGTTTCCTGTTGTAATGATTCTAGTATAAAAATTTATTACCACATGTTGAGACAGATAGGACATTCTTCCTCTACTCTCTTCACTTTCTGCTTCAATTTACTGCTGCCAAGAAAAATCTTGTATTTTTTTTTGGCTCTAAAATCGTCAGTGGCTCCCTACAACTTTCCAAGTTCAAATTTCTTTCCTATGATGATGATGTTTTCAAGTTTGCAAAATGCTTTACACACATCCTTTTATTTCAACCTCACAATAAGTGTGGAAGATAGGTACTATCGCTACTATTATATCTATTTTTACAGATAAGGAAACTGAGGTTCAGAGAAGTTAAATGAATTATCTATGGTTACACAGTCAATAGAGATCAAGGCATGATTTGAAGCTAAGTTTTCCCTCTGTGTCATGCTACCACTCATTCAACACCATCCATAATCTGACCCTACCAACGTTTTCTCCTATATATAATTTATGTACGATGTAGATTAGACTCCAGAAAAACTGACTGACCTCTCTGCTTTCCAAGTTTGCTATGGAGTTTCCTTCCTCTCAGTCTTTGCTCACATGATCTTTTCCCCTTGTGTACCAGAGCTGTCTCAATGTGGCTCACAGGAAGACAATAGATACAGGTCTAGTGTTTCCTCTCCCTATCTTTCTCCAAGACAGACTTTCATTTATGCCTGTAGGCATAAATTTATGCCAATAGGGGAAGAAGAAGGTTAAGACCAGATTGACCACTCTCCTTTCCTCAGAGAGAAGGAGTACCAGGCTAGAATTTGATCTATCTACTCCTTTAAATATTGTTAGTCTAAGAGATTTAATTTTAAGGCTCAGCATAAAATCCTGAACACTATTTGATATCACAGAAAGGTCTCAAGCTTTAATTCCAAAGCTTGAGACCCTCCCATGAAATACAAGTTTTACAGTGAATATATGTAGTGAATATCAAAAAAATAAATTCATCTAAGTCAAAGGCAAAGAGAAATCATAGAAATCACATATAGAAGAATATATATCACACAATACAGATTAAAGAAATTCTCCCATTTATAGAAAGGAAACTTAATTCAGCCAAGAGAGAGTTCCATATCTCACCCAAGGGAAAAATTCCTCAAAATCTCTAGGATAGCAAGCTGGGGAGATGGATATAATGGAGATTTCTGGATCCATTAGGCTTCTTCTCAGTCTTTTTCTTCTTTTAGCAAACTGAATTGGGACTGTCATTGTCCATCTTCTCTGAAATCGAAAATACCAACATGCCCCTGAAAGTGACTGAAGAGATCTCTTTTCTTTCCTATGGATGAACCCATCACCATTACATTTTTCTTCACCAATGATGAGAGAGTCACATGTAATTGTCCCTTTGAACCAGGGCCAAACTTGGAATATCTTGCTTGATATTTTGTTGCCTTCTGAGTTCTTGATAATCTTTTTAAGTCTATATCAAATGTCATATCCTCCAATTTTTTTCTGAAGCCTTGAACACATAGGAAGCTTCCCATTTAGGACTCCCTTTGTTTGTAGTTGTCTAGTAAATACATTATGCAATATTTCGTAGTGCATTTCCTTGTGTCTTCTCCCTGAAGTAGATGGTAAGTTTCATGAAGGCAGATACTTGTTTTTATCTAAACTTTTCATTTTTCAACTCAGATACATTAAGTACCTAATAAATATTATGATGAACAAATGAATCTAGTGTAAAATAGCAGATTTACAGATATACAGAGACAATGTAGCTCATTGTCCTAAGGAAGGGGGAAGGGATTCTAGTTCAATGCAGTTCCACTGACCATTAGAGGCAAACCATTTTCAGATACTGATTTTACAGCTTATTCCTTTTCCCCATTCCACTCATTGTAGGTTTGAAAAAGACAGACACTCTTTGTTATGTGATTTTAGTCAATGAAAATCACTGTGGACCTTAAAATCAAGTGATAACTGTAGCTTCTAAGCATGAACTTAGTGGTGATATGTGGGAGATAAAAGCATTTCCCCCCTTTTGAAATTTATCAAAAAAAGATTTAAAAATCCTTATTCATAAATGTTCTACATCAATGTTTGAAATAACATATTTTCAAAACACAAAAGTTCTTTTTTTCCCTAAGCATTGATCATAAATCATTTTAATAAAAGGCTTAGTAGCTCTGTTCTTTTACTGTACTTGTCTTGTATGGGCTGCCCTAGTGCTTAGAATGTGGGCAGGATATGTAATAGCTCCAAGGCTTTTAGAATAAATGTTGAGTTGAGTGCAGGGAAAGTCCAGGGTCTTTCAACCAGCAAAAGAGTGAAGAGAAAGCCATCAGCATAGTCAGCAGGGATTGAATCACTTTCATGATTACTTTCAAATATTTTTCCCCTTTCTTGAATTTTTTTTACAGTAGTGGCACCAGGAGAACAGATGTAATTAAGGCTGAGATGAAATTTCCATTTTGAAACTGATGATTGAGATTTAATATTTTATCCAGTTTATCAGGAACAGAACTGGATCATCATACATGGCTCATCGAGACTCCTTCACAATTCTTTTTTTCCTACTTAAACATATTTTAGATCTGACAAGATTGGTTCCTCACTTTTGGGGAAGAAAAGTACTACTGAGATAAGAAAAGAAAAGAGGTGAAAATATTCTCATATGAACATATGACTTTTTGATGTACATGAAAATCTATATTCCACCCAATCATGACACATTAACTTTGTCCAGTGGTTTGGGATTCCTTGCCTGCCTCAGACACTAAATGTGTGACCCTGAAGAACCATTTATCATCTTTTTCATTTGTCAAATGAAGGAGTTGAATTCAGCCTCTAGTGTTCCTTCTAGCTCTAATTGACGATCTTATGAATGACTAGATGTATTGTTTTATCTGTTTGAATTGTTTTACCTACTTGAATCTTCAGAGATAACCCAAAACTCACTTTCCTCACCATTACTCCCCACCCCCACCCCGAAACACACACACCTTTATCTCTGCTCTCTTCTAGTCTTCTTTTTCACTTACCAACATGAGCTGAAGAAGGAAATGGCAAGTATCTTTGCTAGGAAAACCCCATATGGATTTATAAAGTGTCACACATGACTGAAAACAACTGGACAACAATAACGTGAGTGGTTTGTTGGGTAAGGCTGTTGTTGGGAAGGCAAGTGTTCTTTCTAGAGAGGTTGATAAGAAATTTGTAATTGCTGCAGGAGTGAAATATAAATAACATCTGTCTCTTCCCCCAACCTGAATAAAGTATGAGGCATATTAAGGTGCTGATTCCTGAGAAACACATAGTATTTTATGAATAAAGATCATATCTTCCTTGGGAAACAGATAATTATCCTAGAACCTTCAGTAAACTTTTAGAAAATTGCATCTAATTGATATTAGTCAAATGTAAAAAATATGCCTAATGGGACAATGGAAGGTCCACTATGGAAGCTTCCAGCTATCTGCATCAATGTAGAGAGGAGTACTAGAACTCAATATTGAGTAGCTAGCAGACAGTAGAAAACAGTGGGCAGCCTGACATCAGAAGATGGTCCTTAGCAACCTTTGATTGGTATAATGGTGGTAACTAAGTATGAGATAGTTAAAGTTAAAGCAAAAGGCTTTAGCTTTCATAAGGTATAAGTATTATAGAAACTGGTCTCTGTCATTCTTTAGTTAAAAAACTGGTTCATTTCTTACAGAAGTGAGTCAATACAGTTACAGCAGCCTTGGGGATAGTGGGCTCTTTTCCTTCTGTATAAATTCTATGACACTGTCCCTGGATTCCTTAGTTCAGGGTAGTGTACAATGTTTTATGTTTTGCTTCCAAGACAATGAATGCAAAAGAAGCATTATACTAAACAGCCTGGGACTGCAAGCAGAGTAGACACAAGGGGAAAGCGGCAGAGCAGATGAATATCTGCAGACTTAGTCACTATTTATATGATACTGGCTACCAAGTCCCAAGCAAACTAAGCTCCCAAGGGCCTGCCTACTTCAGTCATCTTAATCTCTTACAATATAAAGACAATGCTATAGTCCCTAATGAAGGAAAGCACTTACCCTATGGATCAAACAGCTTTCTCTCAAATCAGAATAATAGAGAGTAAATGTCCAGATACAAATTCTTTGGAGATAAAGAGATATTTGACTTTTAAACTTAAAATCTTAAATAAAAGTGTTTTTAAAAATTAGAAAAATACATTTTCATTGATGCTGCAAAAGTGTAGAAAATTAATAAATTCCTAGCTCTGGGGAGTATTTAAATTCTACAATCAGTCAATCAAAATATTAAAATACATTAATTAAGCACCTACCATGTGCCAGTCACTGTGTCAAGAACAAGTGTCAAAGGAAACTACTTCAAAAATGGGGAGATATGGTCTCCAGGCTTATATCTATGATTCTAAGAGGCAAGTGTTGGTTGCAGACAGTTACTAGGTGTGTGAACCTGGGCAAGTCACTTAACCCTGATTAATCTCTACACACACACACACACACACACACACACACACACACACACACCCTGCCACAGCCACCACCACCAACAACAACAATAGCAAAGAGGCTAATGAATATTTTTTCTACAGAAAAATAAGATAATGAGTCAAATAATTTTCAAGCCTCAAAAGAAGGAATGTGTACTAGTTCTACCATAATTAAATTTGATAAAGAGAACAAGATAAGAAGAAAGAAACACTGCCTAAGACAAAGACATCAACAACAGAGTCCTTTATGTAGTATTCATTCCACC
Source organism: Potorous gilbertii (assembly GCA_028658325.1). Classification (NCBI taxonomy): domain Eukaryota; kingdom Metazoa; phylum Chordata; class Mammalia; order Diprotodontia; family Potoroidae; genus Potorous; species Potorous gilbertii. The sequence goes on along the minus strand of CM053772.1, from coordinate 128,317,892 downwards.
GCACACCCATACCTAGCCCAGCATCTGAATCAGGCACAAGTTGAGAAGCAAATTTTCAAATTTTCATTTCAGAGTCTGTTTGTGATAGTCTGCTATTGCAGTGGCTATCACTATGAACTTCTCTGCCCTCCATGTTCTATATGACATTAAAAAGTATTCTTCCCATCAACATAGATGAGAGGGAGTTGATCCTCATGGGAGCTGAGAGGGTGGCAGAAGATAGGACAGCACAAAGTTAGCCAAAAGAGAAGAAGTATTCCTGATCAAGAGGAGGAGAATTACAAATCTTGCTATACTCATTCCTCTTCCTCACAGTTTACTCTGTGAAAGGAAATAGGTAACTCCCAGATCCAATTTGGAGAAACTGAGAACACAGTAATTTATGCAGAAGAAAACATACAGGCTATGGCTGTGCAAAGAGGGAGGAACCAAAGAGTTAAGAGGAAGGAGAGATTGGGAATAAAAGAGGAAAAAATGCTAAATGACAGAAGGTCAAAGGGAGAAAAATTAAGTAAAAAACAAATGGATAAGCCAACAATAAGGCTCATAAAATTAGAAGAAAGATAAATATTTTCAAAGGCTACAATTTGTTGAATAAACATTATACTAGTGTAATGGGGCAGGGATTCCTTTCATGGAGAATACACAGAAACAAATACGAAAACACATAGGAAATTTTAGGGACCCTGCTTCCAACTATTTTTGAATTGTTTCTGATTATGGTTCATTGTGCTTTGAGATGACACATTTAGAGATGTGCAATTAATGTCTCCAAAGTCAGAGAAGTTGATGACTTGGGGGATGCATATCCACTATCTCCTTATCTCTCTTTCTGTCTGGGGATATATACTATATGTTAACCTAACATCACAAAAGAACAAATACACAAAACAGAAGCAGCCCAAATCTGTGATCAGGCTAGCCTAAATAGAACATGGTATTTATCTACTATAAATTGATTAGCCTTGGGCTAAGATAAGGGATGGGACCAATCTCCTCTCCCTCACCTAGCTCCTAGGATGTAACTAGTTCTGCATTGATCTCACAAAACCAGAAATATACTCCATTAAAGTTTGGATGGACTATTGGAGACCCCTGATACTGTAGAATATGATAGAAAAAACAATTGGTTTTCTTTCTTCCTTTTCCCTCACACATTTTTTAACTACAATATTCAACTAGAACCATTCTCTCCAAAGTTACCAAGGATATCTTAGTTGCTTGTTTTTTCTTAGCACTCATTCTTCTTGACATGTCTTTGACTTTATATGCTATTAAACAGCCTCTCCTGAAAACCTTTCTCTGTCTGGGTTTTTGTGACATTACTCTGCCCTGTTTATCTTCCTGCTTTATTGTCCATGCGACATCTTCTAACTGTAGATCTTTTCTAATCTTTTCTTGGGTTGAATGGAATAGGATGAAACAGGATATTCAATGTAAATGGTTTTAAAATTCAATTAAGAAATAATATATCCTGAAAACTTAGGCCTAAATAAGCAGAGAAGAAAATGGACTTTCAACAATTTCTTCCTGAATATACTTTTCACTGAGTTTTTGTCTATTTTTTGACACACTTCTTTCTTGATTCTCCCTCTAAATATCTACTCACTACTTTTCAATATCTTATTTTGGGACTTTATCAATATTATGCCCATGAACCATGGGTGCTTGTGAAGGCTTTGCTCTAAGATTTCTTCTTTTCTCCATCTATAATATGTTATTTCACTAAATCATAAATTCATATTGTTTCAACTGTCAACTCAATGCAAATTATTACTAGATGTTTATACATCTGTCTCCAGCCTCCCTCTGGAACTCTCATCTTACACCAGCAATGGTATTTTGAATATCTTAAATTGAAGTCCTATAGTTATCTCAAACTCAACATAACCAAAACAGAATTCATTCTCTTTATCTCCTCTTGTTACAACTTTCTCATGGTTGTCAAAGGTACTACTATCATTCTATTGATCTGGTCCTGGAATCTTTGACTCCTAATTCTTACTCACATTATATAACCAATCTATTTCCAAAATATCATTTCTACAGTCATAATATATCTTGCCAATGCTCCCTTCTCTCCACTCAGAGAGCCACAATACACCCCAGTACAAGTTCATCAGGTCTTATCTAGACATAGAAATAGGCTTTTAATTGATCTCCCTGCCTCAAGTCTTTACCAACTTCAATCCATCTTCCCCTTAGCTATAAAATTTATTATGTCACCCTCATCCTACTCAACAAAGCCCAGTGGTTACCTCTACTTTTATGATCAAACATAAAGTCTTCAGTCTGCAATTTAAAGGTCCTTACAATCTGGCTTCTTCCTATCTTTCCAGTCTTCTTATACATACTCTCCTACATGCCTGAGCTAGCATCACTAAACTACTCACTGTTTTTTACACACCACTTCATCTCCCAACTCCATGCTTTTGCACTTATATAACCTCCTATTTCCACTCAGGCTTGGAATATTTTATTCCTTCTCCTCTTCCTTTTATGTTCCCTGCCTTCTTTTAAGAGTCAGCTCAAATCTCACCTTTTACAGGAAGTTATTCCTTGTCTTCCTTTACCTCCAATGGTACCTTTTCTCTAAGAATCTTCTGTATATATTTTATGTGTGAATACTTATGTAAATGTTGTCTTCCCCTTTAAAATGTGAGGTCCTTGAGCATAGAGACCAAGATTTGATTTTCTTTGTTTCCCTAGCACTTAGTGTGGCACCTGACGCCTACTAAGCACTTAATAAATGCTTGTTGACTAATTGACAAAAAATGGGAAGCATTTGAAGCATTCTTACCAAGAAGGAAGGAAGGAAGAAAGAAAGAAAGAAAGAAAGAAAGAAAGAAAGAAAGAAAGAAAGGAAGAAAGAAAGAAAAAAGAAAGAAAGAAATAGAGAGAAAGGAAAAAGAGAAAGAAAGAAAGAAAAAAGAAAGAAAGAAAGAGAAAGAAAGAAAGAGAGAGAGAAAGGAAAGAGAGAAAGAAAGAGAGAGAAAAGAAAGAAAGAAAAAGAAAGAGGGAAGGAAGGAAGAAAAAAGAAAGAAAGAAAAAAAGAAAAGAAAAGGACAGGAAAGGTAAATGATTATTACTATGAAGAAAAAGGTTGAATAATGACATAAATGACCTCCTGATTTTTTTTTATTATTTAACTTGATTCAAAGAATAAAAAAAAGGCACAAAGAAAGATAGCTAAAAGGGTTTAATGGAATAAAGCCTTAAGGCAAAGCTAAGAGTCAAGAGAAGGGAAGGAAAAAAAGTTGAATTTATTTTCAACAGGCTGTCTTACACTGAATTATATATGAATGACTATTTTTCTTTTGGCGAGAAGGGGGATAGAGCAGGTAGGCATGGAAAATAAAGTGCAGCTGTTCAACAAAAAGAGGAGAAACTAGAGATTAAGAAGGTTTCACTCAACTTGGAGGTGAACAGCTAGGAATTTCTTCAGTTTCTCAGCTAGTACCAGCAGCTTTGAGAAAGACCCTTTAAAAGAGGAAGGTGGAGAGCAGGATGCAAACAAATATAAGCTGTGTTTAGTGCAGGAAGCATAGTATTAAAGAATGTTCCCTTAAGATGTGGTGAAAATTTTACAACCATGATGAGACACAGATTTTTATTTTTTGTCTGTGGGAATTGGCCACCTTCTCCCAGTAGAGTTTATGTTTCCTGGGGTTACATCACATTTCAACAGAGATGTACAGGTTCTTCTTTGGGGTGAGGTGAGAAGGGTCCCCAAAGTGGTGTAGCAAGCACATAGACCCAGAGATTGAAAAGTCTGCCTTTAGGAATGGTGAGAAATCATAATAAGTGCTGGGATAGTACTAAACCTCATGACTACTCTATAACACCCCTTTATACTATTATAGTGTCATTTCCCCCTAGGAGTAGTTAGGTAGTACAGTGGATAGAGCATCAGACCTAGAATAAGGAAAACTCATCTACCAGAGTTTAAATCTAAGCTTAGATATTTACTAGCTGGGTTACCCTGGGCAAGTCACTTAATTCTGATGGCCTGAGTTTCCTCATCTGTAAAATGAGTTGAAGAAGGAAATGAAAACTCACTCTTTGCCACGAAAACCCCAAATGGGATCACAAAGAGTTGGATATTACTGAAAAATGACTGAACAATAAAACATCCTGACAATACATCTAGCAATACATAAAACATTCTTTACTTCTATTCTATCTCTGTCAAGCGAATGAAACTATTTCATTATGTACTTTTTAAAACTATCAGTTTTTTTAAAAAATTTTCTTGGAGTTGGGCTTCCTGTTAATAAGATCATAAAAAGAAATAAAATAAAATTTAAAAATATTTTATTTTCTTTGTTAAAGTCATTGTCATTTTTGTCATTTGAGAATTCTCTACATTTAATACAGATTTTTCTATGTTTCTGAGAAATCTTCATAGTTATAATTTATTATTGCACCATGATCAAATACTTAGTAAACATTTGTTAAGTTCCTACTATGTGTCAGGCACTCTGCTAAGTTCTGGCTATTCCATTAAATTCATATAGCATATTTAAAAAACATTATTCTGATCAATGTGTACCCTTTTTAAAAATTCTTTAGTACCACACAAAGTGTTTCTATGAATACTCTGTTAACAACTAGACTTTTGGTTCTTTCATTTCTTTGTGATATATTCTGAATAACGGGATCACTGGGTCAAAAATCATGGACAATGGTAGTTTCTTTTCTTACATATTTTCAAAATGCTATTCAGAGTGATCAGACATCACCCCTCCAAAAGCCATACTCCCCATTAGTTAAAAATTGAAAATTGCTTTAATTTGAACTTCTAGTCCTAGAGTGATTTAAAACATCTTCTTCTTGTTTCTCTCTATTTTTATGATGTGCTTTTTTAATATTCAAGACGTAGTCATTTTGAGCTCATTTTGCTCTGTGGTGCAAGATATTAATCTTAACTTCATTCTTTTTTTTTTAAATTTAATTTATTTGTTGGCAATTTTCCCTCTTAACTTCATTCTTAAATGAGTTTAAAAAAATCTTACAGTTTTCCTAGCAATTTTCAAGAAGAGAATACTTTAGCCCATAGTTTATGTCCTTGGTTTTTCAAATACTGTATTATTGCTTTCAATTACTTCTTTTTCACATATGCCTATTCTGTTCAACTAATATAGCAATGTTTTATTTGTTTTTATTTTAAATATTGTCACCTAACTTCAATGACAAGTATTTTACAATATATTTTTGAGATCTTGTAATATTATAACCCCATAATTCATACTTTTACTTATTATTTCCATTGACATTTTAATTCTTTGCTCCTCCATATGAATTTTGTATTTGCTTTGTTTAATCCTATATAGTATCATTTTCAAAATGTGATTGGTGTAGTCAATAAGGAAACTAAAAAGCATAGGTAAATAGAGAGCTTTCCAGGTATGGGAGATAGCTATGACAAAGGCAAAGACGTAGAAGACAGAACATTATGTGGAAAGAACAAATATACCAGTGTATCTGGATTGTAGAATGAAGAATGGAATGTAAGAAGGTTGGAATTATGAGAAGGTGCTAGCTTATGAAAAACCTTAAAAGAAAAAACAGACAATATTTTAGCCTGGAGGTAATAGGGAGCAACCAGAGTTTAGGAGTGGTATCAAGTGCTGTCAAGTGGAATCAAGTACCACAGAAAGTTAATGAACCAATGTGGATGTGGGTCAACCTACATTTCAGAATAATCACTTTGGCAACTGAGTGGTGGAGGATGTATTGAAGTAAGGAGAGATGAGTTGTATAGGCAAATGAGCAGTGTTTTGCAAAAGGTGAAAGGTGATGACTGTCTGATTTATGGAAGTGATTGTCTGAATATCTAGAAGAATATAGATGCAAGAGATGCTAGGGAGGTAGAAATGGCAAGATCTGGCAACGAGTTGGAGTGAGTGAGAATGAGGAGTTGAGAATGACACTTAAGTTTGTAAGCCTAGTGACCAGAAAGATCATGGTGTCTTTGACTAAAAATAGAGGATAGATATATCACAAGGAACAATAGAGGAGTTAGAAAGAAGAAAACAAAGTAGTTTCTGAGTGATATATAGAAAAGATAATTGAACACACAGAGTCTCCAGAAGCTCATCTGGAATTTCAACCACAAAATGAAATCAACTCAAAATTCATACATCCTCAGCACTCCCTGATCCTGGAGTCCCTCCCTTTCTCCCTGGTGGAAAAGTGAAAAATAGACATTTACAAACCTTTTTTTTAATGCTCCTCCATTTAAGGATGACACTAAATGAATTTTCCTCATTGTTTCCTTCACAGTTAGTTCCTTGAACTTCATTATTCCAGAAACTCATAACTCTGTAGATGACATCAATTGGAAACTCACACCTCTTAAGAATCATTCTCCATCCTGGCTGCATGACTTCTTCATGCCCCAACACTGGGTAACCTCTTCCTCCAACACCTTCAGTTTTTTTTTAATATGATGTCTTTCTCATTACATTTTGAGCACTCTGTGGGCAGGAACTGTCTTATGTCTTAAATTGTTTCCTCAGAGATTTAGCATGGTGTTTGACACATAACGTGTTTAACAATGTTTATTGATTCTGAACTCCATAGCTGTGAAAGAAATCAGTGAGATGTTGTTGTGTTTGTCCATTTTTTTCAGAGAAGATCATGATATCAGGAAAATGATGATGACCTGACTTGTAATTGATTTAGATTTGAGGGAGGAAGGGCTGCACAAGGTCACAGAACTCACTTTCTCCTGCAGAGCCATTTAGGTCCAGTGGCCAGATATTCATCAGGATGACTGGAGATGGTCCAGGATACAATGGGAGACCCTGATCCTTTTTAGACTAAAGCTTTTCAGGTTTTCAATTCAGTCAGATAATATAGAGGGATAAGAAAAAGTAGACCCAAGATAACGCCTTAGGGAATATAGCCATAGTAAGTATGACATGAATGAAGACTGACAAAGAAGGCTAAGATGAAAGATAAGGAGGAGAATAAACAGGAGAGAGTAATGTCATGGACAGCAAGAATAGAAATAGTATCCCGGGGCAAGATATTATTGATAATGTCAAATGCCTCAGAGAGGTCAAATAGAAAGAGGACTGGATCTGGCAACTAAGAAATAGTCAACTGGGAGAGAAAATCTTAATGGAATGGTGAGGTCAGAAGCCAGACTAAAGAATAACCAGAAGTGAGTGAGAAGAGAATAAGGGGAGACTTGTTTCTCAAGGAGTTTAGCCAAAGAAGGGAAATAAGATATAGAATGATAGCTGGTAAATATGGCATGATCAAGTGAGTTAAAACCAGGAATAAATAGCATTTGCTGTAAAGATAACACTAGAAAAAATTTTCCAGTGTGAAGAGGGATAAGGTGAGGACTGAGTTCTGTAATTGACAGTTCTATGAATGTTAGCTTATAAAAATTAGAAGGGAAAAAAAAGTAAAGTTGTAAAGCAAGGAGGAGACACATTTGTCCCAATTTGTAGTTGATATGAGTGTCCCTGCTGCTGAACTAAAGTGTTGTCTTCTCCAGATAGTTTGTGAGCTCCATGAAAGCAAAGAAGAACTGCTTAACTTTTTACCTACATTTCTATTTCTTAGTGTAGTACTGGGCATGTAGTATGTGTTTAATAAATGCAGTGATGTAGTGATGCTCAGGGGAGAGACTGAGATGGACCTACAGATATATGAGCCATCTCCATAAAGACAATATTTAAGCAAAGGAGATTGGATAGGTCAGCAAAAGAACATAGAGAAACAAGAGAAGACAGCCTAGGACACAGTCTAAGTGAACAACCATAGGTAGAGAATGTGATATGGATGATGAGGTAGTAAAAGAGATTGAGAACAAGTTGTCAAGTAGGACAACCAAGAGAAATGAGTAACATGAAAAGCTAGGAAAGAGAAACTATCTGGGAGAAAATGATGGTGGACAGTATCAAATGCCCCAGAAAGTTAGTGAAAGATAAGAATTAAGAAAAAAATCTGAGATAATGTACATTATGGGTCAAATTTTATGACCATGTTGAACCCTGATGAATGGAAAACTACTCTGCTGGATAAGGAGTTACAAACCGTCCCAGGTCAGAAAAATGAGTTACCTTTCAAAGTGATCAATATCAGCATTGGGCTTATGAGTACTTTTTGAATTTGTAGTCCAGGCAAAATAAGGAGACTTCATCTCCAAACAACCACAACAACAAAAGCATGTATAAACAAGTTTTTCTCATGCTGAAAAATATAGAGAAATAAACTTTTTGTTCTAACTTTTGGAATTTTACACTTGAATTTAATTATATGATCACTGTGTTTTGTTTTGTTTTGTTGTGGTTCTTTTATGATCATTTTTACTTCCCCCATTTGTAATTTATAGGTTCAATATTCATATAGAACCAATATCCAGCTACAGGGTCGTTTTTGTTTGTTTGTTTGTTTTCTTTTGTTTTTTCAGGACACATTCATCACACTTTTTTTGTTTATTCTCTTTGAGATGCATATTGTTTTCCCTTACTAAATGATATAAATACATTCTCTTGTTTGTGTCCAGCTTGGCTTTACCATTTTAAAAATAGAGAGTAGTACTATGGCATGGTAGAGCTGAAAGAGGCCCTAGGGACACATGTAAACAATCTCTCATTTTAAAGATGAAGACTTTGAGGGATAGTCAAATCAAGTTAAAGAGAATTTATTAAGAGAAGTCAAATGATTTACTCACAGTCCAATAACTCATTAACAAATAGCAGAATTGAAGATACAATAGAGATTTTTAAACTCTTGCCTTGGGTAAAGTAGATCTATGCAATTTATTCTGAACCTTAAGCAACGTTTGCTTGGACTTTAAATTAGCAAGATAAGCCAATGAGTAAATGACTTAAAAACTTGGCTTGTTATCTGGGTATTTATGAATGGTTGTTCTAACTGTAAGAGCTGATATAAAAGTGTTTCAACCTTTCTACCTCTTGTGTTTGTCCTTTGTTCTCAAAGAGGATCATGACGTGACTTGACGTTGACTTTTATTTG
>CM053772.1:128285355-128300375 GCA_028658325.1 Potorous gilbertii | reverse complement strand
ACAAATGGGGAGAAAATTTTGGAACCCCAAATCTTGTGAAAATGAATGTAAAAAGTTAAATAAATTTATTTAAATAAAAAAATAAAAAAATAAAGGACACTACGTATAGAGCTCATAGTATGGTATGCCAGCATAGCCTGGAGGAGCATTCCCATTCGTCTTATAATTGAGTTATAGATAAGCTGTCCCTCTGCATCTGTGGAGGGGATCTACTAGTCATGAGTTTTACAAACCAATTAAAACACATGTTTGGACAATTAAACTATAATGAAGGAAATGACAAGAATCCTGAAGTTTATGTAGAAATGATTTCATTATGCTATTATAGACAACATATAAGAACATGGAGTATTTGACTCAACTTATTTGCCTCCAAAGTTGGCTAGTGTATATACATAATTCTGCAAAATCACAATCAAGAAGCAATCATCAATCAATCACTAAGAGTGTCTTAATTCCCTATAATGTGTCAGACACCGTGCTAGGCAATAGAGAAGCAAAGACCAAAATAATACTCCTTTTCCTTGAGGAAGTTCTAGTTGTACTTATATTGTGGTACTGTTTAGAATATCTACATCAATTTCAAACAGAATCATTTCTTATGTGTTAAAGACATTTCCTTTCTAAGAGGTTTTAGAGATTATGTTGTCCAATTTCTTCATTCTGCACATCATGGAAGCACTGGAAATACAAATAAAGACAGAAAGACAGACCCTGTCCACAAGGAACTTAGATTTTAACTGATGAAGACAATACAAGAAAAGGAAGTAGAAAAGGGATGGGCTGCCCATCAATGGACGTGGTAGAGAAAGAATGGAGAGTCAGGAGTACTTCCAGGAGATGAATGAAGATCGAATATACTCTTTAAAATGAAACTTCAGGAAGGACTCAGCCAATCATAGGAAAAGGTTGCAGGAGCACAGACAATTTCAATGTGCGAAGTTCCAGTGTACAGTGAATTTCCTTGTTGTAGAGGCTTCAGTGGCATGGTAGAGAAAGTCTAGGGAACTGAGTGCAGATTGAAAGGAGTTGAAGAAATGTTCCAGATAAGAAACCTTGAACTCAGAGAGAGTGAGTGTCTTACCAACAAGTTAAGGATTTAATTTAAGGTAACTCCATAGTTACAAGCTGACCTCAATTACTGCTATACTAAGCATGCACATTTAAAAGAAGTAAATGCTGTTGTACTTACCTATTATAGAGCTATAAATGTAAGGTTGCAGGTCATTGCTTTTTATTTTGTTTTGTTTTTGTCATTCATTGTTAATCCACACATGAATATTGGAAATGTAATCCCTTTTTGAATGTTGAATAACAAATAGTAGCCAAGATAGTTTAATTTTCTTCTGGTATCATGGGAGAAGAAAAATGAGACAATAAGCAAGAGAAATAAGAAAAAGAATATTACAGTGATTTCCCTCCTGCCTTTAGTGAACGAATGTCTTTCCTTTTCAAAGCACACTTCAATTTCATACATAGTGGCTTTCTGTTGCACTTCTTAGGAAATCTCAAGAGTGCTAGGTCTAGATTTTTCCAATGTTGAAATCACTGGGGAAATTGAAATGTGTGAATAAAATCATATTTTAAATTTAATGGTGATCAAAGTTTTACCCTCTGGTAACTGAACGACCTTTATTTCTTCTAAATGTATGTGCCAAGCAAGTAGAAGTAGTTATTATCTACTGAAAATTAAGACATTACTTCAAAAGAAAGTTTCTAATGTAGGAATCTCAAGGTTGAATATTAGATAACTTTATATATATATATATATACGTATATATATATATATATACGTATATATATATATATATATATATATACAGTATTTTAAGTTTTTAGAACAGTTCAAAAGTTCTTCTAAGTATGACAGGTTTACATACATATACACATACATGAACATGCACCAATAACATATATAATATATATATTATATTATATAAATATATATCCATAGGTATGGGCAACTAGATGATGCAGTGGATAAGAGAATCAGTGCAGGGGAGGAGTCAGGAGGATCTGACTCCTTCCTGACTTCAAATCTCACCTCAGACACTTGACACTCACTAGCTGTGTGACCTTGGCAAGTCACTTAACCCCAATTGCCTCATCCTGGGTCATCTCCAGTCAATTCTGATGATTCACTGGATTCAGATGGCTTTGGAGAAGAAGTGAGGCTGGTGACCTGCACAGCCCTCCCTCACGCAAAAAAACAAAGTCAAATGCAAGTCATGTCATTATTTCTCTGATGGCAGGGTCTTCTTCAGCAGCGAAGGATGAACACACACACCTATACACACACACACACATGCATATACACACATATATATGTACATATATATCTATATACACACAGATACATGCATGTGTATACACATATACACATATACACAGAATAATATGTATACACATTTATCATATGCATATATATGCACGTATAATGCATGCATATATGCATACATATCCATATATTGTAGGTCATAGATGCACAAGTAAAAGGGACCTTAGAGGCAATGGAGTTCACACTTCCTCATTTTCCTGATGAGGAAACCTGAAGCAAGCACAGACATCTTAAGCATTTGCCTAGGGTCACACAGCTAGTAAGTGTCTGAGGCAGATTTTGGACCTAGGTCTTTCTGACTCCAAATCCAGTGCTATGTATGTGTGTATGTATATGTGAATATAAAGCAGAACCAATGAAAACCATATACGCCCTTCATATCACTTACCCTCTTTAGGTTTCAGTTTTCTCATCTGTAAAATAAGGAAGTTGAACTAGTTGCTCTCTAAGGCTCCTTAGAAAGCATTTGTAGATAAAAAAAAAATCAAAGAAACTAACAAACTCTCTTGTTTATTTGAAATTGATATAGTAAATATGCATAATTCTATACTGTAAGATCTTCATGGAAATGAATTAATGAGAAATCATTAATAATTATACTATACATTTATTATGTGCAAAATATTGATGATATAATAGAAGAAAAATACTTTAATAGGAAGAAGGCAAAACATGTAGCCGAAGGTCACATTCCAGCTTCAGTTCAGATGGAAAAGCCTTCTTGCTTTTAGGGTGAATCAGCAAATCATGCATTTGGATAACAATTTTGCAAAATTTCATATGTTTACCAGTCATCTTTTGGAGGCAAAAAAATTAGATCAAATGTGTTGTGAGTTTGGATGTGAACTGTCACAGTCTAATCAAATATTCCTTTGCAAAATATGCTATTTCCTTTCCCTCCTTCCTTGTTTTTGATTGATTATTAATTGTTTGAACCTGTGGTCTTTTTGGTTTTGGGAGCTCCTGAGTTGGGAATGTCTTTCACTGATCTGGCTAGTCAGAGGTCCTGTGACTTGATGACAACATAGGTCCACATTCCAAATGAGCTTTCCTCTAATTGTTTACTGTCCTTTCCAGGAATATGAGACAACACAGAACCACTGCTACCCTGGCTTCCTTTTCTATGTGTGTCTCCTGGATTTGGGACACTGCTTTGTACATACTTCAACCTTAATAAATGCTTTTTTTATTTATTCCTTTCGCCTAAATTTGTCCAAATATAGAATAATTCTGATATCTGTTTTTCTCTATTGTATTATAACTTGTCACACTCAAGTCTGAGAGATAGAATTAGAACTCTGATTCAGTCTCTTATTTAGACTTTGAGCAGTGCTAACTAAACAACAAATAATTCCATAAGAATGGACAGTAGCATAAAAAGACTGTAAATGACTGTTCTGGTAAACTTTTAACAATCAGCTAGCTCTATTCAAGAAAAATGTATCCATGAGATGCTTCTCAGTTGAATTACCATTATTAATGTTTTCTCTATTACTTTTTTTAAGCATATTTTCTTTAGATAATCAACAAAACCACAAATCAAATCTTGATTTGTAGCATTTATGTTTTTCTGACGTCAAAATTTATCAGTTTTGGGGGTATCTAGGTGGCGCAATGCATAGAGCACCAGCCCTGTATTCAAGAGAACCTAAATCAAATCCAGCCTCAGAAACTTGACACTAGCTGTGTGACCTTGGGCAAGTCATTTAACCCCAATTGTCTTGCCTTCCCCTCTCCAAAAAGAAATTATCAGCTCTAGCACACCACCATGAACACATCTGACATACAGAGTACTTGAGAGCAAGCACTGACAGACATAGTCATGAGACAATAATTTTTTAACTTGTATTACACTCTCAGATGGTTGGTACTTAAAATATTTTGTGAGACTGATGAAGCTGTATTTCAACTTCCCTTATTGATGCACTGTTTGGTAAATAAATAGCCAGGTGGTACAGTGGTCAGAGTATGGAACTCAGAGTCAAGAAGATCTGAGTTTAAATCCTGTATGATCCTGTGCATGTGGCTTAGCCTTGGTGCCTCAGTTTCCTCATCTTCAAAATGGAGATAATAATAGATAAAATAGATAATTACAGCACAGAATCATTGTAAGGATCAAATCGGTTTATACTTATACGTCGTTTTGTGACTATTAATTGTTCCAGAGAGATGCTAGTTGGTTTTTATTATTATGTCTTTTGGAAGGCCAGAGGAGAGGTTTACATGTCAATGGACATCTTCTTTAAGAAGGGCTGTACTGTAATAATTTTAGGGAGATCCTCTCATAGTATAACCAGTATTGATTATGGGACCCAAGGAGTTCCTAGCCTCAGATTCACAGGGCTTCTTCTTCCTCTTCCTCTTCTTCTTCTTCTTCTTCCTCTTCCTCCTCCTCCTCCTCCTCCTCCTCCTCTTCTTCTTCTTCTTCTTCTTCTTCTTCTTCATCTTCCAGGGTTAACTGACTTATGCAGGGTCATGTAACTAGTAAATGTCTAAGAGGGAATTTGAACTCTGGTGATCCTATTTGAGGTGGACTTTGGAGTCAATATAAGAAGGGAAAACAAATTATAATCATTGATAATTTATATTAGGGATTTTTATTTTATCTTTTTTGTTTTGTAGATTGTCTAAATTACTTAAGGGGACTCCTTATCTATCTTTTCCCCACTAGCTAATGTAACCATCGCTATCTGCAGAATACTAGCAACTCAACTTTACCAAAAGATTTAACTTTCCAATTTACAAAATATGTTTTTCAACACAACCTGGCAAGAAGTACATTAAAATTTAAGTTAGATGTATAATATTTACATATAATATGTATAATATTTAATGACTCATAAGAGCTCCCTGTGAGGAAATGAGTAAAATTTGGTACTAAATTAAAGTTGAAATATTGCATTCACAGAGCATCTGCCTCAACTGATTACTGATTTGTGCCTGCTTACTGCTGAAAACGATCAGTGCCTGGGATGGAGTGTGAAACATTCTTCAACAAGGTACATGGAAATAAAGAGCAGTTCTGATCACATTGAGCCATGAATTTCTCAACACTTTATTTTCTGTTCTGGCTTCAAGGTCCAAACATCTATAGATCTTTGACTTCTGACAAAATCCCCAGTGTGCTTTGATTTGTTTGCCAAAATAAGCCAGCTGAAAAATAGTACAGAATGAGGTAACTGAAATTCAGAAAAATTAAATTCTTTACCTGCTTCCTGTCATGCAATTTAATGCTCTAACTATACCTTACTAACTTGAACTGGGCTCCTTTTATCACTTAAGAAAGTTATTGATCAGTTAGTATGTGCAATTAAATGCTGTATGAATAATGTCCACATTCATAAGCCATGACTGAAAAGATGGAGTTTATTTCAAGTTCTAAGCAGAATCAAATCAACTTAAATATGGATTTTGTTATCCCTTCCCTTTGACTTCTGATTCATCTGTAACTGGAGCTAACTGGAGCTAACTGAAAAGGGAAATAGTAAGAGATACTGTTCAAAGCAGGGATGCTGTAGATATAATTATTCCTAAAGCATTGGTAAATGTTTTCTCAGGTCAGCTCATCTCAGAGAATATTGACTCTGTGACATCACCTATCCAAGATCGTAATTTTGACCATTTGGTTGACATCAATTTGTGGGTTTTAGTCATGTTCTCTATTCCTTAGGGAATTTTTGCCTTTAAATTGCAATGAATTGTGTGAATTAATAGCCATCGTTTTAATGTTTAATGTTTAACTTAGCCATAGGCAAAGCATTGTGTAGCCTTTTCTGAGTCACTATAATAAATTTACAATATCAAGCTCAGTCTTTATTGTTGTTTATCCTTTGGTCTGAAAGAGGACCATGATGTCACAGGGTGATGTCTTGACTTGCAAGTGAATTGGATATATGTGAGGCAGAGTGTGCAAAGCCATCAGCTTGAATTTCTCCTACAGAGTCATTGAAGTCCACTGGCAAGACAAAGGTCAAGGCAACTAGAGATGACCCAAGATGAAGTGGGTGACCCTGTCCTTTTTATATCAAATTCTTTCCCAGGTTTCAGTGTGTCTGAGGCCATGCCCATTCAATGATTAAAGGGTAGGTAAGAGTTGAGCAAAAGCTAGCTCATTTTGCCTGCAAAAGGGTTTATTGATAGGAGTTTTCATTCTCAGCTTGTGGAATAGGGAAGTGAGGCCCCATTGCCACATGATTGTAACAATTCAAATGATGGCCAACCAGCCCAGTTACCCTGGTTCTTTCTGGTCTTTGTCCTCCAATACCATTTTGTTTGTGTACTGATGTCTTTTAAACCAAAAGGTATCTAAGATTAATGGGAAAGAGTGGATGTTAATTTGCAACATTTGGGGAGGATTCCTGTAACAACACCTGAGGGAGCAGGTCAGGGAAAATCTTTTATTTGCAGCTTCTATACATTGGTTAAAATAGACTATTTTATAATAACAATAAGGAGTATAATATATAACAATATAATAGATAACAGTACTAAATGCTGGGAATACAAATAGAAACAAAAAGAAAATACCTGCCCTCAAGATGCTTATATTTTAATGGAGGAAGAAGACAAATAAAAAAAAAAACTAAAAGAAAACTAAAGAGGTAATACTTGGTGGAGAATGAAGTTTGGATATGTGTGCATAGATATATATACCTATGTCTGTTTATACATACATATATGTGTATGCAACACACATATAAATGTAACTATATGGATATATTATTTGTGTACAAATGTGCTTAATATAGAAATGAAGTTCAGTTTATTGGTTTTTTTCAGTTAAATCTGACTCTTTGACATCTTATTTTTGGGTTTTCCTGACAAAGATACTGGAGTGGTTCACTACTTCCTTCTCCAACTCATTTTACAGATGAGGTACTGAGGCAAACAGGGTTAAGTGTCTTGCTTTGGGTCACACAGCTGGTAAGTATGTGAGGTCAAATTTGAAGTCTTCCTGACTCCAGGGCCAGCATTCTATGCACTATGCCACCTTGCTGCTCTATAATATATAAATAAGCGTTACAAAATATTTTTTTTCTCACAGGTTCTCTTGAGAAACTCTCATTCTTTCTCAGCAGTTATTTTTCTTGACAGGATTTTACTTTAAGAACTTTCCCTGAATAAACTCAGAATTTCTTCTAATTCTAGTTTTAGTTCTAATTCTGGTTCTAATTCTAATTTCTTCCTTTTGATGATTCTTCCTTGGTGACAATCTTTTCCAACAGTTTCCAAGGTATTTAGTATGCACTTATGTTCTAACAGATCGAATTTTCTGTTTCATGGTTTGGATATTCTCCAACTTCCTTTGCTAGCTGCATGCTATTATTTAAATTGTAAATAAACGAGAATTTCAATATTTTACCCTTGGATTTATTTTCCATATGTTGTTTGGATTAAACCTCATTTAAGGGACTGACCTTGATGTTCACTATATTTTCAGTAAACACTTTTTTTACCTACAAGGAAAAAACAATCTTTGAAGTTCCAGTTGTTACAGATGTTACGTGCTTTGATTTCCCAGTTGAACAGTCAAAAGCTGCCCAGATTTTACTGTTCTAATTTTTTGATGCTATTGCCTGCCAGTGGGATATTTGGGAAAGGTGATTAGAATGGATATTATAGATTTTGAAGCAGTGCCTTGAATTTGGAATTTCTATCGTTTGTATAACAGAATATTTTTCCTTGGGGGATCTTAAACAGTTGGGTAAAAGCCATGTCCAGGTTTATTTTTCTTTTCTCTTTTCTTCTCTCATTACTTTTCTTATTTTTCTTTCCACTCAGATTTTCAGACAAAAAATAATCAAACACATTATCTAATTGTAATCTCTTAAAAGTTGAATTTTAAAATTCTGAATAAAAGGATAATTTCTAGCCCCCTGAGATGGTGAAGGAGATACTAACAAATAGTCTGAGTTGTATTGTATCTAATCATTGAATGGTTATCAATTAACACTAAGTCAGTTAGCAACAATATCTATAGTGACAAACAACAACCAAAAATAGCTAGTTAGTATTAACAAGGGATACTGGTTGGATGAGTCATCTTATAACTATGTTCACATCAAAAAATGCAAAGTATCTGCATATATCACCAAAATGCAAAATACATATACCACCAAAATGAAATCCAATATAGCAGAAATGGTGAACATATTTGCAGCCTGCAAAACTCTAAAAACTAAGTTAAAATCTAATTCTGAGTAGTCTCAGTCAGTTCAGCACCAATTTTCAGAGTCATTGGGAACAAAGACCCACCTGGCTAACTAAGAAGAGGAAAACTTGCCCACCTTGGAAAATTGAGGCAAGTTAAAGCTTCCTTATGAGTTGGAATGTTGCAGTGTTGGTTATCAATCCTGTGAATGGTTGCTGCACTCATAGCCTGTGCTAGATAGGAGACTCAGAGAAAGGAAAGTAAGAAGCAAGGAAAGTAAGAAGGAAACAAGAAATGAAAGCAAGAAAGCAAAGAAACAAAGGAAGTCTGTGTCTTTGCTGAGTATTATTTTCATGACATTGTTAACTAAACCACATCTGTTAAATTTTATGTGGTCTGGGAATATCTCTCTTTTTTGTTTAGTCTCAAGGATGAACTTGAATCATTCTTGATCCACAAGAAGGAAGAATGGGTGGAAGCTTCAGAAGAAAATTTTTCTTTTTTATTATGATGCAGGAAGGGAGCGGGAAATAACTTTCTAAAAATTATAGATATCCAAAGACAGAATTGGCTGCCTCAAGAAAATATGCACCGCCCTTTCCATTGGAAGCCTTTCAAAAAACATTAGAAAGTCATTTGTTAAGTATTTTTTTATAGAGAAAATTTTTTTTCAGGTGTTAGTGAAACTAGGTGGCAACTGAGGCTTCTTCCAACCCTGAGGCTGTGTAATTTTTGTCATTGTTTCAAAGAGATAAATACTGGTAAATAATTCCATATTCTTTCCTCATACTAACATACCACTGAATAGAACTAGAAGCCAAACAAACAAGTCACAATGGAAATTTATGCAATTTAACCTCAAACATACCCTCATAGCAGCAACTGTATCTTTCTTGTTCTGCCCTAACAGATTCTCTACCTCATTCTTTACTGACATCTTCCAAATATTCTCTTCTCTGCTTAAGCCTCCCCCTCTTCCCTCTCCCCTAACTCTTTAAGGTAAAACATATTTGATATGACCATTATCTACCATGCTAAGGACTAACATACTTCCCTGACATCATTATCCATAATCTCCCTCTTCTCATCTTTTCTTCTTCTAAACATTCTCACTTTCATCTTTTATTCTCTGTTACTCCTTTCTACCGGTTTCTGTAATAAGGTAACTCTTCTTTCTGACAAAAATCAACTTTTCTTTATGTGCCCTGGAACACATTTCCTTCCCTCTTTTCCAACAGATTTCCCTCCTTGACATTTCTCCTCTGGAAAAATTAAGTGAGTTATAGGAAGAAATAGATAGCATAAATATACCAGTGGGGGACATGAAGTCCCCCTCTCAAAACTAAATAAATCTAACTAAAATAAAGAAGAAAGAAGCAAAGGGGGTAAAAACAAATTTGGAAAAGTTATATATGGTAGACCTCTGGAGAAAACTGAATGAGGATAGAAAGGAAAATGCCTTTTTCTCAGTGGTACATGGCACCTATACAAAAATTGACCATGTGCTAGTGCATAAAAAGTTCACAATCCAATGCAGAAAGGTATACATAAAACATGAATCCTTTTTAGACCAAAATGCAATCAAAATTACATATAATAAAGGCCCATGGAAAGAAACTAAAAATAAGTTGGAAACTAAATAATGTAATTCTAAAGAATGAGTGGATCTGAGATTATTCTGGAAAGATGGCAGAGTAGGTCAGAAATTTCTAGATTCTCAAGCTTTTCCCCTAGAAAAGAGTTAAAATAGCACCTTAGGGCAAACAAAGTGAGGGTGGAGATAAGTAAGAATAGGATACAACAGGGGTCTTCTTGAGATAATTCAGGAAGATCAGATGAAAAATTCCAGGATGAGGTTCTCTCCCTGTGAAGAGTAAACACTTCCAGGCTAGGGGCCATTTTAACAAGCTGCAATCTTACACAACAGGGAGTAAGCCTTGGAGTTAGCTGGTTTGAGAGGCTGCCTTGGCCTCAGTCCAAGGAATTTTCACTCCGGGGTAGTGGGGGAGACGGATTGTGAAGATTGAGGGAACCTCTGCTGATAAGGAACAACAAACCCAGCTGTGTTATTAGGGGATGGGGGGGAATGAGAAGGAACCAGCAGTACATGCCTGGTGAGTGCAGAAGCAGTGAGACAGAAAGCCTCTGGCTGTAAGCACTTACAGGAGGCTAGAGTTTTGGCTTGGTTCCAAGTTAGAGTGGAAAATTGACAATTTGGGGCAAGAGGCACCATTTTCCATGTCCCAAGTCCCATTTTTGGGTGATTACAAAAATTAAGCTATTACCACAAAAAATGCACATATGAAGGAGAAAGAATCCAACCATAAGAAAGCTATTATAAGAATAGAAATTACAGGAGTCATTTTCAGAGGAGGATATGGGAAGTAAAGAAACCCTCAAAGAGTAACATCAAATGTTCACCTGTCCAAAAGGAATTCTTAGAAGATCGGTAAAAAAAGATTTTAAAAATCAAATGATGGAAATGGAGAAAGAAACTAAAAAAAAATAAAGAATAATTCAAGAAAAACAAGAAGATTTCAAAGTAATGTCAGTCAACTAGAAGAGGAAATCAAATCCAGAATTGTAAGGAAGAATATGACACCTTGAAAATTAGAACTGGGCAAAGTAAAGCCAATGAAATTATAAGAGATCAAGAAATAATCAAACAAAACATGAATAATGAAAAATTACAAAAAAATGAAACATAAGAAAAACAACAGATTTAGAGAAGAGATCAAGAAGTGAAAATATAAAAATAATTGAACTAACTGAAAGTTATGATCTAATAAAGAACCTTGATACAATAATACAAGAAATAACTGAAGAAAATTGTTCTGAAGCATTGGAACAAGGGGAGAGAGGGGAAGTACAAATAGAAAAAGGTCCATCAATCACCACTTAAAAGATATCCTATGAGGACGCTCATAGGAATATCATGCTCAAATTTTGAAACCCCCAGCTCAAGGAAAAGATATTAAAACATCAAGATCAAAGTAATTTAAATATGATGGAGCCACATTTAGAATCACACAAGATTCAGCAGCAGAGACAATAAAAGATCACAGGTCGTGGAACACAATATATCAAAGAGCAAAAGGATTGGGGCTCTGGCCAAAAATATCATATCCTGCAAAGGTAGGTATTATTCAGAAGGAAAACAATGGACATTTGATAAACTCTCAGACATTTAAGACTTTATTAACAAAAATCTTGAACTTAATAGAAGATTTGACGTACAAGCACCAGGGAAATATAAGGTATATACCACAGAGTGATTATAAGGGATTTATAAAGACAGATTGTTTACTTTTTATATATGTAAAATGTAAAATATATTTCTAAGACTCATTAATAATTATGTAGCTAATAGCAAATATTAGGGTAGACCTGAACATGATATTAATTTAAAAGTAAAACCATTTGCGATTATCTAAAATGGTGAGGAGCAAGAGGAAGAATTAATACAGAGGAATAAGATGCAGGAGGAGGCCTGGTAGTTCTGGTGATACATTTCATTGGGAATGAGATTAAAAGGGAAAATTTACATAAATTTAGAAGAATACAAAAATCTTCTAAATTCGGAGGAAATAAAACAGTAGGGGCATAGGGATGGGGGAGAGGACAAAAGAGTAATTTTTAGAGGGGAGGTCGAGGGAATAGGTAAAAGGCAGGGTACAGAAGCGTGTTTAGATTTATGGGAATGGGAGAATAGAAAAGAGACCATTAGAGGTGGGTAGGCAAGTAATAGGAGAGTAAGGTAGTGGGTGGAAGGTAAGTAGAGGAGGGAGGAGGGATAGGAAACAAGAGAGATGCACAAACATAAAAAACAAAGTTCAGGTGTAAAACAGGCTTGGAAAAATATGTGTGTGTATGTGTGTGTGTGTGTGTGTGTGTGTATATATATATACACACACACACACACACACACACACATACACACACACATATATATATATTATATGTATATATATGTGTGTGTGTGTATGTATGTATGTATGTACATATGTTTACATTTATAGTCAAAGAGAAACATCTAAACTTCATTGTAGCCCTCTGGGATGGAGAGAGGAGAAAAAAGAACAAAGTAAAAAAATGAATAGCGAGAAAAAAAGGACTCACAAGGAAAAAAGGATGGACAATTTTCAACACAAGTATTGTTTATCATACAAGCTTTCTTGAAATGAGAATACATTGTTACATAATTTGAATCCTCCCATGTTCTACTATGTATACAATATGTTTTTATTTCTTTTTAACTTTGTATGTGAGTTCCAGTATTGAGTTCATGACACGTTTTTGTTTCTTTTCTCTATTCTATATTGGTGCTCTGGCATTTGAATAAAAAATAAAAATGAGAAAACATTAAAAAAATTTAAAATAAACAGGCTAAAGAACAAACCATAGAAACAATCAGTAATTTTATGAAAGCATTAAAATAATGAGACAATCTACCAAAACTGATGGGATACAGTCAAAGCAGTTCTTAGAGGAAATTTTATATCTTTAAATATTTAAATGAATTAAAGAGAGGAAGAGGAAATATAAATTGGACATGCAACTTTTAAGAAGCTAGAAAAAGAATTAAAATCTACAATAAAATACCACATTAGAAATTCTGAAAATCAAAGGAGAGAGAAATAAAATTGAAAGGAAGAAAATCATTGAACTAATAAATAAAACTTAGTTCTGACTTCATGAAAGAAGT
This sequence comes from Potorous gilbertii, assembly GCA_028658325.1. NCBI lineage: Eukaryota > Metazoa > Chordata > Mammalia > Diprotodontia > Potoroidae > Potorous > Potorous gilbertii. The sequence goes on along the minus strand of CM053772.1, from coordinate 128,287,181 downwards.
AGATAAATTTTTGGTTAATTTGATTTTTCAAAAAGAAAAGAGTGAATTCATTAACAACGAGCAGGAAATTAAAGCAAATTTAGGAGCAACTTTGCTTAATTGTATACTAATAAATCCAAAAGCCCAATTGAAATGGATGGATATTTATAAAAATATAAATTGTCCAAATTAACAGAAGAAGAAATAAAATGCAAAATGTCATTTAAGAAAAGAAATTGAATAAGCCATCAATGAACTCCTTAAGACAAAAACTTCTAGGGCCAGATGGGTTTACAAATATTTAAGGAACAATTAATTCCAATGTGACATAAACTGTGGAAAAATAGATGGAGTCCTGCCAAATTCTTTCTATGATACAAAATTTTGGACTAATATCTAAACCAGAAAAAGCCAAAGGAGAGAAAGAAAATTATGAACCAATTTCCCTAATGAATATTGATGCCAAAAATTAAATAAAATATTAGCAAAGAGATTACAGAAACTTATTGCAAGGATAGTACACTATGACCAGGTGGGCTTTATACCAATAATGCAGGGCTGGTTTAATGTCAGGAAAACTGTCAGTGTAATAGATCATTTCAATAACAAAATTAACAGAAATCATAATTATCTCAATGTATGGAGAAAAGCCTTTTGACAAAACAGACCACCCATTCCTGTTAAAAACAGTAAGAGAGTATAGGAATAGAAGGAGTTTTCCTGAAAATGATAAGTAGCATCTATCTAAAACTTATATATCATGGGGGTATTCTGGCTCCCAATGAGATCATGCCCTTTATCACCACAGTTATTCAATATTACACTAGAAATATTATATTCACCAATAAGAAAATAAAAAAAGAAGTAATTGAAGGTATCAGACTAAGCAAAGAAGAAACAAAGCTATCTCTCTTTTCTGAAGATATGATGGTATACTTAGAAAATACTAAAAACCTACTAGAAAACATCAACAAAGTTGCAGGATGTAAAATAAATCCAAGCAAATCATCAGAATTTCTATATACTACTAGCAAAGCCCAGGAGCAACACATTGAAAGAGATATTCTATTTAAAATTATGGTAGATAACATAAAATATTTGACCAAGCATAACTGAGGACCTATGTGATCACAATTATTTAGAAAAAATACCAACTCTTCATGCAAACAATGTCAGATCTAAGTTATTGGAAAAATATTATGGATATGCTAAGCTAATATAATAAAAATGAAAACTCTACCTAAATTAGTTTATTTATTCAAGGTCAAACCAATGAAACTTTCAAAAAATTATTTCACAGAACTAGAAAAAAAGTATAACAAAATGCACCTGGAGGACCAAAAGGTCCAGAACATCAAGGAAATTAATGAAAATGGATACAACGAAAGGTGGTCAAGTAGTACACGGAGAAAAAGAAATATTTTACCTTTCAGATTTATGGGAAAAAGGGAAGGATTTACGATCAAACAAGAGAACATGAAATGTAATATTTATAATTTTGAATGCATTAAATTAAAAAAAATTTGCATAAATTCAATGCAACCAAGATTAGAAAGGAAGCAAATCAATGGAAAAAATTTTCACAGTCAGTGTCTCTGATAAAGGTGTGATTTCTTTTTTTTTTGTTTTTGTTTTTTTTTTTTGTTTTCACTTTATTTTATTTTTTTTTCTTATCACTCTACAATTTTTTTTATTTATTTAACTTTTTACATTCATTTTCACAAGATTTGGGGTTCCAAAATTTTCTCCCCATTTGTCCCCTCCCCCCTTCCCAATACACTGGACATTCTAATTATCCATATCACCAATCTGCCCTCTCTGCTATCATCCCTCCCTTCCCTTACCCC
>CM053772.1:128264257-128284855 GCA_028658325.1 Potorous gilbertii | reverse complement strand
GTGCTTCAGTGAGAAGCATTGAAACAAATATGGATTCAGAATGGCTTCATTGGGCTCTGATAGGAGTAATTATAATGTAAATTGATCTTTAATCAATAAATTAATGAGCATTTATTAAGCACTTATAATTTGTTGGGTATTGGTCTGAGTGCTTGAGATACAAAGAATAAGTGAAAACATTCCCTGGAACTTACATTTTCATGGGGGAGAATGTGTGTGTGTGTGTGTGTGTGTGTGTGTGTGTGTGTGTGTGTGTGTTTGTGTGTGTGTATACACACAAAGAGAGAGAGGGAGACAGAGAGAGAGAGAGAGAGAGAGAGAGAGAGAGAGAGAGAAAGAGTGTATAGATATAGATAAAGTAGAATACAAGTTAAACTTAGAGGGGAAGGTAAAAATAAATAGCTGGAAGAATCTGGAAAAGACTTCTGCATAAGCTGGGTTTGACCTTAGGGAGTTGAGTCAGCTGAATTCTTTTGAAAGAAGTCAGGGATTCTAAGAAGGAAAACATTCAAGGCGTGAGAGACAGTCAATGCAAGGGCATGGAGAGGTGAGATGGAACATTTTATGAATTAAGAAACTTGTCTGTGAGATCCTGGACAAGTCACTAACTTTTTGTCAGTCTCTGTTTCCTCATCCACAAAATATGGCTAGTAATAGCACCTACTTCACAGAGTTGTTGTGAGAATCAAAGGCAAAATGGTTTATAAATGTTAAAGTATTATCTAAATACTCACTCTCATTCGTAATTATTGAGTAGGCTAGTATGCCTACAGGGTATGGATGTGAGAAATTTGAAAGATGATTGGAAATATAGGAGGAAACCAATTAGGAACAATTTTAATTGCCAAACAGAAGATTTTATATTGATCTTAGTTATATATGGATTTCTTGAACCGAGGTAATTTTTATGAAGTTTCATTTTGTGAAAGCATTGGTCAAACATTTATGCTTTTAATGATAGTAGGCTGATTCAGAATGTCTTATTTTTACCAGATAAAACAGAGATGTGCTGGAACTAGCTCTAACTGACTTGGGAACACCAATTGTTATTTTTTCTGTGTGAATTTAACTCAGTCCTTCAAATCAGGCTTGATATATTGTTTTGTTAATTGTCTATAATTAAGAAAGTGTTAGTAATGCAGATCAAACTTTAAATTATAAGTATATACACCCCCTCACTCTCTCTCCCCAGTTCTCTCAAACTCATTGGTAAAACATTTGCCGGGACACCGTTGTGTTGCTCTATAAACATTGCTTGAGCTTGGTAGGAGTGCAGAAAAAGACTCAGGGAATGAAGTCATCACCGTACTGGAGTCTAGTTAATAATAGCAATAACAACAATTTTGACAACTGACATTTATATAACACTTTGTTTTGAATCTATTATTTCATTTGAATCCTATAATACCTTTCAGATGAAGCCAGACTGAACTAATTTATGCACCTTTAATAAGTTGTGTTGGATTTTATGGCATATGCAAATATTTCTTGGCTCTCTTTTGATATGGTTTTAAAACTCTGTTTTAAAAAAAGTTACATTACTCTAAGGAATTATGCAAAAGTTGCACTTTGGTCATTGTGTACTTGAGGAGCACACTTCAATGACTATGAAAGATATTGCAGTGGCTGTTGGTGTGAGAATGTCAGATATTTCAAAAGTATTTAAAACCACAAAGAAACAGGAAGAGTTCCATTAAAGTTAAACAGAAAGTGTAGTGGAAAATGAAAAACATCACCCCAAATGGAAAAAAAAATTCCATAAAATAGTATAGTCCTTCAATGTCAAACAAAGGTCTTTAGAGGGAACTGACATATTGAGGAGTTATTATTGATTTCTATTCAAAAAGCACAGGCTTCTTAAATATGGAAAACCATGGAGAAGATTAGTAAACATAAATTAGTTATCATTCCCATGAGGAAAAAATGTTTTCATGGACAATACAAAGAAAAGACTATTAAAGATTAGAAAAAGTTGTTTTACTGATTTAGCTTACTTTTTCTTTCAAGGTTTTATCAAAATCTTTGTCAGATGTCCAGGTGAGCCTATAAAATCTAGGCATCTTGATCAGACTGCCAAACATTCAGCCTACAAAGTGATTTAAGAATCTTTTATTTAGTGGGCCAGGAAATCTTGTCTCCTTGACAGAATGATGAATGTTGATAAATATATTGATATATTAAGAAGTAGAATTGTTAAAGAGCTATAGCAATTCCCAAATGGAGGTGTAGTACTGAAATATGGACTTGTACCATGCCTCTCATGAAAAGTTGAGAAATTTATCTAAAACATGGAGACAGACATGCGCCTATGAACTGAGAACTTGACCAGTTTTTAACCTCAGTAAACTCCTATGGGTTATAATCAAGACTAGACTTGAAAAAAATGAACTATTTGTCAAAGGTATACTTAAACTATGGCTTCATGATGAATTAAACAATACATATCATAACATTGTGAACAATGTAAAATATGACAAAACTAGCGCAAAAAAGGACTTATTGTATATTAAAGATTTTTTGAAAGATGTAAAAAGTTTTAAGATGAATTGTATATTGATACCTTTTACTTTGTAACTATTACAATAGGAAACCATTGTCATTTATTGAGTGGAAGCTTACTATGGTCAGATTTGCCCTTTCGGAAAGTCAATTTAGCAGCTATGTGAAGAATAGATCAGACTAGGAAGAGCCCAGGCAAGAAGTAATGAAGGCCTAAATGAGAAGAATGACTGTGTGAGTGGAAAGAAAGGAATCTATATGAATGAGTTTGTGGAGATACACATAAGACTTAGTAACTGATTGCGGACTGGAATGAATGAGATGAGGAGTTGAGAATGGCACTGTGTTGCAAACTTGGGTGCCTAAAGGGATGGTGGTGACCTTGGTAGCAAGAGGAACGTTTGGAAGAGAGGTGAGTTTTGGGGAAAAGATAATGAAATATGGTTTGGTCACATTGAATATAAGATGCATAAAAATATTCATTTGGAGATATATGACAGATAGTGATGCCATACTGGATAGTGGGGGAAGCATTGGAGATAGAAAACATAGTTTTGGGAGTCACATGCATTGAGATGATTTTTGAACATGTGGGAGATGATGAGGTCATCAAGTGATGGATCACAGAAAGGAAAGAGAAGAGGGTTCATGACAGGAGTTTCAGATATACTCACAGTTAATGGATGTGATATAGATGATGATCCAATGAAGGAACCTCATGAAGAACACGCAGGTAGGAGAAAAACCAGGGGGAGTAAATTAGAAGTGCTAATGTTTTGGGTTAAATGAGAATGGCACAGTATAGATTTGTAAAATGAAGGTGTTAATCTCTAAGATTGTGTCCACTTCCTAAAATGCTATAGGTCCATGAGACTTGAAGTTAAAGATTGGAGGCAGGGTGGTACAATGGAGAGGATTCTGGATTCAGTGTTGCAGGAGTTGAGTTTGATTCCTTGCTTTTCTTACTTATTATGTGACCTTGGGAAAATCACTTACTTCTTTGGATCTCAGTTTCCCCTGTCTGTAAAAGGACAGTTTTAGATTAGAAAGTCTCTAGGTTTCCTTACAGTTTGCATCTATGATTCTCAAAGTTAGCACAAATATGGAAGGATTAAGTAATCAAAAGATTGGGGCTATAGCATAGGCTTAAAAATCTGTTAAAATCATATTAATATTTAAGTTTTGAGAATTTAGAAACATCAAAATATGCCAGGTGTAGAATTGGAAAGTTGAAGAAAAGAGAAGAGATGCATTGATGCATTGTAGAAAGCTGAATTATCCAAGATTTTTTTAAACTGATCCCTAAAGATGACTTAGGAGATGCCACAATATCCAGACTGGACTGCTGTCAGAGAATATACTAGGCAAAACTCCATAGCGCTAAGAACTGGACAAAATTTTCAGAAGTAACTGTTCCTTTCCCGACCCTATTAGAAAAGTTTAAGAAAAGTAACTTCCCACTTGGTCTCCAGGAAAGATCAATCCAGAGATACACAAAGATTTTGTGTATTATTTTTTAAAATTTCAAAAATTCTCTGCACATATACACATGCACACTTCCCTAAGAAAACAGAACAAACTTCCTTTTGAAAATCCACTATAAATAAGTTTTATTAGTTCGATAATTGATGTTTGTTGTCTTTTCATACTTCTAGAACCAAAGTCCTTGGGTTCAAGGAGAATGTATTGCTCACCTGTTCCTTGTAATGCATAGCACATGGGGAGATACTCTGTAAATATCTGTTGAAATTAATTGAATAATTTTGTGTTGTTGGAGTCAACCTGTAAAAGTGGTTTATTTACCTCTTGGTAAATTTGCAATTTGATGATGCTTACACCTAGTATCAGTATGCCTTTAGTCAGGGTCTGATATGTAAGGTAGGTGTTTTCTGAGACTCACATGCCATGAATTCTTCACACCTAATTTATGAAAAATAAAGCTATCAAAAAATCTGCAAATAATAACCAAGTCCCATATTTAAAGATGATACACACCAGCAATTTTAAATAAATAAATATTTATGTGTAATATGGTCGCTTTTCTACTAATCTTTTTAACTGTTAACATTCTCATACACAGACTTTGACTAAAATATACTTTTGTAATGCTGATTCTCTTAATATTGAGTTAAGATCTTGAGAGTATGGAATTCTTGATGACTTGAGATGATCCCTTGGCATCAAAACCACATCCACTTGAAAGATATGAGCTAGTCAGCTAACCAACACACAGAGACTACAGTCATGTAAAGAACAACCACAAAACAATTATGTGTATGTTGCAAAATTACCAAGAACAAGAATATCCCAAGAGAAAGATATGAGGAGGCATCCCCATCTATTCTTTTGCAGAGGAAGGATGTATCCAAGTATGGAAGACTACAAATATTTTCAGATTTTTCGATGTGTTGATTGGTTTTGCTGATATTTCCCCTCTTCTTTCTTTTTTTTCTTCTTAAAAAATATTATTTGTTATATGGGATAGCCCTGTGGGAGGAGGAAGGAAGGTGTATTGGGAGAAATTCTGTAGATGTAAACAAAAGATATCAATAAAACTTTATTTAAAAAAACACATTCAGCTTTGCTTATGTCTCAGCAGTTGGCTCAATTTCCCTAGGGAAAGTATTTTACTTCCAAGCTAAACAAAGAAAAAGTGTTAGTTTGCTTTGCTAACCTTCCTGCTCTCAAAGCATCTGCTTCCCTTTTCCAACAACAACAATAAAGTGAGAGAAAATATATTTGGAAGTGTGATGCTTTTAAAAGAAAAAAAGATCTTATGCATAGTTTGTCATCAATCTGTTTTCTTGCCATAGAATGGAAGGATGTAAGCTGGAAGAGACCTTTAGAGATCACTGAGGTTAACCAGCTTACTTTTTAGATTAGGGACCTGTGACTCAGTGACTCAGTAGGGGAAAGAGCACTGGATTTGGGGTCAGAGAACTGGGCCTTGTCACTGATCCTAGGTAAGCTAGTTAATGTCTTTGAGATTTTACTCATCTGTAAAATATTATCAAAAGTCCCTTTCAGCACTAAGCTCTTGTAGAAATATAAGATCTTGTGACCCCAGAGAGGTTGTGATCTACTCAGGATCACAGAGGTAGTGAGTAGCAGAGTTAAGATTTGAAATTAGTTTCAATGACGTGAATTTAAGTGTTTTAGCTTTATTATGAGTCATTTTGCCTTTCAGCATTTATTCTTTTTTTTTTTAAACTTGTTTGAGAGTAGTGAAGGCAGCATGGTATAGTGAAATGATTAGTGTTCATTAACTAAGTCAATAAATATAGGTTCCAATAATTGCTAAGTCACTTGCTAGCTGAGTGACCAAATTTTCTGGGATTCTTTTATCACCTCTAAAATGAAGAATTTTGACTAGGATGGTTATTTCACCTCTAAGATATTTTAAGTCTCCCCCATATGCAAGGTGTTACTGCTGTTGTGTAGTATAGACCAGTTTTGCAAATACAAAAATGAAATAAGACAATGTCCTACCTTCAAAGCAGTGAGTCCAATAAGGGAGCTAAGACATGTGACAGAACAAATCAACATTTTGGCTGGCATGCGCTTGTGTTTTTATTACTTCTTGTTTCTTTTTGCCCCTTGAGTCAAGAGAATACATGCATTATCTGGAAAGGAGAAAAGTCATTTTCCAAAATGCTATGGGCTAAAAGCACGTGGGAGACTGTACAAAGAACCAATGCTCATTGGAGGAAAGGAAAGATTGTTGTGGGGAGGAGCTATACATATGGAAACAGTGAGAGGCATTTGTGAGTGATGACCAGCGGTGGCAGTGGCAGTTGTGGAAATGCTAGTTTGTTTGGTTTATTCCTGATACTTTCTGAGCTGAGTCAGGCTTTTACTGGTAGGGACTTGACTGGATTTTTCAGATGAGGGGCTGAAGGACAGAGACTGGCCATTCTGGAGCAGAGTAGGCAAGACGGTGCTCCAAGGGGAAAGCAGAACTGAAGTGGACCAGGGCTCAGAGGGGATGTTACTTGTGAGAGAAATTGTAGATTCATGTTATAGTAATTTTCTAATTCATTTTCTAATAATGTCATGAATATGGTCCTTTGTACTAGACTTAGGGCTAAATCCCAATTACATTTTTTAGATGTATTTTATTTATGTGTAAGATATTTCTTGGTTGCTAGGAAGTCAGCTAACCTCATAAAAACTAAATTCAGAGGTTTCTAAAGTGATAGACAGTGAGAAATTCTTTGGGTAAAGGTAACACATGGGTCATATGAAGGAATATATCATTGAGAATCCCTCAATTAGAACCTGACATGTTTGTTATAAATAGACATTTGAGTTATAAATATTAAGAGATAAGATATCATAAATATATAGGAGAAAGACAGCATGGTAGGTGAGATTCCAGGAGGATAAATAAACATGCATTTATTAAACACTAGTAACTATGTAACAGGCACTATGCTAAGTGATGGATATACAAAGAAAGTGTGAAAGCAGTCTCTGCCCTCAAGGAGCTTATGTTCTAAGACATCATGTATGTAATTAAACATATAGAATAGATAAAAATGTAACCTTAGAGCTAAAGGGTTTATACAGAAGGAAATAATTGAACTGATTCTTAAAAAAAGGCAGGACTTTCAAAAGCAAGTGAAGAGGAAAAGAATTCTAGGCATGAAGGACAACCAATGAAAAGGCAGAGATGGGAGATGAGGCATCCTAGATAAGAAAAAGTGAGTAGTTATATTTTCTGGCATATATTCTGTCATCTATCTTCATACATGTGTATACACACCTTGTCTCACCCAAAAGAATATAAGCTACTTGATGGCAGAGGCTGATTTATTTTTGTCTTTGTAAATGAAACACTTAGCTTGATACCTGGCATATAATAGCATATACTCAATAAATGCTTGTTGATTGTTCAGTTGATTGCTCTTATAAGAAGGGAAGGAAAAAATGAAGTTGAGGAAGAGTGCATTCCAAACACATGGAGCAAAGCCATAGAGACAGGATAAGATTGAAAAAGAATGATTTGTCTGAAAAGTAGTGTATGAAAATGAATAATTTGAGATAAAATTGGAAAGTTAGATTAGAGCTGGATTGTGAAGAACCTCAATTCCAGTTCATGAATGTATGCTTTATTTGATAGGCAATAGGGAGCCACTGAAGGTTTTTAAATAGAGGAGTGACAGGATTAGAGTGATGCATAATAACTAAAATAAACCTTGAGATTACAACTTATTCCATTATACCATGTTTTCTTGGTACAGTGACTTCATGACATTAGTAATAGAACATTGTTTTCTCATGTGTTATTATACTGGGGTGCTGAGAGGCTGGTTACAAAGTTTGTGCTCTCAACTGAATTTAAATATATGTGAGGCATTTCTGGTAGAAATGTGAATTAGTATAATCATTTTTGAGAGAAATATGGAATGAGTTGAAAAAAATTACTAAGTTGTCTATACCCTCTGACTCAGAGATTTTACTGCTGAATATATATTCCAAAGATATCATATAGTCCAACAAAAAGAAAGGTCCCTGTGCACCAAAGTATTTATAGTGGCCCATTTTAGTAGCCCTAAACTGGAAACAAATTGCATACCCACTGCTTAAGGAATGACTAAACTGTGATCCATGAATGTAACGGAATGCTATCATGCTATAAGAAATGAATATGATGAATGCAGAGACTCATGGAAAGACTCATATGAATTGATTCAAAGAGAAATAAGTAAAACTAAGAAAACTGTGCATGATAATTGCCAAAATGCCAATTGAAATGACAACAAAAAAATGTAAAATGAATGTTGCAGAATTATAAAGACCAAACTTGTCCCCAAAGAAGAGATAGGAGAATACATTCTCCCTTGTTTCTTCATGAAAATAGAATTCCAAGAATGGAACACTGCATACAGACATAAGACTCTTTTCAATAGATTGGTTAGTTTTGTTAAGTGTTTTTTCCTCTTTCCTTTAGAAATTCTTTATTTTAAGAGATGGGTCTCTGAAAGGGAAAAAGGAAGGGAAAGGAAAATGTGCAGAACAAAAGGTATTTAGATTTACTAAAGAAAGAAATAAGATAGAAGTAATAATTGTTGTGGTAAACTTAGAATTTATAAATTTCTAAAATTTTCTAAATTTCTAAAACAAAAAAACCCCCAAAACCTCACACGTCTTGCCAGTAAGATGCAAGAAAAATGGCGAGATCTATCACATGCTAGTCAGATACAAATGTGTTCACAGTGCAGAAGTCTATGTGAATTGTTTCATTTGTCCTTTGGTTTTACTGCCATGCTGTGACTCCCACAGATCTGAAAGGCTGTCCGTGTAGTACTCAGGGCTTTCAATGGAGGATTGGAAGAGGGAGACCAGTGAATAAAGTGAACACAATGACAAGAGGTGTATTTTTTTCTCCAAACTTTTGAAATTAAGTAATGGAGATATATTTTCATTCCAAAAACACACATTGAAACATAAATAGTCACAACAGGAGGCCGGCAGAGTGTCCCAGAGCTCTTTGTGTTTATGGAGTATGAACTGTGTGACTGCTAAAAAGTTACACTGCAGGTGTCTCTTCCTCACCCCTGACAGGTTTCAAAGGGCTTTAATGAGTTTTGCCTTAACATAGTCTAGGGCCTATTATTGAGTTTCTCATCAATTCTGATCCTCTGGTACCAGATTTGGTCATCCTTTTGTAGCACACTTTCAAGTTGCCAAGGAGAGAGGAATCTGTAAATACATGTCCTGCTGATCAGGATGGAAATCTATTCCCACCCGTAAGATTCAACTCCTTGAGTCCTGGTGAAGTTATTCTTGGCCAGGACTGACAGACTTGGCAGATGTGCTGACCTTAAAATAAAAAAAGAAGATATGGCAGAAGGACAATAGAAAACAAACCCTATCCAAGAGTTTGGAGCTTGCAGATGAGAATATTAAGAGGGGGTCAACCTGAGAAAGGTCCTGGAGAATGGTAGGTAGCTACCACTGGCTGCTGCCATCATCTCTTAGAGTAAGAAGCAGACCTTTCACTACTGCTAGATCTTTTTGGCATTGGTGGGACAGATACCTATTATAGAAATGAATGGTTATTCCTAAAAAGCCCATGGAATCAAGTAGCCAAAGGACTAACTGTCTGGATTGGTTTGATGGTATCTCTAAATGATAATGTAATAAATCAGTGACATTGGCCATGGGAGAAATTATAAAACAACAACAGCAACAACATGTGAAAGCATATAAGTTAATGCAGAAGTCCTGACAAGAGGTCCATTCTTATAGATATGCAACCCCATCAACCTCAGGAAACTCATTCATAAGAAATTAAACTGAAGAACAGTCATACAAGTGGAGAATCATCTGAAGAAACTGGAAGAAAATATGGTGTGAAGTGAATCCAAAAGAAGATATATTACATCTACAAATGTAATGAAACAGAGGAGTGGATGCCAAAACAGCCCAATATATTAACACTGTCATTAGGAGAAAACCAGAAAAGCAGAACATTCTTCTGCTACAACTACGTAAAAGATTCCCATAGGGAGATCACATGTACAATGATGGGATACAAGCTGAGAACCACAGCCAGCTTTGAGAAAAGAAGGTGGATCAGGGAAGGAGTATGCTCCATTTTCTGAAAGTGATTTGTATGACCTCATCAGAATTTCCTAATGAGTCTTTTGTACCTGAATACTTGGGACTCCAGATGGGAGGTGATGGGGAAAGATGAAAGTTTTGGACTGTCCTACTCTCCTAGAGAGTTCAACAAAATGACATTACATTCCAGGTATTTTATGAGAAAATTTGAAGGACATACCTATATGGCCTCTAGAACAGGGTTCTTAACCTTTTCTGTGTCTTTGGCAGTCAGAGGAATAATCTAGAAAGATTCCTCCATTGATCTCAGAGATTATCTCAAAAATTTACTAGTCACTGTCATCATCACAGTGTTTAAAAGCCAATATCACCTACAGTGACAGTAATGAAAAAGAACGGAAAAATATGCATATATATAGACTACAGACTTTGAACCAAAGAAACAAAATAACATAATTTGTCATTATAGAAGTTCAAGATATCCCAGTAGCCCGTGGTTCTTAGTAATAGATATGCGCTGCTTATTTCCAGATTCTTAAGACAGAAGAAGACAGGGAAAAGACAGCCTTAACTTTTTCAGCTAGATTTAAGTAGTTTGAGGGCATGTCTCAAGGTAACTTGAAGATACCTGCCTCTTTCCAAAGACTGATGGATTAAAGCAGAAGTAGATTACTTGCTAGTATTGGTGTGCCTAGTTAATATTGTCTTTGGGAAGATCCTGGAAGAACACAAGGAAAGACTGATGAAGCATTTGGATCAATGAGAGAAAAATGTCCTAAAGCTTTTGATGGACACATGCCAGTTTTGTAGAGTATCTGTCAAGTATGTGGCTCACATAGAATTGTACCAAGGTGTGAACAGAACACTGAGAAAACATATAAGCTCTCCTGACTTCACCACATCCAAAGAATATTCAAAATCTAAGGCATTTTCTAGTTTTTTTTTAAAAAAATAAACTCACTTGAACAAATATGAGAAATAATTCATCTGGTCTTCTACTCTACTCCAATGAGTATCAATCAACTTGGTATGATTCCATAGGGGTAGTGACTATAAGTTTTGTGTATTAGGTCCCAGAGCTGTGAGCTACAGATTGTAAGATCACTTGTGTAATCAGAGGAAACTAGTTAGAATTCTGCCATCCTTGTTTTTCTTCACCATGGTGACCAAGCCCAGTATGGTGAAGGTGACTCAATTACATGGGAAGTCCTCCAATTTATTTTTGTACCTTTGGAACATTTTCTTTTATCCAACATGAGCAGGTGACCATCTTATGAACACTTAGTGGAGATGCCCATGCTTCACTCAATCTATGACACCCCTGCTAATATGTCATTTTTGGCTCTCAAGAGCAAGGTCTAGCAACTAATGAGATGCGATATTTTACCATGCCTCTTTTGCATGCTTGGGTACCAAACACTATAAGTACAAGGTCCTGGAAGAAGGGGGAACCTTAGATCATGAGGAAGATCTGAGATCTACTTTATTAGAGGAGGCAATGGATCCTTTAATAAAGTGCCATTGGCTCAGAGCTCTGCCTCAGTATCTTTCATTGTAGTTTGGACAATTTTATTCCCCACACATATGTAAAAAAGAGGCAAGAAGTGTGTGTGTATGTGTTTGTGTGTGAAAAATAAAGTTGTTCCAGGATCCATGATGCCCCTACTAATACTATGACACTGAAACAATCACTTAAGTCCTCTGAGTTTTAGATTCCCCGTGTGTAAAACAAAGGTGTTTTCAATGGCTTTTAATGTAACTTCCAACTCTAGATATGTGATTTCTTTGAAAACTAATGTGAACATACTTTCAAAGTATTGGTAAGCTGCCTCATATATGTCCCAGCATTGACCTATGCAAACCTGAGCATTCCTTATGTCCTGCGGATAGCTTAAGAACTGTGTAGAGAGTAATCATCACCAGAAAAATTATGTTGGATTTGCCAGCAGAGCCTTGTGGGATGGTGGGAGTTTCTGAGAAATTTGAAGGCTATGTATGAAGAGAAATCACAAGTGTGGATGAACAAATCCATAGACATTTGGCTGAGGACCACATTAGATACTGCTTGCCAAATATAGGGGGTAGTCCTGGCCAACAGTGAATTCAGTATATAATGTCAACTGAGGATCTGGGAGCTCAGGACTTCCCAAATTCATAACTGGAAATGGCCCATCTCAGGATTGATTTTAGGCAACCTGTAATTAGGCAAAGAAATAAAATAGGAGTGACAACTAGGAGACCAAAACTCAGGCTTAAGTTCACACATATTTTAGGCCATGTGCTTAAGTCATGTCCTCCATCGGGGAAGAAGATTACCAGCTCTATCCACACAGACCCATGGAAAGAGGCTCAGAAACATTTTCTGTGTTTAGTAGATAGGAAAATGAAGGAATACAAAAGGTGAGTATTCTCACACTTTAAAAAAAAAATAAATTGTAGAGATATCCTTTGTTTTCACAACAAAATTTTCCCAACAACCCTCTCTTTTTTTTCCCACTCCAAAGACTGCTGTGGTGTTCATCCATTTCCAAATAAGACCATGACATCAGAGAAATGATGACATGACTTGCACTTGACTTTGTTTTGAGTGAGGGAGGGCTGTGCAGGTCACCAGCCTCACTTCTCCTCCAAAGTCATCTGAATCCAGTGAAATCAGGATGACTGGAGATGGCCTAGGATGCAATGGGATGCCTTGGCCTTTTTAGGTTAGGCCTTTTGATGTACTTACTTCGAGGGAGGTAATGCCCATTGAGTGAGTAGTCCTCTTTAAGAAGTAATCAGGGAATGACCATTTTAATGAGCAAAAGAAAGAAATAAAAATATCAAACTGGGAGGGAAAGAGAAACCATAACTATTGATAATCACTCTAAGCCAGCCAGTAAGTTCTACTCCAGAGACCCATTCCATAAAACACGTCCCCCTCCCCAGTTAATTTTTAAAAGAAAAGGAAGGAAAAGAAATCAGCAAAACTGATCAGTACATTGAAAAAAATAACACAATGTATGCAGTCTTCCATACCTATGGAACGCTTATTTCTGCAGTGCAGTTGGGAAGGGTATCTTCTTATAGTTCTTGTTTGGCACCAAGACTGTTCTTTGTAATTTTGTAACATTTAGTTGTTATGTTTTGTCATCATTCCTTTCATTTACACTGTTGTAATCTTGATGTACACTGCTTTCTTGACTGTTTACTTCTCTTTGCATCAATTAAAGAAAGTCTTTCTACACTTCTCCGTATTCATGATATCATCATTACTTACTGTTTTTCAGTCATTTCAGTCATGTCCGACTTGTGTCATGACCCCATTTGGGGTTTTCTTGGCAAAGACAGTGGAGAGGCTTGCCATTTCTATTTCCTGCTCATTTTACATATGAGAAACTGAGGCAAATAGGGTTAAGAGACCCTTGTCCAGGGTCACAAAGCTAGTAAGTGTCTGAGGACAGATTTGACCTCAAAAAGATGACTCTAGGCACCCTACATACTACCAAGTTGCCCATCATTACTTAAGAGTCTACCAACACTCCATTATACTGGTCTACCACAACTTGTTTGGTAATTCCCCAATTGATTGATATCAACTTTACTTCCAGTTCTTTGTTACCATAGAAAATGCTTCTAGGAATATTTTGATGTGTGTGTGGTTTTTCTTTCTTTTTTCCTTCCTTTCTTTTTCTTTCTTTCTCTATTTCTTTTTTCTTCCCCCCAATTACTTGGCATGCTATTTACTTTATATTAATTTACACATAAGTACATTGGTTCCCCTGATGGGGGAATAGTGTCCTTGAGGGCAAGGATGGTGTGATTTTTATCTTTGTATCTCCTGTGACTGACACATACTAATTGACTGAATGGAATCTGTGTCATAAAGAGAAAGCAAGCACGCTTTCAAGGTGAACTAATCTGTGTGGTCAGTCTTCATAATGAAGTTCAGAATTTCTATTAAAAGACAAACCTGGTATTTTGCAAAAATGAATATCATTTCATCTGGGTACATTTAGTGTACCATGAAAGGTGGAATGAAAGATGAATTTTATAGGCTTAGGACCTGATGTGCATTTTCTGTTGAGGGCAACCTAGACATTTCTATTGTCTTTAAACCCTCGCCTTCTTGCTGGGTATTTTGTTCAGAAAATCAAACCAATGACGTTGATGGGTGTCTTGGGTTCAGTCATGAACAATGATCTATTTCCAGCAAATTGCAATCAGTTTTTGTTGGCCTCCTGCTTGCCAACATGTTTTCTGTGACTGTCACCCTGATGCAATAAAGAGGTTCTTCTTTATGTAACAGATGTGTTTCTGCAAAGTTATGAGTAGCTTGAATTTCTGTAAATTGAAGCATGCTTTTAAAGGCTTCAGGGGAGCTCTTTATTTAGAAGAATATTGCAGCAAACCTTTTTGTAAAATGAAGAACCCATCCTTTAATGAAGATAATTACTCATTTATTTGCTTCATAAGTGTGGATATTTGAAGATTATTGCTTTCTTCTTTTATATGGAAATTGGGGTTTTTCTGTTCATCACATCTTTAGGAGTTATTTTCAATTCATGGGCTAGTGCACACACAGATGTGCACACAGGCAAAGACACATACGGAGTTTTTGTATTCATAAAAGAACAGAACTATGGAGGATGGGATGGTTTAATAAATTATGAGGACTGCAGGATATGAAGAAGCTTGAGAAATTTTGAAGAATTAAAGCACTAATTGACAGAATGATTTATAGATCTGGATAAGAACTCTCTCTAGGGATAACTTTTCTTCTCTGTAGTAATGTTTAGTTTGATTTTTTTCTTAAATATGAATTTCTTTAAAAAATTGTCATGATTTAAAATTCTGTTAGCACATTTGGTACCCACTGCTTTGTGCTCTGTAGCCTGTGCCTGATGTACCCAAGGGAATATCTTAGATAGTCAGAGCTTCTATCCCTTTCTTTCTCTTTCTTTCTTTTCTTTTCTTTTCTTTCTTTCTTTCTTTCTTTCTTTCTTTCTTTCTTTCTTTCTTTCTTTCTTTCTTTCTTTCTCTCTCTTCCTTCCTTCCTTTATTTCTTTCTTTCTCTCTCTTTCATCTTTTCTCTCTCTTTTGTTCTTTCTCTCCCTTCCTTCCTTCCTTCCTTGAAAAGGACAAATTGGATATCCTCCTACCTTCCAGGTCTTCCTTTATCTTCCTTTCACACACTAAGCTTTCCTAGCTTTTTGGACTGTCAAAGAAACCAGACTAGAGAAGGGGGTTTTATTTTGGGAAGCTCTAGGAATCATGTTTACCTCTACCAGTCCAAGGAAGCATAGGTTGTTGTATTAAGATGTTATCTACCAAAATGAAATGTGGACATATAATGCCTCTGAATAAATATTTCTCTGAATTTAATACGTTGTTTATTATCTTTTGCTTTGTGGAGAGATGACAATTATAATGTCTCATATATGAAGTCAATAGCTTTGTATTGTATGCTAAAAATAGGGCTTTTGCAAAGGAAGAGGTGAGAGGAATTATTTGAAGAAGCAAAAATCATTAAATTGCCATGAGATTGTTCATGTCAGCCTCAGCTTCCCAGATTTACATTGTGGAGAGGGCTGTGAAATATAAGAATTGACTTTAAATCCTGGCAATTTAGGGTTTTCTATATAGCATGGAAGCATGATCATAGAGCTGAAGCGAGATGGGATCTCAGACTCCATTTATGCCAACTTCCTCATTTTATGGATGATGAAACCAGGCTCAGGAAGGTTAAATGAATTGCCCAAGGTCACTCACACAGTAAGTGACAAAAGTTATTCCCCAGTCCAAGGACAGTCTGCCCTAGATCTCTCTTCCTGATATGGTAGCCAGCTGCACCTACAGAATCTACTAATTTAAATCAGCTGTGTACTGGCTGAACTGGCTGTGTACTGGGTCATAAAGATATTTACTACTCACCAATCATATGTATCCTAGACTTAGATGTGTATACTAACTTATATTTATCTTATCTAATAAGACATTGATGGGAGCAGCTTGGGTATTTCTCAGTCAACCCTGACCTCTAATTGATTTCTTAGTGATGTTTCAGGCCTAAAACCACACCTTCATGTAGCCCCTCTTTGAACCCTTTCCTGATGAATTCTAGGTAAAATACCTGTGCATGAGATACTAAAAGTGCATGTTCCTTTAAGAACTAACCACTCCCTAATCCTACCTTGAATCACCTAATTAGCATATTTGGCACATATTTTACTATAGAATGTCCTATATAAACTTTAACTGTATGCCTCTAAGGTTGTAGGTTGCCTAAGAACTCTTGCTTGTTGAAAATCATAATAAATATGTACCACCTTGGCTTCAAGAATGCTCAAGTCCATGAATTCTTTCCAGCTGGTCCACGCAGGTAACTTCATTCTTTGGGTTCCTGTATCTTTCCTGACACTCATCAGTGGGATTTGAATCTAAATCCTCTGATACTTGAGTTAGGGTACTTTCTATTGTAAAATTCTGCCTCCTTCTCACTGGTACTCTGTCCTATCTGGTAGACTTAGTCAAGTAGATGCTGAGCCATGTTCCTGTTCCTAGCATCTAGTCAAATATATACTGAACTTAGATCAACAAAGGGCTAATAGTGAAAGTGGTCATAGACTCCTTGAATGTTTATTATTGTTCATCACATTTACTGAAAAGCCACAGTGTATTATTTAATACCCTTCAAGTATCCAGGGCATAGTTATGCATTTGCCTCAAATACAAAACAAGAGAAAACTGCCTTATGCAGTAGCACTAGGGATTTAGGTTTTATATTAAGAAGAATTTCCTGACTGCTGGTGATTATTAAACATTGTTAACAGTTTATGGAGAGATCAGTTGTATAATCTGTCCTGAAGCCCTTTAAATATTAGGATAAATTTCATCTGGATCAGAGTACTTAGGTAGACTCTGACCTGAAGACAGAGGAATGAATAGATAAAGTGTAATAGGCACTGACCCACTTGCTTTGGGCACAAGATAAATCAGAGGGAGCCTAATGAAGAATTCAATATAGGTTGCTTCTCTCTTCCATTTCCATGGACATCTTTCTTGGTGCCAAGTCTCCTGAGCTACAGAAAGGGCACTTAGAATGAGATGGGCAATTACAGAAAGGTATGGATGGGAAAGGGGAGAGGGTGACAGCAGTACCTGATGGCAGAGCCCATGCGGATTTTGCAAGCTAGAATTTTTTTCTTCAATAATTTCAGAAAATTATTTAAAATGAATTTCAGAGGTAGGATTTACAACTAGGCCTTCTTGATCCCAAATTCAACATTTTCCCCATTATACCACATTGCCTTTCTGAGAGGAGAGAAGATAATGGCGAAAAAACTCTACCTCAAAACAGTAGGAACACTCAGTGATCCAAATCCAGCAGCTTCCTGGTGGAAGGAAAGTATGTGTGTGTATGTGTGTGTGTATGTGTGTATGTGTGTGTGTGTGTATGTGTGTATGTGTGTGTGTGTATGTATGTGTATGTGTGCATATGTGTGTGTGTACAAATGTGTTGGAGGTGGGGTTTTCCTAGCAGTACAGCAGATCTATAGGACCACAAGATCGATTCCAGGAATGTGAACATACTGAGAGATGGGTCCTGTTCATCATCCATGCATACTTTCCCCAATCCCTCCCTCCAACTTTTGGTTAAATACCAGGACCATTGACATTTACATCCTATTATATAGTAGAATTAGAGAATACAACCCTTAGCTTATACTGGGGCAAGAGGATTCAGTACTTTTTTCATGTCCTCTGAAATAAGCAGTAATGGAGACTTCATTAGTTTCCATCAGATTATCCATGAAGAATCTATATGCAGACCTAATAGTAGATTGGAAATAGGGCTAGGTAGGCTGGCAGCCTAGTTTCTCTGATCTCATTGCAACTCTTAAGAGACAGACCCTTTGGTTTGGTGAGGTTCCTTCAGTGATGGAGTTGGAGACAGCTTTGTAGGGTGAGTTCCAGAGATAGTGCTTGGCCCTTATTCTGAGATGTAGTCTTGGGAAACTGGGACTTGGAGTCAGGCACCCAGGGAGCTCAGCAGATAGAGCCTTGGGCCTGGAATCAGGAACATGTGAATTCAAATCTGGTCTCAGAACTTACTAGTTGTGTTACCTCGGGCAAGCTACTAACTTTACATCTGTGAAATTGAAATAATAATAGCATCTTCTTCCTAAGCTTGTTGTGAGGCTAGAATGACATTATATTTGTAAAACGTTTAACAAACCTACATATAAATGCTAGTCATCACTATCATCATCATCATCCAATGGGTCCAGGAGAACAAAGAAGTGAGGGTCTTGCCCTGGCTTCCATGCCTGCTTCTTAATGATTGACTTCTTAAATGATAAACCCATGGGTTTGGTGGAGTGCATGCCCTGGTTCATTTCAGCATGCTGTATTGGACAATGGTCTCTTTTGGATCCGTTTGCCTGGTCTCAGAGCAGCGTAGTTCTACCTGATTTTTGTTGAAAAGGAGAGACTCATGAGTTTTTACTGATGGACTGGATGGATGCAAACTGTCTGCTGTGGGTGGCCCTGTAAAGTCAGCTGGGATAAGCCTTCATCAGGAATGATGTATATGCCCTGAAAATCTTTTATACATGTTTTTAAAGATTCAAAACCTAGCATACATTTATGTCTCCACATCGAAACCAGTGTGACAGAAATGATGATGGGATTTGTGAAACAAGCCTGACTCTGGAGCCAGTGTGCTGCAAACAGTCATAAAAAACTGACTCTATTTAAATAGGAGCAGATGACGTCCTTTCCAGATTGAGTATCCAGCCAGTCTGTCATGTGAGTGGTTAAATTAGGGAGTTTGATTGATGAAATTTGGATTCTGCCTCCTTTTGCAAGGGGATGGATGAACCCAGGAGACTCTCTAGACCTTGGAGCTAGAATATGTCTACAAGCTTTGGCATCTGCCATTTGGTTATTAATTGCCATTACTAATGAATCAGTTTTGTATTTATTCTCCTATGTATTGTTCACCTCCTGCTCTGATAAATACTGCAGCTGGAGAGAAAGACAGGACAGGGTATTTGTAGCTGCAATAGTCACAGTGAAAACACATTAATGTATTGCTTTAAGCATTGCAAAAAACTTTACAATACGTTTATTAAATATGTAGTAGACAGAGAAGAGTGTGCCAGCTTCTGGGGAGATATAAGATTAGATAAGACATTCTCTCTCCAAGGTGTATGCAGTCTGCTATTGACATGGCACCAACCTAGGTAATTATAATACAGTAAATAAGTATTAAGTACCTGCAATGTGCTAGACACTGTGCTGAGTGCTTTACAGATATTATCCAATTCAATCTTCCCAGCAAACTTGTGGGAGGTAGATGATGTATACAGTGATATATGGTATGATATATGGTCAATACTGTAGAGAACTGCAAAACAAAGACCTCTTTTGCGAAGAAATCTAAGTGCAGCACATTTCCTAAACAGAAGGTTTGTGCTTTGGCAGTTCTATGTCCAATCATGTGGATTAGGGTCACTCACTACAGCAGCTTGAATGATGGCTTTGTATGAGTTCTAGGTTGTTTTTTTTTTTATAAGGAGTTTTGATCCATATCTCCTCCTAATTTAAACTTCTGCTTTTGGCAACAAATGACTCTACAAGTGAATGATTACGTATATGTGGTAACTCAGTATCTACCCCAAGAGAAGAGAAGAGAACTTACATATAAGACTCATGAGATTTGTTAAAGGATATTGAACCCAGCCAATTGAACTCTCAGGAGATCTGGAGATAGGGATGATATATTTCTCCAAATCTTAATCCAGATTGATGTGGCAATATGACAGCTCCCAAGAGGACTTTTAAGCTTTTCCCTTTTGCACAGGAAACATTCCACCTTTGATATGTGTTAGGAATGCTCAATCAATTGTAGAGTTTTGCTTTTCTGGATTGGAGGGTGGTTATCGGTGAGGAAACAATGTGTTATTTATTATGTCCATGATGTGAATTTGGCATATGCCTAAATCACCTAAGATGGAGGTATTTATATGGGAGACATAAGGTACCTGCTTCTGGGAGATTGGAATTGTTGTGGACATTTGCATTGTCCTACCATGCGGCTGGGAACAGCTTCTTTCTGTTGACTGTGCAGCTAGAACTGCTGTATTTTTAAAATAATCTGACTGTACAGAGTTGTTTTCTTTCCAGTATATCCAAGGGTAAAGAACTTACTCACTCATAACAAGTGGTACCATGATGTTGTGGTCATTGTCATTGTCTGTTCTTTGTTCAAGAAGAGGACCATGCCATCAGGAAGGTAATCCCATGACTTGCAAGAGAATAATGTTTAGCTGAGTGAGGACCTTACAAAGCCACCAGCCTCACTTTCTCCTCTGAAGCCATCTGGGTCCAGTGGCAAGATATAGATCAGGACATCTGGAGATGGCCCCCACATAGGCACCATGGAATAAGTAGAGAAAGAGACTTAAGGACCACCTTCCCCTCTACTTAGGTCATTTGGGTCCGAGAAATAGGCAAGGAGTTTGAATCTGTTTTGTTTTTCCTTTT
>CM053772.1:128232536-128263757 GCA_028658325.1 Potorous gilbertii | reverse complement strand
TTTTGTAGTATTAATGCAAAGTAATGTATGTACTTCTTCAACACTTTTTAGTTCATATGTGTGTATATAACATCAACACATGAAAGAGGATGGAATACTTAGATTTATGTCCTGCCTCTAACATGTAATGACTGTATGACAATGGGCAAGTCACTTTATCCCCTCAGGCACGTATTTCAAACCATGAGTTACAAATGAGTTGCTGTTCTAGATAATGAGACGTCTCCATGGTGGGGAGGTAGGTGGGACAGTGGATTGAGTTGCAAGACCTAGAGTCAGGAAGCTCTGAGCTAAAAACGGTGCCTCTTACTAGCTCTGCGACCCTGGGCAAATCACTTATCCTCTACTTTCCTCAGTTTCATCGTCGATAAAATACAAGTAATAATAGCACCTCCTTCACAGGGCAGCGGTGAGGAGGAAATGAGGTAATATTTGTAAAGTACTTGGCACAGTGCCTGGAACATGGTAAACACTATATAAATGTATAAAAGCTGTTATTAATATAATAATTATTCTTGGCACCACATCAGCCATCATTCTGACACTGTTCAATAAGAAGAGGCCTTCATCTCAGGCACATCATCTACGCCCACTAGATAGAAATGCTGAGGAGCCCTTGAGTTCTCTATGACTGGATGACTTTTAATCACTCAGCTATCTAGAATGTGTGCATTATTGTGAATTTCCCTCATCAGAATTAGCTCTTCAGCAAACCCTGCGTCTTCCCTGTACTTGCTACACTTCAGTGAGTCTTACTTACAAAACCTTGACCTAATGGAGGCAGTTGCCCACAATGGTTGACATAAATTGCATACGGCACTCTGTTTTTTGCAGAGAATTAAGAAAAAAACAATGCATGAGTAAAAACAATACATACTAA
This sequence comes from Potorous gilbertii, assembly GCA_028658325.1. Classification (NCBI taxonomy): domain Eukaryota; kingdom Metazoa; phylum Chordata; class Mammalia; order Diprotodontia; family Potoroidae; genus Potorous; species Potorous gilbertii. Next base: position 128,262,877 of record CM053772.1, on the reverse strand, counting down.
AACATTCACTACTTACTTGTGCATGCATAGGTCTTCTCAGACTCAGTGTACTTATACAGTACACAAGCTGCTTTGAACTCAGGAGTTCTAGAAAAGGCACCATTCAGTTTTCTTGGCTCTCCCATCCTTTCCTCCTTTGAGTAGGCAATGGAGTGTTCACAATATGACACAACTTAAAATCAGTGCTGAATTCAGGCATCCAGCAAGGCCAATCATCAAGTGAACATATAGGAAGTTGACAAAAATTCTGGACCTCATCTAACAAAGGGTGTAGAGTTGAAATCTGGTATGAATTGAAACTTCCAAAGGTCAGCGGTTTTCTTTTCAGTGTCCTGTCTCTGGCCCAGACCTCTATGAAGTTCCCACCAGGGAGCAAGCATCTAGTGCTGAACATTCCTATGGTGAACATCTTTTTGCTGTCTTTAACAAGGTTTCATATCTGAGGTCTGTTCACAGTGATGCTTCTCCTTTTCAGTAGATCAAGGCCCTTCATGATGTATAGGGAAACGATCTCTTTCCACTCTATACACATTTACTTGTACCTTCTTACAGGTGCTATGCCTTTAATGGATTTAAGGGAATTGGCCCTCCATCTAGGCACAGGTTGAGAGCTTTTATCTTTGGCGTGGAAAATGTCCCAGATTAAAAAGTTTGATTCTACGTATGAATGGAAACCATATAAGATTGCATGCTGTCTTGGGGAGGGGTAGGGAAGGAGAGAAAATCTAAGACTTACGGAAGTGATTTTAGAAAACTGAAAAAAATTTTAAAAATTTTTTAAAAAGAAAAAAATGTTTGATTCTAAAAGCAAACATCTTGCCTCAGCTTCCTTTACAAATGAGAACTCTAGCATGTATCTAAGTCTGCACTTCACCGGTTGCTTCCTGTCATCCCAAGTACACTCAGTATTATAGCAATCTTTCTATAATGGTCCTCCACTACTGGGTAAAGATTGTAGGTCAGTTTCCATGTACTGCCCCTAACTAATTTCAGGAGATATTTTTGAATGGCCAAATAAGATTGAGAAGTCACAGAGCACATTAATAGAGTTCTGACCTCATTATAAACAATTTTATAGCTCCCCAGCTCTTTTATTTTATCCATCAAAATCCTCTACCATCTTGATCTATAAACATGACTACTTTAAATATCAGTAATTCCCTATGAATGTTAACCCCCATGGGATGGCATATAGTACTTCTCGAGTACTATCTTATATGTCCACAATATTGAAGCATAATTATAATTGTTAACCATTAATCAAAAGAAAAATGTATTAACTGATTAATTTCTAATTATATATATAGTTTAACCAAAATTCTAAAATACTTTATGTGCAGCAAAAAGTATAGTAAATAGCTAAATTAGTAGCAATAACAGACTGTTTGCACACTCAGACAACAACATGACAGGATACATGATAGCATCACCAAACAATAGGAATTCATATGCAGACGCAGTGTAGAATTGTAATAGATTCAAAATAGGGAAAACTGGTACATGACAAGGGAAAGGAAAACAAAATAATACAAAAGACATTAGGTCAAAAAATTAAAGAAAATATTCAAAATAAAAATCCAACTGTCAACCTTAGAGAGAGGGCAAAAAAATAGCATAGAATTAAATAAAAGAGTACATAGAAAGAGAATAAAATTATGCATCAAATTTTTTATATCCTACAAACATAGATTAAAAGTCTTTCAAAAAGAACAAAATATTTAAATAAAATCAACTTTAACCTTAAAATTTTTAAGAAAAAACTGAACAAGAAGGATAAAAATGAAATTAAAAAAAAATAAGACTACTAAAACTCTTGAGAGATAGAGACAGACACACATAGAGAAATACCAATAGTTTTAATCCCATAGACAATATCCCACAAGAAATAGGAGCCAGGCATTTAGTTTAGAAAAAAAAGTAGCTAATCCCTCCTGGATGGACTCTACTTTCAAAATATAGTCATATTCATACTTTCCCAACTCCTTTCAGCTCACCATGAATGTTACTTTCCCTTAATCAGCATAGGAATAGTCCAGCCAGTCAGAGCACAATGTGTGAGGTGAACCTTAGCTGAAGAGTCCTCCTACTAACCAAGGTTCTTTCTTGATCACCACTGTTTAACTTGTTCGTGTCCAAGGTCAACTGTGAGGTCTGGATTCGTAGGATTTTTTTACTATTTTTAGAGAGTTTATAAAATGATTTTAAAATCAATATTAATAAGATTCTTCCTCTTTTAGGTCAAAGCACCCAGCCAAGATAGAAGCCTGGCAATGAGAACCAAGGGTTCCCAACCCAGCCTTTTAATCTCTTTATTATATATCAGTCATTTCTGAAGTATACAACCAGGGAGTTAGGATCTCTTCTATGTCTAAAGTAGCACTCATTAAGTCAAAATATGTAAATATCTTTAAATGGACCAGGAATTTATTTTTCCAGTAATAAAGCAAGATTGTCCTTTTCTACAAGAGAGGTGTGAGGCCAGAAAGCATCACCACCATCATCCATCTTAGCAGAATTAAGCAGCCTCTCTTTCTTGTCTTGGTCCCTGGTGGCATCCCTATGGTTTAGCCCTTAATTATATTAACATTATCAAAAGCTGTAATAGCCAGTGTCTCCCTTCACCTCCTCTCCAAATTGAAAGCAAAAATTCCTAATTGCTCACAGCTGCTGCACTAGCCTCCATGCCCCAAAACTCCTTGTGCCCCATCCAACATGAACAGGAGCTTTGTCAGCCGTAAAACTCTGCTCTGAACTACAGAATATCACTTACCAGCATGTGATTTTTCTACATTCTAGAGATACCCCAAGTTACACATTTCATTGTCATTTTCACTTTCACTGAAACTAAAAGATGTTTTCAATATTGATGAAGCTAATTGCTAAACATAGGAGGCAGTGTTGCATGGTAGATTAAGAGATGGACTTGAAGTCTTTCTTACTTGGGTTAAATCATATTACATACATATTAGCTATGGATCCCTGGGAAAGTCATTTAATCACTCAGTGACTGAGGAAACTAGAACCATAAATGGTAAAGTAGCTGCCAATCTGTATCGGTAGAATTGGTAGAGAGTTTCCCAACTGCGAGTTCCAAATATTGATAAAATCACTGGTCCGGATTTTTTCTAAACTTTTTTTTGTTTTTAACTATGAAGAATGTTGCTGGCTTTGAGCAATGAGAAATGATGACTCAAGGCAATAGTAGGAAATATTGAGCCAAAGATAATGCTGTATGTGTCTGAAGCCATAGATTTTATCTTTGTGACCTTGAACGTTCCTGAATTTCAGTTTCCTCTATAACAAGAGAGAATTGAACTCTACCACTTGGTCTGTTTCTAGTTCTAGACCTATAATCTGTGATCTGATGAACCTACTAACTGAAAATAACTGTATTTGCTCACTGATGAAGGAGGGGGAAAATGCCTAGGTGAATATTTACAACTAAAATGCTTACAGGGAAAGTATTTTGAATTGAAACTACTATGTAGCAAAAGTCAATAAATCTTCATTGTATTACTCTTCAAACTGTATGCATTTTCTCACCAAAATTATTAAAATATCTGAGCTCTGAAAGCAGAGAATATGTGGTGCACACACACAGCATGCTTTGTACACAATAGACAATAGATTATTTTTGAACAGTGATGACAAAGATGATGATAGTTGATGAGGACAGACAATCTGGCTTGAAGCCCATTTTATTGGCAGTTACGAAGCAGAGAAATACATCTTTCTGAGTATTCAGAATGTCTAACTGAGAAAATAATGAAGTTCATTCCACTTGAAGGAGGCAGGGTAGCTTAAGAGCCTTAGGCATCCTTGGAAGCCTGTATGCAGGGAAAGGGGAAATAGTTCCTCGTCTACCAAATAAATGGGCAAATAGACACATAGGATGCATGAATTATGAAACCTCTACACAGTGATGTCTGCAGGAACACTACACTGGCTGCTCTATCTCAACATGCTCTGTTGAAACCAGTCACTGTGACTTTATCTTTTCCTGTCTCCCAGTAACCACTTAGAGAACTAGTTCTTCCCTCCTGTTAGACATACCATTCTTCACATTCCCAAAAAGAGGCAAATTCATTGTTCTCTTCTGTACAAAAGAAAGACTCTAGCTCATAATACATTCCTTATGTGTCCTCTCCCCATTTCAGAGGCACATGGAGGACAGAGAAAATGGCTTCAGTGTGGTCTAAATGTTCTTCCAGTATTCATACATAACATCTGTAAACTTCATAAATTTTTGCTTGCAAGGCTAGCCCTAAATAGCCTATTACTCCCTCTAAGTCACTATTCCATTCATTCCATTAGATAATTCCATGGATAATTGCCATCCAGTGAAAAATGGACAATATTTTACGATTGTGTGGTCAGCCGGCTAGGTTTTACATTTGTCATGGTTGTTTAGTCATTTCAGTCATGTCTTATTCTTTGTGACCCAATTAAGGATTTTCTTGGCAGAAATGCTGGAGGGGTTTGCCATGTCCTTTTCCACCTCATTTTACAGATAAGGAAACTGAGATAAATAAGGTTTAGTGATTTGCCCAGGGTCACACAGCTAATTAGGTCAGATTTGGACTCAGGAACATCAGTCTTTTTTACTTCAGATCTGGCACTTTATTCATTGCCCCACCTGGTTGCCCATAGGCTTTACATAGTCATGTATAACTGAGAAAGATAATATAACATACAGTTTAGTTATAAGGTAAGAGAGAGATGTGGTTCTTCATCCTTACCCTGGCCTCACACACCATCTCAATTGATATAGTAACTTAGAACGCCTAGAATATAATCGTGTGGTTTTAATGAGATGTCAAATTAACTGGAAAAGATACATATATGCCCTGATCTCTTTGTGAGATGTAAATGTTACTCTGATTGAATCAAGAGGGGAATTGTATGACTGAGCAAATGAATTGGCCACACGTCTGAGTGATTTAGATGTCTAAGCCCTAGATGAATCTCAATAGTTTAAATTCAAGTGTTGGGGATGTTTAAAACTGGGGGCTACATTTGAAGGAGAAATTCCTGCAAAGGATTATTAGTGACTTTCTCTTTCTTCCCTCTTCCCACACATCAGCCATGGAGCTTTGAAGGGGAATTATTGAGCCCCCTGGAAGAGACTACATCCAGCTAGGAGCAGAGATACATTCCAGACAAATTCTAAAACAGACAGTGACCCAAGGAGGAAGCAACTTGAAGGTTATCATCATTGGTAAGGAAGAGTTCAGCTGTGTAGAGGAGCTGACCAGCTTTAGGACTTGCCCTGCAGTATTGGGAGTTGTTAAGTTACCTTAGGCACATGTGTATTCTACAAGAGAGGCTAATACTCTAAGTTTGAACCTGATCTTTTCCTAGACACTGAATTTGTGGGAAGTGAGCCCCAAATTTAAGGAAGGGGGAGGAGCTTCAGGGAATATTGTATAATTACTGTCATTGTCATGCCTTTTGAATAAATGCCTTTAACAAGAGCTAATTGAGTTCATTGGTTGATTGTTACTAGGAAGTATATTGGAGAGGGTTTATGAGTTGTAGTTGTAACTGGGCTTTGCTTACGCCCAAATGAAGGTGTCCAGTAGAAAATGACAGGGACTTGCTTCTGTAAAGAGACAATCTGTTTTGGTCACATCCGGATGACTTCATTTTTGCCTGTATACCAGCTTCTTTCCATTGGCTGTATGAGTAGAACAGGCTGCATCTTTAAAACCATCACACTGAGGCAGTATTGCTCTCTCTTTCCAGTAGCATACAAGGGTTCAGCTTATGTTTAGTCAAAGCATGGGTACCATGCACTAAGTGGGGGAAGGGGAGGGACAACACAGGAAGGGTCACCTTACGCCTCTTGCTTTAGGTCCCATGTCCCCAAGAAATGGGTATGGGGGTTTGCAGGGGAATCTCTGGACTCTCGCAAAAGCTCCAGTCAGAGTAATGTTGGAGTTAGTCTTCAAAGCCAGATATTGCTGCCAGCCCAGCACAGACGCCCTGAAAAGTCAAAGTACGAGGACATAAGGGGAGAAGGGGAGAGGGGAACAGGAATATCTTTGGGCTTGAACTTGGCGCGACTGTACTATGTAGGAATTGAGTTAAACTGTGAACCTAAACTCCCTCCTATTAATCAGAGACTGAGATGGGGTAGAGAGGTTACGTTTGTCATATGGCAGGGATGAAATGCTTGAATATTTATTTGTTATACTTTCAAAGTAAATATTCCTTTTTAAAGCTAATCTGAATAGGTAGTTAAATGGAACCAGGCTACTGAAGGTCCTTTAATATTCAGAGAACATAATAAGTGAGGAGAATTTAGATCACTTCTAGAACACCATAGGGATTCAGTGGCTTGCCCTGTCACACAGCCAACTCACGTCCAGTCATCATCATCACAATTATCACCATAATAGCTAACATTTATATATAGCACCTAATATGTGCATTGTGTTAAGCACTTTACAAATATTATTTCATTTGATCCTTTCAACAATCCTGGGAGAGAAATACTAGTATTATTGCCATTTTACAATTTAAGAAACTGTGGCAAAAGAAGTCAAGGTCAAATTACTTATCCAAGATCATATAACTAATAGGTATCTGAGGTTAAATTTGAACTCAGGTCTTTCTAACTTCCAAGTCCAGTGCTCTATCCAGCACACCACCTCTTGCTGCTTGCTGTTCAGCAGTGTCTGATTCTTCATGACCCTGTGGACCTATACTATCCATGGGGTTTTCTTGGCAAAGGTATTAAAATGGTTTACCATTTCCTTCTCCAATAAATTGAGACAAACAGAGGTTAAGTAATTCGCCCAGGGTCACACAGATAGTGTCTAAAATCAGATTTGAACTTAAACTTTCCTGACTAAAGACCCAGTGCTCTATCTGCTGGGCTACTAGCAGCCTTCAGGATATCACTTAGCTACTTTTTAAAAGCAGAACTTGAACCCAGGCCTTTATGGTAGTAAGGTCAATTCTCTCCTATGCCAAGCTGTCTCACTGTATGTATGTATGTATGTATGTGTGTGTGTATGTATGTGTGTGTATGTATGTGTATGTATTGCATAGGTATACTCACATATTAAAATTTGAACTGTTCAACAACATTACAATTCAAACAAAATGTAAATAAAAATCAAAGTTACTAATGTACTTTTTGAACATATTATATTTAGTTCTCATAGCAATCGTTGTGGTCGATCTCCCCTGTATCTAGTTTAAACAGGAAAAAAAATTGATTTCTACTCCAGTACTTTGGTTTAAGCTTAAAGGGGAGAGGAGATGAGCAGTGGGGAAGGGAACAAGTGTTTATTAAGCACCTATGATGTGCCAGGCAATATCAGAAGTACTTTTTACCAATATGAGGCACCTAGCTGCCTTTAATTTTTCATTAGAAAAAATATTCATCTCGTGAATGCATTTTTCACAGTGCCTTTGGCTGCCTTGCACATCAAGGAAAAATTTACCTCATAATTAACTTTACTACTTGGACACTGAAGCTGGAGATTGTCTAAAAGTCAATTTGCATTGAATTGTCTTTAATCTCCTTATTAGACCTCCTGATCACACCAGATTTGTGGAAGTTTATCTCCCCTACCTCCTACTTAAATTTGAAAACATATTCATGATACAGTAGAACAGTGATTCTACTTGTAGGGAGAAGGTCTCAAATGCAGGCTCTGCCACTGTATAAATTTAGGCGTCATAAAGAATTACAGTTTCCTCATACATAAAATGATCTGGTGATTTCTAAGTTCCTTTGCTGTTCTGATATCCTGTGATCCTGTAAAGAACCATTTTCAAATGGAGAAAGAAGTGTAACTAACATTTTTATGCATAGGACAAATTTCACTAAACCTGCCCAAGGCAAACTTTACAAAATAGGCCAGGAACCTTCAAATCAATTTTTGAGGGAACAGAAACAAATATCTTGGAATATAGACTAGTAGGAGTCAGGAAAGAAAATCACCTAGGGTACAACATGGACAAAAGCATCTGATGGTTTCCTACTTTAATTAATTATTCTTGCTAGCTAGAAGCTAGGGTTGTAAGCATTATTGTCACCCTAAAAATGTCAATGTCCTTGGATAAATCCCCAGTCATCCTGCCCTAGTTTCAGTTCTGCAAAGATACTCAGTAGTTTCTTTCCAAACTAAAATAACTTTTCAGTGTATAGAAAGACTGTTTACTTTAAAGACAGAGCCAGCATGTGAAGAAATGCAGATGTACAACCTTTATTTGTCCCATTGCCTTTTGCTCTAGTTTTTTTTTCTTTAAATAATGAATTGTTGACCATCTTGGTTTCCTGAAAATGTAAAGCAGTGATTCCTGAAACAACCCAAAGTTCAAAACCTGTGTAAGAAAAAAAATGACTATATTTTAACACCCACTTTCCTGATTTCCTGGTCAGGTAAAACATGAGTGTAATGCAGGAGGCAAGTAAATGTTGCTTGCTATAATATCAACTACTTTTTATTTCCAATGTTAATTTTATAATTACTTTCCTGCCCATTGCCCTCTGCTAAGAGGTACAGTCATGAGATAGGTTTTTTTTCTTTTTATCCTTTCCTTGTTCACTCTGGGCTCTTGTGACAACAACTGGGAATGAAAGGATTTACCTTTTGTGTACCCATGGTTCTGTTTCAGCACGACAATTGCCAGCTTTTCCCAGTGGGAATGTGCAGGCAGGCTAAGAGACTTTGATTCGTACATTTTTAATATTCAATATTTCAGACAACCTTCCCAGTCCATGGGGCATCACATATAGCCTGCCTCGTGTTTTTTCAACAGTTTTCAATCATTCATTTAAAATTTAATCATAACCCACTCTAGTACAAGTCAGACTACCAAAAGACAGGGAAAGCTGTCAGGTTTTGTCCCTCTTGTCTCTGTCAAATCATTAAAAAGGGAGATGCTTAAGAGCTTGGAAGAGAGGAAAGATGAGATGAAGGCTGTTAATTTACAAACAGAGTTTGAAATAAAAGACTTAAGTCTCCATGTCAGTCCTTGAACCAGCCAAGCATCAGTATTGAAAACTTGTTTTGATTCCATTAAGAACTTTCTCCAGTGGAAAATATATCATGAAGAGAAAAATATATGAAACATCAATTTTTAACAACAAACAAAGAAATTGTATTTTTGTGCCTGTTTTTTGGCAGAATGAATAAAGAAATACTTATATTTTAATAATAAAAGTGAAGAAGTTTCTTTCTAAAAGGTTTTGGCTCCTAAATGAAGTAAATTTTTAGTGGTGGGCATCCTAGTAAGCTAAGCTTCTGTTAGTGGCTATTTTCTGTTCTTTTCAGTGACCCGGATCATTTAAGGTGATAACCAGCAGCTGAGCTACATGGAAAAGCTCCTAGTAAAAGATATCTATGAGAGGACAGGAAACTTGGGCAAAGATGCAGCTGCAAAGACAAAAATCTCCAAATACACATGATAATAGTTTGAGAATGTGGGCACAACACTGCCCCCAAATGACTGCAAAAAGGATTTCTTCTGCTTAGCCCTGACAATTTTGAAACTACTGGAGTATATTTTTGATGTGTCAATGTTACAACAATGTGAAAAAGTGTTACATTTTCTGCTTGATATATTCATTCCCACTGCCTTGCATTTGTAAATTAAGATTTGGATGATCTCCAAATAACACAGAATAATGTTAGAGGAAAAAGGAAGTAAAGGGAGGAGGAGGGGGCGGGAGAGGTACAAACAATTGGCATTTCTCTTTATGTTTTACACTTGTTTGACAGGTTATAATCAATACCGTGACTGACAGGATCAGCTACAGTTTGTTCGAGGCTGGTGCCAGTCCTGGGAAAACCAGCCTCTCCAGGAGGATGCTTTAGGTAGCTTAAGGAAATACAAGTCCTTTGCCTCTTCAAAAGCCGTATCTGTGTTTCATTAAGAAAGACCTCTAGCCTGTCTTTGAGAAGGAAGGACACAGAACAACTTACACTTCACAATTGGTCTCTAAAACAAATCACTCAATTTCTCTTTTTATCAGTTTTCCTCCTCAGTAAAATGGGGATAGAAATACTTGCCCCTTCCCTACCACGTGGAAATTAAGGAGGCTGTGTTAGATGCTATCTTAAAAAGAGTTACCATGGCATCTTGGGTAAGGCACTGGCCTTGAAGTTGGGAGATTTGTGTTGTTTCCCTCTCACCCATCCTGACTGTTGGTATGACTGCAACCTCCGTTAAGGCACAAGTTCTCAGTGTTCTAAGCAATTCTCTAAGACTAAACACTGGGAAGATGTCATCCTGCATTAGTAAAGGAAGTTCTCTCACCGGTAAGTCACAATCCCTATCCTTAAGAAGGGAGTTATATAAACGTTTGGTGGATTATGATTATTCACCTGAATTTCATCTGAGTGTTGTAGGGTTACTAACATCTAAGACTGGTTTTTAATCTGGGGTCTATAAACATTTTTTTTAAACTTTTGATAACTGTATTTCAATATAATTGGTTTCCTTTTAATCCTATGCATTTTTTTATGAATTTTAAAATAGTCTTCTGAGAAGGGAATTATAGGTTTCACCAAGCTGTTCAGAGGATCCACAACCCAAAGTAAGAACCCCTGGGCTAAGGGGTGCCTACCAAGAGCAAAGTCTTTGGAGGCACACCTATTCTACTAGTTCTATACTGCCCAAGGCTCCATGACTGGGCTTGGGATCCAAGAAAAAAACAAAAATGACATGAAAGAAATTGTTAACTGAAGGCAATAATTTTCTTTTCTTGGATCCAAGGAACAAAAACCATTCAAGTGATTTAAACAGTATTTTTCTATATGACTTTTAGAAAAAACTGCAACCAGTATCTTTCTCTACAGTTTCTTACTCAGTTAAACAGAATGGCACAGACTGTGTTCCTTCCAAGTCTCTCATAGGCATTCAAGCTCCTTATTAAATATATTCTTTTACCATTAAAAATATGTGTAAGTTTACTTATTTATGGGGCAGCCTACTAGTCATATGAAAGCGAAAGCAGTATTAACTTAATGCCTTTTTACATTAAACTCAAAATTTATTAAAAGCCCCGACAAGAAGAAGACTTGACAGGATTGCAAGTATAACAAATCTGACTCTTCTGAAATGTTCCCAAAGAGGGTGAAGGGGAAGGGAAAACAGTTCCTATAAAAAAAATTGGGGTCTCATTTCCCAAAGAACTTTGGACTGTGTTTGTGAAAACTTCAAAGGAAACAAAGCATCTTAATAGAAGCAGCGTGTTTCAAACACATAAAACGTTCTGGCTTTTACATTCATTGTCAGAGACCCTGCCACAGGGGAGCTAAGTCATTTGTGATTGCTTGTGTAAAGTAGAAATACACACACGCACACATACACACACACACAACAACAACTGTGCTTTTTGTAACATGGTGTTAACAAAACACAATTGTTTTATTTTTTTTCTACTTTTGGAAGGAAGCAAACCCTCTCTTATTTACCTACTGCTCTTTGTAGCCATCCAATAGAAATACTTTAAGTGCCACCTTCTGGCCATCTGACTCCATTACACTGGCCTACTTCCTTAGCAGGCTTGATTTTACTCAAACTTCATGAATTTAATTCTATTCCATTTAATTCAGCAAGTATTTATGAAATAAAAGTACATATCCAGACCTGAATGACCAAAAAATGAGGGTAGAGCAGTCACACCAGTGAGAGCAAGGTAACATATATAAAGTGCTTTAGGAACCTTAACACACTATATGAATGCCAGCTATTCTCATTATAGTGGATTATTACAGAAATAGTGATAGCGGGACAGATGGAGAATTGCATTAATATCCACAAAATATTGAAAGAAACAGACAAAATCCCCCAATAGATAAATAAACTATGGAGGATTCACAGAAATATGTAGACAAAAATTATACATGACAAGAAGTCATGATTAGGTTTTGATCTGTACCAGTAGTAAAAAAAAAAAAAAAAAAAAAAAAAAAAGGATTACACAAATCAGTGGGTTTGGAAAAATCTCCAAAGGATGGAAATAATTAGAACATGTTTACAGAGGTTGTACCAAAAGTCTTCATGCAGTTTGAACCTTAGAAACAGCAGGTTTCCATATGGTCATTATGAGAACTACTAAATATCTTTCTCTACAGCTTCTTAGTTAAAAAATGGCCCAAACTGAGTCTCTCACAAGTTTCTCAAAGGTTTCCTGGCTTCTTATTAAACATGTTCTTTTACCATTAAAAATATATGTGTGTAAGCTTACTTATTTATGAGGCAGCCTATTAGTTGGGTAAAACCTACATTAATATAACCTTCAAATTGCACTAAGACTTGGGACACTGTGTATATCACTTTAAAGTTTGCAAAACTCATTATCTACATTATCACATTTATTTGAGCTTTATAATAACGCTAAGTATTACCATCTCCATTTTGCAAAGGAAGAAATTGCAATAGCTTCCCTGGCAGACATTTATAGTTAATAAATATCAGGGGTAAAATTTGAGCTCCAGTCCTCTTGATATAAAGTCTAATCTACCCACTGTTACACACATTCTCAAAAAACCATAGAATTTGAGGTCTGGTATGGATGGATTTGTTGTTTGCACTGAAGCTAGTAAGGAAAGTCTTAGATCTCTTATCTGAGCCTTACTTTCCTTACCTAGAAAAAAATAATGGATCTGCAAGATCCCTCCCAGTTCTGAAGTGCTACAATTCTACATTTTCAAGCTTTCTATTGTGTTCTTCATGTGACCAGATCAAAAGAGTTAAGAGATTATTTATGTCATCTGCTTGCCTCCCAAAGCAAGAGTAACTGACAACAATATAAACCGTGTTTGCGTTTATATCCATATTAATAAGATCCCTGTCCCCTGACCCAACACACATATACTCATTTCACAAAGAAAGATCTTATATTTCCTTGGACTACAGAGGGAAAAGAGAAAATATGAGTGCTAACTGAGGAAGAAATTGCTTCCTACCTAGAAATCTCATACCTGAGAAAAGATAGCAAAAAATCCCTAGCTACTGTGTAAGATTTCCCTAACCAAGGTGCCACAATGTACAAAGTAAAAACAAGGCACTTTAGGTTCCATTGCTCAGTTGAAAAGACTGTTTGCCAGAGTTGTGCTGCTGTTGTCATTTCTGTTGCTAAAATCAGACACAAAATGGGAAGAAGAGGCACTTTCAGATGTTAATAAGAAAGCCACATTTAGCCATCCAGAAAATCCTAGGATAAGGCAAAAATTGTTAACCAAAAGCAAAAGCTGTATCTTTGTTTTGTCTCCCTGAAAGCATCAGCACATACAGAATATGAGAAAGGAATGATAAGGAGGAGGAAAAGATATTTTTAAAATGTCATGGAGAAAATATTTCAGGATAGAAAATTGCTCTATGAGGAAGTACACATACACACACACACACACGCATGCATGCATGCATGCATACATACATACATACAAACATATGTCTAGTTCTGATATAAGAAATATTTGGCTTCCTGAAGAACAAAGCTATTAAGGCTTTTATTTTTCCAAATCCATCGTGAACATCCACAGATTGACGCCAGTAAGCTCCAAAGGGAATTTCTGACAGTCCTCACTGAGCATGGTAATACAAGAACCATCATGGCCTGGAATTCCCAATGGGAGGAAAAGGAAAGACGCTAGTAGGGATCCTCTGGGTTTTGGCAGAAAGGAAAAACTTAGATCCCCCAAAGGCAAGAAGGTATTTGTTTAAAAGAAAAATATGTGGATGGATTTCATGCCCAAGAAAGTCAACTAATGATGGAAGACACAAGCTTCTGCCCATATGTAATATATGTATGTATTTTTAAACAGAAGTTGTGATTAAAAGTCTTTAAAATTATAGGGTGGATTTGACCACACAAAATAAAAATCTGAAAAATATATTCTTTCCTATAGTCCTTGACGTTTCCTGGAAATAAAAATTTATATTACTAATTCCCAGTATTGTATCACAACCCAAATTATGACCACTGTTTCCTCAGAAAAAGGTGGCCTCACCCAACTTTCTGCTGTCTCTTTAGTGGGGAGAAATTAGGGCAGCATAATTAGAAAGTGCAATGAAAGCCAACAAGAGGAGTTTACCCTTTGGGTACTTGAAAGCAGTAGGCACAAGATCTTAGTGCTAACCTCCATGCTGCTAGATGATAATTAGAAATAGGGGAAATAGACACTAAGCCTGGGATTAGAGAGTGGAGAACCAGTCATGATATTCTGTGAGTACCAAATAATTATGTGGAAAGGACAATGCAAAGAAAGAAACAGGTGTGGTTTGAAGGAATGATTAAGGCAGCAACAATCCAGCAGGTAAGTCCTTGGGAATTCTCATATGCATTTATTTAATTGCTAATAAATGTAAACACCCGTAGTTAGGGTCCAAAAATAAGTTGCACAGATACAGGATGGAAGAGGAGAAAAAGTGTGATAACAATTCTTGTGAAAAAGACTTGAAGTTTTAAGTTGATAGCAGGCACCCCATGAACCAGCAGGGTCCGACATTCCTACTGCTAAGAAAAAAACTTTGATGAACAATTGGACTGCATTTATAGTAGTGTGTCATTCACAACAAGGGAGACAATAGTCCTACTATCTCGGCACTGACCACAATAGACTTTGAGTTTTGACATTATATAAGATGTTCATTAAACATTCAAATGCATCCAGAAGAGAAATTGATGACTTCAATGTGAAAGTGGACAAAGAAAAGATAGGAAAAACTGTGTTGGAAAATATGCTTTAGGATCAAGAAATGAAAGAACCAAAAAATTATGGAATACTTAGATGTCTTGCACCTATGCATCACAAATACTGTCTTGAGAAAGATTTAAAATGAGAGATGGCTGTATCACACATGCAATGATGGTTTTGTAATTCAAGCTTCCAACTAAGCATGATGTTTTGGACACTGCTGGTTTGCAGATGGAGATGGGACTCCAGATTGGTGGAGAGATACTGAGGCAATGCTGTGGCTATGCTATATACCTATATAAAAAGGCAGTGTTGATGGCAGAGTTTCTTGGGGAAGATACATGTATGGTTTGAGAGACTCTTCAGGAGAGACAACTGGAAAGAAATAAAGACTTTGGAAACAGGAGATAAATGGGAGAAGCCAACTCTTCAATATGTATCTGATTTCTAGCTTTCTTCTATAGAAATTTCAGACTTTCCCTTCTGTGAAATTGGGCCATCTTCCTTGGTTTCATCTTGCTCTGAGCTAAAAGAACTCTCACTCTCTATATTATCTGATATAAAGTAATTTATATCATTTCTTCAATTTTTGTTTGCTATTTGCTTGGATAGATTAGTCAAACTAATCTTACTATTTGCTAATTGCGATGATCATTTGTATAAAGAGCATTTAGAAGGAAGGGCCTAAGCACGAAGGTATGAACTTGGGGACATCCCCCTCTTGCAACTTACCATGGAAGTCACTTTGGTTCTGACTCTATTGTACATATATGCCAACAATATTTGAGGGGGCAGAGATAAAATTCTAGTTTGATACCCCTCTTGGAGATTGGTAAGGCAAGAAGCACATATACAGCCACAGTCTTTATCCCATTCCCCTCAAGGTAGAAACTGCAATGTCTCTTCAAGGTTGACTATATTTTTCAAACCACATTTAGGGAAATCCATATGAATACATCTCACTTATGTGGCAATAAAAACATCTTATGTTGTAAAAAATAAAGGTGACTATATCTTGAAAAATATGAAAAGAATGAATACAGAAATGGAAATCATTTCAGAAGTAACTCTAAGATCATTGATTAGAACAACAGTAAAAGCAAATAAAAAATTAAGAGGAAAGGTTAAATTTGAGATGTTTACAATTACAATACCTTTGAGTAAACTTGTTTAAACAAATTGTCAACTCTAGAAAATGGGAAATGGATAAAAGTAAAGATATTGACTCCAGCAAAAAAAAAAAATCCAAAGAAGTCCAGACTACTTCAGTCATTAAATATTTTATCACCTTTCCAACCAGAAAGCCATTACAGCTAAAGGTAGCATAAGCTTATTTGCAAAATATGGCAGTAGAAAATGATAAAAGACCTTGAGTAGAGAATATCACCTCACAAAGTAATACAAGGAAAGAGAAAGCAGATCCGCAGAGAATTTATCATAAGAGGCTAAGTCAGAGCAGTAAGTATTCTGAGAATATTTTTAGATGAAATTAGGAGGGGGAAAAGACAACCAACATGAAATGGAAAAAGCAATGTGCCTACATTTCTATAGTAATCTCTTTTCTACTATTATCAGTGATAATAGTAGAAAAAACCACATTTAAATTCACCACACTGTTCCAGCAATTTTCTTAAAGATGATCTGAGGGTTTGAATTGATTATTGGTCAGAGATTCTGACAATACTAATACTAATACTAAGTAAGATGAATTTGAGAAGAGCACCTGAGCCTGACCAAATACATATGGAAGAAATTCATGTGAGAAATGACACCATGTTAAAGTCCTCAGAGAATAGTTCTCAAGACACTGCAGAGAAAATGTTTCCAAACATATGGAAAGGATATCAGAAAATAATTTTCACCCTAAAAAAGGTGAATGAGAAGATCTCAGCAACTGTTGACCTATGTTTCTACTTTTTCATTTCTAGAAAATCTTTGTGAGAATTGTCTTTCTTAAGCATCAACATTATCCTTAATCACAATATGAGAAGGGTACAAGAGAAGGCTTTCATGGACAATTTTCCATAGCAGATATCTATAGTTACACAGCTGACTGAAAAGCACAGAGAATGTAAAACCTCACTGTTTGTGGTTTATTTTAATTCAATTAAATTTAACAAATGTATTAGATGGTTACTGTATAATAGACACTGATTTTTATGAAACAGCTGTTTTCAGAAAGCAAAATGGAACCTGAAATGCACTTCTCAGATAAAATATCTCTTTTACTTGTATCAAAATCACATAAGATATATTAGTCATGACTGAAGAGATAACTTTGTTCAACAATCCACTGAGTATGAACTTCTAACCTAACTTAAAAGGTGAGAAAGGTATAGGTAGATGTAAATGCAAATGCAAGTGTAGATATAGCATATGACCTCCTTGAGAGTAAGGAATGTCTTAGTAGATGCTTAATAAATGTTTATTGACTGACTGACTGAGATGTAATGATAGACATAAATTTAGATACTTGTAACCCTTTATGGTTATGAACAGACCATAACATATGAAGAACAACGCACTGCAAAGAATAAGAGTAAGAAAACATCAAGGAAATCTATGATCAAAAAATAAGATAAGCAGATCACATGTGGAAGGTGAAGAATAACAAATGGACAGGAGAAAGTAAGGAGGATCCCCAGATCATTGGATGAACACCCTACTCCCATCCAATGGCAAATTTATGGGAGGACATGAACAAGAGTCACACAGGATGGACAGACATGAATGGTCTGGGTTCTGTACTGTTGAAGGCAACATCCGAATCAATGACACCACAGAACCACTTGAGTATTTCAGTATATATAACCACCTAAAATCTTTGCCAGTTTCCCATAAAACTCAAACCAAAGAAGCATTCCAAATTCATTGCGGAGATCTCTCAATACTCTTTCAGAAGTGACATGGAACAAATTGCTTCTGACCTTGGAACACTGTAGTTTCCTCTGTGAAATTCACAGCAATGAGGAATAGATTGGTTTAATCATCTATACCTTGGGAACAAATGAAGAATTGGCTGAAAAATGCATATTTCTCAGCTAGATGAGAAGCACATTAGATTAGTTCATCAATATGTGTGTTTTAGACAATCACTACAGTAGGAAAGGGCCTCAAACAGGATCGCATTTGGAAAATTGCACAGAAATTATCTTTCTTAAGTCTGACCACATCTAGCCATATTTCCCATATACACGCCACCACCATTCAATAAATTCCAGTCATTCCTCCACCTGTAGAACCAAATACAAAATCCTTTATTTGGATTTTAAAGCACTTCACAACCTGACTCTTTCCTACCTTTCCAGTCTTCTTATGTTTTCCTATTCTCCACATTACTTCAGTCTAGAGGTACTGACTTCCTTGCAGTTCCTCATATATAATAATCTATCTTCCAGACTTGGTCATTTTCTCTGGCTGACTTCCATGCCTAGAACACAATCCCTCCTTATCTCTGCCTCCTGATTTCCTTGACTTCCTTCAAGTTTTATCTGAATATCCACCTTTCACAAGAAGCTTTCCTAGTCTTCCTTAGTCTTAGTGTCTTACTTATGAGATTATCATATCTAAGATATATGTATGTATATATGTATGTATACACATATACATGTACATATAGGAATATACATATATAAATATACAAATATATATAATTTATTTATTCAGAGTTATTTATATATTGTCTTCCATATTGGACTTTGAGCTCCTCAAGAGCAGGGACTGATTTTGCCTTTCTTTTTGTCCAGAGAACTTATCATAAGTAGAAGATTAAAAACTACTTGTTGGCTAACTGATCCCCAACTCCTTACTCCTGTAAAAATCCACATTTTTAACACCAATATTTTCCAGGGATGCTTTATGGCTATAAATCCTAAAACATCACAGTTTGGGAAGAATTAAAACTACAAATAAGTCAAAAAGCAATCGAAAAATGCATAGCAAGAATTTAGCATTTGGCATGTCACTAACTATGATTGCTGTACATGAACTGGATCAAAAGATATCATCAAGCTTTGGATGAGTAGAAAAGGAGTGGATTTATTTGAGTGTTATCAGAATAAGAACAATTGAAGTGTGAATACATCTGCCTATTTCCGGCAAAGTCTGGATTCCCTAATGCTAGAGTGTTATATTTGAAATAGCTCAAATGAAGGATGACATTTCACTTTTGCAGTTTGATAGCACCTCGACTATTGAGGGATCATTCATTTAGTCATCTCACTTCTCTAGAACATTCATAAAAAGCAAGAAAGAAGCAAAAAATTGGCCTCTGAGTGATCAAAATAAATGCCTCAAAATCAATTCTTTAAATTCTTCTTAAAGGTATGTCCCAGAGTATCTCACTAACAGCCTATCTATTCTTGTGCTTATTCCCAGAACAACTCTTAAAATTTAGCTTAAAAAAATCTGACCTCCAAGTTCACAAAATATTAGAAACAACAATCTACAATGGAGTTGTCAGGCTACTGCAGTTCATCTCTCTTGATTTCAGTTCCCTCATCTGTAAAATGAGGGGTTTGAATTGAATAAGGCCTAAGAGCCTCATTCTGCTAAATCATCCAATATTTACCTTTACACAAGCAGTCACTAATTCCTAGAACACACTCTCTCCTCATCTCCACCTCTTGAAATCCCTAACATCTTTCAAGTCTCAGCTATGGCCACTTCATGCAAGAAGTCTTTCCTTATCCTTATCACCCTCTATGTGGGGTTTTCCACTTAGCTTCAAATAGTCAGGTATATACTTATATGTTTGCATGTTGCATCATCCCCATTAGAAAAATTCTGGAGAGCAGGGACTATTTTTCATTTTCTTTTAATTACTCAAACCTACTAGCAAAGTACTTTGCATATAGTAGGCACTTAAAGAGTATTGTTCTTGAATTGGATTGGATTGGATTGGATTGCATCATTAGATTTATCTTGTGATGCTAAATGACAACTTGACAGGAAGGTAGAACTAAACAGAATAGTTCTAAGAACTAAAAACAACAGTTTAGGACCATTTAGTAAATGGTTGTCATGCCAGAATTTATGATTTGTAAGACTTATAAAGAGGATGATGGACAATTACAAGTATCACCTCAGAAAGTCAGGAGAAATAGAAGAAGGTAGGGTCAGTTTAAAGAAAACTTGGCAAGATATCCAATTAAGCAAAGTTATCCCAAGGGTATCCAGGGATGAAAATGGAAGGAAAACTACAAATAGGAAAAAAAATGGTGGGGAGGGATACGGAGAATTGCAAAAAAAAAAACTTTTTAACAAACTTTTCTTCATCAACGACAATGGAACCTTAAACCGTAATATCACCGACCTAGACGTACTTATAAAGAGAGTAGAAATGCCATCTGAGAAGACAAAGACAGGAAAAATAACTAAATTTTATTTACACCAAGTTTACATTGAAGACACCCACGATGGAGGCAGTATAGTTGTGTATGTTTTGAGAGAACAATATACCAGGTATATGAATGAGAAAAATGGCAAAAATATTGAAAAAAAAATGTTGGAACTTATTAATACTGAGTAAAGGTGACCAAGAAAACATTATTTGTTAGTGACCAAATGCATCCTCTTCCATTTATACAAAATCTTTTGAGAAGTAACTCTGTGCTTGTGTATTCTTTCATTAATCTCAAAGAGGACCATAACATTAGGAAGGTGATGCCATGATATGGAAGTAAATTGGATTTAAGCAAGGGAAGGCTATGCAAAGTCACCAGCCTCACTCTCTCCTCTGGAGCCATCTGGGCCCAATGCTGAAAGAATCCTCATTGACAATATTAGTAAGAAATAAGCTGACTTCCACTGGAGAGCATTCCACAATGGACCATATCTTTTATGTCTCACAGTGATCTGAAAAATCTAGAAAACATAAGACTCTATTATGTGTATCCTCTGTTGGTTATGAAAAAAGTATATGGTTCTGCAGAGAAAAGAAGAATGCTTTATTACTGGGTCATTTATAAGAAGGTATCTTCCTCACTCATTTCAGTTGTGTTCAACTCATTATGAACCTGTTTTGTCTTTTCTTGGCAAAGATACTGGAGCAGGTTGCCATTTCTTTTTCCAGCTCATTTTTACCAATGAGAAAAGTGAGGCAAGTAGAGTTAAGTGATGTCCCAGAGTCACACAGCTAGTAGGTATCTGAGGTCGTATCTGAGGTTATATCTGAATTCAGATCTTCCCGGCTCCAGGCCAGGTGACCTAGCAGCCTTAAATAATGAATCAAGCCCTGATTTGCAGTTGCTGATTTCAGAGGTGTGAATGTTCACACTGAAAGTTTTATAGTCTCTCCTTGGTTGAAGCTGGTTCTAGCATACCCTGGCATCTGCCCAAGTGTCCACCTTGCTGGATACCCACTGATTTTTAGTTTGCTCTCAATCCATTCAAGTTACCTTTGGCTCAAATTTTGGGTCCTGGAGATTCTTTATCTTGAACGTAAGGACTGAGACTGGACCTGTGATTTCATTGATATGTGGAAGTCTCAAATGAGTAAATTCCTTTTCCAAGATAATTCTCTATAATTTATACTTGCCTACCGAAATAATTGTCTGGAACACTGAGGTGACTTTCTCAAAGGCTGATTGTGTATGTCTGACTCTTTGTGATCCTATTTGGGGTTTTCTTGGCAGAGATACTGGATTCCAAACATTCGTTCTCCAGTTCACTGTACAGATGAGGAAATGAGTCAAACACAATTAAGTGACTTGCTCAGGGTCACACAGCTAGTAAATGTCTGAGGCCATATTTGAACTCAAGACGATGTCTTCCTATCTTTAGGCCTGACACTCTAGCCACTCAACCACCAAGCTGCTTCCAACAGTCTTCCCTTTATACAGTAAAACTCATTCAAGATTCCTTGGAAGCCATAATAAAATAATTGACTTTTTAAAATCCTTCTGTAACAATAAACATCAGACAAGGAATAAGTCAGGAAGATGTTTGCTCCCCGAAGGGATGTGCCACTGTGATGGAGGAGATGCAGTGCAGAGTTTAGGTCAAAGAGGGATTCTCTGTGGATTGAGAGGTCTTCAACAGTTTCCTGTTAATAGATGATGCTGTGTTGATTGCATCAAGACCCAAGCTATTATAAAACCTTCCAAAAGAGATCCATAACCCTCAAAAAATTTAACCTGTTCATCCATAGATAGGTGACACAGTGAATAAAACACCCAGAAAGCCAAGAAGACCTGAGTTCAAGTGTGGCCTCAGATACTAATTGTGTAACCCTGGGTAAGTCACTTAACCCCATTTATCTCAGTTTTCTCATCTGTAAAATGAGCTAGAAAAGAAAATGGCAAACTATTCCAGTATCTTTGCCAAGAAAACCCCAAATGGGGTCACAAAGAGTCAGACATGACTGAAACAACTGAACAACTACAACATATACATAGAAAAAAACAAATGGGAAACCAATGTCTATTGCCTAGATTTCAGTTTGCATTTGGACACGCAAGCTATAGAGTCTGTTCAATAATGTGTATAACTGAGACAAATGGTACAAAGGGACAATGAATCAGGCCAAGAGGAGGTGAGTAGGTTAGACTGAGTTAGACAAATTTCAAAGGTCATCTACTGTCCCCAAACTTCCTGTGAAAATGAAGACCCATCTTTTCAATACTAACATTCTACCAAATCTGATATTTGAAAAGTTCTTGGGACATATTTAATAAAATGCTTGTTCCCTTCCCTTTCCCTACCACTGTTACATACAGCAATGTGACATGGAATACCCCAAGAAAGAACTAAAAATGTGGTTCACATGGAGGACTATGAAATTGTGTATAATGAAAACAAACATGCAGAATGTAACACACAATAAATGAGAAACTAAAAAAATCAAATTAAATCAAACCAAGTATCAAAAACACCACCACAGAATTATATGATAGTCAGAGAAGATAGATGGGTCACAAATCAATAACAAGGGATAACGGTGGACAGGATGGTCAATGTGCTCCACTGGCATCTTTGCAACATAGGGAGAAAGTGAGAAAGGTCTCCAAGCACATGCTGGTGGAGCCCCCATCTCGAACTTCTGGATGTATCTGGATAAAAACTACACAGTATGTGCAGGTTCATCTGGCTGACATCTGCATCATTGGAGGAAGCTATCAATATGAAGAAAGTATCAACATTAAATAGATCTGTCATCTGTTTCAGTATAAAATAAGGAGGATCTTAAATCATCAAGAAAGGTTTAATTTGCTTTCAGTATACTTTGTAAGCAAAGTAGTAAGCTGTAAGGAGTGTGATAAATTTTGCAAAATTTTCATCCAAAACAATTAAAATTAAATAAGATTTGGGTGCATAAAGGGATAAGCTTATCTGGAAAATTCGGTTGGGTTAAATACCTCATTCCTCCACAATGCCAGGTAAATGAAGTGCTATGTAAATATACATTTATGGAGCAAATTAAACATGAACTCTTGCCTGTCAATCTGGATCCTGTTCCCACTTATGCCGATAGCCTGAGGGTAAGAATATCTCCTGAAACTGGAAGGCACATTCTCCCAAAAGTGTCCCATAAGCCATAATAACAGGATGCATTTCTCTCACCTCCTTACATTTTTATAACTCCAAAAGCAAATGTATTTATTTCTCTTACACTTTCTTCACTGGTAGCAAAGGGGAGCAATTTTCTCCCTAACAGAGACACATTCCACAAATCCCAATGACCAATAATGGAAATAAAATCGGATATTAGTTATAAAGTCAATTTTAGCATCCATGAGATAAAATCCTGAACTTTAATGCTCTCTGAATATTCAATCCAGATATTTAATAACTGTTCATACACACAAACACACATGTGAAAATGTGTTGGGGTGTCTGTCTGGTTGAAAAACACTACGAAAGGACCAAATGACTACAAAATGCTGATGGGGGGGTGAGGATTTTTTTTTTTGGAGTTGGCCTCAAACACATTTCAGCCAAGATCTTTTTCATGGCCAATACTGGGTAACCACAGGCTTAGTCTAGTTTCATTTAGCTGAATTTAGTCTTTCCTCTTCTCCCTGCACAGCAAAGGTTCACATGGCGTTGAGTTGAAGCATTGTTCCACAAGGAAAAGCTTTCAAAGTACTCTTTTTTGAATGGGCATAAAGTGCCTATTGAAATGAAGGATGCCCTTTTTGTGGTGGGCCTGACCTTGCCTTCATTTTCTCTTGCCCTCTGCCCACATTTCCCAGAGGTGTGGACAGTAGATCGGGCTAAGGAAATGTCATCCGGCAGTTTTTGAGAAAATGAAATTTGAGAAAATTGAGTGATTCATACAGGACTTGTTGGCATCCTGGTTTATTGGAATAGTAAGGGTTCTCTCCTGAGAACACATGAGATACAGAGAGTGCAAGAACAAAACTCCAGAAACTTCAAGGAGGGTAAGAGAAATTTGAGGTGTTATAGAGAGGTCATGTTACAACATATTCTATTTAATAGAGGGGCTTTAAAGGCCTATTTAAAACAGGACCCCAGATATTTGCCTACTTTCCCTTTGGCCTTAAGCTCCCTTGAGGAGGTTCGTAAGAATGTGCTAATCTTAAGAAAGTTTTAATATTACATTTTTTTCCTCATAGGGCTTAGACTGAAGAGAATCTTAAAGAACATTTTATAGATGAGAAAACTGAGACCCTAAGATTTCCTAAGGTCCAACTACCAGTAGATAGTAATGTGTGTGTTCATCCTTCATTGCCGAAGAAGACCATGCCGCCAGAGAAGTAATGACATGACTTACATTTGACTTTGTTTTGAGTGAGGGAGGGCTGTGCAGCTCACCAGTCTCACTTCTCCTCCAGAGCCATCTGAATCCAATGGCCAGATATTCATCAGGATGACTGATGATGACCCAGGATGAGGCAATTGGGGTTAAGTGACTTGCCCAAGGTCACACAGCTAGTGAGTGTCAAGTGTCTGAGATGAAATTTGAACTCAGGTCCTCCTGATTCCTGCACTGGTGCTCTATCCATTGCACCACAAAGCTGCCCCAAGATAGTAATGAAAAAGTCAATTAATTAATAAGCATTTTTAAGCACTTATATGTGGTAGGCAAGGTGCTAGATATTGTAGTAAAGTACATCCATAAAACAATTCCTTCCCTCAGAAAAGTTCCATTCTATAGAAAGAGGTACTATATACATGCTTAGATATGAACAAAATAGTAGCTGGGCCAAGATTCAAATACAGGGCTCCGACTTCCACATCCAAGGTTCTTTCTATGATACTATTATTTCTCCATTTATTATTAATTTTTAATTGAAAAATATTTTCACACCACTTAAGTTGGATTTTTCTCTTGCCTGAGTCTTTTGAATATTAATCATTTCTGCAAACATGGTTATACGTTTTTCTTGTCATATCAGAGAATATAAGGCTGTCTCAATGATCTGACATATGTAAATATTATTCATCTCTAATACACTAATAGACTACTCATCCCTAGTTAATTTTGCAGACACAAATAGTTGAGAGAATCTTGTGACTATAAGCGGTAACCTTTCAATTGAGAGACAGCCTTGAAGAGGGGTGAGAAGGGAAAGAAGTGAAAGGAACAAGCATTTATTAGGGCTCTTTTATGTGTCAGACACTGTGATAAGCACTTTACAAATATCATTTCATTTGGTCCTCACAACAATGCTGGGAGGTAGGTTCTTTACTATCCTCATTTTTGAGTTGAAGAAACTCAAGCAGACAGGTTTAGTATCTTAATCAGGGACACAAAGCTAGCAAATGTCTCAGGGAGGACTTGAACGTGGGTCTTCCTGACTCCAAGCCCAGCATTCTCTCTATTGTGCCACCTAGCTGCCTTAGAAAGAGGAACCTGGGCTTAGGCACTGTATAACCATTGGGGTCCCAAAGGAACCCCATAAATTGCACAGAAGGTTGTTTATCGTCATTGGTTTCTCTCATCATCTGTATGTAGCTAAGTATCCATCCCAGATGACAGTGTTGGACTTGGCGTCCTAAGTTTGAACATTGCCTTAGACATTTACTAGCTGTGTAACTGTGGGCAAGTCACTTAATCTCTTTTAGGCTTAGTTTCCTCATATGTACAATGGGATTGATAATAGTAACCTATACATAGTAATAACGTATACATATACAACTCAGGATTTGTGTGAAAATCAAAATGAAATAATATATAGAAAATGCTTTACACCCTATAAAACTCCTCCTGGTAGATTCCTTATACCGATGAAATCAACACACACACACACACACACACACACACACACACACACACACACTCCTACTTTTTATTTGCAGTTATGGAAGATGATTGAGTCATGAATACGCAATCACTAGGCAATAGGTGCCTCCACTAAAGTGTTACTCTTCACCCTGTTAGCTCTGGGTTCTCTAAGATTGTGCCAGTGGAACTCAAACTCTGACTCCTTTCATGATGAGCTCTGTATGTCTATTATAAGAGGATCAACCTAAAGATGAGATGAATTCAGAAAGCCTCCTTACCAGAAAGCTGACCTCCCAGTGAAAATTGTTTTGTCCACAGAAACTCCTAAAACTAAGCACTAAGGGGTAGAGATCTTCAATCCACCCTAATGATTTGGAGCAGCCACAACAATAAAATGACATGTCCTTGAAATATAGCAAGGAGCAATAAATAATATAATCCAACAGTCATTTGTATTTGATTGTAAACTTTCATGACCAAATTCAGTGTGGGCAAGTCTGATATTTTGGAATTTTTGAGAAGGAACACAGTGGGAAGCATATTGAACTTAGCATCAGAAGTCCTTGGTTCATATCCCAGTTCTCTATCATTTTTTACTATTATAACTTTCATTAAAAATGATCGAAACCTATAACACACTGATAAAGGTTTAGCAACTGACTCTCAAAAAAATGCACACCGCACACTTTTAAACTTAAATTGCATTATCAATATTTCCCTCATCACTTTCCTAAGTTTAGACAATCCACAAAACAATAAATTAAGCCCATAATTACAGCATTTGTTCATTTCTGAGGTGATAATCTAACACAGTGTGGATCAACTCAGTTTAATAATAGAAGCATTTGCTCAACATTTATGCCATGTTCATCAAGACAGTGGACAATCCTCGAGATAGAGGATATAAAAGTTGACAATGCTAGAATTTTTTCCTTTCCCTTTGGCCTTAGTCTCTCAGGGGAGGTGGGTAAAAATGTGTTATTCTTAAGAAAGCTTTAATATTACATTTTTTCCCTCATAGGAATTAGAACCGAAAAGTACCTTAGAAAACATTTTGTAGATGAGAAAACTAACTACCAGAAAATAGGAATGAAGAAGTAGGGTTTTCCTCATTCTTAACCTCCTTGTCAGTTTTCTATAAGTGTATCCACTTTCCTCCACAGATAATA
Organism: Potorous gilbertii; assembly: GCA_028658325.1. Taxonomy (NCBI): domain Eukaryota; kingdom Metazoa; phylum Chordata; class Mammalia; order Diprotodontia; family Potoroidae; genus Potorous; species Potorous gilbertii. Next base: position 128,235,851 of record CM053772.1, on the reverse strand, counting down.
AGTACATTGATGGGACAGTGTCATCTAAGTTTGTGTGTGAATTGTTAGGTATTTATTATTCCTATATTTGATTTAATATGGGAGTACCTCTAATATTGTTATTGTAATTTATTTTTGCCTAATTGCTAAGCAAATAGTTGTGTCACTATTGGGAGTAACTGGTTTTACATAAATGAAAGTAGCAAAAATGATAAGGAAAATGCATACCTCTTCAACAGAGTTATCCCTAAGTACTACTAAGATATTTTAAGTGTAACGTGGCATGCCACTGTGAAAGCAGCTTGAATTGAGCCAGGCCAGAGAAAGCAGAAGCACCCACATACCCTACGTGAGAGGTGTGAGGTAATGTACCATGAAAAGCCACATCATCACACCTTACATATATAGATAAAAACTGCTTTCCTTTTGTCTTTGCGTCCTCTAGGGCCTGTTGGAGTGCCTGAAGAATGGAGATGCTTGTAGAATTTAATTTGATCAAATTGAAATGAACTGGATTATTTTGCTTCCCCTCTGTGTCCTTGCCCTTACCCCACCCTAAGTAAGACTGCCAGAAGTGTCATATCAAAGACTTCTTTCTCCTATTTCCCTGGCTTCCTTTCCCTGTGGCTCTCAGTGTGGCACTCCACCACAATGTAAGCTCCTGGGTTTGGGGCACAAAGTACTTCCAAGTTATAAGGTGAAAGATACTGGTGAAGAAAGTGTCAGTTTGTTCCACAGGAAGTAAAAAACCGAAACAAAAAAACCTGATTATGTACATTGTAAATCCTTGAGATATTGTAAATATCTCAAGCAGCTCATTTAAAACTTCTTAAACATACTTTTAAAAAATCTTCTAAATTCTTCATCTAATAACCCAAAAATCTGCCCTAATTTAACTGCACAAATCTTCTCCAAATAAATTCATTAACTGCACCAACCATGACCTGAAATTTTGCTCTGAGAGCTCAGACTCCAGCATGGTCCTCTACTTTCTAAAGAGCTCTAATGTAGAAAAGACAAATAAGAAATGACAGTCAATAAGATACAACAAAAGCATCCAACTAAATATGCCAAGCTAATAATAGCTCCTTTAGAAAGGCAAGGAAGCCCAGAGTTATTCCTACCCGCATGAAAAGAAGTCTATATTTTTGAAAAATTAGAAAATGCACCACATGAAAATTGCTGAAAAAAAAATGTAACAGCTCAGACTCAGGCCCAGGCCCAGAAAATACATTTAATCTAATGGGAAGGCATGTTGGAGAAAAATAATTACCTATCACTTTTACTCTAAACCTATATACATACACACTCACACACACATACACACACACACACACACACACAGAAAAAAATGAGAATTCTCATTGGAGGAAGTTTCAAAACCCAGGTTAATTAATTGTGCCCTTGATTATAAAACCAACGCAAACACATTTTGTGGGCCTTCTCTTTTTTAAGTGGCAATTCAATTGTGTTATATTTAGTTTGGAGAAGGTTGGCAATCATGGGCAAAAAAAAGAATATCTCTTAAAACAATGGTACCAGGTGCTAACAAATGCATTTATACTTTGTATTTGTGATTTAATTCTGCTCACAAATAAATCTACGTAGGGAAACAAAAAAAAAATGAAAGAAAAGGAAAGCTAAGGTGGTACCAAAAGACTAAGAAAAGAAAAAGGGGGTTCATTTTTTCAGTAAAGAAAAGAATGTGTGGAGACATAAATATAGTACCATATTCTATCTGCACGTTTCAAACTTAATAGAATATTGCAGTTGAGTAAGGCCTGACCTTTTTGACACAGATTTGGAGCTGGAAAAGAACACCTCCTCTAATTCCAACATTTTGCATATAATCCTTGTGTCAAAGGCTCCCTCTATTTTTTTTTCTTTTTTATTATTTTATCTTTTCCAATTACATAGAAAAAGAAACAACATTCATTTTTTTTAATTGGGAGTTCTGAATTTTCTACTTCATTGAGAAGGAAAGTAATTTGATATAGATTATATATGCATAATCATGGAAAACACATTTTCATATTAGTTACATCATAAAACAAAAGAGACCTCCTCTCCCCCCACAAAAAAAAATGAAAGAAAAGGAAAGCTAAGGTGGCACCAAAAGACTAAGAAAAGAAAAAAGCTTTAAAAAGTACGCTTTGATCTGTATTCAGACCTCCGTCAGTTCTTTCTGTGGAGGTGGATAGTATTTTTATCCCAGGTTCTTAGGAATTGTCTCGGATCATTGTATCCTGAGAACAGCTAAGTCATTCACAGTTGATCATCAGTATTACTGTGACTATGTGAACTATTTCATGCTCCTAGGGGACCACTTGCCTGTGGTAGTACTCTTTATGTCTAAATCATGTACCTATTTTGACCTTATCTTGGTATACAGTGTGAGATGTTAGTCTATACCCAGTTTCTGCCAAATTATTTTCCAGTTTTCCCAGCAATTTTTGTCAAATATTGAGTTCTTGTCCCAGAAGCTGGGATTATTATCTTTAATGAAATTATTTATTGTTTCTATGATTTATTCTCTGGGATTTATGATTTAATCTCTGGGATTATTTAGTTTCCAATTAATTTTTAATCTATGTTTCCATGGTCCTTTATTGTAATTGTTATTGAATTATATGGGGGGGGGCAGCTAGATAGAGCATCAGTGCAGGAGTCAGGAGGACCTGAATTCAAATCTCACCTCAGACACTTGACACTCACTAGCTGTGTGACCTTGGGCAAGTCACTTAACCCCAACTGCTTCATCCTGGGTCATCTCCAGTCATCCTGATTAATATCTGGTCACTGGATTCAGGTGACTCTGAAGGAGAAGTGAGACTGGTGACCTTGCACAGCCCTCCCTCACTCAAAACAAAGTCAAATGCAAGTCATGTCATTACTTCTCTGGCGGCATGGTCTTCTTCGGCAATGAAGGACGAACACAGCTGCATATTAGCAGAGACTAGTCAGTCACATAAGCTCTCTGAATCTCAGCTTCCCCCCTATAAAATGAGGGTTTGGGGGGAAGGCAACAGGATACAGGAATAAGCATTTCTGTAGAACCTACCATATAACACAGATACTGCGCTAAAATATCACCTGCCTCACAGAGTCATCATGAGGATTACATGGGCTAACACATGTAAAGAGCTTCCTAAACTTTAAAGTGTTGCATCAATGTAAGCTATTATCATTAATATTACCATGATTCCCACAAGGGCAGGTGAACCAGGTTATCCACATTAATCTTGGTGGTTTAGTCAAACACCTCAGGGCCCACCCATTCCAGAAAAAAATTCAGCCCCCACTGCTTACAGTAGTAGCCAACACTAAGAAGCCAAG
>CM053772.1:128213731-128232036 GCA_028658325.1 Potorous gilbertii | reverse complement strand
TGGCCTTAGGCATTTACTAGTTGTGTGACCCTGGGGAAGTTGTATAACTCTGTTTGCCTTAGTTTCCTCATCTGTAAAATGACCTGAGGAAGTAAAATACTGGCAAACTGTTCCAGTATCTTTGCTGAGAAAACCCCAAAAGGGGTCATGAAGATAGACATGACTGAAATAACTGACCAGAAAAGAATGGAGACTACCTAAGTAACTGGTATGACTGAATTAATGGGTTAATATGAAGTAAGACTAGAAAAGTTGATCCAGATGGTGAAGCGTTTTAATTGTCAGACTGAGAATTTTGTGGTTTATCCTAGAGGGAAACACTGAAAGTTATGGAATAGCAGAAGAGTGACTGTAGAGTCAGGAGAGTCACAACAATAGCAATAGTGTTAACTAAGGCTTGCTGGTGACAATGCCTGACACATAATAGGAACTTCGTAAATGTGTGTTGATTGAAGAGTAGACACGGTGTGAGTGGAAAGAAGGGGGCAGATTGAGAAGTGTTGGGGCCATAAAATAGAAAAAACTTGGCCATTGAGTGAAGCAGGAGTTAAAGTTGACTCTGGGTTTGTAACCCAGGTGACTGGTAATGTTTTCAATTGAAATAGAGAATCTTGGTGGCAGGTGAGGGTTGAGGGGAAGGATGTGATGAGATTTATTGTGGAGATGTTGAGCTTGAGTTGCCTCTAGCACATCCAAGTGGAAATGAACAGCAGGCAGTTGGGATTGTGAGATTGAAGTTAAGGAGAAAATTTTGGGCTGGAAATAAAAGATTTAACTATTATCTTCACAGAGATGGTAATTAAACCTATTGGAGAGGACATGGAACACATCAGGATCAGAACTGAGACACTGAACTAGTGAAAGAAGCTATAAACGAGCAAATAGAAAAACCAGTAGAGAACAATGTCAGAAAGTCAAGTGATGACAGATCAAGTAGAATGAAGCCTGAGAAAAGGCCATGGAATTGAATTTTTTTAAAAAAACTTTTTTTCACTTAAGAAGCATTTATTTTTTCTCCCACCTATCCCACCTTGCCTCTAATTTAAAAGAAAAAAAGGAAAATCAAAGATTATTATAACCTTGGAAAAAGCCCTTCGTTTTGAGTGATGAACTCAGAAGCCAGATTGCAAAGCATTAAAAAGTGAAAGGACAGCAAGAAACAGAGATGAAGGTAACCACATTTTAGTTTTCTCTGTGGAAAAAAAAAAAGACACACAGGATGGCTTTTAGTAGGAGTATCCAGCAGCATGTGAGTTAGAGCAGCAAAGATAGATTACTGAGCTAATCGGCACCAAGATTCTCCATGGAGTCCCAGTCGCCACTGTCTTGACTTCTGTCTTGCCGTTGGATTTGATGACTCTGGAGGAGAGAATGAAGCTGAAAACTCTGTACAGCTCTGCCTCACTTAAAACCAGTTCATGCACAAGTCAAGACATCACCCATCACCCTGTGATGTTATTGGACCTCTTTAGAAATGAAGGATGAACAACTTGAAGACACAGGTTGCATCTCAGAAGTCAACTGCTACCTTGGGATCTAGAGTTTATACTCTGTCTCCATGTTTCAATGTAACTTCCTTTCTGGGTTACTTCCCTAAGTGACTGCTTCCTCAGGCTACAGGGGGTAATCCTGTAGAATTCTAAACTTCAAAAACTTCTTCTAAAAGTTTTCTAAACTTCTACAACTATAATTCATGAAGTCTTACCAGTGAAATAATGTTAATAATTATGCCAGTATACTCAATGGCATAGCAGGAATGCTAGTTACAAAGCATTTCCCCCCAAACCAGGGGCACACTCTCCCATATTTATGGACTATGTCCATGGGGAGAGTGGGCACAAACTTAAAGTATAATGATAGACAAGCACATGTTGCCAAGTTCAACCCTCAGGGTTCTTTCATTCTTTGTAGAGTCCAGGGGAAGTTCATTGCTCAGTGAATCGCACAGGGCAAGGCTCGGTGAGGCCTCTCATCATAGAGCACATATAGCATTTCTACTGAATAGATCAGTTCACTCAGCCCCTTGGGCTTGACCTGTGATAGATGTATCTACTACCTCCAGCTTCAGTGTATTCTGGGGTTCTGCTGGAAACTTTTAGAAAGAGCAAAGACTCTTAGACTAAAACTGGTAGAAGTCTCCCCAGATCTGCTCCCTTAGGCACTCAGCTATGGGGTAGGAGGTAGGAAAGCAGAAGGTTGCCTTTCCTTTTTTCAATGTTTCCTGGTTGAGGGTTGGATCACTTCAGTAATAGGGGAACTCATCTTAACTTACATTGACCATCCATTATATTTTCTAGATCTTCCTCTCTGTAGACTAGGCCATAACCATACAATATCTATCCAATAGTTTTTGAGTTCATGGTTCTCTGGTTTTTGTTTTTTGTTTCAAGTCAAGTCAACAGACTAAATAACATGCATTTATTAAATATCTACTCCAGAGCTAGGTACTGTGCAAAGAAAGGTCAAAAAAGCCCCAAACTTTCAAAACAGTCCCTGACTTCAAGGAACTTACCACCTAATGGGGAAGATAACATTCAAGTAAATTGGAGGTAATCTTAAGGGAAAGTACTAACATTAAGGTGAACTGAGAAAGGCTTCTTAAAAAAGGTGGGATGTTTCTTGTTTTTCAGTTGTATCTGACTATTAATGACTCCATGGGACCATACTGTTCATGGGCTTTTCTTGGCGAAGATTCTGGAGTGGTTTGTATTTCCTTCTCCAGTGAATTAAAGCCAACAGAATGACCTGCTAAGGGTCACAAAAAGCTACTGTGTGTCTGAGGTTGGTTTTGAACTCAGGTCTTTTTGACTTTGGGCCCAGAGCTCTCTCTACTGAGCCATCTAGCTCTAGGATAACAGTTGATTCTTAAAGGGAGCCAAAGAAATTAGGAAGTAGAGACAAGAAGGGAAAGCACACCAGGCACAGGAACAAGCAGTGAAAATTCCCAGTCAGGAGATGAAATGTCTTGTGTGAGAATTAGCAAAGAGGTCGGTGCTACTGGATCTTAAATTATTCAGAGAGAAGTAAGGTATTAAAACAAAAAAACTAGAGAACGCATTTTGTTGTTTTTGTATGTCTTTTGCTCTAGGGAAGGATTTAAAAGCCAGAGAATTTTATATTTTATGTATTTATTTTTTATGTTGTCATAGGTTATACATGTATATATGTGTGTATATATATTATGCAATTCATATATATAAATATATAGATATATTCATCTATCTATCTATATCTATATATATATACATATTTAGGGGTGTTGTGAGGCTCAAATGAGGTAATTGGACGTAAAGCATCTTGCAAACCTTAAAGTGCTGTATGAATGTTTATTAATAGCCTAGTTATTAGCCTCTAGTTCCCAGACTTCCAGCCTAGTGATGACTCCGTTCCCTGTGCTTTCTACTTCACTCTTTTCTGCTGAGCTCAAGCAGTCTTTATAGAGCAATTCAGGGATGTGCTGGTAAATATTTAACTGTGCTCTCTGGGGGAAAAAAGTATGTACATGCACTTTTAATTTTAATCTATATTACTAATACATTTTTAAATCTAGAGAATTAACAGAATAAATCAAGCTATGGTTTGTAAGAATTGCCAGTTTCTCAGGTGTAAATACTCGTAGTGAAAATTTTACATTTGGCTTGTTAGAGCTAACTCCAACATACTTTTGATGTTAAATCTGATATATTCTCCTGTCGGTCTATACAAATGAGTGGCTAGGAAAAGGTTCAAAGGCCATCTCTGTCCTGTGGGCACTCAATTAAATTTGCTGTCTCCAAAGTTGCATTGTTCTCTTAATTGCCAAGTCTAATCGTCTTTCCTCAATCTTAAACCTTCTTAACCTATCTCTTGGATTTGATCTTGTGGACCATTGTGAAATATCCTTTCCTCCTGGAAACTCTCTCCTCTCTAGGTTTTTGTGACACTGTTCTCTCTCACTTTTCCTCCTACTTGTATGACTTCTCAGTCCACTTTGCTGGCTCATCATTCAAAACACACCCTTTACCTGCAGATGTTCCTCAAGGTTCCATCTTGAACCCTTTTCTTTTTTTCCTTCTGTAATCCCAAGGTAACCTCTTCTGCTTCCATGAGTTTAACCATGTAGATGATTTTTAGATCTGTATATCTAGTTGCAGGTTCTTCCCTGAAATTAATTACTATATCACCAATTGCCTACTTCCATATTTCTGTAGAAGGCTATATCATCCTTCTTGTCTTCCAGGTTCATAATCAAGGCATTATCCTGGTCCGCTCACTCCATAGAGGTAGAGTTGCCAAATCTTACTGTTTCTACCTGAGGTCTGGCCCTTTCTCTCTACTTAAACAGCTACCACTTTAGTTCAAGACCTTGCCCACTCTTACCTAAATTATTACAGTAGTCACCTAATGGATCTCCCTGCCTCTCAAGGGTCTCCCAGTGGTAGTGCCCCTTCATACTGCTGCTAAAGTAATTTTCCTGAAGGTCAGATATAATCATGTGACTCAGTAAACCATGATGGCTTTTTATTGTCTCTAGGAGAAAATATAAATTCCTCTATTTAGTTTTTTAAATCTTAAAATATTCCCTGCTTCGAACCTATCTTTCTAGCTTCTTTAGACATTACTATCCTCCTGCTCTCTGTGATCCAGCTAAATTCTCAGTCTCCTCTCTTCCTTATACATGACACTTCATCTCTTGTCTTCATGCTTTTGCACTGACCCTTCCATTTGCCTGGAATGAACTCCCTCCTTATTTCCACCCTATAGCATACAGCTTTTCCTTTAAGAGGCTTAATCAAGATCCACATTAAGCCTTTCCTGACTCCTTCCTCCTCTGCTGGTGCCCTCTACCCCAAATTACTTTACATTTGACTATTGTGTATATATTTGCATTTGTTAACTTTCTATTTATGCTATGTGTATTTTATATGTATTTGTTGTCTCTCCTGTTACAATGTAAGCTTGTTGTGAATAGATATTGTTTCATACTTGGTTCCTAGGTGCCTAGCACCATGCCTTCTCTTTTCTGCTTTCCAGTTTTTCGGTCACCTGTCTTGACATAGCTGTTACATCTTTCAGTATGTTAGTGGTATTCAAACTGTTTCGCATTTGGTTACACTTTTGTTGTGTTGGCTGTATTCACAGCATGTTCTGTTGTGTTCGAGTCCAGAAATGTTTTTACACTTTCCTGCTTTACAATCATACCTAACAAAACACCTATCTCATTTGGCCTTGGAAGGGAGTTGTCATCAACTTGGCTTTTTATTATTTTGATTTGTTGTAATTGTATTTTAATATTAATTATTTCCTTTGAAAATCAACATATTTTAATATATACATTTAAAAATATTATTCTGAGAAGGGGTCCATAGCTTCATGAGATTGCCAAAGGGGTCCATAACATGCACAAAAAAGGTTAAGAGCTCCTTACAGCTCTTAACTTAATAGCTCGAGGATTCCAAGACATACGTACTTATAGAATTTATAGTCTGATATATTCTAGTAATTCAGAATGCTACAGTTTAATTTGTTCCATACCCTTGGTAATTTTTATTATTGTTGGGTTCAACTCTTCGTGATCCCATGGTCCATACTGGGATTTCTTGGCAAAGGTTTACTAGGGTGGTTTACCATTTCCTTCTCCAGTGAATTAAGGCAAGCAGAGTTTAAGTGACTTGTTCAGGGTCATGCAACTAGTAAGTATCCAGGTCAAATCTGTACTCAGGTCTTCCTGACTCCTTGGAAGCTCAGTGGATGAGTACTAGGTCTAGAATTACTGAGACAGATTATAGATGACTGAAGAGATTTTTTTCCCCTTTGTCTAGAATATTAGGTAAAATTAAATTTAAATTCCAGTGTCTTTAGGGGAATATCCTTTATTCTGTCTTGTGAAGTAATCTAAAATTTTTCCGTAGTGATACATATAAATTATTATAGCAAATAAAAAATCTATTTGTCAGACTATTTATTAGTGCTAGTATTAGAAGTATAAGAATCAATAACAATATAAAAGAGTAATTTCAACCATTGCTAGAAAAAATATAGATACAATGACTTTTGTAATGCCCATATTTAAAGGCTTTTTCATTTTCTTTCTCTCCACCAGACATTGCTTCGCCCTCTTCAAGCTTTGTGTTCTTTCCAGCTTCAGCATGGTGCTCAGGTTCGTCTCAGCAAAGAACATCTCTTGAAAAATGGTCTATATCCTAAACCCATGCCAAAGAACAGGCGCAAACTAAGGAAAATGGAGCTCTTAATGAATAGTGTTAAAATTTAGGGGAATGATCCTTGTGGTGTTAGGATACATATTCAATTGCAACTTACAACACCAAGCTCACTTTTCAACCTAGAAACAGCTCTTTAAATGGCTGACTGACTCAACAAAAGAACCGAGAGACATGATACCAGAATCTTGCCCAGAGTTGGGAAATGAAACAAATAGTTTTTTTTTTTAAATGTGATAATAACATTAAAAGGCATGATTTTATTTTTCAAAAATGTCTATGAGTTTTTGCAAGTCCTATAATGAAAAACAGTTAATTGCTATTCTAGATTAAGTGTCCATTCAAGGAACTACCCTTTATAAAGAGAGGAAAATTGTTACAACTAAGACAATATTGTTTAAGACACTATGTAATATTTGGTTAAGATTCTGCAGTAGTGAAGGCCTGCATCAATTTTTCACTTTTGTACAGGAACTTTATAGATGTTGGTCAGTAGCTTAAAAAGAAACAATTAAGTAAATTACAGCATATTAAAATCTGTGCATTTTTATTTTAATAAAAATTATAACAGAGTAAGGAAAATTCATTTTCCTACTAAACTTGGACATAATAGTGGGATTTAAGTACTTACTTATAGGAGATACTGTAATTTCATATTTTAGGGGTTTCACATAGTTTTGAAAATTGATGTATATTTTCAGTTTCAATCATTCTCAATGAGAAAGTTTCTTTTTTCATAGTTCTTAGACAGATTTGTTGACTGACAATAAGCCATGTTTTGTTGAAATTTTTTGTTGGAATTTTCATATGTAACAAAAGCAGAATAAAAAACATATAGTATTGTATGTGCCATTGTAATGGAATATCATTAGGATCACTGGAATATAAAAGATCAATTTTTTTAAAAAATCTAAGAGAAAACTCTCTATGTAGAAAGATGCTAAATTATAGAACTTTGGGGAAACGTTTGTGAAATTTCATAGTGAATGTTTGAACCACATGTTTTGTGAATTAAACAAACCCTTTAGATAGGCCATTAGAAGAAATGTTTGTGTGCACATTTATATTTAAGTCATATGCAAAGGTATGTGAATTTTGAAAATAAAACAACATTGTTTCCTTATTTTTGCAAGTTATGAATAAGCTTGATTATTAGTGCTTGAGTCCATAGAATTGCTTTGCTATTTGTAGATTTTTCCAATAGTTTTTCTTACACTGGACATATAAATTAATACAGCTCTAGGATTATATACTTTATTATGAAGGGATACAAATATAGAGTATATGAAATGTATTTTATTGTCTCATTATTGTATTTGGAGGTTTTTTAAAGGCATATATTTTACTTTATTTTGATTCCTTTCCCTGTGTTATATAGCTGTCACTATTTGCCACTAATATAGCCCTATTTTGATCTAATATTTTATCAAAGACAAAAATGGTACACATATATGCTTTCTGAATATTGCTATATCATTTTATTGGTTTCTGATAATATTCTAAAGGGCCACAAATCTTCACATTAAAAAAAACACACCAGAGAATATGGATTTATCCACTAGATAAGTAGATAAGTCACTTTCTGGGAATTGGTAAGTGAATTAAAAGGTATATATAATTTTTACTCCCTTATTCAGGTCTATAGGTTTTTATCATGGGATGGATTAAAGACATTATAAAAATCCATAATAAATAGAAATGCCATTTAAGAAAAAAATACTAGGATTCCACAGTGTACAGCAGTGTGTGTTCCTCTTCACTTAATTCTGAATGGCCACTTGTTTGGTTGATTGTAGAAGGATTTTTTTCAATATGTGAATTATATTAAATGGTCACTGAAGTCCCTTCCAATTCTGAAATCCTGAGTGTAAAATATGTTTAAACATGAGAGGCATTATACTTTCAAACTTTAATTTTCTTAATCATTGTTTAAAAAAAAAAACCTTTAAGTTATCAGTAACCTTAAGCATTTCAGCATGATCTTAAATTTTTTTCTAGTTAATAACATGTTCAGTCCTCTCCTCCTCTGAGGTTCATTCACTCTATGCAGATTTATCACCCACTCAACCTAGACCCTGATCTACTAATCCCTAGGGAATTGTCCTTTATTCAAAAGTGGCTCAAGATCTTCCTCTCCGTGATCTGCCCCCTTCCTCTTCTTTCATGCTACATTCCCCTGACATCATCTCCCACTTCTCCTTTTTCAACCATCTTGCCAAAACGAATCCTGCTCAAGTATCATTTATCTTATCTCTTCCAAACATCTCTAGCATATTTTCCCTGTTATCATCCCTTCTCCATATCTATTCTTCAATCTCTATCTACTGGGTCTTTCCCTATTACTTACAAAAACATCCAAGTCTCCCCATGCTTAAAAATCCCCATTATATCTACTATCCCTGTTAATTACTAACCTTTCTTATATCTCTTCTGTCCTCAGCTAACCTCCTTGGGGGAAAAAGTGTTAAAATGGTCTCCATTTTGTTTCCTCTCATTCGCTATTAAATACTTTGCAACCTGGCTTACAATCTCAAGGTTCAACTAAAAATGGTTTCCCCAAAATGACCATTGACTTCTGACCAGATATAATGCCCTTTCTCAGTCTTCATCCTTGATTTCTTTGCAGCATTTGACATGGTTGACCACCTTCATCCTTGGATGTTTTCCCCTCCCTGGGTTTTGGCGCTTTATTTGCTGTTAGAAATTTCAGTGTACCAAAAGAAGATTTATACTTTTCTTAAATCTGCAGGGACTCTAATTTTTCATGACACTGCCCTCCCTTGAGATGACTCAATGTGGATAGAGTTCTGGGCCTGGAGTTGGCATGATCTGAGTTAATATCTGGACCTAGATATTTATTAACTGTTTGACCCTGGGCAAGTCACTTAACCTCTCAGCTTCAGTGTCTTTAGTGTTTAAAATGGAGGTTGCAATAGTAACTAATAATAGTACCTCCCAGGGCTGTCCTAAGGATCACCTGAGATAATATTTGTAAAGAGCTTAGCATAATACCTGGCACGTGGTAGGCATTGTATAAATGATTATTCCTTTCCCTTCCCCCTTCTTATGTTTTTTCTTGGGACTTTATCTCTTCTCTCTATACTCTGACACCACAGCTCCCATGGAAATAATTATCACCTGATTCCCATTTGGGAATAATTTGATTCCCAGCTCTATATATCCAGCCTCAATCTCTCTCCTGAACTCCAGTCCCACATCACAACTTACCTATTGGACATTTTGAGCTGGTTGTCTTCTGGTAAGTATCTCAAACTTAACAAATCCAAAACAACCTTTGCCCCTAAACTCACTCATATTATGAACTACCCTTCTATTGGCAAGGATTTTCTATCCTTCCAATCCCATTCCAACTTGTCCTAGTCATCAATGCCAAATTGATTTTCTTAAAGCACAAATCTGGCCATGTCATTCACTCAATAAACTCTAGTGTCTCCCCCTTACCTCTGGGATCAGATATATACTTTTCTGTTTAACATTTAAGACTTTTTACAATCTTCTTCTCTTTGCACCCTTCTTATACACTACTCCTCTCCACACACTCTGTGATCAAGCCCAAACTGGCCTCCTTACTGTCTCTCATGCACAGCATCATCACTGTGCCTTTGCACAGTCTCTCACATACCTGGCTGTTCTCCCTTCTCCCTCTCCTACACCTCTTAGAATCTCTGGCTTTTTCTGGATTCAGCTTAAACATCTTAGTTTTCAGAAAGTCTTTCTTGATGGATCATCCCTCAACCCCCTCCCATATTAGTGTCTTCCTCTCTAAGGCTACTTGGTATCTTCCCAATATCTTGTAAATACCTTTTTAAGCACTTATTTTCTACTTTATTGGCATGTAAACTCTTGAGGACATGGGCCATTTTCACTTTTTCTTTCTTTCCATAGTAAGTATTTAATAAATACTTATTGATTCATTGATGACTACAATGAAGAAAAATTTTCTAGTTTTGTGCCAGAACAGGTGTTATTAAAGTCATCTTGAGATCATTTTTCAAGTTGAAATAAAAGGTGGCTCCAGAAATTCTCTTACATTTGTATAGTCTTTACAGTCATGTACATTATTTTATTTGAGCCTCATAACAACCCTGTTAGATAAGAAGGGTGTATATATATTACTGTCCTTAGAGAGCTTGTGGCTTGTTAGTATTCAAAGACAGGTATTCTTACTTCCATTACACTAGGTGCCATTATCTAAAATAAGTTAATCATGCAGTAATTTGTAGTAATAATTAAGGATGCTAGATGGCGACAGAGCTCTGGCCTTGGATCAGGAAGACCCAAGTTAAAATCCAGCCTCAGATACTTCCTTGGGTACATCAGTTAACCTCTGTCTGCTTCAGTTTCCTCCTCTATAAAATGGAGATAATAACCCTGATTTCCCAGAGCTGTAAGGATCAAATGAGATAATATTTATAAAGCACTTAGCACAGTGCCTGGCACATAGTAGGCACTTAATAAAAGATGACTTTAAATGCTTGTTTGTACCCCTTCCCCTAGCCCAGGGTTGGGGAACCTGTGGCCTCTAGGTCACAGATAGCCCTCTAGGTTCTAGGTTCTAAAGTGTGGCACTGTGACTGAATTCAAACTTCATAGAACAAATCCCCTTAATAAAAGGACTTATTCTGTAAAATTTGGACTCAGTCAAAAGGCCGCACCCGAGGACCTAGAGGGCCACCTGTGGCCATAATTGCCTATCCCTGCCTTAGTAGTTTAGAAAGTAATTTATGTTGTTTAACAGTTATAGCTTGTGTCTCAAGACATTTTCTTTCTGGATCATGAGAGATAGACTAGGAAAAAGTTCCTTTTGTAATGTGTGCTTCAAATCCAAATGAGATAATACTTTAGCTATACCTTTGTAGCAGTTAATCAATCAAATCACTCAGTATTTATATATTGACTACTGCTATGTTCAAAGCCCTATGTTGAAGACTTGGAGAATGTTAATGTAGCACTGATGGGATGATATGATGAGCAGGGTTGTTCAACCACTTTCTTTGTTTCCCTCAGTCTACTACTTACTCATTGCTTCAATAACAAGGCAGCACAAGGCAAGAAGCATTTATTAAGCATTTACCCTGTTTCATTCACTGTGTTAAAGTTAAGGATACAAAGATAAGAAAAAGGAACCGTACCTAGGACTGTTTACAAAAGTGAGCTGGAAAGTGGGTAAGGGGATCTTGTTGTTACCTAGTTCAAGGGCAGGGTGTTGAATTTCAGAAGCACACCTGGGAAAGGAATGGTTTGTCCTGCCAGGGTCCCTCCTTGAAAGGAGACCCTGGGAGAACTCACAAATGAGAAAATGGAACTGGCTTATCAGAAGAATATTCTAGTGTGAGAAGGCTAAAGAGATGAGTACTTCAGGGTTAGACTGCAGAGCCTTGATAATGAAATCTGGAAAATCCAAAGTGTGGCCAGGAGGAGAATAAAGATTGACTGGGTTGCATCCCTCTTCAAAATAGAGATCCCAGAAGGAATTTACTACTTCAAGAAGGGCGGGACTGATGGAGGTGGCTGGGTGAGAATGCAGCTCTAGCAATGAGGTCTGTAAAATCAGAAGCACAGAAGGGAGGGGAATGGTTTCCAGTATTAATACTTTTTCCTCCCTCCAGGAAGTCATAACAAAAGTATCTATAATAATCTCACTGTTTTTAGATCTGAGCCCCTAACCAGATTTAGAACTCTTGCAAAATACCTCAATGTAAAATTCCTCTCTTTATAGATGCTCCACTCTGTCACTTCCTACCAACCGCATCTCCAATAAACACCCACACTAGCAAATGCTATTGTTTATAAAAAAAACACAGGAACTATTTAAAACAAAAGAAGGTAAAATCCCCTGTTTCCACAGTGAAAAGACTTCAGTTTCTTCTGAGGGAGCCTAGGGGGTGAAAATTGTGGAATATTACTTCTGAGTCTGTAATTTAGGGGATTTCTGCAATACCATACTTGTTCTAACTTTTATCTGTTCAGTCAGGAGTTACAGACTCAGCTGGGGGACCGGTGAACTCTCAAAGAGAACAGGGACCCATAGCAGAAATCTTTTCAGCTCTGCTTCTTTAATGACTTGCCTTTTAGGCCTTCCATTTCCCAGGCAGGAGATAGGAGAACTTGGTTGCTTTGGGAAGCTAGTTCCCTTTTGCTTAGCCTTTTCTTTTGGCACCTACTTTTGGTAGAGGGCTGAGTTCTCTCTGCTAGAGACTTTACCCTAATTTTATATATCCATTTTATATCTTAAAACTTTCACCTCCACAGGCTTCAGGAGTAGGGAACCTGCAACCTCAAGGCCATATGTGGCTGTCTAGGTCCTCAAATGTGGCCCTTTGACTGAATCCAAGCTTCACAGAACAAATCCCCTTAATAAAAGGATTTATTTTGTAAAATGATATTCAGTCAAAAGATTGAACCAAAGGATCTAGAAGGTCACATGTGGCCTCGAGGCCACAGGTTCCCCACCTCTAGGCTAGGCCACAACCAGTCAATGGCCATTTACCTTATAATCACCAAACAATTCTTTAAAAAACTATGCAAGCTTTTTCTGTTAGTCTATGCAAATGAATGGGTAGCGAAAAGATAAAGAGACAATCTACGCCCTAGCAGGTAAGTCCAACACTGCTGCTTGAGACTCAGCTGAGAATTACATAAAGTTTCACAATCTTTATAAGGAGCAAATGAGCCTATTCAGAGTTATATATCCTTTAGAAGGTATAAAATTCACTTGAATCTGAAGGGAACTCATCTTTACAAGGTAAAATGCAGTCTAGTTTAATACACCCTTTCACAAAATTGGCATCTGGATTTCTCGTGGAGGTTTGAAGGACTGAAGTCTGTGTACTCTCCACAGACCAGTAGGCACAAACCTCAGATTCCAATTCCCTTACAAGAAAGTTCCTACACAAGATGGCTATGAGATTACAACTACGTAAGAAAGTGTTTCCACCTATTTCCCAAACTAGAAAATTTTATCCCTTCCTCTGAGGTAAAAAATCTTTGGTTCAAAGAGGTAAGAATGAGTGATGCAGATCTGTATTGTTTCAATAATGCAGAGCACCCCTTACTTGCCACAACTTGCTTCATACTCCAAATATAGCAATATTGAGACCTGGAATTATTTGATAGCTAATATGATTGTATCCTCAGCCTTTGTATTCTTGCAATAAAACTTGCCTAAAACTTGGATAGCAAGGAAGTCAAATCAGTCAGTACTTAAAGATTAATTCAGACTGTTCACTAGAAAGGTCAAATACTAAAGCTGAAGCTTAAAGACTTGGGCCATGTAATGAAAAGATGGGACTCACTGGAAAAGAGCATAATGTCGAGAAAGAAGGAAGACAAAGGGAAGGACAGAGGATGAGATGGATAGATAGTAACATAGAAACAATAAACATGAACTTGGACAAACTTCAAGAGAGAGTGAAGGATAGAAGGGTCTGTTGTGCTATGGTCCATGGGGTCTTGAAGACTTGGACATGACTGAATGACTGAATGTAGCTGTGATTATTTTTTGAATTCCTAGACTCCACCATAACATCTTGGACTAGCATAAAATTTTCACCAGCTGCTAAGTCTGGAAAATGAATTCTTAATGGGATGTTGTGAAAGGTTAAATAGGAAAAAATGAGGGAAGATCCAATTCCAGGTTGGAAGAATTCCTAAGGGTTACTTCAACTCAAGTAGTGGTGGAGGCAAATCATTCCTCCACAAAGTGAAGACTTATAGGAAATAGTGACTCAATGTAAATAGAGTTCAGCAGAGCATTGTGCTGAATTTAGGATAGCTCCAAGAAGGAATAGATAGGGTAGTATCAGAGAAATAAAATGAAAATAATCCTTTCCCATGAATATAGAGAAGACAGAGTACTAATGAAAGGAAAATTCAAATTGAGAGAAAGTTAGGCCTGGTATAAATCCAGGTATATTTCATTTTGGCTTATATAGTGTCTGAGGATTTGTCACTGTCCCATGTGTCATGAATATTTTCAAGGGTTTTTTTTTTTTTTTGCTACAAAGTCTGTGAATTTGTTGTCTATATGCCCAGATCCACATATGACTCTGTGTGAGCCTGAAATTGATTTGTGCCACAGTGTTTTGGTGGTTAATTTGTTTTAGAAATGAGTTTTTTTTCTCTATTAAGTTTCAACATTCAAAAGACCTTGAAAAATGAAAAGTCTCTTAATTCTGGGTGCTATTATGCTCTCCTTCCTGAACTCTGCAGTTGAGCTAATCTGACCTTTTTGCTCTTTGCTCTGTCTCCTGTTTCAGTAACTTTTATCCTTTCTCACCTCTACCACTTACACCCCTTTGTTTTCTTCAAAAACACTTTCCCCTTGCCTCCACAAAATGACTATGTATTTATTTTGTATATGTTCTATAAGATTGTGCGTGTGTGTATGTGTGTAAGTTGACTCTTTCTATAGAATGTGAGCTCCTTGAGGGCAAAGATTTTTTTCATTTTTGTTTTTATAACCACAGTGCCTGGAACATAGTAAGCATTTAATAAATTTTCATACAGTGAATACAGTTGGATTCAATCAAATCAGTATAAGACTATACTCAGACGGTGGGAATTATCAGGAGGAATTAATGAAGCAGTGTGATATAGTAGATAGAACACTGGAATTGGAGTCAAGAATGACCAACATTCAGATCTTGCATCTGCCCCTTACTGTCTCTGTGACATATTTCTAGCTAACTGATGTCTCTGAACACTAGTTTCTTCATGTGGGAAATGTGTGTAATGATTCCTGAAGTTTCAAATTTATAACTAGGTAGCACATTGGCTAGAGTGCTGAGCTTGGAGTGAGGAAGACCTGTAAGTTCTTAGTACAATCCCTGGTACATAGAAAACATTTAATAAATACTTTTTACCCCTTCCTTTCCCTTCCCTGCCCTGCCCTGCCCTGCCCTGCCCTGCCCTGCCCTCCCCTCCCCTCCCCTTCCCTTCCCTCCTCTCCTCTCCCCTCACCTTCCTGG
Source organism: Potorous gilbertii (assembly GCA_028658325.1). Classification (NCBI taxonomy): domain Eukaryota; kingdom Metazoa; phylum Chordata; class Mammalia; order Diprotodontia; family Potoroidae; genus Potorous; species Potorous gilbertii. The sequence goes on along the minus strand of CM053772.1, from coordinate 128,216,846 downwards.
TTATTATGAGGAACAAATGAGATAGGAGTGGGGTTAGTCATTGGGTGCAAAGGGGAAGGATGCCCCCTGGTTGCAGGCCTTCTGCTTGTCCTACATAGATTCTGAGGTGGCTGAAGCTTGGAAATTTGATGGGATAAGACAAGAAAAGGATATACTTTTAGCCCCAACATTCCCATAGTTTTTTTTTTCAAAAAAAAAAGAGGAAATAGAAAGATAAATATTCCTCTTAACTTCCTTGAGTATGGAGAAGAGGAAGAGCACTGGGGAAAGGCGAATCCATCTAAGGAAAAGTTAGAAGACAGTTGAGTGTGTATATGTGTGTACATATATATGTATGTATATGTATACTGCAGATACATATGTACATCTATATATATGTATACATGCATGCATATGTATAGTTGCTGTCAAAGTTAATGGATATAAGCTGTCAGTGTCCAGTCCTAACATACAGGCCATAGTGTCACATTTCCAAAACAAGTGTTGACTAAGAGCCAAGGCAAAGAAAAGCATGGGAAAATGTAACTACAGTTGTTCCCTCTATCAGTGATTGTCTCTTGGGCTTTAAGAGGGTAAATCCTTGAGGTTGACCAACATAGAGAAGGGATACTAGGGACTTCTGTCTAAAATTCTGCCGCATAGTAAGATGATTTGATTTCCTATAAATCCAGAGAAGTTAGTCATATCCCTTACTCTTTATATAGAATCTGCTGAGGGACTCCCATGTAGTTCTTTGTTGTATACATTTTGGAAAGGTTATCCAACAAGTGTTGGACTGATTGTTTTTAGAAGTCATATTCATTTCTTACCATTCCCTCTTTCCACTCTTGTTCTCTCTCCATCTCTCTTTTTCCTTCCCTCTTTGTATAACAAGTACCTAAATGGTAAAGTTCCTGCCCTTTTCCCACGGATATCCCCAAGTAAGAATATCCTTCTGTAAACTGATGGACAACTGGACATAGATAGGTAGTATCATCATAGGCACACCCTCTAGTTTTTCACTACCACTCTTTATTTTGATCACTGGACTTTGAAAGTCAAGGGAAATATATCATGTGGAAGGAATTACAACTCTTAGAACTCAGAGGATTTTGATGCATAGAGCTAATTGGGTTTTCTAGTACCTATCAAAATATAGGGGGAAGTAACTTCGTTGCTAATTGTTCTGGAGAACAATTCAGGAGCATTAAATTAGAAATTCAGTCCATGAAAACACCTAGGCGTCTTTGTTGTTTTATGAGTCCATGACCTCCTTTTCAGAAAATTTCTTAGAGTTCAACCAAGAAAATAATGAACTGTTCCATAGTCAGTCATGGGATAAATTAGATTCCTCACCTCCCCTACTATTTCTCCCACCTCAGCCAATTAAAGAATTCAAAGATTTTAAGTCAGGATCTGTGAGCAGTGGAAAAGGATAACATCTTGCTTGCCCACCATGCATTTATATGAACCCCTAGGAATTGTAGGAAAAATACTTGACAAATGTCAGATAGAGCATTTTCCATTCAAAAGGGCAGAGCTGGAAAGCCATTTTTGCTGAGTTATGATCTCCCCTGCCTTCTTCACTCCCATTAGCCCTGAATACAGACTTAGTGTACTCCATAACTCCAAGGCCTCCTAAAACTTCAGTTGTCTGTACAAAATGTCCTTTAATAAATCTCCTTTGGATATGTAAGTCTCTTTTGTTCTGTTTTTTTGGTTAAGTTTCCTCCCCCCTTTTCCTTTCACTGCATGGACACTCATTTACCATTAAATTTTCAAAATGCAGGAATTAAAATAAATAATATATGTATTGATAATGATAGATACAGGTAGGTAAGTTATAAAGAGGTAGCATTTGGGGAATTCTTTTCATCTTAAGAAAAATCTTGCAAACCTAGGAGAAAGAGTACTAATTCAAGTAGCCTTTTAGTGAGGCTACTTCATAAAAATAGTATTGTGGTTGAATGTGGTCAGCTGTGCCCTCATAGTTCATAGGCTCAGACTCTAGGAGCCCAGGTAACTCAGGACAGAACCGTTTGGTATGGGTTTAGGCTGAAGGTCATTAGAGTTACCTTGCATAGATTCTTTTGGGACCCATCTGTGCTAAACCAATTGGACAAGTTCCGATTCAGTGAAGCCCATGGTAGCATTAGAGGGAAGAAAGACCCTGGGGGGACAATAGACAATGTCTCAAATAGAATGTATCAAGACAAAGGTCTTAAAGACCTTACATACAATATGAATATTTTGAGACCTAAACCTTGTAGTCTATTACCAAAAAGTAGACGTTCTAATTCATAAATTTTTCTGTTTGACTTGATCAGTAGTGCCAAACCACCAAAGAATCTCTTTTGATATTTCTGGTGTTGCTGACACTATAGAAGCTTTTAAGTTAACTCTCAATCTACATTAGAAACTTATTAGTCAGTAGCTCTGAGAACTTTTCTTGTAAGTCAACTGTTCTTGTGAGGGTGTGAGGTTATGGTCAGGACTCTTGCCAGTAGTGGCAGCTGTTACTTAGCATACCGTGATTTTTTGGGGAAAGCCTAGGGGTCTACAAGAATCATAATAAATTTTTAAACAGAAGAGCATGTGGAGTGCCAGATCTTAAGGTGAATCTTTCTATCTAAGCACCACACCATGAAATTGGAATGGCACCTTCTCCCCTAAGGTAGTGGCTATTATAGCATAAAGGAAATTATGCTCTCTACTATCCAGATTTATGAGCATCAATCCCTACCAAACACTTTGACGCTGTTATATCTCTCCACTAACAGTAAAAAACAAACAAACCAAAATCTACCCATGACCTTTCCCATAGTGTTAAAAAGTAGAGTGGAGGGCAGGAAATCTGTACGTTAGCACCCAAGTTTCCTTTTGGCAACAAGATATCAACTTAGAGAGTATTATGGAAAGTTGGATCAAGGTATAAAGATCTGAAATGTCCAGGAGTTATCAGTTGGAAACAACCACTTGCCTATGTGGTATAAAGATACTGCCTGAATCTATCAATAAATATTTATTAAGTACCTACTATATGCCAGACATAGTGCTAAGTGCCTCAGAATGCAGCAAGTAAAATTATTAATTAGATATTATCTAATTAGGGACAGAGGTAGTTTAAGTACTTCTA
>CM053772.1:128196777-128213231 GCA_028658325.1 Potorous gilbertii | reverse complement strand
CATTCATTTGGAGTGTTCTTTCATGTGGTTGTGAGTAACTTGCAGTTCTTTTGGGAACTGTGTGTAATGTATCTTTTGGCCGCTTTTCTTTTGGGGAATGTTTTTTGGGCTTCTGTTGTCTATATTTCTGTATCCAGAATTTAGGGACATTTTTCTTGTATTATTTCTTGGCATGATAGTGTTCAGATTCTTTGATTTACCATGTTCTTCTGGGATTCCTATGATTCTTATGTTATCTCTAAACATCCTGTCTTTGAAATCAATATATTTTTTTTGAGATAAAATTTTGCTCATATGGAGATCTGGTATGCTTTTGCCTTTATTGATTTTTTTTTACTTATTTTCTTCCCTGCATGCTTAATCCTATCTAACCTAACCATTCCCCAGATCTTTTTCACTTCTCTTTGTCCCTTTTTCTGTGTGCTCTGCAAACTCTCGCTCTGTGGTTAGCAAACTCCTGTTTAACCTAAGTCTCTTTCATTTAAACAACACTGAAAACTCATGGAAACCTAGCTGTCTCCAGAGGAAAACTTGCTCACTGTCAGCCAGGGCAGGGTTGTTCATTCCTCTCATATTCTCTGACACATTGCTATGAAATTTGTATACTCTTTACAGCCTCTTGCAGATCCTTTTATTGATTGTAATTTCATTACTTTTTTTGTCAATAAGGGATGTGTTTAATGTTTATGGTTTTCTACATTTGTTTTTGAGTTTTTTATTCTTTAGTACATCAAATATTTTTGTAAAGGTGTCATGCCCATCTGAGAATATATGAGTGTATATACAGTAGCACATATTATGTGTGTGTATGTGTTTGTATTCCTTAAATTCCTTTTTAATAATCACCAGAAAACTATTGTTTCTAACTTTTCTACAATTTTCTTCAGGTTTTTAACTTTTTTCTTATTTATTATTTGGTTAGATTTTTCTAGATCTGAAAGAGGCATGTTAAGGTTCCTGTATAGTTTTACTATCAATTTCTCCCTATAATGAGTTAACTTTTTCTTTAATATTTAGATGCTATGCTATTTAATGCATATATATTAAGAACTGAAATTATTTCCTTATCTATAGTACTTTTAATCATAATGTAGTTAGTTTGGTGATCTCTTTTAATTATGTCTATTTTTACTGTTTGTTTTTCTGAGATCATCATCGCTAGCTCTACTTTTCTGAATTCACAAATTCTCCACTAGTCCTTTAACTGTGTAAATCCTTATGATTCATGTGTGTTTCTTGTAAATAACATACTGTTGCATTCTGTTTTCTAATTGAGATCACGGAGTAGGAAGTTCCTTTTGGTTTGGTGACTTTCTGGTGGGGCTGGAGGATTGGGGGAGGTGTGGGAGTCATAAATTGTTTCTGTTAGCTCAGTGGAATGTTAATGGACATAGGAAGTGTTTCAACACCTAACACAATGTCTTTTGTATAATAAGCCCTTAATAAATATAAGCTGAATAGAATTGAATTCATATTCTTCAGAAAATCTGGAGGGAGAAAAAGAAGATGAAAGATAAAATCTAACAATGAGAAGATAGTTGGCTTGGATTCCTTCCTTAAATAGAAGTTCTAGGAGGAGTTCTCTATCTCTATCTTCTCCAGTTAGAGAGAGGCTATCTAGGAGCAGGGAGCAGGGATGAAGTGGGGGTTCTGGGGTGGAAGTGAATTTGTGGGATGATGCAGTATCTGTGACAGGATGGTGAAGTGCAGAGGAGTACAGCCTCAGCTGCTTCTTTCATGTGCTTCTCTTTAAAGCATATGTGCATGGTTGAAAGAGTAAAGAAACAGAGCAAAAAAAATGGAGAATCTTACATTTATATTACTGAACATGTCAGTAATATGACTTGTTTTTAATGTATTCATCCCTTCTCATAAATTAGATCCTTACTTCATGCCATGGGTTTGAATACTAACATCTTATTCCTGTACCCTTCTCAAATGCTTTGTGAAACTAGCCTTAAGACTTTTGATGTCATGCTTTTTTTCTACTTGAATTTCCTTAAAACCCAAGGAAGAGCTGTGGTGTAATAGCAAAACTACTGAAAGAGGAGTCTACTCTAAGCTAAAAATGAGAAATGAAAGCCAACTGGTAAATAGAATCATTTTAATAAATAGCCAAATTTATTCTAAAATGTAAACTTTACTTGTTTCATGATCTTTTTTTTCTTTTTTAATCATAGCACTAATATAAATTTCCCAATGAAGGAATGGAAATGGCAATTAAAGGTAGAATTGAATATGCTTCTAGGCATGCAGAAATGCTATAGAATCTGCACCCTTAACTTTCAGAGCCCTTAAAGACTGTAGTTGCCTCTTAAAGATTGACTTGTGGATTTAACTTTTTAGATTATCCTTAGCAATTTAAATCAACAGGGTGATTTTCTCCTTTTTCCTGTCATATTTCTGGACTATTTTTTTGGTGTTACCTGCACCAATTGATATATAAACTAATTTTAATAACAAGAATATACTGAGGCTAAATATACTTAGAAGAAATAATATATTCATTCCAGAGCCTAATCATATTAATTATAAATGTTTTATTATCTAATGTAATGAAAAATAATTTCAAACCTTAGAAGGAAAGAAAATCTTGATTCATCTCAGATGAGCTTTCTTTAATTCAAAATCGGAAATAAATTAAATAACTTTTCCCTTTCGCTCTCCTTAAAAAGATTAGTGAATACTTTTATCTTCTGCCATTTCTTAAGATGTAATAATATTGTGTTACATTCATATGAGAAAACAGAAGTGCCTACTATGTGCCAGGCACTGTGATAAGTCCTAGAGATACAGATAGTAATTAAAAACAACAATCCCTTCCCCCAAGGAGCCTATAGTTTAATGGGGGATGACAGTTCATGAAAGAGAAGCTGAAAAGTATATAAGTTGGACATGATGGCCAAGTCCAGAGGATTGCAAGAGACTGACTTAGCTTGGGAGAAGATGAAGAGATGATGCTGTTTTCCAACCAAAGAGTTCAAATGGAGGGTCAGAGGATACTAATGAGAAGTGAGTATCAAGAGGATTCAATCTTGCAGGATAATGAATTCCCCAACAAGTTTCCTGGACAAGGAAGGCATGATGGAGAAGTCCAAAGAGGTGCTGATTTTATCTCAGACCTGTATATGTATACATTGTCTCCACTATTAAAATGTAAGCTCCCTGAAAGCAAGAGTGCTTAACACAATACACAGTATGAAAGTAGGCATTTAACAAATGCTTGTTGATTCTTTGATGATCTTTCTTCCACAAAGCAGCTCTTCAAATACTTGAAAATTATCAATTTCTCATAAGTCTTCTCTAGTATAAAGGTTTCTAATTCCTTTAGCCACATGGCATGCTTTCATGGTCTTTCACCATCCTCTTCAGCCTTCTTTGGACTCTTTCCAGATTATCGATATCCATTTGCCGGATGATCATAGATAAATCAAACCCTCTCTGAAGCACAGATTTTTCATCTTTTAAATGGAGTTAGTAGTTCTTATACTACCTTCCTCATATTCCTATTGCAGAAAAAGTGCTTTGTAAAACTTAAAAGAACTATATAAATAAGATGTTATTATGGTCTAGTTAGAGAGACAGAACTAAAAATCAATTGTGTATCAGAATATTAGAGATGGAAGAGAACCTAGAAATTACATAATCTAATTTGTATGTGTGTGTGTGTGTGTGTGTGTGTGTGTGTGTGTGTGTGTGTTTAGACTAATATTCAGGGACATGAAAGGACTTGCTCAACATCATAGAAATTATCAGGGACAGAATTAGACATTTGTCCTTCTGACTTTAAGTTTATAGCGTTATTCACTAAATCATGTTCTTCTGCAGTTCTTCTAAAACCATGACCTACCAAAAATCCCCCTTCTCTCATGCATCTTTAATGTTTCCTCTTCAACTTCCTTTCACGTTACCAATTTTAGTTTCCCCCAGTTGAAAAATCTTTGCTCCAAATTCAGTAGCCACAAGTTATCATCCCTTGTCATCCTTCCCCTTCAGTGTCAATTGTAAAAAATTCATCTATACTCACTCCTAACCACTTTGTTACCCTTTGCAATCCAACTTCTATCCTCACCACCTGACATCCTTCTTTCTTCAGTCAAATCGGTTGCCATGCATGGCCTATTCATTCTATCTATGCAGTACGTAGTATTCTAAATGTCTTAAATTTTTGGAACACTCTGTTTTTCTCTTTTCCATTCTATTGTGGCTACCCTAATTCAGGCCCTCATAATCTCTTATATAGACTTATAATTATATCTTGTTTGTGTTCCCTGAACTGATTACTATTTTTATTGCTTTAATGTCTGTAAAGGATGTATTTACTATTTCTGCCTTTTCACATTTATTTGCAATATCTTTGTGCCAGAATATGTGGTCAGTTTTTATAAAAGTTCTATGTAGTACTGGAAAATGCATATATTCTTTAGCAGTCTTTTTTTTTAGAAGCTTTTATGTCTTTTAGATCTAGTCTCTCCAACTATTTGTTCAATTTTATATTTTTCTTCTTTTTTATCTTTTTCTTAGATTTGTTTAAAATTGAGATGGGGCATTAAAATCTCCTGCCATTATTGTATTATTGTCTTTGTCTTCTTGTGTTTCAGCTAATTTTTCCTTTATGAATTTATATAGTTAGACCATTTTAACCTATGTTTAATATTGATATTAATTTCTTGTCTATGGTTCTTATAATATAATGCAGTTTTCCTTGCTTATCTTTTTTATATTGTGTTTGATTTTGCTTTATTTAATAGCACAACAGCAACTCTTGCTTTTTGGATTCTCTTGATATGTGGTAAATTTTGTTCCAGCCTCTCATTTTTATTTTGTGTCTGTTACTGTTTTAACATGCTTTTCTTTTAAGCAACAGATTGTGGGTTTTGGTTTTCTTATCCAATTTGTCATTTTTTTTCCATTTTATTGATCTGTTTAATCTATAGAGTTAGGTTTCTGTTTTCCTCCATTTTTCTCTAATTTTTAAATTTATTTTGTAGATCTTATAGAACTTTTTAGTTGTGCCTCATTCTTAGAAATACCAATTTCTGCAAGTAATATAAATTTTATCTCATAGTAGAAATTTTCCTATGTCCCTGATGGAACAGTTCATTATTTTTTTTCCTTTACTATTCTCCAGGATAATTTTCCATTTAAAAAAAATTTTCCATTAAATCTCCTCTCTTGGTTGATGCCTTCCTATTATTCTGGACGCCAGTTGCCCCAAGGAGCTCTTATTCTCCTTCTCCTCAGGTGAGATGAGTGGTCTGAGCACCAAATCTCTGCAAATTATACATATTTTAAGGTCCCTATTCCTGTTTATAAAGTATCTCTGTTCCCCCTTGGAAGCCTTCTTCCCACTTTTCTTTCCTCCTCTCTTTCCCCCACTTCAATCCCTCCCTTTGCTTGTCATCTTTTCTCCAGTAGACCCTTTTTTTCCTGAGAAATTTCAGGAGTTATTTTGCTTTCATTGTTAAACTTTGACTTGATTAGGGTGCATATTCTGCTTTCTTTTCTTCCTCCCCCTCCCTTTTTATGGCCTCTCTTTTTGCGGGTTAGTCCTACAGAGAAGAGCCCCTCCCAGTGGGATTTATCTGTTTATTAATTTTTTTCTTTTCTATTAAAGGGGCCATCCATCTGACTACTTTTTAAAGAGGCCTATTCACTGAATGGGCATTACCTCACTTTAAATGAGTACTTGAAAAGGCCCTAGCCTAAAAGGTCTCCCATTGCATCCTGGGTCATCTCCAGTCACCCTGATGAATATCTGGTCACTAGATTCAGATAGCTCCGGAGAAGTGAGGCTGGTGACCCTCACAGCCCTCCCTCACTCAAAACAAAGTCAAGTGCACGTCATGTCATCATTTCTTTGATGACACCGAAGGACAAACGCAGCGACCTTAGTCCCACAACACGAAAACAAAAGCCTCTGAAAACACTGGTTCACCTGTAGGTGATGCGTTGTGACGTTCAGTCCGTGATGTTAAAGGCTTGTTTCTTCACTATCCCTTCAATTTGCATTCTCTTTTCACCCTTTTCTCTGTGTATTTTTAGAAAAAAACAAGAACCTCAATTGTTTTTCTGTTATTTTGTGGTTGACCCCACAAGTGTCTTTCTCTTTTTGGGCCTCCCCTCTTTTTTCTGAGCTAATTAGTTTTATCTGTGCCTTCCTTAGTTGCTTTATTTCTTTCCCTTTTTTGTATTTTTGTTGTCTGTGTTATTTGCAAAAAAAAAATTGTTCAGGTCTAGTTTTCTTTGTAGGAGTGTTTTGAATTCCACTTTAAAAATAATTAGAAATCCATCTGTTTTCCATTAATTGTTAATTGCGCAGGCTGTGTCACCTTGGCTTGCAGGTTGAGCTCCTTTGCTCTTCAGAACACGTTATTCTGTTTCCTCCTGCTGTTTCTGATGGGTATAGGATAGTCTGGTACTATTCAAATTTTCTTTCTTTTGTGTTTGAAAGTCTCCTAGTTGCAGAATTTGTCATTGGAATTGTTAAATATTCCTTTGCATTGCAGCATGGTTTTGTTTCATTTTGTTTTATTTTTCCTAGAGGCAATCTGTGGAGTCTTTCACTTGGTACTCTTGTTTCCTGGATTCAGAAGTTTGGGGCAATTTTCTTGTATCATTTCTTGCATCATGATGCTTAAGATTTTTGACTAGTCTTCTTCTTCTGGAAGACCCATGACCCTTAAGTTGTCTCTGGGAATCCTTTCTTTAATACCAGTATATTCTGCTTGTATGGAGGTCATGTTTCTGTTGAATTTCATGGCTCTGCTTCTCTCCTTCTAGATTAACTTCACTTCAGGGCGTTTGCACCCGAAACACTTGTCGCTTTTTGTTTCTTTGGGGAGGCTTGCCATCACAGATTCAAGTCTTTCTAGTCTTCTGGTTGTTTAATGCTGTTGAGGTCATACATTCTGCTTTCATCATTCTTGTTTTGTTTCTAAACAATTTGGGAACATCCTGCTTTCCATGCTTTCTTGGGAATTCACAGGATCCTTTTCTCTTCTGTGGATGAATCATTTTCTTTTCTCTTGCAATATTTATTTATAGACATTTGGGCTCATTTAGATGAGCTGGAGTCCATTCCCTTGTTAATTCCCCACTGTTCATCAATAACTGTTTTCTTCCTCCTGATAATTTCAGTCTTTTGTTCTTTATTTTTTTTCTTACATTCCCCTCTTACTCACTTTCTGATTCCTTCTCCTTTGATCACAATTAACTCAAAGCTGGTTCAGCCATCTGTATGCTGGGGAATTCACATTCCCAAGTGACTTCTGGGGATGACAAAACTGGCCCTAGATGGATGTCAGTCTCCTTTCCCTCAGGCCCAATGAAGCACCATACCTGTTAACATCCTGCCCCACTTCCATGTGTTTCTCATTTCTCCAAAATGCAGTCTGAATTAGAGTAGGCTTCTGTGCTTTCTTTCTTTTATTTTATTTTTTGCAGTACAGGGAGAAGGAGAAGATAGATTTGAATTCTATTGCAAGTTTATGGATTGACTTGTGCTCGAGCATGGTGGCTGGTGGGAGAGAGATGCTGAGTGAATAAGTTAATCGTTAGGAGCTAGCCTTCTCTGCTGTTAGTTCATTCAGTTTTTAGCTCATTACATTTCTTGGAGTCTTAGGTTGTGGAGACAGCCAAATTTGCTTTATCCCTGGCATACAGTTTCTGTTTTGGAGAAGTTTCAGAGGTTATGAGGATTTCAGAAAGTGTCTCATTCTCCATCTTGTTGGTCACATGATTCAGAAGTTAAATTATCTTATTAAATTAATTAAACCATCCCTGCCTTTAGTATCCGCTTGCTCTGATCTGTTAACATCCAGATAATCTTTCTGTTTCACAGCTCTTGTCATATCATTGCCTTGCTCAAAAACCTTCAGTGGTTTTTATCCATCCATTCAACCAGCTACATGTGAGGTAATATGCTGGATTTTGGAGGCATAAATAATGATAAGAATAGCAGATGACATTTGCTTCTTTAAGGTTTACAAAGTAGTTTAGTTATGTTAAGTTATTTGGCCCTCAAAAGGAACCTTTGAGGTAGCTCCCACAATTCCCTTTATCCCATTTTACAGATGAGGAAACTGAGACTCAGAGACGTTAAGTGAGTTGCCCATGGTAAGATGTCTTGTTAAGTGTCAGAAATGGGATTTAAACCTGTGTCTCTCTTTATATGTAAAGTATAAAACTTCCTTTCAAGGAATTTGTAATCTGGTATAAAGAAAAGCCCATACATTAGGAAGTATGACTTGAGGGACTGTGAGATGAGTGCAAAGGAAAAGCACAGTGCTGTGACATATGTGGAAAGCAATCGCTCTCATTTGTCAAAGGTCTGATTCTCAGATCTTTCATTAACATTCTTCTGGACAACTCTGTTAGTCTCTCAGGAGATCCTTTCTTGAATGGAGAGTGAACATAAATTCAAGTAGCTCAGTGTATCCAGAAAGCCTCAGATTGACAGACTAGGCCATGCTGCCTTATCCCATCTAGCTTTCAACGCTGCCTATATTGCCATCCGCTCACCTGCTGCCTTGTTTCTTCAAAATTAAGATATCACTTCCAGAATGGACCAAATCAACAGAACAAAAGCCCCCTAGACCTTGGAAGAGTTAATTCATTCAGCTTTGGAACTTCTGCCCTGAGTCACATTGGGGACTGAATGAGTACAAACCCACTAGCCATCGTACCATCTATTTTACTGCCTCATGCTTACTCCCACACACTGAGGGGTACAGAGAAGATGAGCACCTCTTGTGTGAGGGCCTGCCAAGCCTTTTCAGGGTTGCTTTTCCACCCTTAGTGCCCACCTTTCATCCAACTCTCATCTTTGGCTCCAAGAAGCCAAAGAGAAACCCAAGAAAAACCATCTTAGCAGAGGTGCTAGAGCAGGTTGAAGATGACTGACAAGCTTGAAACCTGCCAGTAAGTTATAGGAATGTCTGTGAAACTTTGGCTTTTGAAGCATTCAGCATTATCTGTGTATTGGAAATATGCAATATTAACTAAAAGCGTGTGAAGACTTCCTTGGTCGAATGGATAGATGAGAACAATTTGTTCCAGTAGCCATGAAGGCAGCTGAAGCAGGTGCTGTGGGGCATTTGATGCTTGATCAGACATCAAAGAAGCCAAGGTCATCCCCAACACCTTGAGCCATCACCCATTGGCCAACTGTCCTGACTTGTCTCACTGGTGGACTTCGATGACTCTGGAAAAGAGAGTAAGGATGATTTTGCTTACTTAAAGCAAATTCAACATGCCATGTCACTGGTCCTCCCTATCAACAACAGCAGCAACTCCCACACACTGCCTTATTCTGGGCTCAGTCATGGAGCAGTACCACTGAACTACCTGGTTCCTGGAAAGGGTGTGCAATTGACTGAATCATTCATTTCACTATCCCTTAGATCCTATCTTTTCTCTGGTCATCACTCCCCTAAATGTGTTGTTTCTCATTTAGAATCTAAGTTCCCTGAGGACAAGGACTATCTCATTTCTGTGTTTGTAGCACTATCAGGTAACACAGTCCCCAGCACACAGAGCTTAATAAAAGTTCCTGCCCTCCCTTTTCACTTTCCCTCCCTCGTTCCCTCCCTCCCTTCCTCTCTTCCTTCCTTCCTTCCTCCCTCCCTCCCTCCCTCCCTTTCTTCCTTCCTTTCTTCCTCCCTTCCTTTCTTCCTCCCTTCTTTCCTTCCTTCCTTTCTCCCTTTCCTTCCTTCCTTCCTTCTTTCCTTCCTTCCTCCCTTCCTTCCTTCCTCCCTCCCTTCCTTCTTTCCTTCCTTCTTTCCTCCCTCCCTTCCTTCCTTCTTTCCTTTCTCCCTTTTTTCCTTCCTTCCTTCCTTCCTCCCTCCCTTCCTTCCTTCCTTTCTTCCTCCCTTCCTTTCTTCCTGCCTTCTTTCCTTCCTTCCTTTCTCCCTTTCCTTCCTTCCTTCCTTCTTTCCTCCCTTCCTTCCTTCTTTCCTTCCTTCCTCCCTTCCTTCCTCCCTCCCTTCCTTCCTTCCTCCCTCCCTTCCTTCTTTCCTTCCTTCTTTCCTCCCTCCCTTCCTTCCTTCTTTCCTTTCTCCCTTTTTTCCTTCCTTCCTTCCTTCCTCCCTCCCTTCCTTCCTTCCTTTCTTCCTCCCTTCCTTTCTTCCTCCCTTCTTTCCTTCCTTCCTTCCTCCCTCCCTCCCTTCCTTCCTCCCTTCCTCCCTCCCTTCCTTTCCTTCCTTTCTTCCTTCCTCCCTCCCTTCCTTCCTCCTTTCCTCCCTCCCTTCCTTTCCTTCCTTCCTCCCTTCCTCCCTCCCTTCCTTCTTTCCTTCCTTCCTCCCTCCCTCCCTTCCTCCCTTTTTCCTTCCTCCCTCCCTCCCTTCCTTCCTCCCTTTTTTCCTTCCTTCCTCCCTTCCACCCTTACTTCCCTCCCTTCCTCCCTTCCTCCCTTTTTCCTTCCTCCCTCCCTCCCTCCCTTCCTTCCCTCCCTCCCTCCCTTCCTTCCTTCCTTTCCTTTGTCCAACAAATAAAGACCAAATTCCTTATCCTGGAACTTAAGGCACTCCACAATCTACTTCTCCCTACCATTCTATCTTATCTCCTACAACTCCAGGCCATAATTTCTTCATTTCTGTCAAAAGAGCTATTTGCTTTATTGACTCTAACTTTTCCAAAATTCTTTCTGCCTTTTAAGGCTTAAGACAGATGCTGCTATCTTTAATTTTCCTGATTTCTTCTACCCTAACTCCCTCATCCCACCGCATATGGCACTTTGTCCCATGGCACCCTTCCTATTTGTGTTATCGTTATTTGCGTCCCTATCTTGTTTCCTCCAAATATGGTTACCTTGAAGTCAAAGATAATGCCTTTTTCATCTTTCTGTCCCCAGAGTCCAATACAATGTCTTATATTAAGAAGTCATTATAGTCTTATACCTGTCTATGAATTGAAACAAACAAAACCTTCCCGGATCTCTGCTTTTGATATAGACGGTTTAAATTTAACGAAGAGTTAGATGAGATGTATTTTATAAGAGTACTGCAATCATTGGAATTTTGAAGCATTCAATCTTATCTGTATATTGGAAATATGCTATATTAACAAAAAGCATCATTTTAGATATTATGATATAATTAAGGTTATGAAAAGTCCCATGTTGTATAGTAGAAGAATGTGTTGTCAGGGTAAATATATATTAGTGGCATGATGAATAAGACACAGAAATGACTACTTTGAAAGTATGTGATTTTAAAATTAAATTCCTTTATTTTTTGCTTTCAGGTGCAATTGAAAACCAGTGTTTCTAGTCAATATGTGATTCGGACACAACCAACCAACAGGTGCCTCTCTACACTAGAATGTGCAGCTGTTGCACTTGCTATCTTGGAGAAAAATGATCACATTCAAGAGGTACCTTGGAGAGAATTACGTTTTGACTAAAGAATGGACATTGGACTAATCCAATGTAATTGTAATTTTTTTGTGAAAATGTAAAAAGAATCCATTGCACTTATAATCTAAGTAATAGATGAAAGAATGCATCTTTATTGTTCCTTACAGTTTGTAAAATCATTCACTCCAACAACCTGTGAGATAGAAATGCAAATAGGATTATTTTATTTTGCAAATAATTAAACTGAGGCTCAGAGAGGTTAAGTGATTTTCCTGGTTACACAGCTAGTAAAAAGACAAAGCTTAGGACTTGAACCCATGTCTCTGACTCAGAGTGTAGACCTCTTTCTACTACACACCTTTTGATATAGAGTAAAAAGATAGAAAGTCCTGTGATTGCTAATGCTTTTCCATGCATTTTAATTATTTTATATTGAGCTATGCAAACAGTTCTTGTAGCATATTAAAACATACTCAAATAGCAAAATATTACATTGAGCTTTTTATGAAAATTTTTCTTCTTCTTGTTGGTATTTTCTAGGATTGCTCACGTCTGTTTTCTGTCAATCTCTCTTAAGAATTATGACATTTGCAACAAATATATATTTCATTTTGATCTATTTTTTGAGCATCTTATAGGTTGTCCATATATTTTATCCACATTGTTTAGAGTATGGAAATAAAAAGACTGATGGAGATTTTGTAGTTGGTAGTGACCGAGAGAAATGCTGTGAAAACATGCCAAAATTAAAACATGTAATCATCTTTTAAATTTTCATACATCCAGAAATCTTGATGATTATCTAGATAATATTTACCAGCACCAAGTAATGTTCCATTAAGTTTTTTTATGATGTACCTTTTTAAGCTTTGTATTTTTACACTTAGTTTTTTAAAAAGCTATTTATGCTGGCACAATCTTTTTTGATGCCTAAAACCTATTGTAAACATATTTCAAGAAGACAGAGGGCATACTAGCACACTTAAAATGTAGAAAAGAGAAAACTGAGTCCTTTAACGTTCATTGTAAAATATGACTTTTTCTCTACTTTGACACAGAATAGACGTTTTAGTACTTAGTGATATGGTCATTATTGCTATACTTTTTACAATTTAGATGCATCTAGCGTTAACTCATAATTTTATGGACCATATTAGCCATGTACATTACAGTATTCTACATATTCTATATGTCTGGTAGTTTAATAAAAACTTTAGCATCATTTGTCAGAAGTATAAATTAATTGAGAAGTAATTAGTTCAAAATGTACTATATAATTATAAATTCAGATTGCCTTTAGTTTGTTTCTCAGTTTTATCAGCACATTTTCATTTCTGTCCCCTTTTTTGTGATGGGATACTTGGTACAGCTAGCAGTAATTACTCAATGATAAAAGCTCTCATTGAATTTTGCTCACTTTCCATCAGTCTGCCCGTGATACCCTAATAAATAAAAGAGGAAACAAAACATACCCTATCAGACTTAGTTTTTTCATCTGTGCAATATCATAGAGATGACAGATGCTGAAAGACTTTGCTATACAATTGCCGGTGAAGAAGGTAGATGGTACCTGGTGACATTGTCAGCAGCTAAATAGAGTTGTTATGTCAATTGTGGTGGTCCTTCATGACCTTGTCAATACAGTGGGCAAGGGACAGCTAGGTGGTACATCGGCCGACCTGAGTTTATACCCAGCCTCAGGCACTTACAGTGTGACCCTGGGCAGGTCACTTCACCTCTGCCTCATTTGCCTCATCAAGGCAAAACGAATATAATAATGACGACGGGGTTTAGAACAGTGCCTAGGATGGAGTAGATGCCATATAATTGCTTATTCCTTTCCCTTCAGGTCATATATTCTAATAGGTTCTCCTGCTGCTTTGCACACTCATCTCCCAGGCTCTCTCTTTTTCCTCTTTTCACCCAGGAGGGCAAGCTTTCCACCACTGTTGTGATGGAACATTCTCCAACAGCAGCAGAGGTGCAGGCT
Organism: Potorous gilbertii; assembly: GCA_028658325.1. Classification (NCBI taxonomy): domain Eukaryota; kingdom Metazoa; phylum Chordata; class Mammalia; order Diprotodontia; family Potoroidae; genus Potorous; species Potorous gilbertii. The sequence continues at coordinate 128,199,885 of CM053772.1, read as the reverse complement.
GCAGGCAGAGCTAGTGTGCGAGTGTGACATGAGCTGCTGGCAACAGTTTCCATCTTCTATGCCACTGCACAAATGCCCTGCCTTTAAGAAAAAACAGAAACAACAACCAAAATACAGCTCCACAGGACGTCGAGTTTTATGTTTCTGGGCAACAGTGTTTGTGGAAGTAGAAGATCGAAACCATCTTGTGTACAAATTTAAATATTCTCCCAACTTTGAAGAATCTGATGAATGATATGTAATATCACAGGATCTGTGCTGAATGAACGGAATAACAGTTTCTAGTTGAGGTCTTTCACACCCAGTATGGAATCAGTCATGTCGTTCTCTAAAGCAATCCATAGTCTCATTCATCCCTTTCAGAAACAACCATGAGCTTAAAAGTGCATCTTAAAGGAATATCTCAAGGATATTTTTCAACATTTGTAGCTTGTTTAGAAGGAAGTTTTTCTCCTATCTGAAAAGTACCACCTTCCAATTCCTTGTTGATTCCTTGAGTATAGTTGAAATAAAGCGTATTGAATAAAATTGGAGCTACTGTGCTTCTCAAAAACTTGCCAGAAAGTATGACCGTATGTATACCTTAAAATTTTAGTGTGCATTTCTGGGTGCAGCCTTCCCTGTAGTTGCCAGATCAGCTAATGAGGTTGCTTTTTTTTTAGATTCATTAAAACTTTCTTAAATTTGCTCTTCCTATATCTTATTTAATTTTCAGCTTTCTTGTTATTAGATCAGTGATCTGTCATTTGTAAAGCTCTACTTAAATATAAATGATCTAGTCACGGAATGTGGCATACTCTAACAAGGCCATATGGAACTTCCTGTAACCTATACAGGGTGCCCTATTTTTGCTGTATAAATATTCAACTTTATCTAATTTAGTTAGCCATTGTGCCCCTCCCACAAGTATGCACCATATCCACAATATTTCTGTGTTATTAAAAGTTTTTTTTTTATTATATTGTTTGAGGTATTAAAATATTCTTTGGAAGGAGGAGCAAAGGAAGGAAGCATTTTTTTAAGCACCTAACAACGTGCCAGCATTTTATTGGGGATAAGAGTACAAGCAAAAAGAAAGTAACTGCTCTCAAGGAACCAAATTTTTATGGGAAAGAAAATACACAAAAAGGAGGTGAAAAGCAGGGAGAGGTCCTGGGGGAGGGAGGTGAGGATGAATGTGTCCCTGTGAGAGGTATGATTTTGAAATCTGAAAAGTCAGGAACAAAAGCTCTTGCTATTTGTTCTTCATTCTTGAAGAGGGCCATGACATAGGGAAGATGATGTCATGACTTGCAAATGAATTGAGTTTAAGTGAGTCAGGGTTGTGCAACTCACTGGCCTCATTCTGTCTTCCAGAACCTTTCAGGTCCAGGGGCAAGATATAGATCAGGACAACTAGAGATGGTCCTGGTGCAGTGGGAGACAGGGAGAGAAGGAAGGAATCAGGCAGCATAGCCATAGGGAGGGCTGGGATGCTTCAGGCTCTAAAGGAGAGGGTTAAGGTTAGGTCTCTGCCTGGAACAAAGCCAGGAGAGGACTGAAGGCCTGGGCCTAATAGAGGAATTGGCAGTTTGGAGAAAGGGGCAGGTCTAGTGGAGGGATATTCTAGGGTAAGATGACCACAGGCATACTTGGATGTTTCAAGGGCAGGAGGACCCAGGCACTGAGGGAAGTTCCAGGATGAGATAGCAGCAGAGACATAGTTTTGAAGTCCAGAAAGTCAGGAGCAGAACAAGGAGGGGTTAGGCAGCAGTGACTTTGTCTTCTAATTTTTGTGAAGTCCTTAACCTTTTATTTTACCAAAACTATATGATAAATTTGACAAAGTTGGTTTAGTAAAATATTAAATAGAACTGAAGAAACTTGTCTTCTTAGTGGAAAAAAGAATTCTTATTTAGCTTAGATTCATTAGATCTTGGAAGAATACATAAGAATGTGTTTTCTGCCAGGCTATGGTGGAAATTTCTGTTTTAGACAAAATTACATGCAGATGCAGCCAGAAAATCAAGCAGCTATCCCCTAAAGCTATATTACTCAGCAAGCTCTAGGTGTTTACAGCAAAATAATTTCCTGTCCTTGCACTTCCAAAAAGAATTGACAAGCCCTTTTCATAGGCATGTAAAATTGACAAATGTGCCCCAGAGATACCTGAATAAGTAAATTTAGGGATTTCTTCTCTATCTCAAATTTTACCATTTTACCTTTTTGGTTTTCGGAAGATTCCTTCTTAAAAATTCATTAAATATCTATTAAAATATCAACTATGAGGCAAACACTGCTAAGCCCTGGCTATATGAAGACAAAAATAAAGTAGTCTCTGCCTTCAAAGATGTCACGAGGGAAATTTAACCAGTGGTAATATGGGGTTCTTTCCCAGAGCATAATATTAATAGGGGCATGTGATGTCTTAATAAAAGATCAAATCTGTGCCAGCCTTTGAACCAAAGTCCTTGAGTGAGAGCTGTCTGGGACTTTTATACATAGATGTATCTTCCTTCTGATTTACTTGACAGTATATTATCTGGACCTCCTGTGGCAATCCTTGATTGGTGGATGTTTCAATGAGGAGGTTGGCTATGAATTTTCAGCTCCTCCCTATCTTTGGGAAGGGGAGAAGGTGACCCATCATGCCCCTCTCTGATTCCTGAGGGATATGAGTTGCTAGCAGTCTTAACCAGAAAACCATAAGCCATCTCATTCAGTTTTTCATTGGCTTATTCTCCCCTAAGTAGACCAGGTCACCCTAAACTTTAATGAAATGAACAAGGACACAGCTCATACTCCATTGGAGGAAGATCTAACTCAAACGGGGTCCTGTTTAAAGAACTAGGATCCCATCTGAGTGGAACCCAACCCAAGGAGTAATCACATTATTGGGTCATCCCCTTCAGAGACTGCCTGGCCTTTTCAGGAGTGGGGTTCTGACAAAAGTAGGAGAAAAAAGGATGAATTACAAATTAATCATTGGTTATTAATGCAGTAGCATAATGTTAATTTCCCTTAAAGAGCCTACTTTCTACAATGGGAGAAGAGAACATGTTATTTACATAATAAATACCTATATGCATACACATAAATAAATACAAAAAGATATTTGTACATATATAT
>CM053772.1:128180883-128196277 GCA_028658325.1 Potorous gilbertii | reverse complement strand
TTACCCTAGACAAGTCATTTATCTTCTCAGGCCTCCAGAAAACTCTAAGATGGCTGATCTGGTGCCATTCTCTATAGGTTGAGGGGATTTCTTCACTAGAATTTCCTATAATAATAAAATCACAGATTTGGCCCACTCATTTTCTCCTCCTCAATTTATACAATATTACTGCTATATGATGCCTATAACCCCAAGCCAGGTATAAAAAGATTAGTACATACACACCAAATAGGAGGACAAGAATTGAAACAGTCTCACCATATGAAATTGGAGAGACAATATGAAAGTAACTGTGTATATACAAAACACATACAGGATTATAAAAAGATAATTACAGTGTGAAGCCATTAAAGTAGAGTAAAATCACTGAATGAATTTGTTTATTTCTTTAAATTGGCTGAATGTCCCAGAAAGCTCACATGAGGCTAATTATTCATTAGGTTCCAGCTTTCTTTATTTTCACTGCATCGAACTATGGGTGCAGATGTTTTTTCACCTCTTGGATGTCACACTGTGACCTGCTCTTCATGTGGACTCAGATCACATTCAACAAGGCATTTTTTCTCCCTCATGATTCTCCTGACTTATTAACCTTGAAGCCCATTCAAATTATAGCAACGTATATTTTTATGGTGTTTTAAGACTTGGAAAATGTTTTTCCCAGAAAAACCCATTGAGGTGGGTAGTATATTTATAAATGAGAAAACTAGGACTCTGATACTCTGATATTTGACCAAAGGGATTTGTTCATCCTCACATATCTAATAATTATACATCAGGATTTGTAGTCAGATATCCTAAATCAATCCAGTGCTTAGATTGTCTCTATGCCCCAATGGGATCTCCATATTTATTTTTCAAGTTAATGTCTATGATGGAATTGCATCTCCCCTACTTGCACTTCCAGAGTTGATTTTTTTTTAATTCAAAGGTAAGACTTTAAATAGGTCCTTATTCACCTTCATCTTCTAAGATTTTGACCTTTCTTATTTATTGAGATGTTTTAGAATTCTGACTTTGTCAAATGACATGGTAGCTTTCCTCAGGTTAAAACTCAGTTACATGCTCCAACTAAACATTCTTCCACATCATGCATAAATACTTTAAAAAGCACAAGGCCAAGGACAGATATTTCTTCCTCCAAGTTGACTTTAACTGGTTAATGATGATTCTTTCTGTCCAGTCATTGCACCAATTTAGAATCTCCATAGTTGTGATATAATATAGGTTATGTTTCCATCATGATCTGTTCTTGATGAAGCAAAGACATTTGAAGTGATCAATATACTCCAGTAGTAATATGTTTTGTGATTTTGCAATGAAATAAAATGAGTCTCTCCAGTCTATATTTTACAGAACCACCCATGTTTTCTTTTATAAAAATGAAAATTCTTCCCTTCAAACCTGAACCACCATGTTCGTCCTTCATGATGTGTCAATGAATGACAGCAGTGACTTAGTAGTCACATCTCTCACTTATTCCAACACCCTAACATGTTCATACAGGTCTGGTGGCTTGAACTTATTGAAGGTGACTAAGTAGTCTCTCAACTTCTCCTTATTTAACTTGGGATTCAAATTCCCACTTATAATTTTTGTACTATTCTTTAGAGCCCTAAAATCATTTCTCTTGTCAGAAAAAAAAGCCTAATGCAATGTCAAGTAATTCTCTCTCCTATTGTCCTCAGTTACATTATTCTGTGTGTCTCAAGCATCTATTTTATACCCTTTCTCTTCCTCCTCTTCTTCCCTGCAGTTTAAAAAAGCCACCCAATTTCTCCTTAGTATTCATTGTTTAAGCCAGTCTGAAATTTATCACTTATAAACATAAATATCATACATGTATCTATAATACATATAAATATCATTTATAAAGCAGTACTCTCTTATAGGATAGTACTACTCTTTTGTATTCATCTTCCATGTGACCCTTGTAATTTTGTTTTCCCTTGAAAACATCTTAAAATGATTTCTCCCATTCATTTTAATTCTTCCATGCAACATGACTAACATGAAAATGCGTTTAATATGAATGTATTGTAGAAACGATATAAAATTGTATGCCATCTCACAGAAGGAGTGGGGAGGTAGAGAGGAAGGAGGGGGAGGGAGGGGAAAAAATCTAAGATATATGGAAGTCATTGTAGAACACTGAAAGCAAATAAAAGAATTTTTAAAACAAAGAGTTGAGAAAAGATGCCAAGATTGTCAGTGGATTCCCTGTACAATCATGAGTTTCATTAAATACACCTTTATTTCCTCCTCATTAAAAGGTGTTTCTTTCTAGCTTCAGAGAACTCCCTATGTTTCTATGACCACTTCTGCCTTTATTCTTTCTCTGAACCTGTTAAAATAAACTTCCCCTCAAATGTAGGAAGTATTCAAAATATATTTTGCTATATTTAGCATCTTAAGGCAAGCCTCACATGTAAATGGGCCTCAAAAAAATACTCCAGAAAGAAAGAACTTTGCTGGTCTACATTCACTCAAAATCATCATTCCCATGTCCCTATTGATATGTTTACTTTAAGAGAATCATAAAGAACACTTGTGGGCCAGAAAATTCCAATCTGTAAAAAAAAGTCACTGAGAACTCCATGAACAATAAGTCAATATAGTTGCAAGTCCATGGATCTCAAATTAATAGGATCTAAGATATTCCTTATGATCAGGGATCCCTCCTCTTTAGTACTATCTACTTTTACACACTTAGAAGAAAACTAAATACAGAAAGGTGCATTACAATTCACTCATTCAATGCCAGAAGTTTGACTAAGAAAAATTTCACATACATTCCTATTAAATACATTTTCACCTTAGTCATGTTGCATAGAAGAATTAAAATGAATGGAAGAAGTCATAAAACAAGCAAAAAATAAGACATAATATAAAAGAAAGCAGTCTGTTTCATTCTGTGATCAAATTCCATAATTCTTTCTCTGGATGTGGAGGGGAATTTGCCTTGAGTCCACTGAGAACTTTTTAAGTTCATGCATTGCAATGAAGTACTAAGTGTACCAGAAAAATTCCTCACACACTGTTACCATTGCTGTGTACACAGCTCTCCTGGTTGTGCTCCTTTCAATCATCATCAGGTCATAAAAGTCTTTCCAGGCCTCTCTGACATCTTCCTGTTCATCATTTCTTATAACATAGTATTCCATTACATTCATATTCCACAATGTACTCACCCGTTCCCCAATTGATGGGCATCCCCTTGATTTCCAGTTTTTGACCACCACAAACAGAGCTGCTATAAATATTTTTGTACATGTGGGACCCTTTCTGATTTTCATGATCTCTTGGGAATATAGTCCTAGAAGTAATATTGCTGGGTCAAAGGTTATGCACATTTTTGTAGCCCTTTGGGCATAGTTCCAAATTGCTCTCCAGAATGTTTGGATCAGCTCACAGCTCCACCAACAATGTATTAGTGTTCCAACTCTCCCACATCTTCTCCAACATTAATCATCTTCCTGTTTTGTCATGTTAGCCAATCTGATAGGTGTGATGTGGTATCTTCGAGTTGTTTTGATTTGCATCTTTCCAATCAATAGTGATTTAGAGCATTTTTTTATATGACTATAGGTAGCTTTAATTTCTTCCTCTGAAAACTGCCAGTTCATATCCTTTGACCATTTATCAATTGGGGAATGACTTGTATTTTTATACATTTGAATCAGTTCTCTCTATATTTTTTAAAATGAGTCCTTTATCACAAACACTAGTTGCAAAAATTCCTTCCCAGTTTTCTGCTTTCCTTCTACTCTTGGTTGCATTGCATTTGTTTGTGCAAAAACTTTCCAATTGAATGTAATTGAAATTATCCTTTTTGCACTTCATGATGTTTTCTATCTCCAGTTAATAATTTCTCTGTTATCCATAACTCTGAAAAAATGCACTGTTCATAGCTCCCCTAATTTGTTTATAGTATCAATCTTTATACCTAGATCATGTACCCATTTGGGTTTTATTCTTGTGTACAGTGTCAGGCATTGGTCTATGCCCAGTTTCCAACACACTGTTATCTAGTTTTCCCAGCAATTTTTGTTATATAGTGAGTTCTTATTCCAGAAGCTGGGGTGCTTGGATTTATCAAACAGTAGGTTGCTATATTCATTGACTACTATGTCTTGAGTTCCTAACCTATTCCCCTGGTCTACCCCTATGTTTCTTGGCCAGTACCAAGTGGTTTTGATAATTGCTGCTTTATAATAAAATTTGAGAGCTGATAGCACTAGGCCACCTTCCCTAGCATTTCTTTTCATGAGGTCTCTTGACATTCTGGACCTCTTGTTGTTCTAGATGAATTGTGATATTGTTTTTTCCAGCTCTGGACAATAATTATCTGATCGTTTGATTGGTATGGCACTGAATAGGCAAATTCATTTAGGTAGAATTGTCATTTCTGTTATATAGGCTCAGCCTACCCACGAGTAACTGAAATTTTTTTACTTACTTAGATCTGACTATATTTGTGTGAAAAATGTTTTGTAATTCTGTTTATGTAGTCCCTGAGTTTGTTTTGGACAGTAGATTCCCATATTTCATAATGTCCACATTAGCTTTAAATTGGATTTCTTTTTCTATATAGCTCTTGCTGTTGGACTTTGTTAGTAATATGTAGAAATGCAGTGATGTGTGTGCATTTATTCTGTAACCTGCAACTTTGTTTATTTTTTCAAGTAGTTTTTACTTGATTTTTTGGCATTTTCTAAGTAAATCATCATATCATCTGCAAAGAGTGATAACTTAGTTTTTTCTTTGCCTATTGCATTTCCTTCACTTTCTTTTTCTTCTCTCATTGCTACAGATAACGTTTCTAGTATCATACTTAATATTAGTGGCGATAATGGCCACATCCTTGTTTCGCCCCTGATCTTATTGGAAATTCATCTAGCTTATCCTCATTGCATATAATTCTTGCTGTAGGTTTTAAGTAGGTATTGCTTTTTATTTTATGGTAAGTTCCATTTACTCCTATGCTCTGCAGTGTTTTCAATAGGAACGGGTGTTGTATTTTGTCAAAAGCTTTTTCTGCATCTGTAGAGATAATAATGTGGTTTCTGTTAGTTTTGTTGTTAATATGATCAATAATCTTAATAGTTTTCTTAATATTGAACTGGCCCAGCATTCCTAGCATAAATCCTACCTGTTCATAATGTATTATTCTCATGACAAGTTGCTATTATTTTTGCTAAAATCTTATTTAAAATTTTTGCATTTATATTCATTAAAGAAATTGGTGTATAATTTTCATTCTCCACTTTGGATCTTCCTGGTTCAGGTATCAGAACCATATTTGTGTCACAAAAAGAATTTGGGTGGACTCCTTCTTCCCCAATTTTTCCAAATAGTCTATATAGTATTGGAATTAATTCTTCTTTAAATATTTGATAGAAATTACTTGTAAATCCCTCCAGTCATGGAGAGCTTTTCCTATGGAGTTCATTGATGGCTTCTTCAATTTCTTTTTCTGAGACAATGTTATTTAAGTTTTCAACTTCCTCTTCTGTTAATCTTAATTGTTAATTAAGCAATATATATTTTTTTGAAAGAATCATTCATCTCATTTATGTTGTTGAATTTATAGACATACAGTTGGGCAAAGTAATTTCTAGTTACTGTTTTAATTTCCTCCTCATTGGAAGTCAGTTCACCCTTTTCATTCCATCAATCATAACCCCTTTTTCAATAAACCTTTTACAGGTCATGAGAACTGAAATAGGTCATCAACTCCAGGTCATCACAGAAGGGACTTTCCAAAGCTCATAAGACATTTTCAACCATATCACAGAGCCTTCCAAAAGTAGTAATGCCCAAGTATTTGACTCACAGTATCCTAGGGTTCAAAGAAGTTGTGGGTTTGAAGGAAAGTTTACAAGAGAAAGGATGGTAGTGATTCATCAGTTTAAGGGAATATTGCACCAGCAAATAAAACTTATTACAGAACTGGTGAGGGTCGTAGAGCAGTTATATTCTTCTTAGGTTTCTTCCTAACACTATAAGTCTAGTTGATAAATCAGTTACAAGTATTGTAATCATCAGTATATAGGGATTCATAATTCTCATCCTCACAATGTGGACATACATAATTAACTAAAATAATCATATTTTTCTTAATTAACAAACATAATCCTTGATATCCATCAAATCACAATAACCTGGGTAAATGCTGATTAATTACAATGGAGATCCCAAAAATATCATCTCCATTCCCCCTACTGTACTTTTCTGGATCATTCACTTGACTAGCGCGCAATACTCTACGGGCAGTGCAAAATTCCAGCAAGGAAAGCTCTCTACTGAGGCACAAGTCTCACAGATCCATTGGGGGCAGTTCTCTTTGGTAAGTCTTCCAGGCAATACAATGTTGAAGTGATTCTATATACCACTAGCCAACTTCCAATGTCCATATAATATTCAGTTGAACTTCAGATGTCATATGGCTCACATATCCATGTGGTTAATGAAAATGACTTGGCATGGATTGACTCTCAGTTGATAGCAGTTGTGAAGGTGGAATTGCACAGAACTATTGACCACCTGCAAAGGTTCCTCCTTATATTTCCGGTATAACTCTTACAAAACAGATCTTAGTACAATTTATTGTATATTATTTTGGTCTCATAATTTTCTCAACACTGTTCACTCATATTTAGTTACTGAGTACAGCTGTACCTAAAAATGAATAACCAAAGTAGTTTTGAGCATCAATAACTACTTTGGTGTAAAAAAAAAAGATCTAGGTTCATATTCAGGTAGAGATATTGAGATAATTTGTAAAAAGTCAATCTGACCCTTAAGTGTTTCACAATCCCAAAAATATGTCTTCAACAGCCTTAACAAGGAACACAAAAATCAAATAAGAGAGAATGAGGAAAAATCAGGAAAAAAATAAAAGAAAATTAAGAAAATTATTAAAAGAAATTTAGCCAATTACAAAAGGAGATACAAAATCTTAAGGAAGAAAATAAAAAGAAATTCAAAAACCAAATAAGAGAGAAAAAAGAAAAAATTGGGAAAAAAATAAAAGTAATTTAAGAAAATTATGAAAAAGTCAATTAAAAAAGGAAATACAACACCTTAAGAAAGAAAATAACTCCTTCAAAGCTAGAATAGGACAAGAGAAATCGAATGACACTCAAGATACAAAGATACAATAAAACCAGAAAAAACAGAAGATATTGTGAAACATCTCATTAGGAAAAAACAATCTAGAGAACATATTGAGGAGAGACAGTATCTGAATTGTCAGATACCTGAAAGTTTGATTAAAAAATAATATGAATAAATTATTACATGAAATTATTAAGGAAAATTGTCCTGAAGCTCTAGAACAAGAAAGTAAAGTAGAACTGGAAGAACATCACCACCTGAAAGAATTCCTAGGAGGAAAACTTACAGGAATGTCATAACCAAGTTACAAACTTCCAAAGTTAAAGAGAAAGTATTGCAAGCAACAAGAAAAAGCAATTCAAAATACAGGCAAACAATGGATCTTCTAAGACATAGCAGCTTCTACACTAAAAACAACAAAAAACATAGGACCTGGAATGTTGTATTTCAAAGAGTAAAGGAACTGGGGTTCCAACCAAGAATAACTAATCCGACAAAGTTAAGTATAATTCTCATTAGAAAAAAGTATGTTTTATGAACTGAATGACTTTCAAGTATTTGAAGGAAAAAAGAGAACAGAACTCAATGGAAAATTCTACATAAAAGATCGAGAAGAAATAAAAGGAAATAATTGAAGACCAATTATAAAGCACTGATAAAAGTTAAACTATTTATCATACGTGAAAATGTTACCATTTTATCATCATGTTAAAGCATCATTGCTAAGGTAGTTTGGAAGAAATATTGCAGCAAAGCTTTAGATGATAGAGTAATTGCAAAAACAAAATAAGGTAGGAAAAGGTGAAAAGGAGCAATCACAAGAAAAAACTAATACAATGGAAGCAGGTGGTGCTTGAAGGTTGGTAATGCTGGGTGGAAGAGGAAACAAATGGTACATCTGAAGAGGTTTAGACAGCTTCTGAATTTCTAGAGATGTGAAAAAACTGGGGAAATAGGGTGGGAGAAGGACTTTCAAAAGGGTGTATAAACTAAAATTCAATTGGTTAAAAAAATTCAATAATGACCATATTCAAGACACTATTTATTATAGTCTATGACTAATTTCAAAAAGTATTATTTTATGCAAACCTGTGAAGATCTTTGAATTTTTATCCTAAGTGAGTCCAAGCACAAAATATGACCTCCTGGGTTGCTATATTTCCAAAGTACCCAGTGAAGTGAAGGGATAGAGGAGTGAATGCTATATCCAACTCAACTCAACAAGAATATAATACAACAGCCTGTTTGACCTCCCTGTCACTGATCTCTTGCCTTTCCAATCCACTCTCTTCCCAGATGCCGAATTGATTTTCCTAAAGCACCAACCTAACCACATCATTCTGTCAACATCCGTGACTCCCTAAAACCTCATTGATGAAATACAAACTTCAATTTGGTTCTTAAAAATCTTCCCAATTTGACTCCATATTATCTTCCTAACTTAATTACTCATAATGGTTATCTATTTGGAGTAGGTTCAGTCAGGTTGCTTTAAAAAAAAATTCCTCACACATTAAGGTACATCTTTCATAATTCCCCCCAAGTCTGATCTCTCTCCTCACTTCCTAGAATTACTATTTTGCTTCAAGGCTCAGCTCATGTGCCACTTTCTCCATGAAGCCTTTCCGGGATGTCCCAATGGACTCTCCCAAAAAAAATTCTCTTGGATTTATTTTTGTGCATGCTGTCTCCCCTTATAGGGTATCAGTCCCTTATGGATTCTTTATCTTTACATTCCCTGCACCTAACACAAGTATTAGCAAAGATCAAGTCCTCAATTAATGGTTCTTTGGTTTTTGTTTCTTAAATTTATTACTTATTTTTACATTCATTTAAAATAATTTTGAGTTCTGAATTCTGTCACTCACACACTTCAACAATCTATTGTGAAGGTGAGAAGTGTGCTATTGATTAGATATGTGAAACTATAAAAAGAAATATTTCAATATTAGTTATATTGCCAAAAACCTAAGGCCAAAAAGTGTAAAAAATGTTTCAATCTGAACTCCGAGTTCACTCATTTTTCATCACAAGTCTTTCAATACTGTCCTGGATCACTATATTGACCAGAATATGTAAGCCTTTCACAATAATATGCTTATTATATACAATGTTCTGGCTCTGCTTAATTTATTTTGTATTAGTTCATATATCTTCCTTAATTTTTCTAAAATGATACTTTTCATTACTTTTTGTAGCACAGAAGAATTCCATCACAATTAGGTGTTAAAACTTGCTCAGCAACTTACAACAAATGGATATCACTTCAATTTCCAATTCTCTGTTGTTCAGTTGTGTCAGCTGTGTCCAACTCCTCATGACCCTATTTAGAGTTTTCTTGACAAAGATACTGAAGTGGTTTTCCATTTTCTTCTCCAGCTCATTTTTACAAATTAGGAAATGAGACAAATAGAATTAAATGACCTGCCCAGGGTAACAAAGCTAGTAAGTGTCGGAGATCAGATTAAATGCAGATCTTCCTGTCTCCAGACTGGCACAGTATTTACTACACTACTTAGCTGCTCCTTGCATTATAGGCTGGCCTCTCCAACTCTTTGCCAACATAAAAGCTATTATATATAATTTTGTGCATAGAAATCCTTTCCTTTTTTTATTTCATGTCTTTGGGGTACCACCCAATAATATAAGGCAATATGATATGATATGATATGATATGACATAATATAATATAATTAATGTAACATAATATAATATAATTTAATGTAATGTGATGTAATGTAATGTAACATGATATAGTATAGTATAGTATAATATAATAATATATATACATGAATAAAGGGGTATGTGCAGTTTTACAACTTTTAAAGAACAGATGCAAGTTGCTCTCTAGAATATTTGAATCAGTTCACAATTCCATCAATAGTGAAGTAATGTCCCAATTTTCCCATATCTTCTCCAACATTTATCACTTTCCTTTTTTGTAATATTAGCCAATGTGGTAGGTGTGAGGTGGTACCTCAAAATTGTTTTGATTTGCACTTGCCTAATCAATAGTGATTCTGGTGCATTTTTTATAATAAGAGGTAGCTTGGTTTTCCTCATAGGAAAATTGCCGGTTCATATCCTTTGACCACTCATCAATTGGGAATAACTCATATTTTCCTCAGTTTTATATATTTGAGAAATTAGGCCTTGATTAGAAACACTTGCTAAAACTTTTATCCAAGCTTTTTGTTTTCACTCTAATATTGTTCACATTGGCCTTGTGGAAACCTTTTTAATTTAATACAATCAAAATTATCCATTTTACATCTCAGAATACTCTCTCTTTTGTTTGGTCATAAGTTCTTTCCTGATCCTTACATGTGACAGTAAAATTATGACATGCTCCCTATATTTGCTTATGTTATCATGCATTATGTTTAAATCACATACCCATTTTATCATGTCTTGGTATATGGTGTAAGATATTGGTCTACACCTAGTTTCTGCCATACTGTTTTCCAGTTTATATAATCTAATCTCTTTCTGATCAGTAGTCTGAGACCCTTACCATCTTTGGGATGAGAACTTCTGAAGCATCTGCTACCACTGTTGCAGCTACCCTCTAGGCCCATTTTTGGTATAGTTGTAGCATGCATCATACCCTAGGCTGACCACAACGCCAGCATCACACACTTCTCCTGTTCACTTTGTATGTTGCCTTGAGTTGGCAAAATGTCTCACCCCAAACATTTACTGGCTCTTCTACTCTGAAACTTAAGGCATTATTTTAAAGTTTTTATGGAATAATGTTGGGAGTCTTTAATTGAATTGTTCTCTGTACTCTACCATCTTGGATACTTGACGTTTGGTGATTGAGTACTGTGTGAATTTCCCTGTTAGGTTCCAATGATACAAAATTTTTTAAAAGAATTGTCATGAAAGAAAGGTACCAAATTTCAATTAAAAATTTCTCTTTTCTAAAAGAATTACATCAGGAATATCTTTAACCATTCTTAACCTGTATCATTAACTCTCATATAGCAGGACAGATTCTACTCTGCAGGACAGAGTCAGGCCCTGAGTCACTTCTTTCTCTTGTCCCTACCTAGAACCTCCAGTCTGTGTGCACTGATCTCTGTGGGTCTGGATTCAGGAAAATTCCTTGGGAGGGAAAGCCTGTCTGTTGCTTTGACTGTGCCCAGTGCCCAGATGGAGAGATTTCCAACAAGATTGGTAAGTGTCTGAACATAAGACTGAAGTTGCAAAGCTAGGAGACTGGAAGAATGGGGATGTTCTTGATAGAAACAGGAAAGGTCATCAAAGGAGTGGATTTGGTGTGACCTGGAATCTCAGGATTGCTCTGATTCACAACTCTTTAGTATTTCATGTTGTTCATTTTTTCCCTTAATTTATTAATAGCTTTTCTTTCTTCCTCTGTGAACTAGTCGCTCATACAATTGAACCACTAATCCACTGGGGAAAAGTCTCCTTCTGCCAGCTCCTTCCCTATCACAACAGACACACCTTGGTCTAACCCATCTTTACAAAAACAGGACTTCACACGACCCCACCATCTCCTCAAGCTATCATTCTATCTCTTACTTTTCATTGACAAGCTACTGCCTCTAATTTGCTCATTAATTTCAGGCTTCTTATCCCACTGCATTATTGAAACTGCTTTCTTCAAGATCAACAAAGGTTCCACCTGCTATTTCCAATGCTTTTTCTTCTTCAGTCCTAATCTTCCTTATCTTTCTGCAGCTTGGACAGTTGAACCCTACCCCCATTCCTGCTGGAAAATTATCACCTCCCTGGTCTTTCATGACTGTGACAGTCTCTTTTTCTTAGTTCACCTCTTATCTAGTTAGCTTCTTTTCTAACTCTCGCTGACTTCAATCAATTAAGCCAGCAAGTATTAAGTATTTGAGAGACACTAGGGATTGTGGTAGGCACTTGGGGAAATACTTACTGGCTTCAAGTGCCTGGTGGGTTTGCAATCCCTCTCCAATCACACCAGTGCAGGGATCCTGAAAGGTCTATTTTGATCTTTCTCTTCTTTCAGTGCACTCTTCCTTTGGGCTTTTATCAGTTCCCATAAGTTCAAGGCCAATTTAAATTCTAATGATTTCCAGATCTCTTTCTTCAACACTAATTACTACTCTGAATTCCAGTCCTTCATTGGCACTAGTCTGTAGGATATCTCTTTCAGGATGTCCTTTGACATCTCAAAATCAGCATGGTCAAAATGGATCTCTTTATCTTTCTTCTAATTGGCCACTTGTCCAATTTTCCCTTTTCCTGTGGAGGGCACCATTTTCCTCTCTGCCATCAAATTTCACAAACTCACACTGCTTTTAATCATTCCAATATTTTTGAAAAGTGAAGTTTTATTAATTTCTGTTTTTATAACCAGGCCCTAAAGCATTCTCTAATGTCCCTTAGTGTCCCTACCTAAAGAGTCATCCTATATAAAGAACAATTTTTCACAAAAAAGATTACTAAAGGAAAAAGAAAGTGAAAAAAATCATCATAACTGATCAGTACATTAACAAAGTTTGAAAATATGTGCAATACTCACCACTTCTGTACCTCCAAACTTTGGAAAAGAATGGGATGGTGGCATTTTCTTTTACTTCCTTTTTTCATGCCATAGGTGTTATAATTTTGCAATGATCACTTTTTTATTTTTTGTTTATTCTTTCCATTTATCTCATTGTAGTTATTGTGTAAATTTACTTTACATCAGTTCATGTTGATCTTCCCATACTTCTCTATATTCCTAACCAGTGTCATTTCTTTTTTTTTCAAAATTTATTTTATTGGTTTTTTAAAATATATTTTCACCGAGTATTGGTCTAATTCCCCATCCAAAAGAGCCATCTTATATAAAAATATTTAAAACCAAAAAGGAGAAAAAAAGGGGGAAATAATCAGAATAATTTATCAACACATCTAAAAAGGTCTGGAAAATATATGAAGTACAACACTTGTGGACTTCCTTATCTGACATAGGGGTGCAATGAGGGAATGACTTCTCATATCTTGGTCATTCTCTTATGATCATCAAAATATAACCACTCCCAGGTCTTACCTAATTAGATGACATTTATGACCTCTGATGATGATAGGGTTCAGAGGGGACACATGTATTGTCTCATATTACGCTATAACCAGTTTATCCTTGTTTAGTTCTCATATCATTTTTCTTTCTCTTAATTCCTAAGTTACAGCTTCAAAGTTTCTGCACAGTCTTTTCATGGAGAATGCCTAGAAGTTATCCATTTCTTTAAAGGTCCACTTATTCCCCCATAGGATGATACTCAGTTGTGCAGAAATGTGAAGTCTAGTGTCTTTTTTATGGTCATGGCACTCAGATACTCTAATGATTCTTGAATGTTTTCTTCTTCATCTGTTCTCTAAGTCAGCTATTTTTGGTCTGAGATTCATAACATTTTCATGTGTTTTTTTTTTAGTTTTTCACTTGGTTTTAAGAGTTCTTCTTACCAATGGAATCATAGATTTCTATTTGGTCTACTGTAATTATAAGAGTAATTTTTACTAGAGGATGGTTTTGTACCTCTTATGCCAAGCTGGTAATCATCTTTCCCATTCTTTCTTCCATAGCTCTCATTTGTTTTCCAGTGTTTTTCCCTCTAACAGTCCTATTTCAATTATTTTTAAAAAATTAACTCTTTTAAAAACTGTTGCTTGATCTTTTCTAGGAATTCTGGTTGGAATTGTTCTAACCTCTCCAGTATTGACTATTTTGATCTTTTGTCACACCTGCCAATATGCAGAGGGTCAGGCAAACCTTGGGGCTTTTCTTTAAGGCTCTGCTTGGAGATATTTTGAAGTCATTCTATTCTTCTAGGGTTGTGTGCTGTTTTCCTGTTACCAGGTTGGAAACAAGGGTTTTATTTCTTCTCATTCTTCTAGCATAACTCTCTAACTTTGGATTAGTTGTTATGACTATGCCCTTTATACTTCAGAAGAGAAGGATGGATCTGGTCCTATTGCTGCTTTGGGGGGTATTGAGTATTAGATTATTCTAGATCCACAGAAAAAGACCATCTGCAGGACCTGTAAACTTTCTCTCAAAGTGATCATATCCAAACCTGATTCTTGTCCAGATGGACTGAACAAAGTCCCTGATTTGAATTTCAGTCTGAGGAAGAGAAGACTGCAATTCAACATAGCCACAGTCAGTCACCTGGGAAGTTCTACTGGTTCTGAGTAACACAAGAACAGGCTACACTTTAGCCTAGGTCTGTCACCCTGGTTAATCTTTTGTATGCTTCAGAATAGGCTAGAAGTTGGAATGGTAACCCTGCTTTGCTCCTGCATCTGGAGTGACATTGATGCCAAACTTACTCCTATGATATGGGGACCAATGATATTACTTTAGAATGCCAACCCCTGGGTATGAGTTCCCTTCTGCCCTCCACTCTGGAGATGTGTCTTGTACCTCAGTAATTGTTGGCAAAGCTGCCATTTGGCAACTATAGATTTTGCACAGAGCTCCACTAAGGGTTTAGGGGTATTATGGAATGGGCCTGGTAGTTCCTCTTGCCACAGTGTCCAGACTCTTCTTACATGTTGCAGTGCTATACATGGTGCATTTTTAAGTAAATATCATACCCAGTGTCTGTTTACTGATCTCCTGTTCCTCATTCTATGCCAATATCAGATAAAAAGGTGATTCTTTGTGACTTTTTCCTAGCTTATTACTTTACGTTTCAGTCTGTTGCACTTTACAGACATTTTTGAATTGGTTTGGAACAGGAATAGGTAGAGTTCAGCTGTGGTGCTTTCTCCTATTTCTCCATATTCTGCATTCATCATTTCATATAGAATACTATTGTTTTATTACGGTAAGATGCCAAAGTTTAGTTATTTCTCAGTAAATGGTCATCTATCTACTTTGTTCCCAATTCTTTACCACCACAAAAAGTGCTGCGAGAAATCTTTTGGTATATATGAAAACTTTCTATTATTGACCTCCTTGGAGGATGTAGCACAACAGCTACAATGGCCATGAATATCCCAGCATGATTCTGAATTGCAAAATACAATAGCCTCTCCATATGGAAGACAGAACCAAAACATTTATTCAGATACCAGGAAGTCAAATCCATCAGAGTAATAAAAATCTATACACAAAGCAAGATATAAAACAATATCATCTCCAAGACTTCCCGTTCTAGACCTCCCACAAGCCAGTTCCATTAAACAAAGCCCAAGCAGGCTCCCTTAAACAAAATCACAAACAAGCCTTTTCACTCACGTTAGCCAGCTTCTTGCTTACCTGCATCCTTCCTAGCTCTGACTA
>CM053772.1:128165105-128180383 GCA_028658325.1 Potorous gilbertii | reverse complement strand
TGTGTGTGTGTGTGTGTGTGTGTGTGTGTGTGTGTGTGTGTGTAAGTAGGAGGTTTCTAGGCTCTCTGCATATGACTCCAACTCCCCCCACTGATGATTTTTTCCAAGGGTAGAGATTGGTCCCCTTTGCCCCAGTTCAATTAGTTACTAACAGTCAGATTAGCTTTTTCTTCAAAAAGTATGATTTTACTCCATTTCTTGGAGCTGATGTAACAAAGAGGGAACAGAAGAAGATTATTAACTGGTTAAGAACAAGTTCACTGGTTAAGTTCATGGCATCCATGCTATGGGTAAAGTGGGGTCTTCACCCTCTGGATGCAGCAGAAAAGAAAGCTATAGAAAGAGATCAGAGTGGAAAAAAAACCGCAGGCATCTAGTTAATTCTCTTTGTTTTTATAGAGCACTTCTATGAAGGTTGAATGGTAATCCTATATTCCCAGATCTTATTATATTCTTTTAATTACAGTGGTAAGTGTCAGGAGGTTTAAGTGATGCCTTTTCATCATGTCTGTTTAACCACTTTTTAGGATGCAGGATGCTATGACATTTTACACACATTTGTCCAGATTAAAGTGCTTTCTTCAGTCCTAGTGGTTTTGCAATTAATTCTGTAATTTATCTTTTTAGAAACCATGTCACTCTCTCTGTGTAGGAAACAAAATCCAATTTGTCGTCTTGAGCTCCAATTATTGCTCATACCACGTGGCAGATCCCTATCGGAAGTGCATAAAAGCTTCATCATGGTTTCTTTTTTTTAATGAGGAAAATTAATTTTCTTTTCTCAAGCTCCTCCACGTGATTATCATCAGGCTTTAATTCAGAAAAATAAGTTCATATGTTGTGACAGGGCTTTCCTGTAGACAGCTTGCTCCAGTTAACTTACTGATTTTGACAAGAAAATCCCTGATGAATAATTCAAACAATTCAGTAGCAAGGAGCTGACTGACCAGTGACTCCAGTGAGGAAATCATGTAGAAACCAAACTATCCTATGTAAAATGCATGATATTTCTAATGCTCATGTTTAACATTTAATAAGGTTTGTTCTGTAAGATAGTCTTTTGAGAGACAGCTTCCTGGCTGGCATTTCTGTATTCCACAATTAGAGCTGTCAAAATAGTCAGTTTAAAATAGAACTAGAAGGATTTTGAGAGCTTGACGTCTGATGTTGTACCAGAATTACTTGACATTAATGTTGAGTTATCCTAAAAAAGTGAAACTTAGGAAAAACTGTTTTTGTGAGTTATAAAAGAACATGCAGAGGAAGCAGCCCTCCTATGCAGATCTCATGTTCTGTGTTTTCCTTTCATGATGAAAATGCTTCTGAACAATGCAGGAATTAGAACAAGTGCATTGTAAAAAGGAATTTTTTTGAAAATTTGAAAAAAGTTGGGAAATTATGGGAAAATATGACCAAATTCTTATGTATTACAGGCAGCATGGTATAGTGATGCAGCTGATGGTACAGTGGCTATAATGCCAACCTTGGAGTCAAGAATGCCTGAATTCTAACATGACTTCTGACACTGACTAGCTGTATGACCCTGATTAAGTCCAATCAAATAAATTTATCAAGTGCCTACTACATGCCAAGTACTGTGCTAAGTATAGGATAAGTCAATCTTCTGCCCTCAAAGAATTTACAATCTAATGAAGTCACTTAACCTCTGCCTCAGTGTCTTCATAATAGCACCTATCTCTCAGGATCAAAAGAGGTATTTGTCAAGTGCTTTGCAAATCTTAAAGCACCGTATAAATGCTAGCTATTTTTGCCATCATCTTTATCATTACCATAGTGTATAGCTTGTTTCAGAGGCAAGAAGACCTGGGTTTGAGTCCCTTCTCTGAGACATACAGATATTGTACATCTCAGTTGTGACTCTAAAGATATAAGTTGTAAAGTCTTTGATGATCTTGACTGGTAGAACTGGGGTTTCCTCACTGGGAGTTACTTATATCAAATAACAAAACCAAATTGATAATCACCTCCCTGGCTTCCTTCTCAACTAAAATTGACTTTCTATGGATAAACCTCCATTAAGCCTTTTTAATTCCAAGACTTTTCTCTCTTTCAGTTATTTCCTATTTATCCTGTATATAGCTTACTGGGGATGTATTTGTTTGCATATTGTTTCCCCCATTAGATTGTAAGTTTCTCAAGGGCAAAGATTGACTTTCGCATACTCTTGTTTTATCCCCAATGCTTACTTAGCACAGTGTCTAGAGTATAATGGGAGCTTAAGAAATGTTTGTTAATTGCTTAATAATAATAATATTACCTCAAAGACCAATCTATCACCCAATTTATTACAGGGCAAAGGGAGACCAAAGAAAGTGAATATCAGCCAAGTTGATATAAAGCAAAGTACTCAGTACCGTCTATGTTCATCCTTTAGTTTTTTTATATGTTAAAATATTTTTTAAATTAATCAATAGACTCTATAAAATTATTACTATTTCATGAATTTTCCAAATTAAATATGAATGCCCCAAACAAAATTCAGTGTTTTATGTTAGAATCATTTTAATTGATTCCATGGCATTTATGGAGCCTTTGGAAATTTTTTTTTTCTATCGATGATTTTATAAATATCCTGTTTGTTTAGTATTAAGTCATAACTTCTAAAATTGGAAGTACATTTACAGATGTCCCATTGTTCTGATATTTATAGGAACATTATTTGCCTGTTCCTTTGAAGCACTGAGCCCTACATCAGTAGTTTCTTCCTAAAATAAAAATTTCAAATAGCATATTTTGACATCTGTGATGCTGCTTTTTTAATATCTGCTAAAATACAGTTACTTCACGGACTAAAATGTACAATTTTCATTTTAAACTTTACAAACTCATTTCCTAGATGCCATTTAAAGATGCATGCTATCTTTTCAAAACATAATTTTTTAAATCTCTCAAAATGTATTATGAAAGGTGGATATGTCCTATGGGAAAAAAATCATTCAGATAATAGGTTTTAAAAAGCCAGTTGTGAAGGATTCCAGGTGGGTGAGGGGTGCAGGGAGAAAGGATGCATAAAAAAGAATTTTTACAAAGAATATGAGAACAAATGCTTTTAATCTCCTCTTGGGAACATCCTTTTTTTTTAAAGAAGATCATGACATCAGAGAAATGATGACATGACTTGTACTTGACTTTGTTTTGAGTGAGTGAGGGCTGTACAAGGTCACCAGCCTCACTTTCTCCTCCTGAGCCATCTGGATCCAATGACCACATATTCATCAGGAAAACTGAAGAAGGCCCAGAATACAATGGGAGACCTTGTCCTATTCTGCTACTCAGTTAGAGTGAGGTAATGCCCATTCAGTTAATAGGCCTCTTTAAGAAATAGTGAGGGAATGGTCCCTTTAATGAGCAAAAGAAAAAATAAGTAAATCAAGCTGGGAAGGAAAGAACAACTGTTACTATTGATAATCGCTCTGAAGCCAGGCGGGTCCAGAAAAGAGCCATTAAGTGGAGTTTGGGCAGAGATTTATTGTAGTACAATGTATGGGCTTCAAAGTGCACTGGGTTTAAGGTTTACTAAGAGACCACTAAGGTAAGCAGTGAAGACCTGGAAGGAACTGTGAAACACAGGGGAACTGGGCTGAAGATAGAAATGCTTTAGTGTATCATTACAAAATTGCAAACATCTTGTTACCAAAGACTTCATATCATTTGTTGCCAATGACAGTTTTAGCTCCAAATCACACAAGTGCATTGTAGTTCAATTTAAGGGTATCATAAGAAATAACCTCTTTCCTAATCTCATAAGATAAAAATTATGGAAATTGAGAAGTTATGACCCTCAACAGAAACCCTAAATCTGAAAAGGGAAAAACTGAAGAAACTGGAGGCACTGAATACCTATATTTAACAAAAAATATCTATTACCTGCAATGGAACAAATGACAAAAACAGTACTGATGTCTTGAGTAAATTTGAAAAGGAGATGGGCATACTAGAATGGAATTTGAAAAGTAATTTTTTAGTCTGAAGGACACATCCAGCAAATAATTAAAGCAATGAACACCTTTGCAATATCAGTCTTATTAAATTTATTTGATTATAACTTACATATATATGTAAGTTAAAAATATATAAATTTAGAATATGTCCTAACAAAAACAACATAAAATTTTAAATAATTATGAGGTCTATCTCAGAAAAAACGTTTTAGAAAGATGAATGCTTCCTTGTCAAAAAGGATGCAGAAGATTGATAACCTACTGATCATATGACAAACTGGCCTAAAACCTACAAAAATATATTTTGACAGACAGACTATTTCACCAAACAAAAGTCAAGGCTGGTAACAAACCATTAGATTTATTGCACATAAAACATATCCTCCAGATAGAATCTATGAAATGTCTAAGTTACAAGAGTGGAATCAAGAGGCCCCTCATGGGTGACATGAATTTGGCCAACAAGTTATTGACATGGAAGCATTCAATGTAGATTTTGCAAAGAAAATGGTAGAAACTAGGCGATACAGTAGTATAGGCAGAAAATTCATCTGAATTTCTAGAAAGACATTATTTAGTAGTTAGAATTATATATCAGAATCTTACCATTTCATGGATTGACAGACTACAATCCCCATACTACAAAAAATAGATCTCAAAATATCTTTGAGGACTCAACCAATACATTATTGGAACCATTAGATAATAACAAACTTTTGGCTACTGTCTTCTACACATAACAGTGATCTAGAAAAACTTAAAAATAACATTTAATGGCATCATACCAATTAACTGTGATCTTGAAACTGTAGGGTATGAAAAAATTTCAAGATGTAGAGACATAGCAGAAGAAATCAATTTGAAAATAAGATGAGGTACATATTACCCTGCAGTCTTGTCTGCTGGTATAATTATACCAGGTATGCATTCAGGGAGCCTGCAGAAGATGAGCTTACATTCCTATATATTTTTTTGTTAATTTATAAAAAGCACATATGCAATACTTTGAAAAACATTAAATATTTAAAAATAGAGGTAAAGTGACTTATTCTAGAACTATTACTATTTGAACTCCATTAAACAAAACAAGAATGGTTTTAAAAAATGATAATGAATTATCAAAAGAAAACAGAATAACCATTGAAAATTTCAAGAATAATTCCCATACTATAAGTTTCATATATATATATATATGTGTGTGTGTGTGTGTGTGTGTGTGTGTGTGTGTGTGTTTGTGTGTGTATGTCTACATATATATGTACACACACACATATATACAGATAGCTTCCCTTGGAGTCAGGAAGACTTCCATCAAAGTCCTGCTTTTGGCACATACTAAACTATATAACTGTGGCCACTTAGTGTCTCTTATAAGTTATAGAGGAGGTGGTGATTAGCTTCAGTGGAGGGAATTTCTATCTTGGGAATCTCCCATATTGCCAAAATCATTGGCATTAGACAAAAAGAAAAAAATGTCCATAAACACTGCAGAAGTGATCTGCTTCATCCTAACTTTAATTCTAAGATAATTGTTCAATTAAAATACCGTATTAATGATGGCAGATATCTAAAACTTTTAGTAAGGTCCACCATCTCATAATTTACTGGCTGTTACTATGAGCTTCTTTATTAGCAATAAAATTTTCATTATATATAACTTGCATTTTGCTAACAGTCAAGCTCATACTACATTAAATCACAAAGTGCAATTGTTTCAGTAGCCTTAAATTTTTATTTCAACTTATTGCATTGAGTTGATAAAAATGCAAGAATTCATCAAAGTCATTTTTTCCCCTCAAGGGAATTAGCCAGTTTCTATTATATGTCAGTCTTTAGTTGATGGATTTCAAAATCCCATTGAAATTCAGCAACATTCTCTGGCAGGCAGCATCTTAAACATAGTCTAGCATCCTGCTTTCTTTTCACTAGGAAATGATGACAAAATCCATATCATAATATGAGAAATGATGGTCTCAGAGGGTCTATCTGACTTGCTCTTGTCAGCTAGGACAACAGGGATGATATGTACCTTATCCCATTTCACATAATTTTTAATCATTTTCCCAAGTCTGTATAATTTGAAAACTTCTCATTACATGCATCTTGGATCAATATCATATTAATGAGCAAAGAAACACCAATTCTTGCACTATGCACTGATTTATTAAAATTATGTTTTCAATTATTAAGCATTTATTTTGTCTCCTTTCTACCTGTTCCCTCTTTCCCCCTCCATGCCTAGGTAAGAAAAGACAAAAGAAAGCCTGTCATAAATATTATGCATTATGGTACCTCTGGAGTGAAATAATAAATTTAAATTTAAAGATGTTTTTAAAAAATCCCATAATTTTCACTCCTCCATTGCTCCTTCTGGACTTTGATTCTGTATTCCTGTCTCTGGCTGAATAGTTAAGATAGAACTTACTAAGGGGTTGTCCTAGGTAGAAGGATGAGAAGGCTTAACCTAATCTGAGAGAAGATATTAGAAAGTGGTATCCTATGGGGACATGGAAATGATAAGCCATAGAGAGTATTTAATAACTGAGTCAGATGTTATACTTGCTTTAAAAAGGGAATGGATTTGAGATACTAGAGAAGCCCATTTTAGTGCTTTCTTACTGAGACACTGTGACAGATATTATCACACTACCTAGGCTCCCTGAATCCTGTGATTGAATATAATTTTGAATGTGGATCCATATCTTGATGTGGAGTACCATTTGAGTACTTATGTTCTAAGTGTTACCTGGAACATCATACTGGAAGAAGGTTAACTTGGGAAGACACAAAACCCTTTATCAAATTATAAAAAAAGGATAAAAAACCAAAAATGTATTCACCTTTCTCAGCAAATAGTGATATTTTCTCAATCCTATAATTCAGTGGCAGAGTTTTGAGCTAATTCGTGAGAAAGACTTTAGACTAAATAATTCCCCAAATAGACCCATCTGGTTGTCTTAGAATCCAGAAAAAGAAATAATAATAGGGCAAAGAAGTAATAGGACAAAGTGGGCAGAATTAGTTGGTTCTTGAGCATACGTGAAACACTGCTTCACACTCATGGCACCATAGGGTCTTTGTGGGATGTAACTTGGGAAAGCCCAACTTTGACTTCTTTCAGACCATAAAGACCTGAAGGGTAGATGCATTTCATCATTTCCACCTCCTTTCTTGTGGCTTCCATTCCCTTCTAAATCAATTTATTGAGAACGATC
This sequence comes from Potorous gilbertii, assembly GCA_028658325.1. Taxonomy (NCBI): domain Eukaryota; kingdom Metazoa; phylum Chordata; class Mammalia; order Diprotodontia; family Potoroidae; genus Potorous; species Potorous gilbertii. The sequence goes on along the minus strand of CM053772.1, from coordinate 128,173,206 downwards.
CATTTTAGATTTGGGGAATTAGCTAGCTTTAAGTAGAAGCTTCATTAAAATTGGGGTGAAAAGATATTTAATTGGCTTCAGAAGACTTCTCTGAATGAGAAGTGGTACAGAAGAAGCTAACTGGAAAGAGCTGCTTACAGCTGCAGATGGTACTTTATCCATCCCTCCTTGGTGTTTCAGTTTTGATTACAGCCTTTACAAACTGCAGAGAAGTATCCAGCTCCCTTTTTTCATCTTTAAGCTCCAGCAAATCATCAAGTTTTATTGAATCTTGGACTCATTAATCAGCTTGCATGAGAAATTAAAAATAAATTATTTGAGCTCTTATTATGCAAATGTTATTTATGAAATCATATCAAGTGATTATATTTCTGCAAACCACCCAGATTTATAATGTGAAGATGTGAAAATATTCTGATTATCTTATTTTGTTAGTTACAAAACAATCCATAATGATAGAATAATGGTGACATAAACAGTATGGCATACCACACTCTGATGATATAAATATATATGTATCTATATATATATATAGATACATATCTATATCTATATCTATATATATATATAAAATCTCTGTCTCTGTGTTTAAACCACTCTCTATCCACAAATATCAGGGTCCCCAAAGAAAAACTTAATTAGACACATTAGAACTTAATTTCTCCTTGAAATATTTGCTAAATTAAATGGTGCTATATGGAAAAAATGTAAAAAGATCATTGGAGTATGAAAAGTACAAGAGGATGGAAGCATTTAGTAAGCCAGATGATGCTATGAAGCTTCTAAAAACTGTAGGAGGCAGCATAGAACCAGAATTTGCTATAACTGAAAAAAGACATTAGAAATCATCTAACCCAATTTTTTAACTTACTGCTAAGGAAACTGAGGTTCACAGAGGGGAGGTGACTTTCCTAAGTATTAAGGGCTATCTCTCTTCAACTCCTTCCATCCTTGTGCAAATGAGGAGGAATGTGATTTCCCCCATTTTTTGTTTAATTAGTTTAATCAGTGTAAAGTGTTACTGAAGTTTTAATGCATAAATGAAATACCTTATGCTCTCCTACCTTTATCAGGTATAAATAACTTTTTGATTGAATGAATCACTCAATCAAGGGTTCAGATTGTAATTACAAAAAGTAAACTGGGAATTAACAAATTTTAACCCGACTGCAAGGTGTGAATAATTCCTTAATAAGTCTGAGAAAATTTTAGGCTTTGGATATTAATATTAATATTAATGATCTAGTATTTGCCTAATGGTTTAAAGTTTACCAAGTACCTTTACATATATCTCATTTGATCTTTACAACAGCCCTGTGATATAGATGTTATTAGTACCTCCATTTTTAAAGATGAAGAAACTGAAGCTAAAAGGTTAAGTGAATTGCACAAGGTCATCTAGTTAGTAAATTTCTGAGGCAAAGTTGCTTGTCCTAGAACAATTCAAGCTAAGATCTTCCTGACTCCAAGTCCAACTCTATCCATTGGATCCCACCTGTCTAATGTCAAGAAAGACAGCTGATACCACACAGGAAACATCTCATGATTAGTTGAGAGAACCAGATGTGCTTTTGGTCCTGTATATAAAAACAGTATTAATCTATCTAAGATAAATTTGGCTGTTAGTCAATTGGGGAATTGTTGATTTGGGTATTGAGGAGGCAGATCTTGGCAGCTTATACAAGAAGGCATGAAAGGTAGGAGTTAGAGATGAGCATGGGTCTAGAGGAAGTGATACATTCCTATTCTCAATCCCGTTGGCCATATTGTCATCAAAACTAAGAAGGAGTCAATGCACTCAGCCTTGAGAGAGGCTGTGAGCAGACTTGGATACTAAATGATAGTCACCTGAGATAGTCATCAGGCAACTGAAGGGAGAGTGTGACCCCTCATAGTAGAGACAATTGTCAGCTATGAGCTCAAGATAAGAGAAGGAATTTCCAGTACCGGGAGTTGTGAGTTATCTCTTTGTCTCTCATATATCCTTCACATATGACTCACTACTATTGCACTGTAAGTATATAAGTAAGTATGAGTCCACTCTTCCCATGAACTTGTATGGGAAGCTCAAATTTTTATGAGAATGTTCTGTACCATCGGTTCTTACTGTAAATACCTTTGCTACACCACAATTACTGGATGATTGTTAATGGAACACATAGTGGTTGGGGCTAGTGAGCTACATGTTAGAAGTAAAGCCAAGGCTTACCCCTAGATCCTGAAAATTATCAGAGAATAATTCTGGGGCCCAACCAGTGAGGATAAGTGCAGGTTTGGGGAAATAGTCTAGAGAGAATGCTATTCTTGGTAAATTGGTGGGCATGACGATAGACACCAACAGGGCATAAATGGAGTGTTATATAGTATCCCCAGGGCTCCAGTTTCCTTGGAAATGTCCTAGTTAAAAACATACACATTATATTTGTTCCTAGCATAAAACTCTTGTTCCTACCTCACCTATTCCTTCCAACGTCACAGTTAACAGATGATATTGTATTACTGTTTGAATGGGATTGAGGTCAGTAACATAGCTGCACCTATTACACCCAGTATTGGAATGGGAGTGAGGGAGTGATTTTCTGTTAATTTCATGTGAACTGTAACTTGAGTTATAGAATCATAGACTAGAAGAGACCACAAAGATCACCTAATCCACCTGCCTGATTTTATAGATTCAGAAATTAAGGTCCAGAGAGATCTCAAAGACACAATAATGACAGGAGGAATTTGAATCCATATCTTCTGACTCCAAATCCACGATCTCATGGTCTCAGGTATTTTATTTTTTCTTTTCTACATGCACAAACACACACAACTGCACATGGACATACACTATGCTCACTTTTCTTTAAGTACTTTTGAATATTGAGCTGAAGTTAGTTCACCTTTTCTTTCTGATTTTTTGGGGGTAGGGGGTTGGTAATTGGGAATTTTGGATCTTACATGTTTGATATACAACTGCTTTTTCTTTTAAAATCATTTTTATTCCTTTTTCATTAAAGTTTTGTAGACTTATTTGAAAAAGTGGACCCCTATCTATTTTTGGTTTTCTTGCATTGTTTTTGTTTTTAGCCTTCCATACGTATTTTCCTCTGTCACTCAATCTGCTACATTCATTTAATGAATACAATTGTGGAAGTCTGTTATTCAAGGCTGCCAATAATGCCAAAAGTATTTGTTTCCTGAATTCATACTTCTGCCTGGGATTTTTATTTTAATAATATGGTTTCCTTATATTTCAATTATTGGTATATGATTGTGGTCTTGTGTAATTATTAATTACATACTTTATTGATTATGCCCTAAGTATGCACTACACAATAAATTGCTTCACTGCGTTAGTACATGTAACTAATGCTTAAATGTCTAATGCATATTTAATGCTTACAACTGCTTTATTGCGTACTTAGATGCTGCCATTATACATCAGTCTTTTGAAAATATGGAAACTGTATGTGAAATATATTAGCAGGTAAAAGGCATTAAGATTTATAGGGAATTCCTGATATGTTGACTAGAGTCTTACAAGGAGCTGCAGATATTATTAAAGTATTGAAGGAAATTGTAAAAGAGCCAAAACAGTGTAAAATACTTTTTGCAAAATAATACCAAAAGAGTCCACTAAGAAAATGCTGTGTGAATTACTAAACCCATCCGATAATTCAAAAATTCTTTATAAAAACACCATAGGGAAAAGTACTGGGAATTGGTTTGCAAACCTCTGAGAAGAGGATTTCTTTTGGAAATCTGCAGCCTAATTAAGTAAACAGGTATCATCAAATGGGTTTAGAGGCAGACTTATAAACTTCATCTATGAAGGAAACTGATGCAAGATTCTTTCAACCAGAAATAGAGGCCTTATTTGTGTGTGATACTAAATCATATTCCCTATGCAAGAAATAAATGTCAAGTGCTAGTTCCCCAGAGTCATCTGTGCATGAAGTGAGTAAGTACTTGACACCCTGAGTTGTACAGAGAAGCCTCCCCTATATGCAGGACCAATAATAAATATCTTATAGCTAACAAACATCTACAGGCCTAAGATGTGGAACTTTTCAGAGGATTAATCTTTATCCCCCAGGAAGGCTCAGTAAAGGTCTGGGATGAGTGCATACTAGAACCACTAAGGCAGGCATTTCAGGATAAGATGGAAAGTGTCAGATGATCAGCTTTTGAATACCCAAGATAAGAAGTATCTGAAAAAGAGAACTACTGTAATGACATGTCAAGAATACTTGCAAATTTGAAAACTCAAGTGGTTCTGTAGTCTTGGCCTAACTGCTAAGATAGCATTTGCTAACTGTAGCAATTTCATTCATCCCAAAGGAGAAATTGCTGTCCTCCTTCTTGAAATATGTGTACAGCCACCTACTAAGACTAGTTGGAAGAATAGTGCTCCCCGAGAGAGCAGACATGATCACAAATGATTAAAGCACTTTGAGATTGTGCTAATCTCATAGTACAAAAATAGCTATGGGCATATGATGATTTGGTAGATTAGGTGAAAATGATTAAGTAATTAGGAGAGGTTACTCTAGATAACCCATCCCCAGAAAACTCAGCCCCAAGCATCATAGGAATATTATCTCACGTATGGACTATGGACATTAAACAAAAGGGTTCCATTGTTGATGGAGTCAGAAGCATGAATTCATACACTCACACACCAAACTAGTGACAGGAAGACCCATGGATAAAATTCTTCTTGGAAAGATAAAGCAACAAGGGAATAGAGACTATAAATAGAGTAATATATGAATGCTGTCATCATAAAACAACTAAAAGGGCAGAACTACATTCTCTTACAGTTTTTAAGAAGGTGATCACATTCAAGTTGGATACACTCATAAGGACATTGCAACTTTAGTGTTCCAGAAGCTAGGAATGATGAACAGGGTGGCGCAGCAGATAGAATACCATGCCTGGAGTCAGAAAGACGAGTTCAATTCCAGTCTCAGATACTTACTCGTTTTGTCACCTTGGGCATCAGTTTGCATCTCTGTTTGCATCAGTTGTTCAAAGTGGAATCATAATAGTGCCTGCCTCCCAGGGTTGTCATAAAGACCAAACAGGATTTTAATTGTAAAGTGCTTTGCATAGTGACTGGCATCTCGTAACTGGTTTATAAATGTTAGCTATTCTTATTATATCATTATTGTTAGAAACTGGGGTCAATATTGGGCAATATCTATGAGACCAGGAAAGAAGGTCACGCTGGGTCACTAAAAAGTATCTCTGTACCCTTTGCTTATGTGTTCACACTATCCAGACTCATAGAGGTGAGGATGACTGTCAAAGACAGCTTAACAAAGTACCATTAAAGTAGCCTAATAAAGTGCTTGGTAAATTGAGTGACAGACGACTCACATTTGGGATGCATCCAAGTAAGCAGGAAGATTCCTAAAGAGAGTTGGCGTTAACATAGTCATTGTGGCTCTGACCCACCAATCATCTCTGCAGTGTAGTTATTCATCAGAACCAACTTCAAAAAAGTATTTGAAATTAAGTGTTTTTCCAAGGATTTGGTGATTTTTGTCACAAATTCATTAAAAACTGTGCTTCAGTTCTAAAATACTGCATGACTCCTTTCATGCTTACATGATTAAAAAGATACCAGAGGACTAAGGAAAAGAAAAGCTGAATTGTCTTAAAATCCACAAACTATTTTCAAGAGCTTTTAAAAGCTTGGTTAGTTGCTTCCTGTTTGTACCAGACTGAGCCAGGTAGAGCAATAAAAGCCTCCGCATACAGGTGCTGGCCAAGAGAATCTGGTAGCAGTTCTGTATTGGTTTTTGTAATTACGGGTACCAGAAACCAACCGCATGTGCCATAAAAGAACTTGGGAGAGCAAGACTCTCTATCTTATTTTTAAACTCATTTTTGATTTTGAAGTGTACTATTACTCAACCACTAAAAATGTTCCATGTGTGGAACTAAATTACAAGTATGAATTGATTATAATCCATTAACTTATATTTTGACCGGTTCCAATTTAGATGCTTCTTGCCAGAGATAGGTGAGAGCATTAGCCAGTTATGAATTTAGCATTCATTATTGGCCAAGGAAGAAAAATATGGTTATAGATATTTTATCTCAAAGGTCACATGATGCTGAAATCATAGTGAGACCTATAGAATGAGTAAAAGCTATATGCAACCAACATGGAGTTGGGTCACAAGAAAAATAAGTTGTTATTAAAAACATAGTTGGTGATTTAGAATTATCTACCAGAAATAATTATACGCATATATGTATATCTAAGTCATTTCTAGTTGGAGAGAGAGATGTTGAAAATGTAATAGCCCCTCATCCAACATGACTTTTTGTCCTAAGAAGATTTCAGTTAAAAATGTAGGAGTCTTCATATTTTATGATATGATTTGGGATTAACATTTCAGAATAGTCACCATTCAGTTTCTTTCAGGACCACCTTTCCTGGAGAGTTCTTCTTGTGACCAACATCTTAATCTTGAATTTCAAGAGAACAGGCACTCTGTTTAGGTTGAACCTAACACCAATCACTCCAGGTGGTAGGGAGGCAATTATACCTTAAAAGAGTTAAATTTCATTCATCTGTTTCAAAGGAAAGCCCTTTTCTTTGCTCTTCTGTGAAAAGAGTTTTAGACTAGAGAAAGTGTTTTTTAATATTTCTAGAAAAACTTAAAAGGTGTTTGAAAAATATGCTTCCATAGTATGTTGACTAAGTTTTGAGGAGCAGGTGGTGAGTCTTTTGGTAGTGATTGGCAAGCACTCAGGCCCCACATTCTTAGATAAGGTCCTTTAGAACACAATCTTTCAGGCTGTATTTGTGGCTTGGTCCTTAGTATACAGTCTCTTGGGTTGTATTTGTGGCTTGGTTTCTTGACACTGTCTGGAAGAGATGGCCTTGGCTAGAGACAAGGAGACTGAACATTGCTCATGAACTCACAGATGTTATTTAAGGCAATCAACAGTCCTCATTTGTTTCAATTTAATCATGTCCCTTTTCAGTCATGGTGTATAAAGCGTGAATTTGCAGGGAGGATAGGACTATGGTATCTTGGACTTGGTACAAATGTCGACATCAGTGTTAATTGACTCCAAACCAGCCCTAGTTCGCCTCCTATTTCTCTTTACTGGGTTTTACATTGATATCCTTGATCCATTAAATTTTAGTACATATTCAGTAAGAATTGAATCTTATAAGTAAAAATTCAACCTAGTATTCTCATTCTTGACAGGTCAGGAATGCATAATGGAAATGGAACTTGTCATAAGACATTCACTAGGCAGAGCAATTTACCAAAAGAGGAGAAGTGGGACATCACTATGACAGAATAAATTCCTACCTGGTCAGGATCTGAAAAGTGCAGACTGACCTTTCACATAGCAAGGTGAAACAAAAATTTCTTTCGATCCCAAGGAAAGGTTAGAAAATAATTTGCAATGACAAACTTATAATTTACAACTCCATATTACTCAAGGGATGTAAGAGCTAGATGTATAATCTCACAGATGGGAAACTTTTTTTGCTCAGAGAGGAAGAGCACAGTGCAGAATTGAGAGAATCCTGGTGGTCTTCATATGTTTCCTTAACTAACTATAATACCTGGATGTGTCAGGCATTATTCTTTGTGGACAGCTGTTGGTATTTTCCCCTTTGCAAAAGACTATCAACTCAGCAGTATAAACACTTTTATCTGGATTTAAATTGAACAAATCAAGTTACAGTCCCCCAAATGTCCTACCTTAGAGAGTCAATTTCACTGTGCACAGTTTAAAGTGTGATGCAGTTATTGCTGTGTTAACATTAATAATATAAGACATTGGGGTATTTTTATAGCTGTAATGTAATATGAAAGACATTGAAAACATTCATCTTTTGTACATATCATGCTTATTATGCAAAGTCTTTCTGAAGTATTCAGCTACAGGTACTGAAGAATCAGAAAGTTCTGATTGCTAAAGTCTTTGGGACTGTTAAATAGTTCAACATAAAAAACTGATAGGATTTTTATCAATGAAAATGACATTAAATAATAGGTATTACCATTTACTTTGCTGTTGTACCCAAAGGACCATGGAGCCTTTCAATCTCACTTGCAGCTGGAACTTTCTGTGT
>CM053772.1:128153262-128164605 GCA_028658325.1 Potorous gilbertii | reverse complement strand
AAACTGGAACTTAAAGTTTTAGGACCAACTGTTGAGTATTGTTCTTGCTACTAGGAAATAAGAAATACAGGTAATGGGGAATAGAAAGTTATCTGGCCCTACAGGACAAAAGAGAAGATGGGGTAAGGGAAGGGAGGGATGATAGAAGAGAGGGCAGATTGGTGGTATGGGTAATTAGAATGTCCAGTGTATTGGGGAAGGAGGAGGGGACAAATGGGGAGAAAATTTTGGAACCCAAAATCTTGTGAAAATGAATGTAAAAAAGTTAAATAAATAAATAAATGTCAAAGATAATTTCAAGAAATTATCAATTAAAACTACTCTGATTTCTCAGATACAGAGAATGAAACAAAAATTGAAACAATACACAGATCAGTTTCTGAAAGAGATCTCAAAATGAAAACTCATAGGATTATTATAACCAAATTTCAAAATTCACATGTCAAGGGCAAAATATTGCAAGCAGCCAGAAAGAAACAATTCAAATACCATGGAGCCACAGTCAGGATTTAGCAGCTTCCACATAAAAGAAGAAGAAGGCTTGGAATCATTTTTATTGTTGTTGTCTATCCTTCCTTCTCAAAAAGGACTATAACATCAGGAAGGTGATGCTATGACATACAAGTGAATTGAATTCAAGTGAGGGAAGGCTGTGAACAGTCACCAGCCTCACACTCTCCTCTGGAATCATCTAGGTCCATTGGCTAGATATAGATCAGAACAACTGGAGATGGCCCCAGATTCAGTGGTAAAACTTGGCATTTTTGAGTTAAGATCCTTCCCAGGTCTCTGTCTGACTGAGGCAATGCCCATTTAGTGATTAAGACTAGGTAAGAAATGAGGTAAAGAATGGATTACCTACTTGAAAAAAAATCAATGTGAGAGGGGAAGACCCTCAGGGTTTTTGGTCAAAACACAAACATATGGTAATAGATTTTGCATGATTTCACATGTATAACTAATATCATATTGGGAGAGGGGGAAATAATTTCAAACTCAAAAAAAAATGTTTTCTAAGATTTCTTTTAAAATAATCAATATAAAAATAGGGGAAAGTAGGAGAAATATTAGAAAAGACTATCTCTATTCAAATTAAGTATAAAATATCTTGGACTCAAACTGCCAAAGCACACTAGATATCTGTGTAGATAAAATTACAAAATCCTCCTAAAAGAAATAAAGAACAACTTAAATCATTGGAGAAATATTCAATGCTCATAACTCAGCCATGTCAATAAAAGAAAAAATGACAATACAAGATTTAATGCTACATCAATCAATGAACTGAGGATATACTTATTGAGATAGAAAAAAAATTAAGTAAATTGAGAAAACAAAATATCCATAGCATCCAAAGAAAAAGGAGGGAAAGAAATGAAAAGAAAATAGCCCATTCAGTACTCAAACTATATCATAAAATAATCATGCAAATCATCTTGTACTAGCTCAAAAAATACCAAGTTGATCAATGGAAGAGGCTAGACAAGAAAAAATTTTAAAAATTGAATCCAATAATTCAATGTTCAGTAAACTCAGAAATATAAATTGTCTAAGGAAAAAATTCCATATTTCACAAGAATTTCTGGGGAAACTGCAAAGCAGTCTTGCAGAAATTGCCAAAAGTTAAGTCCAGGTTTCTTAGTCTGGGGTCCATGAACTCGTTCTTAAATATTTTGATAATTAAATTTTAATATATTTTACTCCCTTTGTAATTTTATGTATTTAGTGTATGAATTTTAAAAGTATTATTCTGAGGAGTCCACAGGTTTTACCAGATTGCCCATGGGGTCCACAACATACAAAAAGACTAAGAACTTCTGCTCTGCATCAATTTCTTGTACTATATAACCCAACAAACTCAAAGCTGGTATGTGGCCTGCATATCAAAGGTTATACTACTTTTAAAAAAATTTAAAAACCAGATAAGTTGCTTTTCAAAATTATAACTGGCAAATAAAGAGGAAGGAAGGGAGAATTCGAGTATAGAAGTACAGAAGAAAATTTTTGAATCAATGTATGGAATTTACAAGCTTTTAAGTGAACAAAGTTAATCCAACTTAGGCAAGATAGTAGTTGACTGAAAAAATCTTCATATTAAATATCTCTGATAAGGTTTTGATATCCAAGATATATAGGCAACTAACAGAAATACATGTCTAAAAGATACTGCCTATAAATTACTGGATATGAACAAAATACTCAAGAAGTGCAAACTATTAACCACATGAAAGAAAACTCTACTTTCTCTATGGTGCTTTCTTTCAAAGAACTAATGCAAAATGGGTAATAATAAGAGACTCAGATTTCATCTCACTCCTAGCAAATAAACAAAGGTAGCAAAAGATGGAAATATTTAGTGTTGGGTAGGGAGATATGGATAGATGGAGACACTAATGAACTTAGCAGAACTGTGAATTGTTCCAAATACTCTGGAAAACAATTTCAAATTATGCAAAGAAAATGCCTAAAATGCTCATAATTTTGATTGAAGGATGTTATTAATAGCTATATAGCCCAAGGTGGTCAGTTACACAATGAAAGCTTCCATGTAAACTGAAATACTTATAGCAGCATTTTTCTCCTCGAAAAGAACTGGAAATGAAGGAATCATTAATGTTTAACTGTGATGTATTCATCCTTCCTTACTGAAGAAGACCATGCCGTCAGAGAAATGATGACATGATTTTCACTTGACTTTGTTTTGAGTGAGAGAGAGCTGCGCAGATCACCAGCCTCACTTCTCCAGTCATTTGAATCCAGTGATCGGATATTCATCAGGATGACTGGAGATGACCCAGGATGAGGCAGTTGGGGTTAAGTGACTTACCCAAGGTCACACAGCTAGTGAGTGTCAAGTGTCTGAGGTGAGATTTGAACTCACATCCTCCTGACTCCTGCACTGGTGCTCTATCCACTGCATCACCTAGCAGCCCAAATGTTTAATTATACTGTAAGGAACAGTGAAGATAACAAATATAAAGAAGCATGAATTATTGCAAAGTGAAGAAAGCAGAATCAGTCAAAGAACATAAAATAGGACTACAACAATGTAAAAAATAATAACAAAATACAGTAAGAAAAATAGAGTGCTCAAAAATTACAATCATCAAATTTAGCCCTAAGGAAAAGACATGAGAAAATACTTCTGCTTCTTTACAAAGGTGGGGGACTATGTTTGTGTAACACTACATACGATACCAGATTCTTTAAGTACATTGGTTTGGTTTGAACTGGCTTTTTTCTCTTCTCTTTTTTTTAATATTTCTCTTTTTATATTCTTTATTATAGACACCGGGAAATGTAGGCTAAGGAGAAACAAAAGATATAATTAAAATGTATTTTTAAAAGAATGATATTAATGATGCTTAGAATTGTTTCTATCTGAACCCAAACATAAATATCAAAAGAATGAGAAAAAAGAGATGATGATGATGATCCCCTCAAAATTCCACCCATGCTTTGGATGGCAGGAGAGGGTTTATGATAGCACAGAAGGGAACATATAGAACTTTAAGATTTGCCAAGCTCTTTGCTTATATTATGTCATATGATCTTCACAACCCAGTGAGATGCATGTTATATTAGCCCTGCTTTAGATGAGGAAACTAAAGCTGAAAGCAATTAAGTGACTTACTTAAGGTCACATTAAATTAATGTCACACTAAGTGTCCAGGATTTTAATTTAGGTCAGCCTGACTCCCAAGTCCAGCATTTTATCCACAGTGCCATCTAGATGCCTAATGGCACCACAAGAGCACAGGCTAAACCTGAAATAATCAAAAACGCCAAAATTCCATGTGCTGGAAATGTTTCAGGGCTGATATGACTCACCACTAAAGAAGGCAAACCAAAAGTCTAGATTAGATGGACATGAATATGTGCATTCTGCAATAATATGTTTTCACAGTCCTGAAAACATATTAACCAAAGTGGGCAAAGACTTCATTAAGTCTTTTTTTCATTAACAGTAGTCTCATCTCAAAATCATAGAATATATTTAACCAACAAATACAAGGCAACCTTACGAAACCGTATCATTCTTAAGCCTGATTCAGATTTTTCTAAAAAGAGGTAAAATTCATGAGGTATTAAAATCTGAAGAGAGGAAGGTTAATGAACATGATATCATTTAAACTTTCCATTTAACAAAACCTTTTAAAAGTTATACTTAATTTTAAAAAAGCATATAGCAAAGCAGTACTACTTTCTCAAAGGATCTTGAAAAGAGTATTTAAACTGAAATTTTGAAAAACCCTTTGTGAGTTTGATGGTATAAATCCAACTAGCAGATATACCAAAGCAGCATAATTTTTTAAATCTAGGATTTGCTAGAACTTCTATGAACATGCCACTCTTTAAAATATTTGATAGAATATATACAAACATTTTAGGAGTTGCATGCAAGAATATATGTGGTAGCCATTAACATGGTGAGAATCGTAAGATGAAAGGTAGGATTACTAAGGAATATCTTTAAAGAGAAGTCAAAAACAACTCTGATAGTAGCAACTCAGGGGAGCTATTAAAGGGCAAGACATTAGAAGACTACAGAAATACATACCTTATTCATATAGAAGGGGGAAAAGTCATATTACCTAATTAAAGACAAAGAAACATTTGGAATGGCATCTGTAAAATAAAAGTAAAATAGAAATTCTAGACTCCCATCATCATCATTTTCCATTTATATAGAACTCACTATGTGCCAGGTACTGTGTTAAGTGCTTTGCAAATATTGCATCATTTAATCTTTACAGCAGCTTGGAGAGATAGGTGCTACTTTTACCACCATTTTATAAATGAGCTAACTGAGGCAAATACAGATTAAGTGACTTGCCCAAGGACACACAGCTATTAGATATCCAAGGTCATATTTAAACTCAGGTCTTCCTTACTCTAGACCAAGGGCTTTATCTACTGTACCACCTAGCTATAACTGAAAGTGGTTTGCTTCAAGACGGAACATATGAAACAGCTGAGATCCAAGAGTATAATCAAAAAATCATCTATAAGCAACATCCAAATGAGTTCAAATGTCAATACATATGGACAAAGAACCAGTAACAAATGAGTGAATATAATTTGTTTATGAAAACAAAGGGATTTATGATGACAATTCAAGGTCAAGTCATCACCACCAGAAATTATACAAATGTTCTTCTTAGACTTAGTGACCAATGCAGATTATAGAAGTTATAGAAATGTGGCAATGTGTTCATGCAATTGCATATATTTGGCTCAACCAAATATGTAACAAGACATGCCCCTGTGGCTACATTTATAAATCTGAAGTGTGCTATCTTTCAAGACTGACAGATGACCAATTCCCATGCTACATTCAAACTATCCTTGAGAGCTTAATCAATAAACTGTACCAGAATCAGAGAATTATCACCCACTGAACTTTGTTAACCACAACCCACTGGACTTAACATTGATCCATAAAACTTTAAGAACATCTTTAATAAACACTGCCATGAAAAATATTATGAAAATTTTTAATCTGCACCAAAGAAATTCTTAGACTATTGATTCCTAGCAAAAAAAATTAAAATTATGTACAAAATGAACAAATTATGAACAAAATGAGGTATATATCATCCCTGTCATCCTGTCTGCTATGCTGAGGATGCTTTCAATATTAGCTTATTTGTTCAGCTTTTTTTAGTCATATCTAACTCTTCATGACCCTATTTGGGGTTTTCTTGGCAAAGATACTGGAGTGTTTTGCCATTTCCTTCTCCAGCTCGTTTTATAATAAGAAAACTGAGGCAAACAGGGTTAAGTTACTTGCCCAGAGCTCTGGGCACATAGACAGCAAGTTTCGAAGGCTGGATTTGAACTTGGGTTTTGCTGACTCCAGGCTTGAAGCTCTATCTACTGAGCCACCTCGTTGTCCATTAGTTTATACCATAGTACTTTTATTCAACTTTAAAAATCAGCCATTTTATCCAACTCCGCAGTAATTCACAGAGCATTAAAAATAAAGGAATCGCAAAAAAACAGGATAATTTCTCTTAGGATTGTTTCTATATGAGCTCTAATGAACAAGATGAAAAGAATGATTGTTCTAAATAATGATGATCATGGTGGTGGTGGTGATGAATGCAAATTATGCAAGAACACTGAAAACACCAGGCAATATCACTGTAAGCTGCAGGGGGAAAGCACCTAAAAAATACCTAGAAAGACATAACCTTGTGGCTAGAATTATGCATCAGTTGCTATCTGCTTTCATGGAACAAGAGATGACAAAACCTCATACCACAAATTTGGACTTTAAAATATCCTTGATTGTGCATGTACAGCCCATATCAGATTGTATGCCATCATGGGGAAGGGAGAGAGGAGGGAGAAGGAAAATAATTTGAAACTCAAAAAATATTTTAAAAGTGAATGTTGAAAATCATAAACAAATAGATAAATGAATGAATGAATGAATCAATATAAAATATGCTTAAGAATCCAATCAATAAAATGTACTGAAACCGGAGAATTATCACAGAATGAACTGTTGCCTGCAAACATCCAGGCATAATAATGAACCATGAAAGTTTAAAAATGACATTCTAAACATATCATCACAACAAATATTCATAATTTCCAAGCTATGTGAAATTTAACATTTTCAAAATATAGAGACCAACTCAAAGAAATTAAAACATGTGGATGTGAGGCAAAATATATGTATCCCTGTCATCCTGTCTGCTACTGTCATCTTGTCTAAAGAATTTTTTAGTGAGTCTGTGGAAGATAAGCTTACCTCCCAATTCTCTTATACAATTATGAGAAGCAGTCAGTATTTTCACCTGTGTGAGAGAATATGTTGCTTACTTTAACCCTCAGAATAATTCTGTGAGGTAATTGTTACTATTATCTCTATTCCAAAAATAAAGAAACAGACTGAGAAGAGTTATGTGACTCACCCAGGGTCACACAACTAGTAAGTGTCTGAGGTAGAATTTGAACTCAGGATCTTCTGACTTCAGACTCAGTGCTCTATCCACTGTCAGTCAATGGAAAAAAAATCACTAAATATCTGCTCTATGCTAAGTGCTGGGGATAAAAGAAAAGTAAAAGGCAATCCCTCTTCTCAAGGAGCTCACAGTTTAATGGAGAAGATAACATACAAATAACTATGCACCATCATACAGGATAAATTGGAAATGATCAAAAGCCGAAGAGCATTAAAAGTAAGGGGATCTAGAAAGCCTTCCTACACAAGGTAGAATTTTAACTGGAACTTGAAGGAAGCTAGTAGACAGAAATAAGGAGGGAGTGCATACCATACCATAGCCATTGAAAATACCTGGAGTCAGAAAATGAGTACCTTGTTTGAGGCACATCTCTTTAGCTCAGTTTCCTCCACTGTAAAATGGGGATAATACCAGCAACCTGCCTCTCAGGGTTACTGTGGAGATCAAATGAGGTAATATTTTTAAAATGTGTTGCTCAGTACCTGGCACAGAGTGCTTACTACATTAATATTTGATGGTGATGGTGAAAATGACAATGATGATGAGAAACAGAAATAGGAAAAGCCTAAATTGACATTCATTGGAGAAGGAGGGATGAGTCCATTTATATGTGTCTATGTCTTGCTTGTCTTTATTTCTTTGTGTTCCCCTTGATACCTAGCTCAGTATTCAGTATTCATTAAAAATATGTCAACTCGTTGATTATTTAAAATAAACTTGAATTGTGACCAAAGAAGTTTTGATGTTTTTTCATTACTGTATTTTCTATCTCCTGACACAGATGTTTGAGTTTTTAACATGAATATTTAAATGTAGCTGTCATTTGCATGGGCCAGAGCAGTAAAATTGTGACAAATGTTCCTTGCAAGTTGTTTATGCTGCATTCCTATCAAAGAGCATTAAAAAACTTCACAAACATTAGAGGAAAACAGGCAAGACAACGGTATATTTTCTCCCTATGTCCCTGTTTCTCTTTCCATCCTGTCATTCATTCCATCTAGAAAACAGGAAACAATTTCAAGCTAGAGGCTGAGGACTCAGAAGCCCAGGGCAACATGAGTTTTTCAGTTTTGTGGGCATAATCTTTAGTACTTCAGGGTTTCAAGATCACATTTATAGCCCTTGGCCTTCTTAGACTGCATTATCACAGATCCGTTGAACTTTACTGTTTTCACCAAAAATAATTCAGTAAGTTTTACTTCGTTATCATTTCAGTTAATGGCTGGAAGGGGTGGCATGGTTCTGTCCATGCTGTTTTGTTTTGTAATGTGCTCAAATCAAACTCTTGGACCTAATCTGAAGTTAGAAACAGCATACCTTATTCAGTAGCAAGTCAGATGGATTCTGTCAAAGAGAATAACTGGGACTTTTGCATTCTTTAATGGTAGTTTTAAGGCATCTCACATCAACATTTCTTTTTTCTTTTTTTTCTTTTTTTTTTGCTAAGTCTAACATGAGTGCAGAAAATGGAGTCAAAAATCTGGATGTGAATTCAGAAGGGACCTCAGAGATCCAGGGGTGCAGAACTTGAGACCTCGAGGTCACATGTGGCCCTCTAGGTCCTCAAGCGCAGCCCTTATTCAGTCAAGGAGCCACACTTGAGGAATTAGAAGGCCACAAATTCTCCACCTTCTAGTTCATCCATCTCATTTTACAAATGAGAAAACTGAGGCTTAGAGAGGTTGTGACTTGATCACAACTGTAAGTAGTAAAGAACGAATCCAAACCCAGACCCTTTGACCCCAAATCATTGTCCTTTCCATTACACTTCACAGAGACATTCTCATACTTTAGCTCGGGAGTGGGGAACCTCCAGCCTTGTGATCACATGTGGCCTCCTAGGTCCTTGGGCGTAGACTTTTGACTGAGTTCAAGTTTTACAGAACAAATCCTTTTATGAGGGGGATTTGTGCTGTAAAATTTGGATTCCATCCAAAGGCTGCACTTGAGGACCTAGAGGGCACCATGCGACCTCGAGGCCACAGGTTCTCCAGCTCTACAGTTGAAGACATATATTACTGCCTAGGACCCATAGCATGTTTCAGAATGGTCCTAAGAATCTAAAACTTACCAAAAGTTTTCCATAAAGCAAAAAGCGGTCCAGTCATTTTCAATGTGGACTTTTCCTTCATTATTGGTCTCCATTATACTTTGGCAAATGCTTCTGACTTACCAAAAAGAGAATGTTCCTCCACAGCATTAAATTAAAATTACTCCCAAATCAATAATAGGATAGTTTTCAATGTACATTACAATTTGAGTCTAGGCTAATACAAAGGAGACTTTCTTTCACACTAACATTTTACTGGTATTGTTTTAGGCAGCAAAACATGGACTATTCTGGCTCTGAGGAATTAATGTATGAGTGTCACTCAAAGGGCAATGGAGGCATGCATGATGGGGGCGAGTAGCCTGCAACATATAACCAATGAGGAACTGAAGGGAAGGGGACTGGAATAAGCTTTTATATAGTACCTACTATATACCAGGCACTGTGCTAAGCACTTTACAAATGTGATCTTATTTGATTCCAGCAACCCTGAGGGAGACAAAGCTTAAGTGCCTTGTTCAAGGTCACAGAGCTACTAAATATCTGAGGCTTCATTTGAACTTAGACCTCCTGACTCCAGGCCAAGTACACTATCCACTGTACCCTTAGTTGTCTCATGAAGCATAACTGTCATCAAGCGATGGTACAACAGGAAGAAAAGATAGACCAGACATGTCAAGAAAAAGAGATGATAGGTGAACTGCTAATGTGTTCTCCTTGCTACCCTCACCCCCTTGATCCTAGAGAAGAACACCTGGGGTGAGTTTTTGATAAAACACAGTCATATCAAATAGGTTGGGGCACATGAAATGAGGCCAACATTGTTGAAGGGAATTCCTGGGCCAATGATGTGGCCTTTGAATATTTGAGTGATTATTTCTGTAATAAATTTGAAGCTTTTACTACTCTATTTTGTTCTTATTCTTTTCTGTTTCCGTCACAGAAGTCAATTCAGTAGTACTTATTGAGCATCTACTATTCTCAAAGCATTGTCGTAGACTTTATTGTTTTTGTAAGGGTGACTGCAACATTGTCCCTATCCCCAAGAGCTATATGATATATGTGATACATTATAATACCTAGGTATGTAGCATCCCCTCAGGGATACACTGTGGAAAGGCCTTGTTGCCATCTTCCCCATTTAAACAATCTTGACTGCTAGTTAGAAAAGCAGATCAGTCTTGGGTTTAGTAAAATCTGAGTTAAAAACCCCATCTCAGACACTTACAACTTGAGTTACTTAACCTGCCTCTCTGTTCCCTCCCATGTAAAAATGACCACCTAATTCAGTGTTGTTTGGAGGATCAAAGCAGATATTTGTAAAGTGCTTTGAAAACCTGAAAAACCCTATATAACTGAAAATCTGAATAAGTGAATTTTCTGCAAAACTGTAAATTACCCGGATTAATAGAAGAAGAAATAAAATATTTAAATAATCCAATCTTAGAAAAATAAGTTAAACAAGTCATCAATGAGCTTCTTAAGAAAAATTCCCAGGGCCAGATGGATTGTCAAGGGAATTCTACCAAACATTTAAAGAACAATTAATCCTAATACTATATAAACTATTTGGAAAAATAGGTGAAGTAGGAGTCCTACCAAATTTCTTTTGGTACCTAAAGCACAAAGAGCCAAAACAGAGAAAAAAAAATTATAGATGAATTTCCCTAATCAATATCAGTGCAAAAATTTTAAATAAAATACTAACAAGGAGATGACAGCAGTATATCATAAGGATCATATAGTATGACCAGGCATGATTTATACCAGGAATGCAGGGCTGGCTCACTATTATAACATTAGCATAATATCAATAACAAAACAAACAGAAATTTGCCCATGGTCACCCAGCTAGTAAGTGTCTGAGTTTGGATTTACAACTCAAGTCTTCCTGAATTCAGGAAGTCCAGCATTCAAATTCCTATAAGAAGTTTGAAAATACTTAATTGCAAAATGAATTCCATTCATAAAACCAGAAGATAGAATCTTATTTTGCTATGGCTATTATAAGAAATGTCAAAGAAATGAGAAGAAATACTATGTTCCACTCTAGCAGATAATTATTTCTTTGTGAAATAAATTTAGAAGCAATTCTTAGTTTTATAAAATCAAAATGTGGAGGATTTCTCGTAAAACGGTGAACTCCCCAAGAATTAGGTGGTCATTTTTACATGGGAGGGAACAGAGAGGCAGGTTAAGTAACTCAAGTTGTAAGTGTCTGAGATGGGGTTTTTAACTCAGATTTTACTAAACCCAAGACTGATCTGCTTTTCTAACTAGCAGTCAAGATTGTTTAAATGGGGAAGATGGCAACAA
>CM053772.1:128142258-128153162 GCA_028658325.1 Potorous gilbertii | reverse complement strand
TTATAAAATCAAAATGTGGAGGATTTCTCGTAAAATGGTGAACTCCCCAAGAATTAGGTGGTCATTTTTACATGGGAGGGAACAGAGAGGCAGGTTAAGTAACTCAAGTTGTAAGTGTCTGAGATGGGGTTTTTAACTCAGATTTTACTAAACCCAAGACTGATCTGCTTTTCTAACTAGCAGTCAAGATTGTTTAAATGGGGAAGATGGCAACAAGGCCTTTCCACAGTATATCCCTGAGGGGATGCCACATACCTAGGTATTATAATGTATCACATATATCATATAGCTCTTGGGGATAGGGACAATGTTGCAGTCACCAACTTTTAATTGCTTCTTCCATTCTCAAAGATCTGGTACATTTTTTTTAAAACAATTGATAAAACCATTGCTTCTGTAGGTCATGATTATCAACAATAAAAGTAACTTTCACATTTATTAATTACCTACACTGTACCACTGAATCATTCATATATCTCAAATTTGACTTATTTCAAAATATTGTTCTAATAGGAAATAGCCTCAACCTAGAAAAGGCAACTATCATTACATAATCTCCAGGTGAAAACAAACTGAAAAGCTTGTCTCATGACAAAGCAAGAAAGAAGATAAAAGAATGAATGAGCACTGAATAGGAGAATATATGTTACAGTATAGGCACTACCAGCTCCTGAAAAATTTATATCTTCTATGTAAGCAAGGGAAAACAAATGGATTTTCAATGCTCCAGAGATACTCACAAAATGTTCACAGAGTCCTAAAGGAAGATCAGTAGCCAACTGAGTAAGTCATCAAGGAAGATTTTGAGGAAGGATATGTTAACAAAATAATCTTACCAAGACCATGTCACTCCTCCACTCAAGAACTTGCCAAGACTCCCCATTGCCTCTTGAATAAGAAACAAACACCTCAGCTTGAAATTGAAAGTCTTACATAACATGATTCCAGTTTACCATTCTAACTTATTATACATAATACCTCTTCATGAACTCTATACTCTGGCTATTTGCCTCCAGTATAACTTTGTATTTCCTGCCTACAATGCCTTTAAATAGGCTGTTCCTAGTATCCTTCCCCACTTAGAATGTCCTCCCTTCTCATATCTACCTTTTACAATTGCTAGCTTCCTTCAAAGCTCCACTTATGAGGCATTTCCTCTGAGACACCTTTCCCAACTCCCCTAGTTAGTGTTTTCATCATTCTCCTTAAACCATTCTGTATGTACTTAATTTTTTGCATGCTATAATCTCCCAAAAGGCTATAAGCTTCTTGAGGACAGACACTACTTTTCATTTTGTCTCTGTATCATTAGTGCCTTACCAATCATAAAGTGCCTTTGGAGTTGCATTGGATTAGATTGGGTTCTCTTACTGCCTCAAGCCCTTTCTCATTATGTATAAGTTACTCACCCTCCTCTTATTCAATTTTAGTTTTTCTGTGCAAAAAAACAGGATGTAAGAGTGACAAATGGGAAATTTAACTCAACAAATGAGACAAAGCTAAAATAGAAATTCATTCATTTTCCCCTTAGTGTATTGACACTCTTGGATGATATGATATACATATTTATATATGGGTATCCACACACTTATATATTTCACAAATAATATAAATGACATATAAGTTTACAAATTTTAAATGACAGATTCACAAACTCTAAATGATAGACTCACAGGTATTCAAGTGATATAACTTATTTTTAAAAATACTACTAGCAAGTGTATTGGCACTATTAAGGCAGCTAGGCAGCTTTGTGGCTAGAGCTCTTGGCCTGGAGTCAGGAAGACCTGAGTCCAAATCTGGTCTCAGACACTTACTAGTTGTGTGATCCTTGGCAAGTCACTTCACCTCTGCTTGTCTTAATCCACAAGAGAAAGAAATGGCCAACCACTAGAGTATCTTTGCCAAGAAAACCCTATATGGGTTCATGAAGACTGAAAATGATTGATATGACTGAAAAACAACACCACTGGTCAATGGCAAAAGTTATTATGGTTCCAAGATTTTGGAGAATTGATCTTGAAGATCTGTTAGACAGACCAGCTGATCAGTGTTTGGATTTTAATTACATGATGTGGTAAATGAGTGTTTGAGAAATTTAGAAGTTAGAAGGCTAGAAGATGTTCTTTTTTAGATTTTTAGAATTTTAGACTTAAATACTAAAACTTAAATACACAATAGAAAAAAGGAAAAAAACTTTATAAAGTTAAATATTAAAATTTAAAAGCAAAATAAGAAAAGAAAAAAGCAAGCCATGTGCATGGCAGAACTTAAGAGAAGATCCAAAATATATGGCAAAAAAAATTTCCGTTTCAAGAAAACCTACATGATAAATACTATTTTTTAAATTGAAAACTGTCCATCTTTTCATTGCTTCCTTGTAAGTTTTCTTTTGTTCTCTGCTGTGTACTTTTTACTTTATTCTTTTTTTCCCCTTCCTCATCTCCACTCACTGAAGGCTGTAATCAAGCATGGATATATAAAAATACACTCACACACATACACACACACACACATATACACACATATATACACACAAATGCATATACACATATATATATCTATACACACACATATGTATATCTATACACATATGTATATCTATACACACATACACACACACGGTTGGTTGGTTGTCCATCATTATTGAAGATGACCAAAACGACACCACTATTCCAGAGTCAAGTTACAGTGTGTCTGACTGTGGCTAATCAGGCAAATACAAGCTTGAAATGTTCTACCACAGGTCAGGCACAGACAGTTCATGTGAACATTTTGGGTGGATTCTCTAAATTTGTGCATCTCATATTTCTTCTGAGCTACTTTAATTCTGCTTTGCTCATAGAACACATCACCTTCTCTGATGAGGACATGTCATACTGAGCAGTCCTGTGCCAGTGTCTCCCATGTAACACAATCAATCCCCAAGTTCTTAAGAGGGAACTTGAGAGTGTCCTTGAACCACTTCTTCCGACCACCATGTGAGTGCTTGTTCTATGTTAGTTCTCCATAAAATAGTCTTTTTAGCAAGCATATGTGCATTCAAACAATGTGGCCAGCTGTTTTTAACTCTTTACACTCTCTGAGGTAGAATTTTAATACCTGGCAGTTCAGTTCAAGAAAGGACCTGAGTGTCTGGTATCTTATATTTTCAGGTGATTTTCAGAATCTTCCTAAGATAATTCAAATGGAAGCAATTCAGTTTCCTTGTATGGCACTGGTAGACTTCAGGTTTCACAAACATTTAACAAAGAAGGCAGCACAACAGCTCTTTAGACTTACAGTTTGGTCTAATACCTCTTCTCTCCCGCACTTTCCTTTGGAGCCTCCCAAACAGTGAGCTAGCTCTGACAAAGCATGGGTCAACCTCATTATCAATGTGTACATTCCAAGAAAGTACACTACCAAGGTAAGTGAACATATCTCCAGCATTCAAAACTTCTCCATTTGTTGTAACCAATGGTTCCACATATGGATGTGTAGTGGTGGCTGATGGAGCACCTGTGTTTCATTCATCTTAATTGTTAGGCCAAAATTAGCACAAGCAACACAGAATTGATCCATACTTTGTTGCATCTCAACTTCAGAGGCAGCATGGAGTGCACAATTATCTGCAAACAGGAAATCATGCACCAACATTCCCTCCACTTTGGTCTTGACTTATAGCCTTTTCATGTTGAAGACTTACCATCAATACAGTAGTTGACCTGGATGCCATGTTCATCTTCAATGAAAGCATTTGGCAACATAGCTGAAAACATCATGCTTTTTAGCATGGGAGCAAGCACACAGCCTTGTTTCACTCCATTGATGACTAGAAAAGCACGAGAGAATTGTCCACTATCCAGAAGCCAGGCAAGTATGCCATCATGAAGTTGACATACAATGCTGATGAACTTCTCCAGACAACAAAATTTTGACAAAACTTTCCAGAAGTCTTCATGACTGACAGTATCAAAGGCCTTGGTCAGCTCTATAAATGTTATGTACAGACCTCTGTTCTGCTCCTGGCATTTCTCCTGGAGTAGTCAGGCAGCAAACACCATTTTGACTCTTCCTCAGCCCTTTCTGAAGCCACATTGGCTCTCATGTAGATGATCAACTTCCAGGTGAATAATCAGCTTAATGAGGATGACTAGAAAGAATCTTGCCAGCAATGACTAAGAGAAAGACCCTCTGTGATTGTTGCAGGACAATCTATTATTTTTTACCTTTATAGAGATGGACATTGGAAGCATTCTTGAACTCCTGAGGGATAATATCCTCTTGCCATATAACCCCGAAAATTTCAGTCAGCTTTTATATGAGCAATGGACCTCTCCCCGCACCCACCTTGTAAGTTTCAGCTGGAACAGAGTCAACACCAGATGCTTTGCCATACCAAAGGAGCCTAATGGCATTTAAAACATCTTCTTAAGTTGGAACTTCAGCCAGGGATGGACTGACTTCAACCTCATGTAAACAGTCAATGGCTTTAGCATTGATTGAAGATGGTCTATTGAAAACTCTATGGAAATGTTCAACCCATCTCACTAGGATCATGTCCCTATCACTAATCAATGTGGCTCCATCATCACTGAGTAGTTGATGTGCATCATAAGTCTTTAGCGATAAATAGCCTTCAGGGCATCATAAAAATACTTTGGATAGTTCTATCAGCATAAAACTAAATTTTGTCTGTCTTCTTACTGAGCCAAGAATCCTGCATCTCTCTAAGTTTTGCTTGTACTTTATTTTGGACGGAATTAAATACTGTCTTCTTAGAGATGGATGAACTATCTTGCTATTAAACTCTGTGGAGTTCTCATTTTTCTTTTAGCAGCTTCCATCATTTTTGTCAAACCAGTCTTGATGTTTACAAATGTTCTGACCCAGATGAGCAAACGCAATTCTATACACCAAATCTCTGAAAGATGGCCTCTCCTTTTCTGTTCCACTATGGTCGGGTGTTGATGGCTCAACTTACCCTCCAAGTTAGCAACAAACTATTCCCTCTCAGAGAAGAGTTCTAATCTGTTCACATTAATTCTTCTGGTAGTCATTTTGCCTTTGGGCCACCACTTTTGTTGAATGAGAATATTTAACATGCAGAGGATGTCTATGATCAGTCCAGCACTCTGAGCCACACATTGCCTTCATCACTCTCACATCTTGTCTGTCTCTTCTCTTTACAATCACATTGTCAATTAAATGTCAATGTTTGCTGCAAGGGTGCATACATGAATTTTTATTGCATTTAGGTAAACAGAAGGCAGAGTTGGTGATGAGAAGGTCATGAGATGCACAAGTCTTCAGTAGCAAGTAACCATTGCTATTGCTGTTTCCAACTCCATTCCTCCCTAGGACTCCATGCCAAGTCTGGTAATCTGAGCCTATTCTAGCATTAAAGTTACCTAGAATTATAAGCTTATCCTCTTTTGGAATACTGATAATAAGGGTATCCATCTACTCATAAAATTTTTCTTTGACCTCATCAGGATTTATCGAGGAGGGAGCATTGGGACTGATGATAGTGGCATGATGTTTTCCTGAAAGTGGCAATTTCATTGTCATAAGTCTGTCATTCAATCTTTTTGGTAGGCATACCTATAAAAGTCAGCTTGCTGACTAGATTAGCTTTGATTGAAAAACCTACACCAGCTTCATGGTGCTCCCCTTCACTGCAGACACTCCAGAATAAAAAAGTGTGTCCACCTCCAATTTCAGTAAGTTGGTCTTTATTTGCCAGCCTTGTTTAACTCGGCTGCTATTTGGATGTGATACCTGCTGAGTTCTGTTGCAACAAGGCTTGCTCGTCTTTCAAAGTCTACTGGATTTTGTGTTGTTTATAAGTGTGCCACATTCCATGTGTCAATGGTGAGTAGAATCATCTGCAGATGTTTCTGTATATTTTTTTCTATTTCCACCACAGGGTAGGATCCCCACCTGCCATAGTAATCAGGTCAGGGTTGGGTAAGACAATTTTTTGCTCATCTTTTCTATCCCCTTCCTCACACCAGAAGGTGAGCAGTGTAATCTCTAAAAGACTGCTCAGACACTCAGGTGGTTATCAAATCCCACTCCTACTTCCAGTGAGAAGACAACCATACGGCCTGGGTTACCTGTGTGCCAGATTGTAACTACAGTTCCCAATGTATCCATGCCTGCTGCTTTATCACTTGCCTGTTATTACAGGACTTTGAGATAGGTAAAAATAACAAAACCATTCCTAATGAAAGTAGATTTCCAGAACTAACTCCCCTCCTCCATCTAATTCCACTGTATTGATTTTTCCTCTTACATCTCATTTTTATAAGATAATTACTCTTTTTAGCTATTCCTAAATGGTTTTATTTTTTAAAGTCATATCATACTCATGTTTTCTGAGTATCCAGTCTTTCTTATGAACTACTCAATTACCAATAACAGTATTAGACATATGTTGTATGTTTTACATACATAAAAGGTAAACATTCTGACCTTATTGAGTCCCTTGTAATTAATCTTTGGTATGTACCTTATACGTCTCAGTTCTTGTATGCCAAATCTATTCAATTCAGCATGTTGTTTTATTTTTTTAATAAATTCTGAAAGTCTGACAATTCATTAAATGTCCATTTTTTTCATTCAAGATTATGCTTAGTTTTGCTGGGTATGATATTTTTAGCCAGAACCCCAGCTCTTTCACTCTTCTATATATACTGTTCTAAGACCTGGGGTCTTTTAGTGTCACTGCTGTTAGTGTGATTCTAATTGTGGCACCACCATATTTAATTTTTTTCTTGTTGCTTGTACTATTTTATCCTTGAACTGGGGAATATGGAATTTGACTATGACATTCCTGTGGCTTTCCCTTGTAGGATCTCTTTTAGGTGGTAATCAATGGATTTTTTTCTATTTCTACTTTTTCTCTTGTTCTAATGCTTCAGGACAATTTTCTTTAATTATTTCTTATATTGTGGAATCAAGATTTTCTTATCATAACTTTCAGGGAGTCTAATTATTCTTATATCTTATTAATCTTGTTTTTCTTGAATTGTTCTTTTTTTTTAGTTTTTCCTCTGTCTCTTTCATTTGATTTTTAAAGTCTTTTTTAAAGTTCCATGAATTCTTTTGAAGTAGATTACTACTTGATCTTCTTTGGATTAGAAGAGGGTCTCTTTGCTTCAGTATTCTCCTCAAAAGACAAATCCCAATCTACTCTATCCCCATAATAACTCTCTATGGTTAGATTCTTTCTCCTTTGCCTGTAAATTTTTTTCTATTTCTAGTAGCTTAGTTTTTATAGTTTTCTCTATAGTTAGTTTTATAGTTATCTCTAGTTTGGGTATATGGAGGTTGTTGCCTCTGGCCTCAGATCCTCCTTCAGTTCTCCCCTCTGGAATGGACCCTAAGTAAGAATTTCAGTCTCTTGTAAGTTCCCATAGCCAACAGCATACCCACTCCACTTCTGCACTCACTGGGCATGGACTGGCTCCTTCTTGCCCCTGCTGCATCTCCACAGCACAGCTGGGTCTGGCATTCCTTGTGACCAGAGTTTCCCTTAATTTTTCCTGGTTCATACACCCAACCACCCTCACTATTCCCCGTGGGAGAAAAGTTCCTGTGTGTAGGACTGGCAGCCTCCCAAGCCAGTTAACTCCAAAGTTTACTGCTTATTATTTAAGCAGTTCTTAGCCTGGAAGTGCTTACTCTTCATAGGGACTAAACTTCATCCTAGGATTTTTCTTTAGATCTCTGATTATTCCAGAAGGACCCCGGATTTGCCCCTACTCATATTAATTTTAATGCTCTATGTTCATCCTCAGGCACTATTTTATCTCTTTTGTTGGGGGAAAGCTTGACAGTCTGGAATTTTATGAACTACTCCACCTTCTACTCAGAATCTTCTCCCTAGAAGATGCTTATTAAAGAATGCACAGAATCAGGTAGATATTTGGCATCCCATGATTTGTCCCAATTACTCCTGAAATTGAAGTCCCAGACTTCAACTTCCTCCACTCTTGGGCTTTCTGCAAGCCCCAATAATCAAAGGTGCATGTTAGTAAGCAAGTCATTGCCCCCATGCTGAGCAGCTCACCCTACTCTAAAGTTGATGGGGTTTTATACTTCAAAGGAAGAAAGACTGGAAAAGCACTAGCTCTTATGTGCCCTTCAGTCAGTTTATTGATATATTATTTCCCAGACAACATTGTAAACAGCCCCCTTAGCAACTGAGAATCTCATTCCTGGGAAACAGAAACTTAAAAAGTGAGGTATGTGGCTACGTTGCTTCAGTCCAAGGTGACTGGCATATTCTTACTATGTGGTAATAAAATTTTTACAGACTTTCTTAGTCAGTGAATGGGGCTACAAATCTATTGAAACCTTTCTATAAGTAACATATGAAATAAGATATTTCAGTTAAATGGACACAAAATATTTAGATGTGTATATACACATAAATAATTTCATTTTTTAAATATTTCATTAAGTTTTAAATTTAAATAAGTAAATGTTCACCACCAAACTGCATATAATTTTATGTGATATGATATACATATATATGTGATACTATAATTTCTCTTTGTCATCCACATCTTTCAGGAAACTTACTGTCTAGACTGAATTCAATTCACTCAATATTTATTAGGCATCTGCTATCAGAGTGCTGTACTAACCACTAGGAGAGATTCAAAGATGTAAATGAAATGTGGTCCCTGACTTCATAGAATTATCTCAGCAATAAAATGCTGAAATTGTTCAGTACATTAGTGGATCAGTTTACAGTCTATTATCTACAATATTGGCCCTATTCTTTCCACTTACACTTTCAAGTTTCAAGTTACACTCTAAAATCTACCTCCCAGACTTCAGGAGGTGGTGGATAGAAGAGCCTGCTATCCTGTGATCCATGAGATCACAAAGAATTAGATACAACTGAACAAATAAGCAACAGAAAAATCTACCTCCATTGCTCAAATATCAAATGTTTCTCTGTTTTGAATGTGTTTTTTTCCATCCATATTACAACTGGAATTATCATCTAGCACAATACTGTGGATAACTAATGTTTTTGTTGTTTAGTCATTTCAGGTTTTCTTGGCAAAGATACCGGAGTGGTTTGCCATTTCCTTCTACAGTTCATTTTACAGATGAGGAAACTGAGGCAAACAGGGTTAAGTGACTTGCTCGGGGTCACACAGTTGGCAAGTGTCTGAGGCCAGATTTTATAAATGTTGTGTTAGTAGACAATACTTACATACTTCAATTTTTCATATTCAGTTTAACAATACTTCTACAATCATTTGCAAATGCATTGTCAGAGTTCACTCTGTGTATAGTATGTATTCTCTCTGAGGTTGCAGTCCCAATTCTCATTGCTATTGGGAGGGTGGATTAGCAGCAAGGCATCTGCTGTCTAGGGTTGCAGGGGTACTATTGTGAATATGGTTGGCAGTAAGGAATGAGTCCCTACTAGTGTGGATCTCATTAACAATCATCTAGTAGGTTCCAGATACTGCACTCTCCTGATTTTCCTCCTACATCTGTGTCCTTTACTGGATCCTCCTTCAAGTCATACCCTCTTACTATTGGTGTCCCACTGGGTTCTGTGCTTTGTCTTTTCCTTCTTTTATACCAGGATGGGGAACCTGTGGCCTCAAGGCCACATGTGGCCCTCTGAGTCCTCAAGTGCAGCCCTTTGACTGAATCCAAACTTCACAGAACAAATCCCCTTAATAAAACTGTAAACTCTGTAAAACTTGGACTCAGCCAAAAGACTGCACCCGAGGACCTAGAAGTCCACACGTGGCCTTGAGGTCACAGGTTCCCCACCTCTGTCCTAAACTATGTCATATGGTGATTTCATCAGTAACATGGATTTAATTATATTCTCTGTATTGATAGGGGCAGCTAGGTGGTACACCGGATGGAACATCAGACCGGGAGTCAAGAAGATCTGAGTTCAAATCTGGCCTCAGACATTTACTAGCTATGTGATCCTGAACAAGTCACCTAATCCTGTTTGTCTTAGTTTTGTCATCTGTAAATGAGCTGGAGAAGGAAATGGTATGCCACTTCAGTGTCTGCCAAGAAAACCTCAAGTGGACTCACAAAGAGTTGAACATGACTAAAAACAGCTGAACACCAATGCATCTCTTGACTTTCACCCTTTGGTCCTTCCTCATCTTTGTTATATGACTAATTCTCCTTCCATTCTAGTCATCCAGATCTTAGATCACATGGAAATTCATGAAGTCATAACATCATGAAGAATTGGACATGACTGAACAATACTAACAATTCTCAAACATACTGTTTCTGGCCCAACCTCTGTTGACTTACAATCTCTCATCTTCAACTGACTTTCAGACATCTTGCCTTGGATGTCCAATAGACATCTTGAAATTCAATGTCCAAAGCAGAACTCATTATTTTACCCCCTAAACTCTTCCCCTAGCCTCAACCCACCCAGTTATAATTAGAGTGCAACACCATCCTCCCAGTCTCTCAGGCTCATAATCTAGGAGTCATCCTGGATTCCTCATTATCTCTCACTCACACTACCCACACTCACCATATCCAAGCTACTGCCAACGCTTATCAATTTTAGCTTTGTAACATCTCTCAAATAGGTCCCCTTCTTTTTTCTGACACTGCCATCCTCTATTGCAAACCCTCATCATCTTCACACCTGGGTTATGACAATAACCTGTTGATGGATAAGTCTGCCTTAAGTCTTTCCTCACTCTAATCCATTATTCATTCAGCCATTAAGATGATTTTCCTAAACCTCAGGTCTGATCATGCCACACCCCCTACTCAATAAACTCCAGTGGTTTTTTTATTACCTGTAGGAACAAATACAAAATACTCTGACATTCAAAGTCCTTCATTAGCTCACCCCCTTCTACCTTTTCAGTCTTCTTCCACCTTAATCCCCA
>CM053772.1:128107211-128141758 GCA_028658325.1 Potorous gilbertii | reverse complement strand
TATATATATATATATATATATATATATATATATATATATGTATAATCCCACCAACTACCCAGATACTGAGAAAAGTTTCAAGAGTTACAAATAATTGTCTTTCTATGCAGGAGTGTAACAGTTCAACATTAGTAAGTCCCTTATG
Organism: Potorous gilbertii; assembly: GCA_028658325.1. NCBI lineage: Eukaryota > Metazoa > Chordata > Mammalia > Diprotodontia > Potoroidae > Potorous > Potorous gilbertii. The sequence continues at coordinate 128,141,613 of CM053772.1, read as the reverse complement.
ATTTCTGTTTGCTGTTTACCTTTTCATGCTTCTCTTGATTCTTGTATTTCAAAGTCAAATTTTCTTTTCAGCTCTGGTCTTTTCATCAAGAATGCTTGAAAGTCTTCTATTTCATTGAAAGACCATATTTCCCCCTGAAGTATTATATTCAGTTTTGCGGGGTAGGTGATTCTTGGTTTTAGTCCTAGTTCCTTTGACTTCTGGAATATCCTATTCCACTTCCTTCAATCCCTTAATGTAGAAGCTGCTAGATCTTGTGTTATCCTGATTGTATTTTCACAAAACTTGAATTGTTTTTTTCTAACTGCTTGCAATATTTTCTCCTTGACCTGGGAATTCTGGAATTTGGCCACAATGTTCCTAGGAGTTTCTCATTTTGGATCTCTATCAGGAGGTGATCGGTGGAGTCTTTCAATATTTATTTTGCCCTCTGGTTTTGGAATATCAGGGCAATTCTCCTTGATAATTTCATGAGAGATGATATCTAAGCTTTTTTTTTGATCATGGTTTTCAGGTGGTGCCATAATTTTAAAATTGTCTCTTCTGGATATATTTTCCAGATCAGTTGTTTTTCCAATGAGATATTTCACATCTTCTATTTTTTCATTCTTTTTGTTTTTTATAATTTCTTGATTTCTTATAACGTCATTAGCTTCCATTTGTTCCATTCTAATTTTTACAGAACTATTTTCTTCAGTGAGCTTTTGAACCTCCTTTTCCATTTGGCTAATTCTGCTTTTTAAAGTGTTCTCCTTATTGGCTTTTTGGACCTCTTTTGTCAATTGAATTAGCCTATTTTTAAAGGTATTATTTTCTTTAGCATTTTTTTGGGGGGGAGTCACCTTTAGGAAGCTGTTGACTCACTTTTCATGATTTTCTTGCATCGCTCTCATTTCTTGTTCCAATTTTTCCTCCACCTCTCTTACTTGATTTTCAAAATCCTTTTTAAGCTCTTCCATGGCCTGAGACCATTGCATATTTATTTTGGAGGTTTTGGGAGCCTTGACTTCCTCTGAAGTTTTGCATTGTTCTTCTTCATTTGCAAGGATGTAGGAAAATACCTGTTTACCAAGAAAGTAATCTTCTATAGTCTTATTTTTTCCCCTTTTTGGGGCATTTCCCCAGTCAGTTATTTGACTTTTGAGTCCTTTGTCAAGAGGAGGGTACAGTCTGGGGAACTATAACTTCTCAGTTCCTCCAAGGTGGTACAATTAAGGGAGAGGCATTTACTCCTCTCCTGGCCTGTGCACTGGTCTGGGAGCAACAAAAAACTTTTCTGCCTAGAAACTGAGAGTAGTAGAATTACTTCTCCACAACTGCCTTCAGCTCTGAAATGCCAGGGCTCCCCGTCTTCCATTACACCCCCCACCTCTGGCAGCGCTAGGGTCTGCGATTCACATCAGTTTTTCAATTCCTCCAAGGCCTTTAGGTGAAGGGCAGAGCTGCCACTCAGGGATGAGACCCAGATCGTGGCTGAATTCCCCCAGGGGCTTTCAGTGGAGGGCTCCACAAATGGCCACTGTTGCTGTTGCCACTGATGCTGATGCCTGGGGCCGGAGCTAGGGGAGGACCCTGCTCTCTTGTCACAAAGGTGAAAAGCCTTTCTCACTGACTTTTGAAGTTGCCTTTGGAGTTTGTGGTTTGAGGGATCTGAGAATCACCACTTCTGCTGTGGATTCCACCCCTGTGGCCTGTTCTGGTCCTGTTCCTTCCAGTGTTGCTGGGTCAAGGCTAGGCTGTGCTCCACTTTCCACCCATGTGAATAGACCTTTCCTGTTGACCCTCCAGGATACCTTGGGCTGAAAATATCTCTCACCCTGTCATTCTGTGGCTTCTGCTTCTCTAGAATTTGTTGAGAGTTATTTTTTACAGGTATTTATTTTCTGTGGAGGAAGAGCTAGAGTACACGCATACTTATGCTCTGCCATCTTGGCTCCATCCCCACTTTTTCATTCTTGTGAATTTTTTTTTTATTAATTCATGATGTCTCATAGAGTAGTTAGCTTCCTCTTTCCCAAGTTGTTGCATTCCTCAATTAACTTTTGTACTTCCTTTTTCATTTGGTCAAATTATACTCTTTAAGAAGTTGTTTTTTTCAATGGATTTTTGTGTTTCCTTTTCCATTTGACCAATTTTACTTTTAAAAGCAGTTTTCTAAGCTGTTGATTTTTTTCATAATTCTCTTGCATCACTCTCATTTCTTGTCCCAATTATTCTTCTGCCTGTCTTATATGACTAAGCTCTTTTTTGAGCTCTTCTGAGAGTTCTTACTGGGCTTATGACCAATTCTTGTTTTGCCTTGGGGTTTTGTCCATAGACATTTTGATGTTGTTGTCCTCTTCTGAGTTTGTGTCTTGGTCTTCCCTCTCACCATGATAACTTCTTATGGTCAAGTTCTTTTTTTGTTGTTTTTTGCTCAATTTTTTGGGTGGGTGTGGCAGATGGCTGGTGTCACCACATGGCTTGGTGAAATGGATGAAGAAGAAAGAAACATAGGCAGGCAGAAGAAGATTGGACAACTCCCTTTATTGATTGGAGGGTCAAGGTATTTAAAGACAGAAACTGTAGGTCTGTGTGACAATCTATTCATCTCCTGTCCTAGTAATTTGGTCAGTCTTATTGTCTTAAAGAATGTTAGCCTAGAAGGCATCTATTTTACATATCCTTTGTATTCTGCAGAGACAGCAACATAGCAAGCAGGGCTGGAGAGCCATTCTGGATGATAATGAGCACAGTCTCAAAGAACAGATTTCCTGAAGTTCTGTCCTTAACTTGTCCTCAGCACTTCACCTTAGCCCTCAACAGGTGGGGAGGGAGGTTTCTTTCTTTTTTTTTTTTTTTCATTTGTGTTCTGCTCCCAGGGAGGAAGGGGCACTGTCTCAGACTTTTTGTGCTAGTTGTTGCAGATCCTGGCTGTTTACTTGGTGCTGCACTGATCTTGCCTTGAGGCCCACTGGGATCCCTCTTGTCTGGTGCTGTGCTGAGGGGGTGGGGTTTGTCTTGTGCTGCTGGAAGCCATAGGAGTCTTTCAGCTTACCTGGTGCTGAGGTGAGTTCCCAGTAGTGGTGTCTGGTGTGAACTGAGGCCCAGAGGGATGTTTCTGCATTTCATTGTGGCTACACAGAAGCTCTGACCTCTGGAGGCCACTTGTTTGCCTGGGGTTGTGCTCAAGCATTGTGGGGCCAATACTGCCTGCAAGCTGTCTCTTTGCTTAAGCACCCCTAGAATTGGCATCTATCTGTTTGCCCAAGGCTATAAGAAGCATGTGGAGGTCTGGCCTCTGGAGGAAGCCTCCATTTCTACTTTTTAAATAACATATTAGGTACTGATATATTAGACCCCAAAAGTGGTGATATGACTATAACCAAGGATCAAAACTGTAACCAAATTACTGACAAATCTCTTCTTTTTATTGTTTTGTTATCTTTCTAGTTTCATCTCTTAAGGGCTATTAGGGTGATAAGGATCTTTGAGGTCTTACACCAACCTTACTGCTAATTTGGTAAAGTACATAATAAGGCACATGTAATTGAGGCAGATTTGTTTATTGAACAATCAAATTTCATTGGGTTTCTTTTATATGAGGCTTTCAAGTTGACAATGGATGATCATGTTTTAAAAAATTTCTTTTATTTTGTTAAATATTTCTCAATTACATGTAAAATTTTTAAAAGCATTTAAAAATTTGCGTTTCAAATTCTCTCCCTCACTCATATTCCCCCTGCTTGAGAATGCAAGTAATTTGATGTTGATTATATATGCAAAATCATGTGAAACATATTTCCATATTTGCCATGTTGCAAAAAAACCCATAAACAAAATCAACCAATAAAAATAAAGAAAGTAAAAAAAATTCATATGCTTCAATCAGCCTTCAGCCTTCATTAGTTGTTTTTCTGGAGGTAGATAACATTTTTATCCTGTATTCTTTGAAATTCTCTTGATCAGAGTAGCTAAGTCTTTCATGGTTGACTATGGATGGCAACTTTTGAAAAGTTGTAGAAGCTATCCCTTTCAGAGTAGGATTGGACTAGATAACTTCTGAGGTGCCTTCCTTCTGACCATGTGAGTCCCTATAATTCTTGACTCAATGCATCATTTGAAAAATGATGGCTCTGTGTATGTATCTACGTATCTTTGTCTCTCTATCTGTCTCTCTGTGTGTATATATGTCTGTCTCTCTCCTTACCTACCTACCTATTTATCTATGCAGCTATCAAAATGTATCACTGAAGACTCACAATTTATAAAATGAAATTTTTATAGTAACATGAATTCTTCAGATTGAAGAATTAATTATGTGGTCCTGTTTATTTAATACTGGATTAGCTAATCAATCAAGCATTTATTTTGTCCCCACTATGTACTCATTACTGTGTTATTGTTAGCAATAAAGAAAACCTTGTAAATGACTGTAAATTCCATTCCAAGCACACAAAGTAAAGAGAGAAAAAAAAACTTAGCCAATTCTGAGTCCCTAAAGCCTGGGTACCAGTTGGTACAGTTGCTGCTATTGGCACCATCAAACAATTTGAAAGCAAATTAGAACATAATTTGAGATATAAACAGGTGAAGCTCAAATGATTTAACATTGATCTGAGATGTAGCAAATGGCAGCTGTTCTGAAAATCACTGGCTTTGTCACTGTGGTGTTTGGACAGGGATTATTCCTAATATTATTTTGTTATATTTAGATTATGATGAAATTCCAGTAGGAGGATATTTGTATTTGATAAAAGTCCAAGATGAGACCTTTTCTTTAAGTGTTTTTGAATCAGAACTGTGATGAGAAAGCCAAGATTCTTTGGGGTTTGAGAAGGGTTCTCATTTCAAGGATATATTTAAAGAGGAATTTTTAATGTGTGACCCTTTTTAAAGTAGGTCTCACTCTGTATTTATAGTTTTGATGACTTACCCTAATCTTGGAACTTTGTGACATCTGTACTCAATTATCTTTAAAGTAAATGAGTCACCAAGAAACATTTAACTTTGATCCCACCCAGAAGCCACTGCCGACTCATAGCTGTAATTGCAACCATGACATGAAAATACAAAATAAATTGTACTGCATTGTTTGTCTTTGTCAAAAAAAGTGACAAAACTTAGTACTGAAGCCCAAAGTTATACATTACTCTAAAAAGAGCAATTTGTCAAATGTTTTATTGACACAAATTGAAATGAAATGAGGTCTCACACTTTTGAGGTCACTTTGAAACAGAAAGAATTCATTATCTAAGTATACACAGAGGAAAAGTACCTGTCAATTGAACTTGGCCTGTGAAGGATATATACTTACACATAAAACCACAGCAATACAGGTCACTTGCAGGAAATAAACTACATTAATGTGTAGACTAAAGTGTCCCCAGGTTGGTAACCTAGCTTTTCTTTGTCCTACCAATCAGTATTGCTTTGGGGTATGTTGTTTAATTTGGTATAGGAAATCTGTCAAGTCTGCTCCATTTTTTCCTGTGGAAGGATTCTGGTACTAGTTCCTGCTTTTCAAGCTCAACAGTGATGGAACACTTACATAACTTTTCCATTTTCTGATGATTTATCATTATTTTTACATATGACATTGTACTGAGGAGAGACGATGTCACATAGTGAATGAATGTTGGGCTTAACATCTAGAAAACATGGGCTCAAATCTTCTCTAACATTTATTAGTTGTGTCACCTGGGTAATTTACAGGAAGCTCCCTGTGACTTACCTAGTAAAATAATGAAAAGTTATGAACAAAGTTGTCATACAGAGAGTTCCTCATGCTGACGAAGTCATATATCTTTTGAGTATTTGCATACATTGTACTCAATGGTTAAGTTTTATGTATTCTAAATTATTCTCATTAGTGATCAAATAAGCAATAAACATTTGTTAAACACTTAGTGTGTGTCTAGCATTGTGCTAGGTGCTTGTGATCCAAATAAAAAATAAAAAACTACTCTTGCTATTAAAGAGCTTATATTTTAATTTCAGAGACAATATACACATAAATGTGTACCTATAAGATATATTTAAAATAGATGTAATGTAGTCTTAGAAGGGAAGGTATTAGTAGCTGGGAGGGGGGATTGGGAAAGATTTATTGCATACAGTGACTTGAACTTAGTTGTGAAGGAATCAGAGATTAAAGAAATGGAGAAGAGGGAGAGCATTCTACCACTGGGGACAGCCAATGGAAAGGCAAGGAGATTAGACATGGAGAGGGTGAAGAACAAATGAATCAGGATGAAAATGGAAAGCCGTCAATGGTGAAGAGCCTTAAATGACAAACAGAGGAGTTGATATTTAATGTAATGTAATGTAGATGTAATAGGGAAATACTTTTTTTTTGGTAAAAGATGGTGTGACATGATCAGAGCTGGGATTCATGAAAATTGCTCTGGTGGTGCAGATTGAATTCAAATGTGGAGAGACTTGAGACACAGAATTTAATTAATTAGTCAATAATTAATTAATTAATAATTGATAAATAAATAAATTAATTAATAGACTGTTGTCAGCAGATAAGCCATGAATATACAGTATGAGACCTAGCATCGCCATGTCCTGGGACCTGTCACTACCACATGGTGCAACCCTCCACTTTCTCCCCTCCCCTTCCTTCTAAATGGTGACTGCTAAGGAAACTCATGAGGAGGATGGCACCTTCACTGAAAATGTGGATGACTTGAACCATGATCTACAATTTGAGCCCATAGTTTCTCTTTCTGAGCAGATGAATGCCTTTGAAGAAGACATAGGAGAACTCTTTGAGATGCAAGCAAAGTTGTACTGATTTATGTCTAAGAGTGACCTTTAGGAATGGAAAGAGCAAAGAACAGATGACATGAAACTGCTATTTATGAGAGTCTGAAATGAAAGAAGAGATTGTATGTGGGGGTGATGTTAAATTCATATGATAAGCGGAAAAGTGGAAAAGAGGGAGCTCTTAGTGAATTGTTAGAATTTTTTCAGTGAAGTATGAGGAGAGATTTTTTTGCTAAAAGAGTGAGCAATCCTGGGTGAGGGAATCTTGAGGAAATGAGAAAAGTTTGAACAGCCATGGTTGCAAGCAAGAGGGAACATAAATGCTGTCATCATATTAAACTTATTGACCTTGGTTTTATTTAATTACATTATTATCTAAGGTAGAATTGAAGTATTGATCTTCTTCAACTGAGGACATTATAGTAATTGGATAAAATAAATTTGCAGTGGGCCCAATCAGTATGGTTTTGTTATTTCCTCTAGATACCTTTTACAACATATGAGTAGAAATGAAAGAGGCAGATGGTGGCAATAATCCATGGATGAAATTTGGCAAGGTATAAGTGGTGATAGGACAAGAGAAAAAATGACTTTGTGAACAGGAGATAGAATAGAATTGAACTGATTCACTAAGGAACTGAGATTTGGAAGGAAAGAAAGTAAAGCCAAAGTAGACCATGGTTTGGAAAAGTACTGAGGGGTGAAGCAGTTAGAGGTTATTGTGAGAATAAAGAGTAGTGTTAGGAGGATTACTATATAAGGAGAGATGGAAACAGGAAGTTTTGTGATGGCAAAATCAATAGTATGGTCATCTATCCATGTATATGTGACTGATTTGGAGTGGAGCAGGTTATAGGAGTTGAGTTGACAGAGAAAGTGAGAATTTAGAGTATTTGAGGGAACATCAGTATATATACTATACTTCGCCCTGGTGTGAAGATAGGAGTTGGGATAGAGAGGGATACTGTGAACGAGTCCTAAAATCATTGAGAAAGAAAGAAGAATGTTATAGTGGTTAGCAGGTAATGGTTATCAGAATTTGAATTGAATGGTAAATTTGGATTTTGCTGGAGGAGTGAAAGAAACTGCAGATAATGCTGAAAAGAATGGTTCAGGAAGGGAGATCTGGATGTCAAATGAGTGCTAAAGGATAGACAGAGTAAAAGAGGAAGTGATGTAAAGTAAAGGAAATTTACTAATTATGGAGCGGGAATTCCATAGGGTACAATGAAAGAGATGACAAAATTTTAAGAGGAGCATTTGGAGGGCAGCGGGGTTGAGATTGATGGGAGTAAGGGAACAAACCAATAGGACTGGGAAGAGACCTTGTTTTTCATCACTTGGAAGTTCAACATCATTGGGATAAGGTGAGCAAGATGGGGTGAGAGTATGCTAATGATTAGGAATAAGTCTAGTCATACTATCAATGAGATCCATTGATTAAGGCAAACTTAAGTTTGGCCCTTGAGATTCCTTCCCAGCCCTCACTTGCCCAATCTGTCATGCAGCTGTGTATTAGAAGGTGTTTAGAAACTTATCTCACGGCAGGTATGACCAGAAGAATGGTATGTTCCTGTCCAGGAAGCAGGAGTATCTGTGTCTTGGCCCATTGTGGCATATTTGAGCAAGGCCTGCTTAGCCATTCATTGTTAATGTGGGGAGGAATGGGAAGGATGTCAACATTTTAAGTATATTGATTTCAGTTTTATTAAACAATATTTTATAAATAACATGGAATAGAAATCTGATCATCAAGTTTTCAGCTGATATTAAGTGAGGATAGAATTAACAATAGCTAGGAAGATAATTATAAATATCAAAGAGGCTTGAATAAATCAGAAAAAAAGCAATTTGTCAAAAATAGAAGGAATTTAAATAAGATTGAACTTTGTTTGATTTAAATAATGACCCTTACAGATTGCTCTTCCGCACAATTTTCAAAATCCTGTTATGCATGTGCAATATAGAAATGACTAGAAGTACACATATCAAGTCAAGGAATTGATTCTTTCCTCTTCAGCTGAATCCAGTCAGTTCACAAGTCCTATAGGGTCTTCATAATACCTCTTCAGTGTTTCTCGGAGGATCCATTCTCATTGTCACTACCCTGGTCAAGGTGCTCATCACCTAATGACTGAACTGTTGTGGTAGCCACCTACTTGCTCTACATTTACTCATGTCAGTCTTGTTTAATATTTCACAAATAACTTGGAACAGCCAACTGATTATTAATTTAAGCTTAATTGTATTCTTTAGTTTTTCCCTTCTAATCCACATACTGCTACCAGATTAAATTTATTGAAACTCTTTTAAACTTAAAAAGTTTTGAATATTTATTTTCTATAAAGTAAAGTTTAAATTCCTTAATATTGTGTTGAGGGCACTACTCTAAAACCTGTTTAATTATTCAAACTAATTTCATGCAGGAACATATACACTGACCCACAGGTTCAGTCCTGAGGCATGTATTGCGATCCCCTCCGACAGAGATTTGTCAACATACTTTGTCACCTGTGGTGATAAACTCTCCACTCCATTCCTTCCAATAAATGATTGACATTGATTCCACCAAGTAATGTATTTTCATATTGGAGTCTATTTTTTTTAAGGGTACCTCCATCCTTCAAGTCAGGCAGAGTTACAATCTTGAAGTCATTCTTGACTTTTTCCTTTCTCTTACTTATTCCATTCTCTTCTTTTTTTTAAATAGCTAAATTATTTTTTTAAAAGAATTTTTTATTAATTTGTTTGTTTTCAGCTTTCTACAATCACTTCCATAAGTCTTTGATTTTCTTCCCTCCTCCCACTCCCCAAGATGATGTGCAATCTTATATGGGATCTGCACATACATTTTTATTAAATACATTTTCACCTTAGTCAGATTGCATAGAAGAATTAAAATGAATGGGAGAAACCATGAGAAATACCAAACCAAAACAAAACATAACAAAGGAGAAAATACTCTGTTTCATTCTGCAATCCAGTTTCATAGTTCTTTCTCTGGATGTGGAAGACATTTTGCCTCAAGAATCCATTGGGAATGTTTTAGGTCCTTGCATTGCTATGAAGGGTTAAGTCTATCAGAAAAATTCCTCACACAGTGTGGTTGTTACTGTGTACAATATTCTCCTGGTTCTGCTCCTTTCACTCAGCAGCAGTTCATATAAGTTCTTCCAGGCCTCTCTGAAGTTTTCCTGTTCATCATTTCTTATAGCACAATAGTATTCCATTACATTTATATGCCACAAATTGCTCAGATATTCCCCAATTGATGGGCATCCCCTTGATTTTAAGTTCTTGGCCACCACAAAGAGAGCTGTTATAAATATTTTTGTGCATGTGGGAACCTTTGCCCACTTTTATGATCTCTTTGGAATAAAGTCCTAGAAATGATAAAGCTGGGTCAAAGAGCACATTTTTGTAGCCCTTTGGGCATAGTTTCAAATTGCTCTCCAGAATGGTTGGATCAGCTCACAGCTCCAACAACAATGAATTAGTGTTCCAACTCTCCCACATCTTCTCCAACATTTGTCATCTTCCCGTTTTGTCATGTTAGCCAATATGATAAAGTGATGTGATGCCTCAGAGTGGTTTTGATTTGCATCTCTCTAATCAATAGTGATTTAGAGCATTTTATTTTTCATATGACCATAGATAGCTTTAATTTGTTCCTCTGAAAACTGCCTGTCCATATCCTTTGACCTTTTATCAATTGGGGAATGACTTGTATTCTTGTAAATTTGACTTAGTTCTCTATATATTTTAGAAATGAGAACTTTATCACAGACACTAGTTGCAAAAATTCTTTCCCAGTTTTCTGCTTCCCTCCTAATCTTGGTTGCACTGAGTTTGTACAAAAACTTTTCAATTTAATATAATCAAAATTATTCATTTTACAGTTTGTAATGTTCTCTATCTCTTATTTGGTCATAAATTTCTCCATTCACCATAAATCTGACAAATACATTGTTCATTGCTCACCTAATTTGCTTATAGTATCTTTATACCAACATCGTGTACAGTGTCAGGCATTGGTCTATGCCCAGTTTCCACCATACTGTTATCCAGTTTTCCCAGCAGTTTTTGTCAAATTGTGAGTTTTTACTCCAGAAGCTGGAGTTCTTGTGCTTATCAAGCAGTAGACTTCTATATTCATTGTCTTCTGTATCTTGAGTACCTAACCTATTCCACTGGTCCTCTATTTCTTAGCCACTATCAAGTGGCTTTGATGATTGATGCTTTATAATACAATTTGAAATTTGGTAAGGCTAGGCCGCCTTCCCTAGCATTTCTTTTTCATTAGTTTCCTTGATATTCTGGACCTTTTGTTCTTCCAGATAAATTTTGATATTATTTTTTCTAGCTCTAGAGAATAATTTTCTGGTGGTTTGGTTGGTATGGCTCTGAATAAGTAAATTAATTTAGGTAGAATTGTCATTTTTAGTATATTAGCTTAGTCTACCCACAAGCAACTGATGCTTTTCCATTTACTTAGATCTGACTTTATTTGCGCAAAAAGTGTTTTATAATTGTGTTCATATAGTATCAGAGATTATTTTGGCAAGTAGACTCTTAGATATTTTATAGTGTCTATTATAGCTTGAAATGGAATTTTTCTTTCTATCTCTTGCTGTTGGACTTTGTTAGTAATATATAGAAATATAGATGATTTATGTGAGTTTATTTTGTAACCTGTCACTTTGCCAAAGTTGTTTATTATTTCAAGTAATTTTCTACTTGATTCTCTAGGATTTTCTAAGTATATTATCATAACATCTACAAGGAGTGATAATTTAGTTTCTTTGCCTATTCTAATTTCTTTAATTTCTTTTCTTCTCTCTTGCTAAAGCTAACATTTCTAGTACCATATTGAATAACAGTGGTGATAATGGACATTCTTGTTTCACCACTGATCTAATTGGAAATGCATCTAGCTTATCCCCATTACATATAATGTTTGATGATGGTTTTAGGTAGATAAGGCTTATTATTTTTTGGAAGGCTCCATTTACTCCTATACTCTACATTGTTTTCAATTGGAATGGGTATTGTACTTTGTTAAAAACTTTTTCTACATCTATTGAGATAATCATATGATTTCTGTTAGTTTTGTTGCTGATATGATCAATAATGTTGATAGTTTTCCTACTATTGAAGCAGGCGTGCATTCTTAGTATAAATTCAACTTGATCATAATGTATTATTCTCATGATAAGTTGCTGTATTCTTTTTGCTAATACCTTATTTAATTTTTTTGCATCTATATTCATTGGAGAAATTGATCTTTAATTTTCTTTCTCTGTTTTTGCTCTTCCTAGTTTAGGTATCAGAACCATATTTGTACCATAAAAGGAATTTGGTAGGACTGCTTGTTCCCCAATTTCCCCAAATAGTCCATATAGTATTGGAATTAACTGTTCTTTAAATGTTTGATAGAATTCATTTGTAAATTAATCCAGCCCAGGGGATTTTTTCGTAGGGAATTCAATGATAGCTGTTTCAATTTCTTTTTCTGAGATGGGGTTATTTAAGTATTCAACTTTCTCTTCTGTTAATACGTCCAACTTATATATCTTTAAAAATATTCATCCATCTCACTTAAGTTGTCAAATTTAAGGGCATATGGTTGGACAAAGTAATTTTTAATTATTTTTAAAATTTTCTCCTCACTGAATGTGTGTTCACCCTTTTCATTTTTAATATTGGTAATTTGGTTTTCTTCTTTCTTTTTTTAATCAAATTGACCTAAGGTTTATCAATTTTATTGGTTTTTCTTCACAAAAACAAGGTTTATTTGTTAGTTCAATAGCTTTCTTTATTTCAATTTTGTTAATCTCTCCTTCAGTTTTCAGTATTTCTAACTTAGTATTTACTTGGGAATTTTCAATTTGTCCTTTTTCTAGCTTTTTCAGCTGCATGCCCAATTCATTGATCTCCTCTTTCTCTATTTTATTCATGTAGGTGTTCAATGATGCAAAACTTTCCCTAAGAACTGCTTTTGCAGTATCCCATAAGTTTTGGTAGGTTCTCTCATTATTGTCATTTTCTAGAGTTGTTGATTGTTTCTATGATTTGCTGTTTAACCCACTCATTTTTTAGGATTAGATTATTTAGTTTCCAATTAATTTTTGCTCTATCTTTGCATGGTCTTTAATTACACATAATTTTTATTGCATTATGATCTGAGAAGGATGCATTGACTATCTCTGCCTTTCTGCACTGGATTTTGAGGTTTTTAATGCCCTAGTGTATGGTCAATTTTTGTATATGTGCCATATACCACTGAGCAAAAGGTATATTTCTTTCTATCCCAGTTCAATTTTTTTCCAGAGATCTATCATATCTATCTTATCCAGAGTTCTATTCACCTCCTTAACTTCTGTCTTATTTATTTTGAGGTTAAATTTATGAAGTTTAAAGAGGGAGAGGTTGAAGTCCTACACTAGTCTAGTTTTGCTATCTATTTCTTTTTATAACTCCTTTAACTTCTGTGAGAATCTGGATGCTATACCACTATATATGTTGTTATGATATTGCTCCATTGTCTATGATGCCTTTTAGCAGGATATAGTTTCCTTATCTGCTTTTGCTTTTTCTGAGATTACAACCCCCTGCTTTTTTTTACATCAGCTGAAGCATAATGTATTCTGCTCCAACCTTTTACCTTTACCCTGTGTACATCCCCCTGTTTCAAATGTGTTTCTTGTAAACCGCATGTTGTTGGATTATGGTTTTTAATCCATTCTGCTGTCTGTCTCTGTTTTATGGGAAATTTCATCCCATTCACATTCCAAGTTATGATTATTCTCTGTCTTTCCCTCCATCCTATTTCCCCCCATTTATGCCTTTGTTTTCCCTTCTCCCTTCCCCTCCACAATAGAGTTTTAATTTTTGACCACTACCTCTCTCAGTGTTCCCTCCCTTCTATCAATCCTCCTCCCTTTATTTCCACTTTCCCCTTACTACTTCTTCCCTCCCTTTTAGCTTTCCCTTCCTTTTTCTTCCCTCTCCTCCCCTACTGCTTAGATTTCTACACTTAACTGAGTTTGTTGTTACCTCCTTGAGTCAAATCAGATGAGAGTAAATCTCAAATAGTACTTACCTCCCTCCCCTCCTTCCCTCCACTGTAATGTATTTTTGTGCCTCCTCCTGTGATGTAATTTACTTCTTTCTGTCTCCTCCTTTTCACATCACCAATACATTCCCTTCATACTCTTTTTTTATCATCACATTATTTTATTTATACCCACTCCCTCTATCTATGTATATTCCTTTTAAATATCATGATAAATATGCATTTCTCAAGGTTAACAAGTATCATCTTCCCTTATAGGGATGTAAACAGTTTGCCCATACTGAATAGCAAATTTTTTTTATTTACCTTTGTATGCCTCTCTTGAGACTTGTATTTGGTGTCAAATTTTCTCTTGAGCTCTGGTGTTTTCATCAGGACGATCTGGAAATCTCTTATTTCACTGAATGTCTATCTCCTTGCCTGAAATATTATGCTCAATTTTGCTGAGTAATTGATCCTTGGTTATAGACCAAATTTCTTTGCCTTATGATATAGCATATTCCAATCCTTCTGATCTCTTAATGTAGAAGTTGCAAGGTCCTGTGTGATCCTGACTGTAATTCCTTGATATTTGAATTGTTTCTTTTTGACTGCTTGCAGGATTTTCTCCTTTACTTGATAGTTTTGGAATTTGGTAGCAGTATTCCTTTGTGTTTCCAGTTTGAGATCTCTTTCAGCAGGTGATCAGTGGATTCTTTTGATAACAATTTTGCCCTCTGGATCTAGGACCTCAGGGCAGTTTTTCTTGATGATTTCTTGGAAGAAATTATCCAGGCTCTTTTTTTTTCATTACATCTTTCCACTAGACCAATAATTCTTAGGTTTTCTCTCTTGGATCTATTTTCCAGGTCAGTTGTTTTTCCAATTAGATATTTTACATTTTCTTCTATCTTTTCATTCTTTAGATTCTGTTTGACTGATTTCTTGATGTCTCGTAGAGTCATTAGCTTCTACTTGCCCAGTTCTAATCTTTATCAAATTGTTTTCTTCAGTTAACTTTTGCATCTCTTTTTCCGTCTGTTATTTTCTCCAGTTAGTTTTTGTACTTCTCTTTCCATTTGTTCAATTTTCCTTTTGAATTCTTTCATGATTTCTTTTTTCATATTTTTAAAATCATTAACAATTTTTCTTCTACCTCTTTAATTTGGTTTTTAAAATCTTTTTTGAGCTCTTTCAAGAATGCTCTGTGGACTAGAGACCAGTTCATATTCCCTTCTGAGGTTTCACGTGGCAATACAGTCTCAATGGTGACCTCTTCAGGATTCATGTTTTGGGCCTTGTCCCCATGGTAAGATTCTATGGTTTTTTCTTTTCTAATTTGCTTTATGCTTATGATGATTGCCTTTTTCTTGGTTTTTAAAGTGGATCTCTGTTTCTGGGGCACAGGGGGCACATGTCCCATGATTATTGTGCTTGGAATGTGACACTTTGTGTATTGTGGCCTCTGGTTCTTTCAGCTAGAAGCTAGAATGCTGTAGCTTACCTGGTGCTGAGCTGACTGGTGTGCCAAAGCAGAGGTCAGGTGAAGCCTTTCTAAGTTTCCCTGGAGTTACCCTGGAGTTTGCTGTTTCAGGTGTGGGCGAGGGGTGGTCTGACCACAGGAGGTATCCTCTCCTGAACTAGAGCACAGTCAGGCTCAGTGGTTGGTGAATTCTGTCTGTGCTAGTGTCTTCCTGATTCCCCTGGCTGTGCTGAGACATGCCTGGGGTCCTAGTGTTGATGCTTATGGGCTCCACATCCCTGGGGTTCAGGATCTTCTCCCAGTTTGCTGAGGTGGGGCTGGTCTGGGACAGCTCTGGTCCTTCACTGGTTCTCTTCATCCACAGCAAGAGGGACCCCTTTTGAGATTTTCATTGCATCATGGGCTAAGTGATTGTTTACCCCTTTGGTTGATTCCATTGTTCCAGAATTTTTCCTGGGGAAATATTCTGTGGGTTTTTCAAGGTCAACAAGGGGAGAGGTAGAGCATTTACTGATCACTCCACCATCTTGGCTCTCAGAATTTCCAGTTGGTGACTTAAAAACATTTAATCTGTAGGCTGACAATCTCAGGATTGACTGCAGGTATTACCAGGGGTCCTGCTCTTCTCTCTCACTTAGTTCCACTGGACTCCCATCTTGGGTTGATATGTTTGAGAATTTGCACTTCTTCGGACCCCAGGTAGTTCCTGCTTTGCTTTGCTATGGTAGAATCTGCATTGTGCTCTCTATGCTCCTCCAGTTCTGTGCAATAGATCCTTCTTGTCAACCTTCCAGGCTATCCTGGGCTAGAAATCTGATACACTCTACCTCCAAGTGGATTCTACCACTCCAAAATTGATTCAGATTCTCTTTTTAGAGGTATCTGAAGGAGTTTGTCTTAGAGCTTAGGTGAATACTTGCTCTCACTCTGCCATCTTGACTCTGCCTCACCTTTTCTCTTCTAATTTATTCATAAATCTTGATTATTTCTAATTTCTTCCTCCATGGAATTATTCAGTCATTTTTTTCTCCTCTGCCATTTTGCCACCACGTTAGTTCAGACCTTTATCACCTTTGCTTAGATATTACAACAGATTTCTAATTATTTTTAATACTTCAAACCTCTCCTCTCTCCAATCTACCCTACCTGTCATTATTTAGTTATTTTCAGTCATGTCTAACTCTTTGTGACCCCATTTGGGGTTTTCTTGTCAAAGATACCAGAGTGGTTTGCCATTTCCTTCTCCAGATCATTTTAATGAAGAAACTGAGGCAAACAAGGTTAAGTGACTTGCCCAGGATCATATAGCTAGTAAGTGTCTGAGGTCAGATTTGAACTCATGAAAATGAGTTTTCCTGACTCCAGGCCCAGAACCCTATACACTGTGTCAGCTATCTAACCAAACTGTCAGAAACATGGTTGGTTGGTTGGTTGGTTGTTGTCCTTCATTCTCGAAGAGGACCAAAATGACATCATTAGGTTGGAGTCAAGGTTCACTGTGATTGGCTGATCAGACCAGTAAGAGCTCAAAAAGCTCTGCCTTAAGTCAAGTGCCAATAGTCCTTGTGAATATTTGGGGTTGAGAGGTCTCTCAATCTGAACAGTTCCCATTTCTTTTGAGTTACTACATTTTTGCTTTATTTATGGAACACAGTACCTTCTTTGATGCTGACATGCTATGCAGGGATGTCCTTTGCTAGTATCTCCCATGTTGTGCAATCTATTCCAAAGTTCTTCAGAGAGATATTTATTGTCCTTGTAACTCTTCTTCTGACAACCATGTCAATGCCTTCCTTGCATGAGTTTTTCATAAAATAGTCTCTTAGGCAAACATAGGTTTGGCATTCAAACAATGTGACCAGCACATCAGAGTTGTGCTCCCTGTAGTAAAGTTTGAGAGCTCGGCAATTCAGGTTGAGAAAGGAACTCAATGCCCAGTCTTGTCAAGTGGTTTATAAACATTTTCTAAGACAATTTAAATGGAAATAATTCAGTTTCCTGGAATAATACTGGTATGTTGTTCAGGTCAACAAGCACAACAACTCTAAACCTTCACTTTAGTAGGCAGTCTAATACCTCTTCTCTCCCACATTTTTCTTTGAAGTCTCCAAACAGTGAGTTAACTCTGGCAATGCATGCATCAATATACACATTCTTGAAAAGTAAATGATCTACTATTTATCCCTTCATTGGGAGGACTTTATTTTAACAAAGAAAATAACATAGGAATAGTGGAAGTGATACAAATTTGCACGCTGAGCCCCAAATCCCAGCTACTGAAGAGATTGTGGTTGGTAGAACTCTTGAGCTCAGTTCTGAGCTACAGTGGCCTATGCTGATTAGTGTCCATTCGGAGTCTGGCATATAGTGAGACCTTGGGAACAGTGAGCTTCTGGTTTCCCTATGGAGAATTGAATTAGCCAAGATTAGAAATGGAGGAAGTTAAAGTTCTTATGCATATCAGAGTTGGATATGAATGATCTTTGCCCTTTCATTCTTGGTGAGATAGAGATCTAGATTTAATAATCACAATAACAATACCATAGTCCTGTTGAGAGTATGACAGTTCATGCTCCACAGCAGCAACTAATACTACATTTGAATGAGGGTTATAGTTGCAGGATTATAACATCTTATAGTTGAAAGGAATGTAAAAGATCACATACTCCAACACCATCATTTTACATGTAGCACCCTCTCTGGGAATTACCTTTTCCCTAACACACTAACAGCTTGGTTCCCCAAGGTGATGACCACTACTTAGGTTTCATGATACACTATAGACATGTAATCCTTATGTTAGTTCATAAACCCCATCTGTGTATGTTGTCTCCTAATGTGTAAGTATCTCCATTATAAGATATCACATCTGAGGTGTCAAAAGGGAAGACATATCCTTTCTTTCCTCTCCCTTTCCTCCCTCCTATCTAGTGGAGAATCAAGAGGAAAAGCAAAGCATTATTTTTTACCTCCCCCTTATGTTAATTCATCAACTGGGTAACAGAAGGGAGGAATAAGATACGTTAAAACCACCTTCCTTCACTGTACAAATGGAGGTACTTAGAGATGAGAAACTAGGACTGAGGGAGATGAAATAATCTATTCAGGTTTATGTATGATAGAAGGACTGTTCTATGCTGTCTCATTGTTTATTTGGCTGCAGATAGCAACTTGAGTCAATTTCTAAGTCATCCTCCATGAGACAATATGGTCAAACTTTGCCTTTCCTTAGGAAGGAAGGTATGGAGCACACATGGATAGAGAGAACTATAGAGACTAATGAGAGCCTAGACATAACCACTGAGTACCAAAGGCATTTTATCAACCCTAGTTATCTGACTGAGTCACAGTTGATAAATTCAATAGTGCTTAGAGTATACTTGCCAAGAGTCTAGTCATACATATTTCTCTCTGTATCTATATCTATCATAGACACACACACACACACACACACACACACACACACACACAGAGAGAGAGAGAGAGAGAGAGAGAGAGAGAGAAGTAGATGATCTTCTGGATGAGCCTTATGTGTGTTCTATAGCATGTCCTGACTCAGGACAAAAAGAATCCAAGTGGCTACATCAGAAGCTGAAATATATCCTCTAAGTATTCTTTATTTTGGTATGAATAAATTACACGATAAGAGCCACATGCGCATTAGCTATCTCTCTCTTCCTTAACTCCAGAACCAGACTCAGCAAATATATTTGATGTTGTCAGTGAACAGTGTTATATGGTTGGTACATGAAATACAAAGGAATGCCCTGTTGCTAGTTACATTTTATATTTGCAAATGTCTTTGTAAATGTTGTTTCCAGGCTGCTTTGAAAGTTTAACATTGATGTGGAAAACTGTTTCCGAAGCCATATTCTCTTATATGCCAATGGAAAGAATCAGTTGCAATGTCAGTAGTGTACCCCACACATAGTTGGGATGATATGAACATCTAGTCCCACTGCTAAATAATTGTACATTACAATTAGTGAGATGCCAATGGGGAGGACTTGGCTATATTCATGATGCCTGTCTCTTATTCAATAGACCAAAGAGGGGTTGATGAATGTGAGATGATACTTGGCACACTCACTGAGATGCAGCTACTGAATTCCAGGGAATCTGATGACTTTTCTTTATACTACTCTGGTAATATTACTCACATATGTTGAAATTCCCTAATGTCCAGCTTGTCAAATGTTGCTTTAATAAGACCATTCAGATCCTTGCAAAGATTTCCCTTTGTCCTATGTTGGAAGTAGAAGCGAGAGTGAAGAGAAATTTGTGTTGAGCCATCCTTCTCCATACTTAGCCTGAGAAACATTTTGTCCTAATTATCTTGATGTGAAATTTTATCAGGACATTACAAATCTCCTAATGACATTCTGAGAGCTGTGACTACTATCATTTATCAAGAGATAGACTAATTAAATGAAAGCACATGGCAGAATTTGTCATCAATTTCACTGAGAATGACAGTCCAGATCAGACATCTTTGTGGTCCTAAGCTCAGATGATTTGAAGATATCAGTGTCATAAAATTTCATGTACCTTTTAGAGGAGATCTTGCCTTTTTAAAGGGACCCTGAAGGCTGAATAAAGTGTTTCAGCGGCTTCATTCAAATGGCTCTAAAAGTGATTGAATGGTGACACAGATGCCTAATGCAGAATTAAAAGGGCAATTCAGTCCAAGTTCTTTTGTCATTCTGACCTAGAGGTCCTCAAAATTCAAAACGTGCTTCACCTAGGAATTGCATGAGTGATTGAGAAGACCCAAGGAGAAATACTTCAGCTCTTTATTTCAAGTAGCAGAGAAATTGAGAGGAAATTGATTAGTGGGGTAACTTCAGTACCAGAAATGGACACTAGAAATTGGAGAATATAGGAGAAACTGAACATGGATCAAATTTCTTGGCAAACCATGCCTGGGTAGAGTTGTGAAAATTCAACATGAGGTAAAAAAGAAATGGTTTAAGGTCGTAATATCTTGAAAGTACACAAGAGGGCAATCTTTCCCCACAAAAGTAGACCTTTTAGCCTTCAAAATAAGGTCATGTTCAAGGTTTTTTTTTGTTGACAGTAAGAAAATATGCAATCATGTAAACACTGCTTTGAAAAGCAGTCATAATTAGAAACTCCTTGAGGACAGGATTTGCTTGACTTGTCTTCATACTTCCAGAGCCTTGTAGATGCCTGACATGCAGTAGATTCTCAGTGTTTGTTGATTGAACAGTAGCCACCCAAATTCCTGTAGAATTTTAAGGTTAAAGGTACTTGAACTTTATAACTGCATGAAATAAGTAGTTTGGGGATGACTACCCATATTCTATTGATGTTGCAGAAGTGGAAGCCCACAAAATTTAAAGAACTTTTCCATATTTACACGACTGGATGAAAGTTAAAAAAAAAATCCTGGATTTGAACCTAGAAATTCTGACTCACAAACTATTGTCTTTTCAATAATACCACCATACACACACACACAAGTATACACATGTGTGTACCTATATTCATATATACACACATACATATGTATTCTGGTGGTTTGTGATTTATTTTATTTACTTTTCTTTTTAAGATGGCACAAGATCAATAACTAGATCTTGCCTATCAGAACAGAGATAAACTGAAATCAAATTTCTTATATGTATCAGTAAAAGAGAATGGTACTTTCTTTCTGGTCAAATAGTACTGATAACATAAAATGAAATGTAATTTTGGAGTGTTATGAGGTATTTCAGAGTATTTGAATATTTGCTCAATGGCTAATGGAGTAGCCTACACTTAAATTAGTTAAAAAGGCTTCATTTATCAATCAAGACACATTTACTTCTTTTGTGGGTCACTCACTAGCTATGTGATGTTGAAGAAGTCACAGCTTCTCCAGTCCTCATTTTCTTCTCCTATGAAAAAATATTTTAGAATAGATGATTACGTTTCCCTGTGACTTGGGATATATTAGAACTAGCTCTGATTGTTACATTTTCAGTGTAAGCAATTGCACCTTGGAAGTCAGCAAATATTACAAATCAAAGCATGATTTATCTTTGGTTGATTGTCTCCAGGCCTAACAAAGTGCTGTTAATAATGCAGATTAGATTTAAAAGCATGTCTAGGTTTGGGGGCAATTGGCTGTTAAACATTTACCAGCAAATCCCTGTTTTTAACTTTGACACATCTAGGTTCTACCATCTGTTCCACACTTTCATTTTCTTAGAGTATATTGACAATCTTTGAAAACAAAATAACTCCCCAGGATTATGGAATGATTTAATTGGGATTTTATCTGAAGAGAGAGAATGGATTCCTGGATAGATTCATAAACCTTGTCATTCAATGACAATGATAATTAACAATTAACACTTGGAATCATCACTGGCACCCCACCACCCACATGCAATATGCATTTTCAAACCAGGGATTAAGCATTATTTTATTTACCCTTGGCTCTCCCAGCAGCTAGCACAGTGAAATGCACATTTACTGTGAAGTAAATGATTGTTGATTGAATGAATGAACTTATTACTACTATTTGCTATCTCTCATTCTCATCACTTTCTGCTTTTTTTTTCTCCAGAAGAAATTCAGTTAATGGATGGATACATGGACATTTACAAGAAAAGATCAGTCATCACCATTTGATTGACCATTGACTACAGGTAGTTTTGCAAATTTTTCCTAATGCCTCATTTTGTTCATGATTCTAATCTGAGCAATGTTCTTATTATTTGACGTGATATCAGACTTTTTTCTGCCAGTTTTTTATGGTTTCCCCAAAGGTCTTCAGAATTGACAGTAAAATTCCAGTCCTTGAAAACCTCAGAGAGCCCACAATGAGTGATATAAAGTCGTGTTCTCATTTGACTTCTACTGAATGACACCTAAGTAACTTGCCTAGGATAATTATGAGAGGAGTGGCTGTTCTGCCTAGAAAGAAACCACACCAGCAGGGCACACATGCACACACACACACACACAAACACACACACACACACACACACACACACACACACACACACATGCTCTAAGGCATCAATCGACTTGTTTTTAAAGTCTAGGATTAGTGTGGTCAGCAATGTCTTTAAAAATGCCATAGAGGGTACAATTTAATTTAACACAATTTTAGTGGAATAAGAATGTTCAAAGCAACTCTTCAATACTCTTTTCCCCTCTCTGCTAGTAGAATATGGTATATCGTAGTTACACCTTCAACACGACCAGAAACATGAGAGAAGCAAGACAGGCATTAAATGAATGACACTTGGGAGAAGGCAGCAGGATGACAGCAGAGTATTTAGTTCTGCTTTTTCCTTACTTAGCATTAACTCTAAAGCAACTAAGAAGATAAAAGAGATAAGGCTGGTTGTTTTGGGGGCTTCCAAGCTGAAACAGAATTTCCTAAGCACTTTAATTATAGACACAACATGGGGAAATACAAACATCAGACAAGTTGTGGGAATATATCTGTTTTCCATGAGCTTCTGTCCAGTTTCCAGTTTCATTATTTGTGGAAATTGCTTTCCACAGGCAACCTAAAAATCTTGGGGGTGCTGTAATGTTCTGAAGTCAATAGGTATTCCTGCTTGCTAATTAATTGGGTTAAATTTAGAAAGAGTATCATGTTTCTAAAGGAAATACTGTTCCAATACAGTATATAATTGTGAAACCCATAGCAAGAAGAAACAGGAAAACAACTCTTTAGTTGGAGAGTTTTCTCTTGTAACAATCAGCAACAAACTGGGGATGGGCATATGTTTTGTAGAAAGAATGCTACATTTTTTAGTGATTTGAATTGGTCGGCAATGTTAAAGTGTGTGAGAAAAAAATCTTCTAATTTCCAAATGTTTGAAGCAGCATGATATAGCCCTCTACCAAGGCTTGGGTTGGCAGCAAAGACTTTATATTTCATTCCAGTTTGCAAAGAAAGGAAGAAAAGATCAGATTAAAACTTGAGAGTTCATTCCCCCCTAAAGGATACATTGGGAATTTTGAGGATATCTGAAAAAAGGACACAGAGAAGGGGGAGGAGGTAAAGGTCAGTTCCTGTAACATATAGATTAGTAGGGAGAGTATAGTTGGAGGCAGCAACATCTGTAGTTCTTTCTTCAAACCCAAGTCTCATAGGCCACTGATAGGTGGCCTATAAATGTATAAGTGGTGAGATATATGATAGTGAGTGTTGCGGGGAGAGGAAGACTGGTAACTAGAGCTTTGAGAGAAAAACAGATATGAGGTCTGGCTACTCTAATTTCTAGCCTGTGTTTTACTTCAGCTTGATATGATGGGTACTTGTTTATGATATTTTTTTGGGGAAAAGAGTCTGTATCTAGAAAAAGGATAAAGGACCCATTGTCAGAACGGAATCCTGCATGGCTTCCCTTCTAAAAATTACCATATTTTGGGAAGGAACTAAACAGAAAGGGAGGATTTACATTTATGTGTTTCTCTGTGTTTGTAATTTTTCTATTGCAAAAAAAATAGTTCATATGAATATTTGTAGTTTGAAAAATCTGATTTCCAGTTTAGCTTGTGATGGAGCAGTGTAAATCAAGCTAGTACTCTTCCCTGCACACCTATGTCTTCAGAGTAGGTACTGTATATAAGGGGATGGATTTTGGTGGTGATAAGTGGGAAAACTGGGAAGGTAGGTAATAGTTGGTTGTGAGCCAGTCTGGCTTAAATCTTGGCAAGCTAGCTTATATCCTGTGAGGCATCATGGGTTAGGAGGCAAGTGCCCCAAATTGTATACCCCAATCAAAAAACGTTTATTAATTGCCTACTATATACCTGGTACCTGTGGATCCTTGCTCTAAGGGAGAATACATTGTATCAGAAGAGACATTCTATAGACATATAGGTATATATAAAATAAATATATGGTGAATGTTATGGGCAGACCTGGCTCAGACCAGCATCTATTAGTTCAGATTCAGCATTCATAAGCCACTGAAAGTTAAATATAATAATAAAATGTTGATAATCATAGTAGCAAATATTTATATAGTACATCCTGGTTTGCAAAACATTTTACATACGTCAATTCATTTTATCCTCACAACAATTCCATGAGGTAGAGGCTATTATGGTTCTAATTCTGCAGATGAGGAAACAGACAGACAGAGGTTTCACATGGCTAGTAAGTTTCTGAGGCTAGATTTTTAACTCAGAGCCTTCTGACTCGAGGATTCCACTTCTAGCACTCTATTGTGCTACTTGCCTACCTTTAATAATAACATTTAACAAGTTACAACAGAAATGAAATTTAGTAGACATGTGGCCTTCCCCTCTTCTTCCCTCCATCTCTCCCATTGGGAAGTATTTCTGGTCGGAAGGACAGCATGTTGTGATTCAGGTAGTCTTAGAGTATTCACCAAATCTAAGGATGCTAACCCCATGCAGGCAGGTTTTTTGGTGACCACAAAGTCAGATCAATGTAGTCGGAGGTCACCAGATTTACTACTGTGTCACTACTGTGTCAAGGGAAGCCCAGCTTAAGCCTTGCCTAACCCCAAAGCCAATCAAGTCTTTGTTTTGTTGCCTTTTAAGGAAAATCTGATCTAATGCCCATTGGGGATTGGAAGGACGGGATTCTGGTATTGACAGTAGTCCTATCATAGTGATTGATTGAGCGTAGGGAAAGAAACTAGCGTCTGGTTGATCAGAAAAGATTCCATATAGAAAGTGGTGCTTGATCTACAAGGGATTTTAAGAGGTAGAGATGAAGAAATGGTCATGTTTCTTGCAATGCCAACAACCCAAGATTTGGCCCTGCTAGTGGGTTCCACTGACAATTCATCATAAGACTTTTAGTCTGGAAAGCTATACTCATGAATAAATATAGAAAGAAGTAGAATAATGAACTGATACGATTCCTTCCATTGAAACTATTAGTCACTCCAGATGGTTTGGTTATTTCCATGGCAAACATTTTCCGTGGTATAGATACAACTCGAAAGCTTTGGGGTTTTCCTATCAACAGTTGTAATGAATAAAATATACATGTAGAAATAATACATGAGATGGTTTGCAGTTGAACCAAAACCCATATGTTCTGGATGAATATTGAGGCATATAGCCATGAACTAGGTTTTTGGGAATGCAAAAAGTTTTAATGCAAATGCCCTGCTTTAGCTGTGTTTAGCTGAATGATCTTTTAATCTATTTAAAATGAGTTAATCAACAAATAATTATTTAGCATCTATCAGGTAGATACAAAAAAACCAATCAGGAATTTGTAGTGATTAGTCAATGAATTTGGTATGTACAATAAGATGTGAAGATCCTATTCCCTCTCTCATAATATTCAGTTAGTAAATACAGAAATCACATTTAAGAAACTTGACTTTTGAATCTAGAAAAAAAAGAATCATGCCTGCTCAAAGAAAACTTTCCTTTTTCAAGATATTTTCAAATTAGACCTCAAGTTTCAGAAGGAGGCACAAATATCTAATAATGAGTGGTGTATATTGTGGCAGGAAAGTGGGGCATCTCATGTAGTGTCTGACAATCTTGGAGTTAATCACTGTCCTTGACTGCTGCACCAGTACAGTGATAAGTAGAGGAAAAAGGAAACCATTCTACTGGAAACTCCTCAAGACAAAAGCAAATTTGATGGCTTTACATCTATCTGTCTTTTCTATTTTTCTTCTCAGTTACATGGCTTGAACACAGAATCAAGCATCGTTTAACACAGATGAGAGGAAAATATATACCTTTTCATCATAAGTCCCTGAAGTCTCAAAGGGACAGCATTACTTGGACTTAGCAAAGACTATTGAAATAAATGAATGTCATCCCCTCACCCCTGCCTCAGGTGATATTTGAAAGCTGCCCAAAATAATCCAGGCACCAAGTTTAGGCCACATGGCCCCTAACCAGTTCCATCTGTGTAGCCCACCACTCTGAGCAGCACAACTAGCCCATTGTCAATCCCTTTGCATCCCTTCTACCCTGAATATTCCATTTTAAGCCTTGTGGAGGTGGTGGAATGCCATACATTATTGTATAGTAGGGTGGTCAAGGGGTGGCTGAGTCTCCGGGAGCCACTGAACAGTTGCTATTCTAGGAAGGGGGATCCCCTGGCCCCCGTCCAGTCATCCTTATTTGACAGTTGTGAATGCTGATATGCTGCAGGTTGACATTCCACCTCCCCCTCCACTCCTGTTCTGCCTTTGATCAATGTGTGAAATATGAGTGGGGTGGATCTACTAGTCACAAGTAGCCTCTCAACAGTGCGCCTATTCAGGCATTGGGTATCAGCACTCTCTGGGAGACAGCTGGTGCAGATGCATTAGACAGACAGGGACAGATTTAGTCTCTTGTGTGGATTGTAAATGGAGCCTGCCACACAGGCTTGGTCTTGTTTCATGAAGAACTGCTAGCGACTCGTAGTTATTGTAACCTTTGTTAACTCTCTCCCTAGTAGAAATAACCCTTGTTACCTCTTCTGCTGAGGGGAAATATATGAAGGCTGTGGGGTTGGGCTGCAATTCAGGTTATTTCATGAACAAAAGAGGAGTTGTGTCCTAAAAGGACAGGTTGATTTTTCCCTTGCCTAGAAAGAGACTGAAAGCTTCTGAGACCTAACAAATGAATACTGAGATACATAGGTTTAAACAGACAGTGTTGCATTTTTCCTTCTCAATAGGGACTGAAACTATCTCAAGTTAGATGGGGCTAATCGATATAGGATGAGGAGCTTGGTCTTAGAGTCTCTAGGAGTGGAGGCAGTAAGGAAGGTAATGTTGGTGGAAAGTGGCCCGCTGATTGGAGAGGGAGAGAGAGAAAGTTCTAGGAAGCATTTTGGGAAACTACAGTGTTATGTAAATTACTACAAGCAATAACTGACATAATTTCATTTTGTGACAGCTGTCAGTCATATCTGTGTGCTTCTATAGACACTAGGACAACTCAGAACATCTGACCTTTAACAGATTAAGGTAGATCGACTTGGTTTCCCCACTGGTAGTTATTTTTCTGTTAGCTGAGTGTGGGATTTTTGTGCCAGGTTGTGTTGAAAGCAATCCTTATAGTATGTACAATCAGTCACTGATGCAAAAGCATTCTGAAGTGACCCCATGTTTTGAGCTTGCTTGACTTTTGCTCTATGCAGCCAGCCTGTATGAGAATTAAAAGCATCTTTTCAGTGCTAATTCCATCACCCTATGATGCTGTAATTGGGGAGGCACTGAAGTAAGACGAGCCCCACCTCCTCATTGAAACATGCACCATTTATATTGTCTTGCCCTTACATGGAAGTTATTTACTCCTGCCTATAAAAGAGGGGCCCAGTTTGAATTTAGACTGGTCAGCTTTCCAACTGCCAGGTGCCTTAGTGTACTGAATAACATTTCTTTAACTTTCTTTTCCTGAATTTGTCTCATTCATTGCAGCAAGTCCTGAACAAGGATTTTTTCTTTTAAGAACAGGCTCATGAGAGCCTATTAAATTTTTATTGTGAATATTTACACCTCAGAAATGAGTGAAAGTTACAGATGTGGCTTGATTTATTGGATGTTTTTTAATTGTCTGAACTTATGAGAGAGAAAATGTTAGTAATGCAAGTTAAACTTACAAGTGTATCATGTGCACACTCTTACCCTCCTCCCCAGACTGGTTATTAAACATTTACCAGCAAAAATAACCCTTCATAAGCACATTTTATTGCTCTTTTTGGACGATTTGGATTTTAATTCTGGTTTTTAAGAATGGATATCATTCTATTGGTGTTCAATCACATTTGACTATATCCTCATTTGCTATACTGTCTGTGGGGTTTTCTTTGCAAAGATACTGCAATGACTTCTTATTTTCTTCTCCAGTAGAGCAAAGGAAACAGAGGTTAAATGACTTAGTCACACAGCTAGTGATTTTCTCAGGCCAAATTTGAACTCAGACCTTCTTGACTGCGGGCCCAGCAGTCTATCCACTGAGCCATCTAGCTGCCCCTAGATATTACTCTGACTTATAAAGAGCACACTTCAACAATTGTTAGAAATTAAGTGTAGAGAAGTTAAGGTTTTTGAGAATCATTCAAAATTCACAATGAAAAAGAATAAGGACAAAGAAAAAGGCACCTAAAGAAAACCAGTTTTCTCACTAAATCCTTCAAGAAGATATTAAGAACTAAAACACTGTTGCTTCAAAATAACCATAAAAAAACAAAACATAAAAGACCTTTAGAGGAAGCAGGCAGTGAAGGGTATTGTTATTAATTCCCTGGCAGAAGAAGTATAAATTTCTTAAACTTGGATGAATAGTGACAAGAATAGTAAAAAACTAAAAATTATCTTTCAACAATCTTCAGTGCTACAGTCTTTACCATATGGATATAAAGAAAAAATACTCACCATGGTCAAGGAAAAGACTATACCACTGAAGATTGGTGAAAGATGATTTTTACTATTGAAACTCAACTTTTCAATTCTGGGTTATGCTAGAAACCATTATTAGATTAAGTTCAGGTGAAGATAAGATTTATACATCTTCATCTGAACCTAAGATGAACATACAAAAATATTTTGAGGATTTTTTCTTTCCATTGGGCCTGGATGTCAATTCTGTTAATGAAATACTGAACTCTGATGAATATATATATTAACATGGTGAGAAGCAGAATATTCCAAAATTATAGAAATTCTTAAATGGAGATGAGAAACTGAAATGTAATCTTTTGCTATGTCACATATCACTTGAAGTTAAGAGACATCAAAGAGATAGCCATAAATAGACTTCCAAACTCTGGGATCTCACTTGATTTATACCCTGTTGAAAGTGTCTGGGTATAATGAAACAACTTAAAAAAAAAGATTTTTCATTAAAAATAGGCTCGAGTCAAGATTTCATGATGAAGAATTAAAGGATATGTGTCAAAATCTTGGGAACTCAATGACAAATAGCATTTAAAAAGTGACTACAACAAAAGAACATAATGCATATTAAAATTTTATTAAGGAAGTAAATAAGTGTTAAGGTTGATTCCATATGTCAATAAATTTTGTTATTTTACTTAATCCCAGTAATTTTCATACCATTGTAATTCTGTGGCATTGGGGTGTTTTATCCTCTCCTTTTCCTTGTCTTCACCTATTCAGACCCTGGAGAAAGGTGAGACAGACTGGAGTTGGTCTGCGAAAAGTCAGTGAAGAACTTTAACTTCTCCTCCTCTTCAGCAGACAGTAGGTATTTACTATATGGTTCCTCTATTTTCTTAAGGTATTATAATTTCTGATCTTTTTATACATGAAATGATGTCTTTCTAGTGATAAGATTATTTTCAGTAACAGCTGCTATTTGATTTGACTTTGATTTTAATTTCAAACAGTGGGTTTTCAATGGAAGGAGCCCCTGCGTAACTTGTGTGCAGATATTAAGTAGGACCAAAGTTTGAACCTCTGTCTAAGTCACTAGAGTTTTGTCCTCTAGGTGGGAACTCTGAGCTATAAAATCATGAATCTTATGGTTTGGGTTTTAATTAATAATTTTCTAAGGTTCTCAGTAGCAAAGGACATTAACTATGTGACTAAGGACCATTTGTTCCTTAACATGCAGTCATAATGAAGCTTTTTAAAAATTGGATGCTTTCCTCAAACAAGCAGTGGCAATCCTGAGTTCATTTCCCTTGGTCTTTTTCTTCTGGAAGCTCATGTATTTTTGATGAGGAGAAGGGTAGAGGTATAGAGGAAAGAAGAGCCACACTGGGGTGGGTAGTGTTATTGTCTTTCCTTCCTTTTTTGAAGATGACCAGTGACCTCACAATGAGTGATGTCTTGACTTCTGGGTGAACTGAATTTAAGTATAGAAGAGTCATGCAAAGTCATTCACCTCACTCTCTTTTCCAGAGTCATCGAAATGCAGGGGCAAGATAAAAGTCAGTCCTCCCTGAACACCCCATACACGAGTGGGGTGGGGTAGAGAACTAAGGGAAAACTTTGAAAAAAAGTGGACAGCCCTACATTACATGGGTGGGAAAGGAGGAATTCAGTTTTTTCATCCTTTTCTTTTGTTTTTTCCATTAATCCTCAAAATCCCACTAGACGGTTAAGGTAGATTTGTTTGACACAGGTAAGATGACTTTCTCATGGTTAAATAGACAGTAAGTAGTGAAGCCAAGATACCAACACATGTCCTCTGTCTCTAAAACAAGCAGTTTTTTCACTAAATTCTTCAAGGAGACAAATAATAGGCAAGAAATATAATTACAACTGTTATTTTGAGGAACAAGTATTCCTTGTGATGTGATGGCTGTCATGTTTGAGATCATGCCTATATGAGTCTTTTGACAGTATCACAGTCTGATTTAAAAAAGAACAGTTGAAAGATGTAGATGTATTGGCCTTGAGATAATAAAAGCAACTCTTGAGAGGGCAGTATTTATGGATTCGAATAGTTAATGATTCCGGTTGATATTTATAGTTTTTTGATTTAGGATTTTCCCTGTAGTGACTGAGAAAGTTGGGAAACTGGTTAAGAAAAATCCCGTTAGTACTTTTCTGAAGTTCTTACAAGGAACAGCCTTAAAGGATTTGAGTATAATGCAAATATCTTTAAATGTAGTGCAGAGGGAAATGGATAAAGAACACTGGAGTTAGTGTCATTTTGCAAATGCTTACTACTTGTGTAAATGACCTAGGAGACGTTGGTCTTTCTTGTGATTATTTGGTACAAGGGTTGGAAAGAACTCTTGAAGAATCAGTGCTTAAATCTTCTAAGAATCTTAGAGACCTTTCTAAAGTTGATGATATGAGACACACATGCTAAATAGACTCCAACTGTTTGGCTTGGGGGAGGGTGAAAAGGGGTGGAGAACCAACATCTATGACTAAAAGTGTGGTGGTGGTATCTAAGCAAAGAAAACATTCCTACCACTATCAGATAACTAACTTTTCAAAGGAGTACTGAAGAGAGCAGTTGAGAGATGGGGTTGTAAAATCAAAGAGTCCAGGCCTAAGTTTCATTATCTGTAGAACAAGAGTTGGATGAACTCAGAAAATCTAGATCAGATGTGAGACACATAAACATGGCATACAGGAGGGCTGCTAGCACAAGTTCACCCTTGATCTGGCCAGACAGGAAAGACAGCTTTGAAGGGGTTAATAATCTTACTTTATTTTAGTCTAGTCTTCTCAGAAGGGTTGCTGATAATGGGAGCAAAATTCCCATAGCATTCCCTAATCAACCTTCTTGCAGGGACTGGTGAGAAAGTGGGGCAACTACCCCTGTGTCTTGATGGGGTCAATTGAAACAGGCATAGCTCATGTATACCCCTAAATCCTCTCAAGCCTCAAATTGGAGCCAGTTGAGGCAAACACAGATTCCCCCCAAGTCTCGATGGGGACCAGTCTAGGGACACACAGCATTCCAGTTTGTGCATTCAGCCTAAAGGATCCCCCCCAAGCCTTGGTGGTGCCTGGTCAGGGCATACACAGCATTTCAACTTGTACATTCAACCCTAAAGGTTCACCATTCTTTGAACAGTGCCCACCTGCTTTATAGGGCAACAAACAAAGAAGGCATCTTGCCAGCAACAGCCTTACAAGTTTACATCACATCATCCCTGTATCTCACTCTATAGTCACAGTGGATGTCTATAATTTAAGCACACATGTTTATATTATTTATCATTATATGATGCTGTGCAAGCATGGTGGAGATGTTTGAACCATAATTATGAGAACTAACATCTAGTACCTAGGAACAAGAGATTTTTATGACTATGGATTCTGGGAAACTGAACTCTAAGAAATAATAACAAAAACCCACTTTACACACCCTAAAATCCACTTTGCTTACACTAAAACTACCTTATCAGGTATCTAATTTGGACACCTAACTGGGGATGTCTTTTAACATTTGTAAACATTTTTTTGATTAGATCATTTTTTAGAACTAGAAAGAATTCTTTTTCTAGATTATAAAAAATTTCATATAAGGAAGCAGCATACCTTAACATATGATAAAATATAGAATAATCCATTTTAATCAAGATGGGGAAAATAAACAATTGATTATCATACTCGTCTCATGTCAAACACACTAGACAAAGCTGTGATTAATTTTTCAAAAGAACAATAATTCTGTTGTTTTCTCCATAGGATACCACAGTGTCAATGATAAGTAGGCTGTCGATACTTCCTTTAAATAGAATGTTCCACGTGTATGAAATGAACTATTTCAACATCTGGTATTTTTAGGATTTTTCTGGAGGATATTGCTGAATATCTTTTCATGATATTGCAATGTGAATTTACTTTTGTTAGTGGCTAGTCAATGTGTGAGTGTCTCTCTGTATTTCAATTCTGAACCTGAACTATCAGACCAAACTGAGTTACTTCTGGCTTCCCATAACCTAATCACTCAATGAAGCTCACATAATACTTTCCCCAAGAAAGTAGAGGGTGACCAAGGCAAGTTATGTAAATTATTAGTGATACTAAGGATATACATTGCAAAGGTGTTGGTTAATCTGCATTGGTTTCTTTCTTATCTCCTCTAAGAAGTCAGTGGAGTCTCTTCATCTAAGCAGCTAAGTATCTATTCTAGAGGACAGAATTGTTGATGAAAACCCCTAAGAGACAGAATTTCTGAGTAATTAATAATCAATTTATTAATT
Organism: Potorous gilbertii; assembly: GCA_028658325.1. Taxonomy (NCBI): domain Eukaryota; kingdom Metazoa; phylum Chordata; class Mammalia; order Diprotodontia; family Potoroidae; genus Potorous; species Potorous gilbertii. The sequence goes on along the minus strand of CM053772.1, from coordinate 128,108,715 downwards.
AGGCTAGCTCATAATCAAAAATCAATAAATTGATGACCAGCTGCTTCCCACCATTACCACAAACACCAAGGGAGACCCTGAAATACCCTAAATACTTTCTGAAAAAAATTCCAACACAAGTAAAATTCAACTCTGATTGGTGGACATTTAATAGGGAAATGGGCTAAAAGTCCATTGCTCTTCCTGCTGAAAACTGCCTTGATCATGAGACTCAGCTGCCTCAAGGCATCTGGGTAGAGGAAGCCATTTCTATCCACACCTCTCTAACCAATTTTCTCTTTCATGAGTTGGATTGTCCTAAACCCTAATGGAGGAGATCAAGGACCTAGGTTCTTCCCCTAGGCAAAGCCTCACCCAGACTGGATTCTGTTTATATGCTAAACAGAAATTAGGTTTCCCGGTGTTGTGGAGTCAGGCCCAAAGAGCATGTGCCTTGAGGGCTAAGAGCCAGATCTCATCACTCAGCCCACCCCTTCAGAGAATGCCTGATCTTTTCTTGAGTTGGATTTTAATAGAAATGAAAGGAAAAAGGTAGATCTCAAATTAATAATTAGTTATTAACATAATAGTATAATATTGATTTCTCTCTGAGTATTAGACATGTAGTCAATAATATTTGGGTTTGAATCCTGCCTCAGATAGAGGCCAAGGTTCTCACCCTGGGGTTTTCTTAGGGGAGCCCTCCTTTCATGCATCTGGATACACCAGGTCCCTCCCAGATTATGCTGGGAGGTTGGGCTTTGGATTGTGCTATTTATCCACTTTCTTATCGTCCATCGACTTCTGATTGACTTAATGTGCAGTTCTTGGGTGGGAACAAGACACTTACTGTACTTTGTGGGCTGTCTGTTTCCATTTCAGGCAGCTATCATGACTAGAAAAGTTTTCTTTAAAATCATGAATCTTGTCCTGTCCCGTCCCCTAGCACAATAGGTGAGTGTATTTTGCACATGCATCCATGTATTCAACTTTAGAAAGTTCCCTAGGATCCTGAAGAAACTTAGGCACTGTTTTTTCAAGAGTTCTTTTCAATCCTGTGTTCCATACCAAATAGTCCCATTTGTTCATAAATCTTACTGTCCTTCTCAGTGACATATTAAAAAAATCTCAAAAAGTCTATTGAGCACAATTCCCTAGTAGATTAGGCTTGACTCAGGCTAGTCTGTTCTATCAAGTTTCTAACTGGAATGAAACACAATGCTGGTAGAATATTTAACAGTTAGCACAAGGACTTTTAGTTAACTCTAGAATAGAACAGATACAGCACTTAGCTCAGGTAGACGTCATGGCCTTTCCTCCTCACAGCTCCATACAAAAATGCATCAGTTCAGCGGGGCACGTGGTGGTGATTTAAATGTCCATGGGAGACCCTCCAGGTCTGCAGGAGTCTTACTACACACAGCAAACTTTCCCATGAGTCAATTAAGTCTTTTTTTTTAATTTTAATTTAATTTAATTTATTTATAAATGTTCTACAATCACTTCCTTAAAATTAAGATTTTAT